>CM035129.1:85662765-86280265 GCA_020205605.1 Panax ginseng | reverse complement strand
CGCAGAGAGGTTGAATTGTGGGTACGGCACTTGGAATATGTGAAGTATTGTATTTGAGACTTCTCTTGAGGGATTTGGGATATCTGCTTAGGCAACCGATTCGGCTTTATTATGACAATAAAGTCGCATGTGATATTGCTCATAATCCGGTATAACATGATTGTACAAAACATGTGGAAGTAGACATATTCTTCATTAAGGAAAAATTGGATGAGAAAATTGTCGAGTTGGTTTAAGATTCAATCCAAGATCAATGGGTCGATATTCTCACCAAAGTCAATTTTCAAGTCGAGTGTTCTCAAAGTTTTTTGGGCAAGTTGGGCATGTGTGACATCTATGCACCAACTTGAGGGGGAGTGTTGCGATATTGGATTAATAGTCAAAGATTCTCTATTGTAAGTTAATTATAGGAATAACTTAATTATTGGAATAGCTAAATAACTTAATTATAGGAATAACTTGATTGTAGGATGAATAGCTTGATTGTAGGATCTCTACTATATTTATAAATATGTACATGTAAGGATACATAAAAATATATGAATGAAAATATTCTTCTCTGATTTTCAAGTTGTACATATCTAGATTGTTTACACATGCTCACAAAATCAGAATATACATTACTTCATGTTCACAAATTCTAGTTTTCATAAATTTTGAAGTTTTCTTAAAAACTCAACTTAAATCAAACTAATGTGAGATACTATATACAAAGTAACCTCATTCTATGTGTTAAGGTTAGTTACATGCATAATCAAACCAACATAACATGCTCAGAATATGACAAGACCAACAAAATAGTATCCATGACTGGTAGCCGGCGCGGCCGCGCGGTCATGTACTATAGAAGTGGCGAAATTTTGGCTATGCTTCTGTATAGCCTTAACACCACATTACCAAACCTTCTTCTGCTGCAACTTAGAATGCTTCTAGACATGCATACAAACTTGGAAAACACAAAGGCATGTGAATTCATACTAATTGACAGAGAATTCAAGCAATTCAAGAATTTGACAAAACTAAATTTTAAGAACAAAAAGTCAGATTTTATACCTCTTGAAGCTTATATGAATTCCCTCAATGCACTGATTATACACCCTCAATTCTCAGCAACTCACACTCTCTAATGCAACTTATCAAACAAAATTTTACGTAACAGAGAATAAGAAGAAGAGGGTACTATATATAAAGAATTCATTGCCCATGTAATGGTCTTGCACCATGGTTTGAATCAATGGAGAATGGAAGAAAACAATGGGTATAAAGGACTTGGCCAACCACCATTTGCGTAGCCATCATCACAGCACATTACTAGGAAGATGGAGTTTACGCAATGAAGAAGTAGGCTACTGTGCAGCACTGTTTGGGACATTTAAATTGGGACGCGAGTTTTAATTCTCAACAATTTGTTATATAATGCTTAGTTTGGTTCCTTGAACTTCCAAAATATAATTTTAATGTGTTAATGTTACTACATAATGATAAGTTAGGGACTATTTATGTATCCACATCATATAATCCATGTACATTAACCTAGTTCAATTAATATTTATAACATGTATGGACTCAATTTAATTGGTCACTAATAATTCAATATCTTTTTAAAATTTTATTATTCCGATTAGACTCACTTATTGAAATAATTTTTAATTCTTTGATATAGTACATCTTTAATGCTCTCACACATACTTATTGTCACATAAGCAATTATTTATGTTAATTATAACTCCTTTCCTTTTTACTATATAGTTTTACATATAAAGTCACACAACACTTCCTTTTTAATGTATGTACTATACATTATCCCATATCTTGCACACATCAATTAAATGAATAATATAATTCTAATTATTTAAATTACTTTGCTTATTCGTAATTTATTATTCACAATAATAATTAATTAATAATAAAATATTAATTAATCATTCACTTCTTAATTTATTCATTCCTTAATTAAATCAAACCATTCAAATTTCCATTCCCATGCCACAGAAGGCATTTTACAATCTCCTCATAAACTCCACATTTTTCTCAATTCTTATAAATTCAATTTGAATTAATTGAATTACTCATTTCACAATATGTCAATATTTATATTCAAATAAATACTCATTTTCTTAATATATCAAAATAATTATTTATTCCTGAAATTCAGGGTTCTTACAATTGTTACATGCACAATCTTTTCATCGAATACTTTTACGAATTACCTTAATGTATGTATTACTTTACTACCTCTTTCCTATTCAATTCATGGACAAAAATCTATTCTTATCCCAAATCTTATTTGACTTTCTTCGGCTCATAACTAACTGTTTTTTTTTCAAATATTAACATCTTTATCATCATATATCTTATACTCGTACATGAACTTTATTTTATAATACTCTTTTGTTTTTATCAATTTGACATAATACATTCTACCCCTCATATAACCATAACATTTCATATCTTCGTCCCTTTATCTCTCATTTCTTATAATTTTCTCTTACCTCTTTTTTCATTAATAACATGGTATACCCATTATCAAATAATTGAAATTCTTTTAAAACATTATATTATAACACTCTTCTTTTTAGTTATAAAACTTCATATATCACAATCTTCTCACTTCTTTCTTCATTTTCTCGTTTCCTACTATTCAACATTTCTCTTCTTTACGTTTAATTCTCTTTATTCTCGATCAATCGTAATAACTTATACCTTATTATAAATTAATTGACTATCGAGTCACTAAAATATCTTGCCTTAATGATTGATCTACTATCCTCTCTTCATAACCTCCTTAGAGCCTTTTACATCAAAAGTCTCTTTTTACATTCTTACACATATTAAACCATATATGTTCTTCCTAACACATCTATTAGATTAAAATATTTAATCATTTCTCTACACTTTATTCTTCTTAAAAATATAAATTTTACATCTTAACCTTTAATCGTATCAAATTACATTCTGAGCCTTATTCTTTCTTTAATAGCTATCATTATCTAAGAATCATCATATATTACAATCAGGAGTGAACAAAAAACGGATAAAATTGAATTGCCGAACACAATCGAATTATTTTGATTTTTCGATTTTTTTCTAATTTCAGTTACATTTGAGTTTTTGATCGGTATTCGGTTTCGGATTCGGTTTTAAAAAATAGGTTATTCGGAATACCCGAAAAATCAAAATAATTATTAATTAAAAAATAAAATTTTTATAATTATATATGTATGACAGTACAAGTCTGTCTGTCTAATGAGTCTATCATTATTCCAGTATTCACATCCCAATTCCTTCACGGTCTTGCCTCTATTCGTCTCTCGTCTCATCCTCTCCACCTCTCTCTCCGTCTCAGTCTCCGGCCTCCGCCTCTCACGATCTCACCTCGACAACTATGTTCTTCAATCTCGACGGCCCGACCTCTCTTCCGAGTTCCAACGTCAGGTAAATATATATGGCATACTACTAATGTTCAATCCCTTCCTCACACTTACGGATCTGGAAACAGGACATGTAAATTAATGTAAATCTAGAAACATGACGCCTTTCCTTGGATCAAGTTGGTGATTTTTGAAACTGGGTCTTTATTATTTCTTTCAATTTTGGTGCATAAATGGTTGCCCGGTTAAACAATTTGAAGAAACCGGCGCACTTATGACTTTCTGTTGTTGATTGTAATTTGTAATGTTGTAACCTGTTTAGTGTTAAGGTAACTGTTAATTATGGAAGCCTTTTATTTCAGTTATTCGGTTATTAGCTAATTCGATTAACAATTCGGATACTAAAAATGCGTTAATTTCGATTTTCAGCTATAACCGAATAGTTTATTCGGTTCGGTTTGGTTATAACCGAATGCTCACTCCTAATTACAATTGTATTAATCATTTAAGATCAAGTTTACTAGCTTTATCAATATTCGTGATATTATAGATTCAGTTCGACTCGATTTACACTTCTATGAGTGCATTTTAAGCAAACAAATTTCTTCTCACTTTTGAGAAGAAAGTTAAAGAAAAGAAAATAAAACATTCTCTTCTCTTCTCTTTTTTTTTTCTTTAATTGAAAAACTCTCAGCCACTATGTTATTTTGTTAAGAAAAGAAGCTAAGGAAAATCTATTCGAATATCTCCAATTCTTATATTTGTGAGTTTTTTAAGAAAGAACGAAAGAGATTTTGAAATAAAATTAATTTTATTGTTGAGTTAAAACCTTCACCGAAAAGGTAGAGGATTTAGAAAGACGATTACATATTTTACATTACCAAAAATAATATTTAAAATATTAAATAATAGAAATTGATATTTTTATAAATTTTTTTTGATATTGTCAACATATTAATCATTAAAAATTCAACACATCAACTAATAATTATATATGTAAAAATATAAAAAATGACGTAGAAATATCAATTTCCTTAAATAATATACCATTGTTCTCTCCTCTTCACTCTGTTGAGTTCTACCGTGCTTGCTCCGCCGTTCGCTTGTCTGCCATTAATTTTCCGGTTTGCTGTTTTTTTGTTGAAATCTCTGGTAAGATCCCCAAATCATGTACCCTAATTTTTTCAAATTGATAACTCAAATTTGTTTTAATCAAATTTTATCCTCTACTCGTTCATCTTTATTCATTACCTTGTTTTCATGAATATGGATCCTCAATATTGTGAGGTAAATGAATTGATAGCTTTTCTGAGATTCTTTTTCCTATGATGGTAGTTGGGGGTTTTAGTCCTTTCGGGGTTCCATAGATTAATACTCTCTGTAGAATCCAGTAGCTAGAAATAGTTTTACTGTCTGTGTCCTTGGATCTATCTCTATTTTTGTGTTGAATGTGGAGTTTGTGTGAAATGTGGGATCATTCAATCTCTCTCTTTTTAATTTGTTTTCCTGTTGTGAAGGTGCAATTATGAAGCAGAGTCTGTGATGTATTGAAGCCCACCATTAACTATTAGCTTTATTTTTGTTATGATAAATTCAAAAAGTCATTGTCCCAAAGTTATTTGGTTTCACAAATTAACTGACAAATTAACTTTTAGCCAAATTAACTGTCACAAAGAAAATGACATAGCCTTCTATGGAATTGGAGGAGTATTCCGGGTATCAATTGTTAGAAAGTTAGGTTGGTTATTTTTTTTTTCTTAGTTACAATAGTGGTATAGGGATTCTTATAACTAGCATAATATACAAATAGTACTATAGTAAATATACTGCTGCTGCTTTCTAAAGTGAAGTTGTCCAAAAGTATTAAATGGGTATGCTACAAATAATGTGAGCTTTTTTTGGTGTCCCTATGGGAGTATTCTGTAGTCAAAGTTGATTATAAAGTATTTAATAGTCAATTTATTTTGTACCATTTATTTTTCATAGATGTAATTTAGAAAAAAGAAAAAAAATCTTCATACGCACATTTATGGTACACAAGACGATATTTTTGAGAAGGGATGTTATCCTCTTGACTATTTGATAATTGATATTTCATGTGCGTGTGCATGTTAGATATGATGTAGTATTCTCGACTCAATAATAACACCTCTTGTCTAGTTCAATGCGGGTGGCATGTGGTACGAGGATGTGGGGTGGGGGAGAAGGAAAAGTGAATGGTGAATATAGGTTGGTTTTCCCTAAATTAGGGCATGTTAGGACAAGGCCTCCTCCCCCCAAAACAGGGTCACTCATTGACAAATGTGACCTGTCTTTGTTGTATTCGAGTCCTGGACCAAGAGCTACTAGCTACCTTACCTGTCACTATTACTAATAGTAGTATTTATTTTTGGCGGTGGCAGAAATCTATGTATTTTGAAAGGTTTTCATTTTCATCAGTCACCCTCATCTAATCTAATCTAATCTAATCTAATCTAATCAATTTCATCATTATTCATTCATTCATGTCATTATTACTAATATATATATATATATATATATATATATGATAATCAAATGCATTTGAACTCTTGTAAAACCTTGTGTATTATAATTATAATGACATTCTTCTGTCTTGCAGACAACTTGGTATTCTTAAAATTGATAGCATAACCCATAAAGAGGATTATAATTTGATGTAGGTATGAGCAGAACATTATGTTTCTGGTCTTCGTCATAATTTGATGCAGCTCTTGTCCTTCTGTTAGAATTTTTTTTTGTGGGAGCAAAAATATTTGACTATTAGATGACCTTTTTCGTATTGGACAGAGAATTTATTGTAGTCATAATTAGAGAAGTTATTACTCTTCTTACGCACTATTATTTAGGGTTTTATTAGGGTTCTTTTAAATACTTATTGTGTAATATATCTACCAACCTTGTGAATTTCTTCCTTTCTTTCTTTTTCACACCCACCCCACTCAGACTTGGATAGAGAAATTTCTCAGTAGTTTGAGTTTGACCCTTCTGATCCATTCTATTTGTTGTTGTTGTTGTTGAGGAGGAGGAGGCAGAGGCAAGTACTACTAGCCTAGATATTAGGTAATGTCACATCACAATTTCGTCCTTATATATACACTGTATTTTACTTGCTTTCTTTCTTTAATTTGTTTGTGTACCTACCCGCACAGAATACAAATCGATATAAGTATATGTGAAAGATGCCATCTTTATCTTTTCCCTCTTCATTCATTTCATTTCGTTTGCAGATTTCCAGGATTTGATATACTCCTTTCTAACTATATAGAAGAAGGAGAAGAAGAATGGCTCAGCTTTGTTGCTCTCCTCTCCCCAATCACTACCACCATCTCAACCCAAATCGCGCCATTTCCCCTCTTCCTGATTATAACAATCTCACTTTCTCTTCCTTCTCCCTACCCTTCTTTGCTCCATCTCTCTCCATCTCTCCTTTTCCAACTAATCCATTCAACTTGCCCAAATCCCATATTCCTTGATAGACTCCACGGCACGCTTGCGTGAGGTGGTTGTTGCCCGGATCGTTTCTAGCACAGTTGTTGGGTGAATTGCTTGCAATATCTTAACCCCTCGTCTATACTTTAGACGGTAATCTTGGTACAATTGCTCGCGTTCGGAATCTGCGTTTAATGGACATCAACAACACCTTGACCCCTCGCTTATATTGAAGCGGTAATCTCGATACAATCGACGATTGATGCGGTAGAAGACGCCACACACAACTATGAACTGTTGTATGATAAGTCAAATTGAATCTCAAAGAAATTACTAAGAAAATACTATTTTCTTAGGAATTCTTCAAAGAACCAAAAGTAGAGAATAAACTCACAAATATATTGAAGAATGAATAATGTGTTTGATTACATCAACTTAGACCTCTATTTATACTACTCAAAACGATTCAAATCCTAATAGGAATTTATAAACTATAACCCTAATAGAAGTCAATTTGGAAAAGAATTCTAATTAAAAAAAGAAGTCCTAATTACAATAGAATTATAAAAATCTAAAAATCATTGCTGAATATGTAATTCGTGGGCTTAGTAAGAGCAGAATTGGGCTTGTATTAAATTGACCCAAATTTGTGTCTCATCCTTCTCTTTGGGTTTCCTTGTGTTAGCTTCAGCCCAAACATCTTGGATCAATCCATTGAGATCTTGTTTGAACCTTTTAGTTCTAGCCTTCCTTGATCCCCACGTCCCTTTAGTCTTGTTTGGGTCCATGCATGCCATGTCCTCATCATTCCTCTCCTCTTGAAAAGGATTTGTCCTCAAATTGTCACCTACATCAAACGGACTTAGATCAGTAACGTTAAATGTGGTACTAACATTATACTCAACTGGCAAATCCAATTTATAGGCATTGTCATTGATACGCTTGAGAACTTGAAATGGACCATCTCCCCTCGGAAGCAATTTCGAACGTCTTTGAACGGGGAATCTTTCTTTCCGTATATGTAACCACACCCAATCTCCGGGTTCAAAGATCACTTGATGTCGTCCCTTGTTCGCGTGCTTAATGTACTGTTCCGTCCTCCGTTCAATCCGTTCACAAATATCGAATCATGATCATGCTTAGACCTAGGTAAACCCAACACAAAGTCCATAGAAAGATCAATCCAAGGTTCATTAGGAATAGGCAATGGTGTATACAATCCATAGGGTTGAACACAAGATTTAGCTTGGCGACAAGTAGTTATCACATATTCTTTCCACATCTCGTTTCATATGAGGCCAATAAAAATGTTCTTTCAAAATAGTAAAAGTTTTATCAACGCCAAAATGTCCCATTAAACCACCCCCATGTGATTCCCTAACCAACAACTCACGCAAAGAACATGCAAGAATACATAATTTATTTTCACGAAACAAGAATCCGTCAATTCTAAAGTATTTACCCACAACATTCTTTTCACAAATTTTAAACTCTTCACCGAAATCAAGGTCATTATCATATAACTCTTTAATTCGTTCAAACCCAATCAATTTCGTATCAAGAGTATTTAACAAAACATACCTGCGAGACAAAGCATCTGCAACGACGTTCTCCTTACCTTGCTTATATCGAATAACATATGGAAATGTCTCGATAAATTCCATCTATCGTGCATGCCTTTTGTTCAACTTGTGCTGACCCTTAAATTTTTCAATGATTCATGATCGGTGTCAGTGGATCACAAACTCCTTAGGCCACAAGTAATGTTGCCATGTCTCCAAAGCTCTAACCAAAGCGTACATCTCTTTGTCATATGTAGGATAGTTCAAAGCTGCCCCACTCAACTTTTCACTGAAATACGCCACTGATTTTCCTTCTTGCATCAACACAGCTCCAATCCCTAAACCTGAAGCATCACACTCAATCTCAAAAGTTTTAGCAAAGTTAGGCAAAATAAGTAAAGGAGCATTTGTTAGTTTATCTTTTATCAAGTTAAATGCTTTTTCTTGTTCATCACCCCACTTAAAGCCCACAATTTTCTTGATGACCTCGGTCAATGGTGCTGTAATCTCACTGAAATTCCAAACAAAATGTCGGTAGAAACTTGCGAGTCCATGAAAGCTTCGTACTTGACTCACATTGGTTGGACTCGGCCAATCTCGGATCGCACGTACTTTTTCCTCATCAACTTGGACTCCCTGTGAACTCACAACAAAGCCAAGAAAAACAATTCTATCTGAACAAAACGTGCATTTTTCCATGTTAGCAAATAACTTTTCTTTCCTAAGTACATCTAAAACAGATTTTAAATGCAATGCATGATCTTCCAAGTTTTTGCTATAAATCAAGATATCATCAAAATAAACTACGACAAATTTTCCAATGAATGGACGCAAAACATGGTTCATTAATCTCATGAAAGTGCTGGGTGCATTAGTTAACCCAAAAGGTAATACCAATCACTCATAAAGACCATATTTAGTTTTAAACGTTGTTTTCCATTCATCACCCTCTTGCATTCTAATTTGATGATAACCACTTTTTAAATCAATTTTTGAAAATATGCAAGACCCATGTAATTCATCTAACATGTCATCTAAACGAGGAATGAGATGTCAATATTTTACCGTAATGTTATTTACCGCTCGACAATCGATGCACATCCTCCATTTTTCATCCTTTTTCGGCACTAGAATCACCGGAACTGCACACGGCTCATACTTTCTCTCACGAATCCTTTCCCCATCTGCTCGTCAACTTGCCTTTGTAACTCCTTCGTCTCCTCGGGATTACTCCGATAAGCTAGGCGGTTTGGAATCGTCGCACGGGGAACAAAATCAATTTGATGCTCAATTCCCCGAATAGGTGGTAGTCCATGAGAAAGCTCTTCGGGAAATACATCTTTGAATTCCTGTAAGAGAGATGAAACAACAGTAGGCACAGATTCATTAATGTTAGTATTCAAAAGCGCCTCTTTATACCGAAGTAAAATCATAGGCTGTTTAGAAATCAAAGTTCTTCTCACATCACTCTTTTTTGCTAGTATATTTGTTTTCTCTCATCTTTCTTTTTCTCTCTTTTTTTCTTCTTGATTTTTCTTTTCTTCACTCTCTTTTCTTTTGTACATAATCTTTTTGCAAATGAATTTGATCGTCATGTACTTGTTGTGGTGACAAAGGACGCAAAACGATTTTCTTCTTGTCGTAAACAAAGGAATACACATTGGTAAATCCATCACGTTGAACCCTCCTATCAAACTGCCATGGTCTACCCAATAACATATGCCCTACCGTGACAGGCACCACATCACAAAATACCTCATCAACATCTGAGACCAATAGCAAATGGAACTAACACTGTTTTGTTACTTTTATGTACGCATTATCATTGAGCCACCGTAAGCGATACTGGTGTGGATGTTTGGTAGTAGATAAACCTAATTTCTCCACCATCGTAGTGCTTGCCACATTTGTACAATTTGCCTCCATTTATGACTACACAATGATTTTCCCATTCACAAGACATCAGTATGGAATAGATTTTTCATTGCTCACCGCTTCTTCTCCTTAACTCACAGACTAAGTGCTCTTCTTGTAACCAGAATTTCACAATGTATCGCATCCTCACCTATCTCCTCTAATGGTGGCATAGAATCAGTGTCGCTCTCTTCCTCCTCGGTCTCCACATCTCCATTGTCAAGCAACAACATTCTCCTCTGATTTGGACATTGGCTAGAAATATGTCCCCTGCCTTGACACTTAAAGCATACAATATCCCGATTACGCCCAAAAGAAGGTTGTTCATTTTTACCTTGTATATCTCGGTTAGTTGATCCTTGCTTAGGTTCCATCTTTGGTTTGATCGCAGCTGTCTTTTCCTCTCACTTTGCCAAGTTAGGTCTCCATGTTGAACTAACATTAGATTGTCCTCGTTGTCCTCCTCGCCTCTTGAGTTGTTTCTCTATCTTAGTAGTCATATGTACCAGTTCTTCTAACTCCAAATGATGTTGTCGTTCAACCAAGTCTGCAATCTCCCAGTTCAATCCTGCCGAGAACCTTGCCATCGCTGTTTCATTATCCTCCATCAAATTAGCTCGATCCTTCAACATTTCCATCTCCCTGTAATATTCATCCACACTCCGACTTCCTTGTTTAAGAGTTTGCAAACTACGAACGATCTCCCATTGATAGTATGCTGGTACAAACCTCTTTTTCATAATAGCTTTCATCTCCACCCAAGTTGTAATCGGCTGCTCTTCACACCTTCTCCGATTAGTCATTAAGTGATCCCACCATATCAATGCATATCCGTAAAACTCAGAATAGCAGCAGTTTGACTTTCTTAAGGTCTGAATAGTTGTGACAGTCAAATATTCGCCCCAGGATCACCCGTGCCTTGGAAAGCTGGAATCTTCATTTTTATGCTATCCAAATTGCCATCTTCTCTGTCCTGACCTCTTCTTTCCCTAGCACCTCCGTGTCTTTGATGTCGAAAATTAGATTCACGATCTTCCGCTGCACTACTGTCCTCATCGTAAGGGTCTTCCTTTCTTGCGTCAGTTTGTTGTGTCCTCGTTTTGTTTTGCATCCCATGAGTGTTTTGGGATAGCTCAACCATAGACACCCTCATATCTTCTAATTGTTCTTGCATTTACTCCATAGTCTTTCTCAATTTTCGATCACATTCTTTATGCATGGCTTCCATCTGGAATTTCAATTCAGCTGTTGAGGGTTGTTCCTCACAAATTCCTTTATCCTTCGAGTTAGACATATTTCCTGCAAAATAAGGGTTAGTAGAAAACAATTTTCTCACCACTCCCTTACGTGTTTCGCTTGAATCAATGGTTCACTCGTGTATATTCTCAATAAATTGACTTTTATCCTCGATTAATCTCACCACTAAGCCTTTTACCTCAAAATATTCTCTCTAATAGATTATTCTTGAATTCCCCTAGCAAAATTCTTGGGTTTACTAATCGATTCAAAAATTACTTATGACGAAACAAAATATATATATATGGTGTGATTATCAGAATACCACAAAGTCACCGATCGATTGCCTTGCACTCCTCTTATATGCTTCAAATTTGTAAATTGTAGCTCCGTTTCAGAATTAATGATGATGGAACGGTATGAACTCTTGGTTGGAATTTGATGATTTGATGGTGTGCTACAAGTTTGGTTAGCACAATGGAAATAAAATCTATTTTTTTTTTCTTTTTTTTTTTACAATATATATTTCAACAGAAAATTAAAGATACGTAACTTGTTAGAAAGGCTTAGCTTTGATACCAAATAATGGACGACCACCTCACGCAAGCGTGCCGTGAAGTCTATCATTCCTTGTGCTAGTGTTGCCAGTGGTGATGGTGGCTCTAGTGGTTGGAGCGAAGGAGGAGGGCGGTGGTGGCGGCCGCGATGATTCCTCCTCCTCCGATGACGATTCTTCCTCATCAGATGGTCTTGGACCTATTGGGGCTTTTCTAAACGGTTGGAGATCAAGGGTGGCTGCGGATCCTCAATTCCCTTTCAAGGTTCTTATGGAGGAGATTGTGGGTGTCAGCGCCTGTGTGCTGGGTGACATGGCTTCTCGTCCCAATTTTGGCCTCAACGAGCTCGATTTTGTCTTCTCAACCCTTGTCGTGGGTTCCATCTTGAATTTTACCCTCATGTATCTCTTGGCACCCACTCTGTCTTCTACCGGTGTTGGTTTGCCTTCCATCTTTGCCAACTGTCCTACTAGCCACATGTTTGAGCCTGGTCCCTTCAGTCTTCCCAATCGGGTTGGGATCTTTGTTTACAAAGGAACTCTGTTTGCTGCCGGATTGGTTGGAACTGCTCTCTCCAATGGGTTAATCAAGATGAGGAAGAAAATGGATCCCAACTTTGAGACCCCAAACAAGGCCCCCCCCTACCATTTTGAATGCTCTTACTTTGGCAGCCCACATGGGTCGCAGCAGTAACTTCAGATACCAAACGCTCAACGGAGTTGAGTTTTTGCTGGCAAAGGGGCTTCCATCATTTGCTTTCAAGACCTATGTGGTTGTATTGAGAATGCTGAATAATGTGGTTGGTGGAATGTCTTTCGTGATATTGGCTAGGTTGACGGGGTCACAAAGCTCTGGTGTTGACGAGGTAATCGCTGTTAAAGAGGTGGAATCATTGGCTGTTGCTGTGGCTGCTGAGAAGGAACTGATACAAGAGGAGAGTAATGAATATGTTCCCAAGTAGTTATTTTACTTTGTTGGTTTAATCTTGTTGCAAAATATTCGGTTTTGTTTCCTTTATCAGGATATTTTTCCTTTCCTTTTTTTTTAGTTGTTGCATTTTCAAATAAAAGAACAGAATTGGTTTTTAGTCCAGAACCTTCAACCATCTTGATTGTTATTGCTTTTAATTCTTTGCTCCTGTGCCTAATTTAAATATGAAAATATTCTGCTTTTGATTATGCATCATCCTTGTGGCCTATAGGCAAACATTTTGTTCTTGTTGAAACTGACAAGCGAATATTATTTTCTTGATGAAAATGCTAGCAGCTATTTCACAAAATTACTTTTAAGTTATGATTAGCACTAGGGGTGAAACATAAATCAAATGAAACCAAAACAGAGATTAACCTTGTGGTATCAAGGAGGCTGTTGGTCCGGATTTCTGGTCCCAATAGCTGTTCATATTACTCCTTGACTCTTGATCGACCCCTACCCAGTTCAATTCCCATTATATCTGTTGTTAGACCCATATGGCTTGAAGATTGTGATCGTGAGAAGAAAGAAATTCCTGTACTTTGGAGGCACATTGCTTATGATTTACTTGTTCCAAAAGGTATGATAACCATATTTTAAAATTTGGCAGTTGGCCTTATTTGTCCCTCATTAATGTAACTGAAATATTTGTGTGCTTCTAATCCCAATAGTTTATCAAATTAAGCTATGACCAGTATAACATTAAGCCTCTCAATTTGCCATGTTTACCTTTCTTTCATTTTCATTAACTGCATTTCTTCATTCATAGATCTTATATCCTCCAATAAGTGAGTTGCTGTGAGTGAGACGGGTATGAAACAAGGAAAATCAGTCTTGCCTGATGATCAAGTAAGACAATGTGAATCCTGGACCTGCAATGCCATCTGAGAAAAGTAAAGCACCAGAAATTATCATGAATAGGGATAGCTCTGTCGGACCTACTAGTAAATACGCTAATGAAAGCCAGACTTGTGCTCATTGCGGCAATAATAAGGGTTACCAAAAGATTCAGCATGGTTCTGGCAATGAAATTCCAGATAGAAAATCATCAATTGTATTTAAGGGGAAGCTATTTCAATTTTTGAGCTCCTTTCCTGAAGAACGGGTAAGCTATTATATTATTTTCTTGCTATGAATTATCTTCACTTTTTGTGACAGTGTAACCCCATTTTCAGTAATTTAATTAAGTTACTTTATAATCTCTCTATTACATTATAAATGAATGAGTTTTATTCTACAGTAAATAACGTATCTATCAGTTCGTAGCTAAGCAGATAATAGTGACTGTATCACTTAATAGTTTAGTAATTTTAAGAGGGAAAAAAAATTCCTTTTTTCTGAGTGTTAACGCCAAGTTTTGCCGGCGCGTCCAATCATAGAATCCACGTGTTTGAATTTGCACAATAACAGATCACATATGAAGCTTGACGGTTTGTGCCGTCGGGGGATAGTTCCGGTGTGAGAATAAGTACAGGCCGTTCACAAGATTTAACAATAAAGACTTTAGTGTTTAGTGCTCAAAGAAAGTATTCCCTCTTAATTGAAATCCACGCCTTGTATTTATAGTGTTCTCGTACCTTAGAATCCCTTTCCGAGTCGGTTTACGACTCCTAAATATGGCAGTTACCATTATTTAGGTCCAACACAATCTCCTTAAAAGGTGCAAGTGAAATCTCACCTCAACACTACCTTTGGAGTTACTTTATTTAAATATAGTTAGGACTAGAGTCCTTAACTATTTGAACTTCTTGTGGCTTCAGACTCTACACGCAAGACAACCCACTGTGCAGGTCCAATCCAACCGAACTCATACATTAGTCTGGGCTCCGGCCTAAAAGGGCTCGAACACCCGATCCCGAACGCCATACTACAAATTAGGGCTCCGGCCCAAAGGACTCGGATGCCCGAACCCGACCGCCATAAACCCGAACAAGACTCCGGCCTAGAGGGCTCGGATGCCCGAACTCCTTCGACATCCCTGAGAGTTTCGGCCCGCTTAACCTCCCTTTCTAGCATTGGGCCTTCAGCTCATCTGGGGGTCGGTAAAATACTCCCGAACACCCAGTATTATTTATCTGAATTGAATATATCTCTATGTATCTTACATGATAATACTCGGGTAGGATATACTTTTTGGAAAATGATATACATGTCGACAAATATTTAACGAAGTTGGATTGTGTCCAACGTAAAAGTGTATGTGACAGCATAGAATAAATTAAAGTGAGACCTTTCTTAATTTTTACTAATTTCAGATATGCACATATATCACAATTATAATTTGGTTGAAAATTTTCACAATATATAGCATAACTCATACTTTTTAAATTTAATTGTGCTTAAATTAGAGATGACGTGTACACACGTGCGTCTGTGTAAATGATGTACTATGAATACAATACATTGGTCAAGTACTTTCCAATTTAAACCATATAATAGTGAATTAGTTTCTAAATACTTAAAAGAATATGCTTATAAAAAAAGTAACTAAAAGAAGTAGATAGCTTAAAACCTAATACTAATACTCCCTTCATCCAGAAATGAGAGTTCAATCTATTTCTAGTGATTTTATTACTTTTAATTACAACCTTTGGATTGAGAGAGTGAATGGTTAGATAGAATGAGTTCACTATCTTGGAACATCCCAAAATATAAAGGAGCTCCCTCAAAATGGGACAAATGGAGTATATTTAATCGTTCTTAGACAGAAACATAGTAAAAGGCGACAATCATTTTCGGCGGACGGCAAATTATTTTATAATTTTGGGTGTCGTAAGTTATTAATAATAAAATTCAGCGAGAGCAGATCCTCTGTTCCTATTTTTTCTGTTCTTCACTTAAATTTTGACATCTAGTCTTATTTAATTTTAGAATTAATTAGTATTAAGTAAGAAGTTAGGTGTCAAAATTTAATTGGAAGGACACAAAGAGACAGGAAAAATGGGACAGAGGATCTGCTCTCAAGTTCAGCAATAACATTTATTACTCTCTTTAGTTTATTACTCGGTCATTGTTCCTGTTAACGCCAAGATTTTTCTACGCGCCCCAATCACGTAAAGCACGTCCAATCCTGCACAGTAAACACGTTAATACCAGAAGCTTGACGGCTTGAACCGTTGGGGGATAGCTCCGGCGTAAGAGTCAGTACAGGCGATCACAAGGTTAACAATGGAGGAAAAATAATGTCTAGTATCTTGAGAGAGAAAAATATCAGTTACCTCTCATTGTGTGCTATCCTTGCTAACATATACTCCAACTCCGGTCTTGTGTGCAACCGACCTGTCAGACCTTATCTCACTGTACGCAACCCACCTGCTCCATCCCATCATTGTTTTCCATCGCCGGCCGACTAAATCCCATCCACATTAATGCCTTGCAGACATATCAGTCAACTATTATCTTGGTTATCATTACCGGTCAAAGCCCAAAAGAAAATGTTATTTACCCATTGGCTTTAGCCCAATGACTAAGCCCAATACTTTTAGAACCTAATCATAGATAATTCAATGGACTTGGCCCAGAGGTTCGGCCCAATACACATAAAATATTATGGCCCAACATTGCCCCCCCAGTTTTTTATTAAACAGACCGTTTAATAGAAAACTGTAAACAGTCCATGATGTTTAAAAGAATTAGGGCGAGATCAGGTAAAATGCATAATAAAGTGCTAAGGCCCCTTTGGGGAAGTCTAGATAATTAGAACAGGATAAGATCGGAAGCCCAAGTGATAAAAAATTTGAATCCCGATTAAAACTCTCCAAATTCGCCATCATTACTAGCATTAAACACGCCGCCCTCGAGCTTCGCGAACAACTGACAATACCGCCCCTATAAAAGCTTTCTTTATCCCCAATTTGAAAGTTTTACCAACTATCCGAATTTCAGACGTTTTGAACTTTCTCCTTCCTCTCAGTCTCTCTTTCTCTGCAAAACTACAACAATGGCTTCCCAGGATTCCGATCAAGATACTCCTCTCGTCGTGACTCCCATTACCTCCATTCCTCCTAGTCCAAGCCCTACCAAAGGGGCTTCGGGCTCCAACCCCAAATCGACTGTGAGCACAAGCAAAAATCTATCATCAAAACCCTCACCAAACCCTTCAGAGTTCTTCAAGAGTGAAGAACACTTTCCTCATGCCAATACCCCAACCATTATTATCAAACCGAGTCACAGAACCTTCCTCGAATTCGCTACTGTGATTCCAGATACTCACTTGGTAAGGGCTCCGACTTCTAAGGAAAGAATGTACCAGCGACCTGAGGGCTGGACTGCCATTTTTTCAATTCTTCTTGAAAAGGGGGTTCGATTCCCTCTTCATTCTTTTCTAGTCACCATCCTAGGGTTTATTGGTGTAGGATTTGCCCAACTGGTGCCGAACTCCTACATCCATATCCTAGCTTTCATCGCCTTCTATCACGAGGTAGGCGCTACTCCTACCCTCGACTTCTTCTTCTCCATCTATAACATTAACAAATCCCGTGAAAAGGGATTTAAGGTTCTAAGCAAGCAATCGCCGAAGCCTGGCGAGAAATTCGAAAGGCGGTCCTTGGTATCCACTCCTTCCAGCAACAAAGGATGGCATAAGGAGTGGTTCTTTGTCAAAGGACCAAAAATTGCTTCTCTGCTGGACTAGACTACCTTGAAAAAAGTTTTTGCTGACTTTGGTGATATTGCCGAAGAGAGTGTAAATGAGATAATAGAGCTCTTTGACAACTTCCCGAAGAAAGAATGGAGCTTCAGACTGTTAACCAAACATGCATGGTTGTATGACCACAAATGTAAGTCCCAAACTATTCTTTTGCATACTTTCTGAAACTCTGTGACAATATTGGCTCTGAGTTGTTGTTATAAACTCCTTGCAGTGTCTTTGATCAAACCAACTTCCTCCGACCAACGAGACCTCGAAGAATTTATGTCTAAGAAAGATTCAGAATCTCTCACGAGCCTTCTATTTCTTGAACCTCCCAATCAAGAACCTCCAACTATTTGAAACTCAAATAATTGACCATCAGTCTACCGAACCTCCACCCACAATCGAACCTGCTCCTCCTCGCCGAAAAAAGAGAGCGGTTCGAAAAGCCAAACCCACTCCTCCATCAACCTTTACCGAGAGCCTACTGGACATGTCCCAAGACGAACGGACTCGGCTCCTTCGTACTAAGAAGAGGAGAACCAAGGTAACCCCTCTTACTGCCGAAGAACTCCGAGTGCCCTCTTCCGAAGCTGATCTTCCCCCAGTTATACCTGTGGAGATTGTCGTTTCTGAAGCGGAGCTCGAGGAGCAAGCAGAACCTTCTTCCTCCCTTACTCGCAAAAGAAAACATCATTCTGAAGATCAACCTATTCCCCCTTCAGAAAATATAATAACCACTTCTCCTCCTCATCTCGAATAGACAATCATTTAACCCCCACCACCTCCTAAACAACCCAAACCTGCTTCGCCACACCCCTCTTCATCTGAAGACAGGCCAGAAGCCGTAGCATCTCCCACTCTCTGGCCTGAGCTTAACTAACACTTTCCCTTCCAGCTCTATGACTCATTCGTTCGCGATACCGATGATCACCGGTTCGAGAACAGCTCAATCATGGATCTCATTGATGAAGGAATGAAGTACCAAGCTAAGGTAAGTTATTTTAACTTCCTTATTTATCTTCCTGCTTACTTATCTGAAACTGATAAACTAATGTTGAGCACGTGCAGGCAAACACTGTCTTCGAGCGCCTCCGTCCTAAATATAAAGAAGCTAAAGAGGATGCTGCCCGAAAAGAAAATGCTATATTGAAGTCTGCACTGGCGAAGGAAAGAGGTGATCACAACATCACTGAGTTTAATAATGAATGCCTTCGGAAAGACCTTACTCAGACCAAGGAACAACTAGAGTAGGTTAAGGCAGATCACCGGGTGATCACTGATATGAACACGGATCTAGTTCAAAGGAACGAAGTCCTTGTTCAGAAGAGTGAGACCCTGGCTAAAACCAACCGAAGTCTGGCGCTACAAGTGAATGAGTTCGAGACCAGAGAGCTACGTCATCTAAAGGAGCGTCAGAAACTTGAAGATGAAGTTAGAGACCTTCGGGCCCTTAGAGATTTAGGTCCACCATTGACCGAAGATCTCCGAAGAGATATCCAAATGAACTATCGAAAATCAGCTGAGCTGAATGAGGAGATCGTTCAGATGTTTTCGGAAGGGTACGAGGAATGCCGAAGCAAAGGCAAGGTAAAACTTGTCGAAGCCAAGGTAGATCTGTCTCTCCTAGACTCATCAGATGGCGAAGACGATGCCTGAAGATGGTCTATCTTCCACCCAGACTTAGGATTTTTGTAAAAATTTCTATCTTTTTTTGTAAACAGTTTAATATCAATGAAATATTAACTTCGTTCCTTATGACTTCTTTATAATCATTTCTTGTCAATAATTTAGTATTAATCAATTTGAAAAATGTACAAGCTCTTGATTAAACTTAACTTAAACTGTTAGTCAATAATTAAATAAATTAAATAACAGATAAGATTTAAGTAATAACATAATCCGAACTCAACACTTAACAAAATCAGGTAATAAAGTAATGTCATACTTATTCGTTACCGAAGTGTGAGACAGATCTGCCTGAATCCAACTGAACTTCCTCGCATCATATGGATTTTGTTTACCACGCGAGGCCTAACAAATTCACAGGATACACCGAACAAATAGGCTACCATCGAATGGTTAGCAAGTCCACCCGAACCTCCTTTCACCAATGAACTTTGTTTACCACGCAGGGCCTAACAAATTCATAAGATCCACCGAACATATAGGCTACCATCAAATGGTCAACGAGTCCACCCGAACCTCCTTTCACCAATGAACTTTGTTTACCACACAGGGCCTAACAAATTCGTAAAATCCACCGAACATATAGGCTACCATCAAATGGTCAGCGAGTCCACCCGAACCTCCTTTCACCAATGAACTTTGTTTACCACGCAGGGCGTAACAAATTCATAAAATCCATCGAATCAAATGGTCAGTGAGTCCACCCGAACCTCCTTTCACCAATGAACTTTGTTTACCATGCAGGGCCTAACAAATTCATAAAATCCATCGAACATATAGGCTACCATCGAATGGTTAGTGAGTCCACCCGAACCACTTTTCACCAATGAACTTTGTTTACCATGCAGGGCCTAACAAATTCATAAAATCCACCAAACATATAGGCTACCATCGAATGGTCAGCGAGTCCACCCGAACCTCCTTTCACCAATGAGCCGAACACCAATGAAGAAAAGATCAATTGGAAAAAAGAATCTTTTATTGATGATGATTCAAATATTTGCAGTCTTCGGTATACTGACACTGTCTCTACTAAAAATATTTCCGAAGCCTATCATCATGTCAAGTATTCTTGATATCAGACCCATCTAATGCTCTCAACCGATACGTTCCTGGCTTCGGTACTTCAATAACTTCATACGGTCCTTCCCAGTTTGGCATTAGCTTTCCCAAATTCTGAGACATAGACGCTTCGACTTCTTTGAGGACGAAATCTCCCACTTCAAATCTTCGAAGCTTTACCCCTTTATTGTAATGCTTAGCTACTCTTTCATTGATAGTCGCCACTTTATCAAAGTCAATTTCTCTCGACTTCTTCCAAGAAGTCCATATTGATTTTAACCCTTCATCATTGTATATTTCCTTAAACCGACTAACCCGAAAACTTGTTGAATCCGATCTCCATGAGGACTAAGGCATCGCATCATAAGCAAACTGAAAGGTGAATCTCCGTCGTAGTCCCGGTGTGTAGTCCGATAAGCCCATAACACGCTGAACAGCTCTTCGAGCCATCTTCCTTTAGCCTCATCCAGTCTATGCTTAATCCCATTCAGAATTGTTCTATTGGTTACCTCAACCTTCCCGTTAGATTATGGATAAGCTATCGAAGTTCTCCTATACTGAATCCCTAGTTCTTTCAAGAATGCTTCAAAATTTGATCCCACAAATTGGCATCCGTTGTCCGATATTACCACCTTTGGAATGCCGAAATGAAACACTATAGCTTCCTTTAGAAACTTTAAACACTCATGTTCAGTTATCAACCTAAGTGGCTTTGCTTCCACCCATTTGGTTATATAATCAATTGCAACTATAACGAAACTGACCTGACCTTTAGCTTTCAAGAATGGACCAAAGATATCTACCCCTGCATAAAAAAAAGGTATAGGAGATAAAATTGAGTATAGTTCTTCTGATGGCTGATGTGGGATCAGACTGTTGAGTTGGCACTTTTGACATTTCTTTACATACTCAGTAACTTCCTTAAAAATGGTAGGCCAATAGTATCCCTGTCGAAGTACTTTGTAGGCTAATGACTTAGCAGCCATATGGTCGCCACAAATACCTTCGTGAATCTCTCGAAGAGCATATTCAGCTTCGGATGGAACCAAACATTTCAACAATAGAGACGAAAAAGCCCTTCGATAAAGATCCCCGTCAATAAGAACAAAGTTAGCACTCTTGTACTTAACTTTCTTGGCTAGCATCTGATTCGAAGGAAGGACGTCATCTGCTAGATACTCTAGATATGGAGTCAACCAGAAGTTAGAACGCTCAACATATATTACTGATTCATGCTGGATACTAGGCTGCTGCAGAATCTCCAAATAAATAGATCCATCAAAATTACTAGCATCTGTAGTAGCCAGCTTTGATAATGCATCGGCAATAGAGTTATCATTGCGTTCAACGCCTTGAAACTCATAGGACAGGAAATACTGAAGCCGATCCTTCAACTCTGCTAGGTACTTGATCATTTTTGGTCCTCGGGTTTCATATTCCCCTAAAACTTGCTTGACCACTAGCTGAGAGTCACTATAAATGATTAACTTCTGAACTTCAAGACTCTTCGCCAGTCGTACTCCTGCTAGCACCGCTTCGTACTCTGCTTCGTTGTTTGTTGCTCGGAACCCAAACCTAATGGTCTACTGCACCTTGAATCCCTCCGGACTTGTCAAAATAATTCCTGCTCCACTGATATCCGAAGTAGAAGATCCATCTGCATACAACGTCCATGAGCTCTGGTTCTATTGAAGAACTACAACCGCTCTGTCGGAACCTTCAACTTCTCCCACTCTATCATCAGCTTCAGAAAACGAACATTCAACCACGAAATCAGCTAAGGTCTGCCCCTTAATAGCCGTCTGGGGATGATATTCTATGAAAAATTGAGATAATTCCATTGTCCAAGCAGCAAGTCTCCCCGTAACCCCAGGCTTGCTCAAAACCTTCTTCAGAGGCTGATCTGTGTAAACTACCAAGAGCCGACCTTGAAAATACTGCCTAAGCTTTTGACTAGTTATCATCAAAGCAAATGCAAACTTCTCAATGTTTGGATACCTTGTTTCAGCATCCTTAAGGACATGGCTTACATAGTAAACCGGATGCTGCCTATCCCCAACTTCTCGCACCAAAACTGCTCCTAATACCAATAAACTAGCTGCTAGATACAAATATAATGGCTCAGCAGGAGCTGGCTTCACCAACAAAGGCGCCGAAGATAAATACGTCTTTATTCCCTAGAAGGCGTCTTCACATTCCAAAGTCCACTGAAACGTCTTCGCATTCTTCGGCCCTTTCAACGTATCAAAGAATGGCAAACACCTTTCTGCCGATTTAGACATGAATCTCCTCAAAGCTGCAATTCTCCCGGTTAGTCGTTGAATATCTTTAAATGATTGAGGAGTCTTCATGTTCAGAAAAGCCTGGATCTTTTATGGATTGGCTTCAATACCCCGCTGACTAACCAGATAACCTAGGAATTTACCTGCACCGAGACCGAAGGTGCACTTGGTCGGATTTAGCCTCAAATTGTGATGACGGACTGTCTGAAAACATTCTTCTAAATCGTCCAAGTGCTTCTACACTATCATGCTCTTCACTATCATGTCATCGACATATACTTCCATGTTCCTCCCCAGCTGCCCTCGAAATACGAAGTTCATCATCCTCTGGTAAGTGGCTCCAGCGTTTATCAGGCCAAACGTCATCTTCTTATAGGCATACATCGAACGATGCGTAATGAACGCCATCTTCGGTATATCCTCTTTACACATGGAAATTTGGTGATAACCAGAAAAAACATCCATAAAGCTAAGTAATGCATACCCCGAAGTTGCATCGATGAGCTGATCAATGTGAGGTAAGGGATAGAAGTCCTTAGGGCAAGCTTTATTTAAGTCCGTGTAGTCAATATAGACTCGCCATTTACCATTCTGCTTCTAAACTAGCACCACATTCGCCATCCATTCCGGGTAATATATCTCGAAGATGAAATCTGCAGCCAACAACTTTGCAATTTCTTCATCAATAATCCTATGTCGCTCTTGTGCAAAAATCCGTCTTTTCTGCCGAACTGGCTTCTTTGATGGGTCCACCTCCAGCCTATGCTCCGCAATCTTTCGGCTCACCCCGGGCATATCATTAGGCTCCCATGCGAAGATATCTACATAACATCGTAAAAGTTCTATAAGGTTCATCCAGAGAGGTTCCGGCAGAGCCGAACCTATCTTCACTGCTTTGTCCTTCTTGCCAGGAACCAGCTCGAACTCTTCTGTCTCTCCAGCTGGCATGACCAACGACTCTGAACTACTTTCAGTAAAGGGCTCAATCTCTATCGCCATAGTTTGCTTTTGCTTGCTAACTCCTACTCCTGAAGCAATCACAACATTTCGATAGTAGCGTCTAGGCAGATTTAAATCCCTTGCCTCCTCACCAACCCCATGTGCTGTCGGAAATTTATCTTGAAGTGAGGAATTGACGTCACAACTTGCAGAGCAGTCAAAGAAGTTCTTCCCAATATGGCGTTGTAAGCCGAATCTACATGCACAACATAAAATTTACATATAATTTTTACCTGTTGTGGAGCCATACCGAAGATAACTGGTAACTCAATAGTCCCTGCCACCTTAACTGGATCATTACTGAAGCCATATAAAGGAGCCTCCTGTCCGACCTCTATCTTCCGTCCATCTAAATGCATCCTCTGATAAGCATGGGCGTATAGAATATCAACAGAAGACCCATTGTCAATCATCATTCTCTTCATGTCCACTGAACCCACTTGTGCAGTAATCACCAACGCTCCTTAATGGGGTTCGATGGGTTCTGAAGGGTAATCCTCATCAGTAAAGGATATTACCGTTCCTGGATACGGTTTGTCAGTCTTCGGGAGTGTACCTGCTACCGACATGACCGAATCCAGATATCCTCGTCTCTTCTTCCCAATCATCTTCCTTGCTGTCCCCCCGGTAATAACATCAATGACGTGCCTCGGTGGTACGATTAGAGAGCAGTTGTGCGAGTTGAACTGGTTGAAAAATTCTAACACATTCGGCCATTCTTCTACTGTTCTTGTTAGTGCTCTTTTCCTGCCACGTATTGGACCAATACACCACTTTGAACCTTCTTTTCCACGAATTCCTTCAAACTACAACAGTAGTTCATGTCGTGACCAGATGCTTGATGATAATCACAATACTTGCGAGTATTACCCGATCCCGGTTTAAGATTATCACGAAGTGGTTCAAAGTAAGGTTGGTTCTTGATCTGATCCAAAATAACAGCCCTATCCGTATTCAGTTGAGTGTATACCTTGTTCACCTTCTAGGTGGGAACATGTGGACGATTCCCTCCTTGACGCCAATTGTTGTTGTACTTCTTCGAGTTACCTTCCGACCGATCATTATTCCCTCCACTCTTCTTCTGATTGCCTTCAGCTTTATCCCTGTCTGTCTCCTTCAACCTGTCCGAAGAAGGATGCTTCAAGCTATTCATAGCTTCCTCTACCACAATATAGCCTTCAGCCTTATCAAAAGCTTCGGCCAAACTCTTCTGGTGGTGAAACATCAGCTTCTTCACCAGTTTCTCTGACTTCACTAGATCTAAACCGTTCTGAAATAATCCAACAGCCTAAAGGTCATTGAGATCGGTCACATGGCCGACTGCTTCCCTAAAGCGCTTCACATATTGGCTTAGAGACTCATTCAAAAATTGTTGAACTTGAGCTAACGAACCGGTAGGCTTTCCTCTCCTCTTGTTGCTCCCAAACCGAGCGTTGAATTTGCCACAAAGATCTATCCAAAACGAAACCAAATCTGAAGGCAAAGTTCCCATCCACTGCCTGACGTCTTTTCAGAGCGTCGTAATGAATGTCTGACATTTGGCAGCATCACTAAAATCATAGTAGTCCATCAGTCTGTCAAACGCTTGACTATGGTCATAAGGATCCCCAGATCCATCATAACTTTCCATGTGAGGCAACTTCTTGGTAGAATCAGCCTTCTCCTTAAGAATATCAGAGGAAAAAGGAGACACCTTTTTTCCCGAAGTATCCTTCACTTGTTGGACTTCGGCCAGCTGCTTCCGAAGCTCTTTTAATTCTTTGACCAGAAATTCCACTTCTTCCGGTTGCGAAGAGACTTCTTTCTCCGAAGAACCCCTCTTCCTCTGAGTAGATCGGCCCTTATCCTCTGAACCCACAACTCTAAATGGACTTCTCCGATGACGAGTATCCACAGGGCGGTGTGCCCTCAATGGATTCTCAAGAGTGCAACTTTTGGATCTACTTCGGTGTAGAGCTCTGTCACTATGGTGAGAATACTCAAGACGGTGTACCTTCTTTGTATTCTCGAGTGTATACTCCCTGAACCTGCTTCTTCGTCTGCTTCTACCTTGATCCCGAGAACCGATAGGGTAGAATGCCCTCTTTGATCTCTCAGGTGTGTGGCTTCTTGATCTTCTTCGATCCCGAGGTCGGCCTCGAGATGTACGACCAGAGTGTACAAGCTCCTTTTCTCTCCTTATTTGTCTTTCTGTAGACTCACTTTGTCCTTCTGACTGATCATAACTAGACACTTCGTCCTTCATCTCCGCCATACGAAGCATCTGTTCAACAATGTCTTCCCTCTGTTTCAAAAGAACCTCTAGGGCCTTGTCAGCTTTGTCTGCCATCTTGGCAAGCTTGGAGGCCTTATCGGTCTGACCATCCCGGTGTCGGGTTCTAGGCGGTGTGCCTTCTACCCGTCTCCGACCATGGTCAGGTCCTTTCTTGGCAGCAAAAACCAATCTTCTTTTAGCATCACTATGGGCTCTCGAACGAGAACCTTCTGAAAAATGTTTGGAAGCCGTACTATCATGAGCACTCTTTGAAGGACCCAAATGATCTTTGACAGACATTCGTTGAATAGACGAACTCACATCCATCTGCTGTCCTTCAGGGGTAACCGTTCTACTCTTTACCATAACTTCCGACGTAGAACAACTAAAAAGTTGTGATTGAAAACTCAAGAACACTAGAAAACAACCCTCCTTCTAATGCCAATGTTAACGCCAAGATCTTTCTTCACGCCCCAATCACGTAAAACACGTCCAATCCTGCACAATAAACACGTCAATACCAGAAGCTTGATGACTTGGACCGTCGGGGGATAGCTCCGGTGTAAGAGTCAGTACAGGCGATCACAAGGTTAACAATGGAGGAAAAATAATGTCTAGTATCTTGAGAGAGAAAAATATCAGTTACCTCTCACCGTCGACGCAACCCAATTCGCTTCCATCCCATCACCGTTGCCACCACCCAATCCTAAATCCCATCCACATTAATACCTTGCAGACATATCAGTCAACTATTATCTTGGTTATCATTACTGGTCAAAGCCCAAAAGGAAATGTTATTTACCCATTGGCTTCGACCCAATGACTAAGCCCAATACTTTTAGGACCCAATCATAGATAATCCAATAGACTTGGCTCAAAGGTTCGGCCCATTACACAAAATATCATGGCCCAACAGTTCCCTTTTATTGCTTCGCTTGACTCTCTTGTAGTAGTTGTGGCTTTAAAATGTCTGAATAATGAAGTGAAGGATTAATGAAAGTAGACTTGATAAATCTATTGGTTGAATATTAAATAGTGAGAGTCATAATTGAAGTGGCTTGAGATTAGGACATTAGGTAAGTAATTATGTTGGGATAATACGAAGTTTTCTTTAGCAAAACAATAGATGCATTGTATAATAGATCAATATTTATAGACTTATTACAATGGTTTGACTGCCAACAAACATTGTACTCATGTAGTGGATTCTTTGTTTTTTAATGAATCCCAACTATTACTATTTTTTGTTATGGAATGGGAATGAGTGTGTAGATGATACTGTATATTGATAAAAGAAATTTTAAAAGCAAAAGAACGATTAGTTTGATAAATAAAGGTTTCTAACTATGTTGTCGAACACAAACCAATTCATATGTTGATAGGTTCACCAGTATCTGAGATATCTATTCATTTTTTACTATTTTTGATTGTCGCTCTAATATTCGGTAAAATAAAAAAATAAAAAAATATTGAATAATAAAAATTATTTTTTTAAAATTATATTAATTGTATTTTGTCTTTTATTGGGTCAATCAAATCATTTAATTTATGTGGGCTAATAAATATTAGTAAGTGATATAAATTTATTTAGTAAAATTGGGCCTTAAAATTAATTGGGTCTAATTTATATTAGTGTGATATTAAAATCCTATTAAAAATAGAAGAAATAATAAAATATATAAATAATAACTAAAACCAAATCTTCCTCATATCTAATACAAACCGAGGGGAGAAGGATAAGAGAGAAAACGACGATAGTAAGAACATGAAGCAAAAAGATACTGTACTATTCATGTTAATAAAGAGTTGTTTGAAATTGTTTCTTGATTGATACGTTAAAATATGTTTCTCTCTCTCTCTCTCTCACACACACACACACACACACACACACACATATATATATATGTATTAATGAGACGAACGGGTCACTGGTACAAAATTTTGGCAGCAAGTGCGCATTTTTTTAATGTATACTGTGTTATCCCTGACACTATCGATCCAGTACAATGAGACTTTGACTGTTTGCATCTTATTGTTGTTTGTATGCATAGTAAAAAAAACACACACCTA
This sequence comes from Panax ginseng, assembly GCA_020205605.1. Classification (NCBI taxonomy): domain Eukaryota; kingdom Viridiplantae; phylum Streptophyta; class Magnoliopsida; order Apiales; family Araliaceae; genus Panax; species Panax ginseng. The sequence continues at coordinate 86,252,217 of CM035129.1, read as the reverse complement.
TTCCCTAATACTAGAACCTATGAATGGTGTATATCAGGACCTGTTTAGGTTCATTTAATATAGTATTATATTTGATCCAATTTATATATATGACTTGCTATGGCTTTGGAGCTAGAATAGTAATGTGACGCCCCCAAAAATAGGTATTCATCACCCATCTTGAGATACAAGGTACAAAATACAAATACAAACTAATTATACAATAGTCGTGTAAAATACGACAAAACATAAATTGAGAGTTTTAATAAGAATATTGTCATCTAGACAATATCCACACTCAAAGGAGTCCTCAATACATTTATTGTCACACTATTTAATGTAATAGTGAGGACTACTAATACTATCATCCGACCGTCACCCGCTCCCCGACTAGTCCCGGCCACGTTCTCATTTCCTAAAGAGAACGGTGAAAGAAAGGGTGAGCTCAACTAGCCCAAAGAAGAAATATTATGATTAAGATAATGCGTAATAAATTATCATTAGTCTTCAACAATGTTAAACCGATAAAATACAATAGACATCAAGTTTAAGCTCGGCAATGAACAAGCAATCCATTAAAAGAGTCAAGTAGAGAATAAAATCTACTATCTTTTATGATTTAAAAGGTTTTTCATCACTTTTATCGGTGAGACTCAAATTTTAATAAATAATTCACATCATCCCCGCACTACTGCTTAAGGATATTCATTAGTATCACAACCACAAATTATCCATGCACTATGTGCCAAGGATATTCGTATTCGTCAATGGTCATGATCATGCCAACAATCATTCATCAATGCACTACGGGCCAATGAGGACTTTTACCACATCATTTGTAACATTACTACCATGATTATACCGATTAATCCCTCGGTTATAATCATACCAAGTCCATCTATGCACTCTGTGCCATAGATGACTTTCAACATAATATAAACATGAGGATGATGACAATGATATAAGAATTCAATAAAGCAAGTTCAAGAATTAATTTATCCAGAACTAATAACGTCCAAATTGTCAACACGACATCGCTTTTGTGGAGTAAAATTTAAGAATGCTCGTAAGAATATTTCCATTTAAAAGATATCTTTGGATGAAGCGCAAAATATCCAGGATATTCTACTAATTTTATGGAGTATAGAATCCAAAAATTTAACTAATCGAGTATAATAGAATATATGAAACCGCAAATGGATTTTCACCGCCACGCAGAAATCACGTATGCATCATTTCCACAATTTAACAAGGAATGAATACAAAAGATCATTCACCATGCATGTGGTAATCCACATAGGCAAAAGTTATTCCAATGTAATAATAAAGAATGGAATAATGAAGAATTCACCATGCACGCGATAGATCGCATGCATAAAAGTTATTCCCAATGTAATAATAAATAATGGAACCAGGTCATGCGTAAACGCACAGACATGATTGATAAGTGGTATTTTTACCTACTTATTGAATACCAATTCATGCGAATTGTGCCCAACTCAAGTACATTTTATTATGTTTTAGTTGCATTTCATGTTATTTTTCATTGTATTTACTTAAAATTCCTTTTGGTGAATAAGTGCAGGAATTTGCTTAATTTTGGTGGTATTAGAGGATACACGGCTAATGGAGGCATGAAGGCAAGGCATAAACGGGGGAATGCATGGCATAGAGGTGCAATGGAGCAAGGAGATCAAGCATGAATGAACAAGTAGTAGCAGCAGCAGCATGACAGAATCAGAAACAAAGTGGAGACTGTGAGCCGCGCGACATGATGAGTAAGGAAACGCGTGCGTGCCATGCGAAGTACTCGGCTGCACCATGATGACTTATCGCAAGTTATGACCGCCGAAGCAGGACAAGTGAGGAGATGCGCTACCGCTGTGAGATGCCTACCGACAGGCGGTGACATTCGTAAGTCGCGCTGTCATGAGAGACATATGCTGTAGAAAGCGCAATGGCAGGTGCGATCTTGGATGTTGTGATTTTGTTTTATTTCAATTTTAATTAAATGATGTGTAATTGGTTCTGAAAATGATTCTGACTGGTGTCAGACACACACTTGATAATTTTTAGTGTATTTTCATCATAGTAACTAGGGTTTACACCTTGGGAGAGATTCCAACGTAGAACGAAGCCAAAACGTCCACTTCTCCAATTCTTCTTGGGATTCTCTGTCATTATGGATTTTCATTATTAGCTACCGGATTTCTATGAGGATTTAAGCATTTATCATTGGTTTTATTCAAATGATTGGGTTTGATCGTTTCTATCTTTCTTATTTCAATTGTTGCTTATTGATCATGTTTAGCGTTGATCCCATAATGCTTTTTTTGGTCTACCATGAACTAAACTCCATTATGGGATTCTAATGATTTTAATATGTAGTTGGTTGCACATTTAAATGCTAGGGTTGTTTTTGCATATCATATGGAATATCTCACATGATTATTTTACATGCATGAATGCTTGATCACCATTCATCTCAAAGATTTGTATGGAATTGACAATGAACATTGTGTATGGATTGTAGTCATGATAAGATGCTAATATAATGTTGTATATGGCTTCATGATTTTGTGAACAGATAGACATATACTGTTTCAATCAGTATAAGCTAGAATAAGGGCTTGAGCTTAAAATCAATATAATTGCAATTTTACATAGACATATAGTGATTTTGGTTGTATTGGTAATTACATGGAGTCTAACATCTGTAGATGGTGTGTAAGTAGGTTATAGTGCATTGAAAAATGGTTATAACTCTATTTGTGCTCTTGGCTATTTTCCTGTGATATGTGAACACTTCTTGCATTATAGTGGCGATTAGATGAAATAGTAAATGAAGTTAGGGTCCCATTACTTTCAGATTATATTTATTCCATTTGTATTCTTATTTTTAGTTTGTATTCACAATTAGTCTAATTCAACACTTTTAGTCATTAGTCTAAGCATATAAATACAGTGAGTTAATTGATGCATAATAGTTTAAATTTAACAACTTTCTCTGTGGGATCGATACTCTACTTACTCTCTATTACTTGTTGACACATGTATGCTTGCATGAGTTAGAGCTCTTTTATTAGGATTATAAAAGAGGCAACAAGGATATTCCAACAAAATAATAAATAACGGAATCAGGTCATACGTAAACGCATTGCATGTGATATCCCAATGTAATAATAAATAATGAGATTCAGTCATGCGAAACGCATGCATGAGGATGTTTCAATGTAATAATAAAAAATAAAATAATGTAAGAATTTCACCATGTATGCGCAGTATCAGATAGACAAAGTTATTCCAACATAATAATAAAGAATGGAATAATGTAAGAATTTCACCATGTAATGTGGTACAGATGTATAAAGTTATTCTAACATAATAATAAAGAATGGAATAATGTAAGAATTTCACCATGTATGCAAAGATTAGATGTATTAAAAGTTATTCCAATATAATGATAAAGAATGGAATAACATAAGTTCTCTTCATGAATACGAAAGAAATAATACCCCTTACCTTAGAAGAAAACTGGATATAGGAGTAGTGAAGTAGCAGAATACTTTTCTTCTTTCTCTCTATAGTTTCTCTCTCTAGAGTTTCAGTGAATTCGTAAGAAATAATGAAGGAATGAGCTTCTATATATATGAGAATGGAGTGAATAGTAACTAATTCGTGAACTATCAGTCATTTATTTACTTTTAAATGCATACGGTCCATATTGATTTACTATGCAATATTAATAAAATATTCTAATAAAACAAAATCTTTTAAATAAAATATAATATATTCTATTTATAGTCTAATAAAAAAAATAACTTTATAAAAGTATTCATTTTTATATAAAAGATTTTACTATGCAAACACTATGCATAATAAATTATAATATATTCTAATTATTGTCTAATAAAACAAATAACTTTATAAAAGTATTCATTTTTATATAAAAAGATTTTACTATGCAAACACTATGCAGCACTATGCAAATACTATGCATAATAAAATATAATATATTCTAATTATTGTCTAATAAAACAAATAATTTTATAAAAGTATTCCTTTTTTATATAAAAGACTTTACTATGCAAAACACTATACATAATAGAATATAATATATTCTATTTATAGTCTAATAAAACAAATAACTTTATAAAAGTATTCTGTTTTATATAAAAAGCTTTTCTGTTTTATTACATTAATAATACTAATAAAATAAAATTTATATAATATATATATATAAACTTCCGTGACTTTATAAAAAGACACCTCAATATATTTAACAACATTTATCATCATTATTATAATTCACAATATTAATCGACCAGGTCATTCCCAGGAAAGAGAGGGCTTTTCAATAAGGATTTCTCCCTATTGGCGCGCAATTAGGTGATCAAACCTCTCCTTGGCAGAACTTCTAGACATCGTTAATATTGCAAATAATAAAATTAATAATTCTATCATCTCAATTATTGATTTAATAATATATAAAATATGGACAATAATTGAATCAAATAATGTGAGATACTATGCAACAATTATCGTAGCAATAATTGAACAAAATCGAGTGATTTCTCACGTAAACATCAAGAATCAATACCGTGCTACTATGCAACCAATGCCAGACATTATACTTATAACACCGGGGTGTTTCAACAGTTAACGGTAAAACTTCTGCCGTTATTTTCATAAAAATATTTTTGTCGTTTTCTCAATCCGGCAATAATTCCATTGTGGGGTCCACCAATGATTGTGCCGTCGTACGAATATTCCCTGTTAAAATGAATATTCCACGATCAATCGAATATTATATAACAACTTGCATACTTTGCAAAATTTATAAATATTACCCACAACTATAATATTATATCAAATCTACACCATAATATTCAAAAAAAAATATTTCGAGAAATTTAAATCTTTATTCATAAAATCTGGGGTCTCACAAGTAATATGCATTCTTAGAACCATTAGGTAATATAATAATAATAATAATAATTTTGGGAAAAGTAATTTATAATTAGTAATTTAACTTACAGTTAGTAATGTATATTAAATTTTTTTGTTTGTTAAATTGTGTAATTAGTTCGGACGGAATGAGTTTAACGAATTATATTCAGATTATAATTTTGGGTATTAAATTACTTAATCTAAGTACGGATTTCGTACTCCTTCCGCGATAATCCTTTAATTTTTATTTGCTCGTTTCACTTATCGTTTAGAAATTTGTTATTGTTTCACATGATTGTTTCTTCTTAAAATTCATGAAAATATTTCATTTTGGCATTAGTATTTAAAACTAGTATTTGTACTCTTTGAACTAGTGTATCATGTTTAGTATTTATTTCGATCTTTGTAGAAAATACATGTTAATATTTTTGGAGACTTTGTGTTGATGATTCGTTTCAGTTTAACATGTATACGTTAAAACACATTTGTGTTGATATTGTGTTGCATGTGTTGTGACATAGTATTTTTGTTAGAATACCATATGATATACCTGAGCTATAACCACCTATGGGGGTACCACATGCATGTCCTCTTGGCACCGAGGTATGACACCTTTCGTGGTGGTAAGATCAGTCCACGGCGTCTCCGTTTTGTGCTCCGGTGGGAGTTGGTCATTTGGTGTTTTGTTGTGGGAGGCGTATACATCGACCCTAGTTTCTGTTTTGTTTTGTTTTGCGGATTGGTGATGTTTGTGCCAAACATGCCTTCCGATTTTGCATGCATCTGGATTGCGTAGTTTGATTTGTGATTGCCTGTGTGGCATTGTTTGATTTGCCTGTGTGGCAAGGTATATACTATTTGTTTTGAGCTCGGTATGAAATAACACCCAACCATTTGATTCAGCCTATCATTTCGTTATGTTAGTTTTATTCATTATAGTTCAGTGTTCATTTAATTGTGTTAGTTATTTCATTTCATTATTCTTGTACTCTATATCTGTACTGGGTATTTGGCTCATGCTGTATTTTTCTTCCGGCAGATAATCAGGGGGATCAAGTGCAAGTGTGACGAGAGCTTCCTTTTATCCAAATGGTTTAGATATTTTGTTTAGGTTGTGATCCAATGGTTTATTTGGAGTTATAATAAATACTTTAGATTATGGTTTTAACTAGTTTAATATTTATTATGGTTTGACTTGTGGTAATTATTAGATTTTTGGACTATTCTTTTGTGGCTTGGAGCCTTTTTATAATTTCATCAGTTTTTTTGAGTAACCTCTCTTTTTATTTCGAAAAGGGGGTCTTAAAGAGTTGGTATCAGAGCTTAGGTTCTTTATTGTAGAAAACCTATTTAGGTTTGACCTGTGAGTTATGCGTAGACTTCTGGGTTAGGTTTTTGTTCCGTTGATTTTCTGTTTAGATATCATATCATCTATATTTGAATTTGTCTCTAATTTGTTTTACTATTTATTCATGATCTCTTTCTTAGATGGCTCATAGATCCGCTAGAGTTGGTGGGAGGCGAGGTAATAATAGGGGAAGTGGTGAGGGCCAGCCCAATGAGTAACCTAATGATCAGATTAATGCTCAGTTGGCTACCTTGGTGAATCAAGCGATTAATCAAAGCTTTTACCGCGATTGGCAGACAGAGTTACAGTAATGCAAAGCAATTACTTTAAATTCCTAACGGGGGAATCCGGGAAATAATGGTCAGCATACAAATGTTGGGGAAGGAAATGCGGATGGTCATGATCAACCTGTGGTTCCGATGTATGCAGGGTTGGAGAGGTTCCACAAGCAGAAACCACAATCATTTAGTTCAGCTCATACTCTAATTGATGCAGAGAATTGGATTGCTCATTTAGAGAAGATTTTTGATATGTTAGGATGCTCGGATAATCAGAAAGTGTTACTTGCTGCTTACAAGCTAGAAGGGGATGCACAAAGGTGGTGGAAAGTGATGAAAGTAATAAAGGGTGGTGGTTATACTGAGGCACTTAGCTGGGCAGAGTTTTGTGAGGTCTTTTATCAGCAGTACTTTCCAGCTGCTAATAAAGAGGCCTATGCTAGAGACTATTTGTCCATTCGACAAAAAGATGATGAGTCCATCACGGATTTCATGACGATGTTCACCAGGTTGGTAGGCTTTGCGGGAACATCTGCAGGGACGGTAGCAGAATAAGCGGAGAAGTTTAAGTGGCGAATTCATTATAGGTATCGACAACATCCCATTAACTTTAGATTATGGTTTTACCCAGTTTAATATTTATTATGGGTTGAATTATGGTAATTATCAAATTTTTGGACTATTCTTTTGTGGCTTGGAGCCTTGTTATAATTTCATCAATTTTTTTTGAGTAACCTCTCTTTCTATTTTGAAAAGGGGGTGTTACAGAGTTGGTATCAAAGCTTAGATTCTTTCTTGTAGAAAACCTATTTAGGTTGTGGTTCGGGTCGTCCACATATTTACGTAACATAGATACGCGAAAAACGTTATGAACACGCGACATACTTGGCGGTAAAACGAGTCTATAGGCCACAGTTCCTACTTGATCGAGGATTTCAAATGGAATAATAAATTGAAGGTTTGAGCTTTCCTCACATCGCCGATTCTCGCTTTTGGAATAACAACTTCTTGCACCTCCTTCTTCATATTCATCAGCTCCGGTGTGTAGCATGAGCGATTTTAACTATTGATTAAAGTCGATTCTACTCGTATATTATCACGTGGGTCCCTAGAGTTTTTAACTCTCTCTCTATCATTTGTAAGTTATACGAAATGGGTCTTTGACAATATCACACTCGTACTCGTATACTATCTTCTACTCAACACGTCAGCTACCACGTTCGCTTTTTCCAGGATGGTATGGTCAGAACATGTGCCGAAATGAGTCTCCTCTTGAGTTCTTCGAAGCTCTTCCACATTCCTTGCTCCATTTGAATTTTGTATCTCTACGAGTCACCTGAGTTAATGGAGTAGCGATTCGAGAAAATCTTTCCACGAATCTTAGATAATAACCAACTAAGCCTAGGAAGCTACGTATTTCGATTACTGACTTAGGTTGCTCTCAACTGTGACTTATATCCCAATCTTGGATAGCACGTCACAATGACACCTATCAGTTTACTACTGCACGAATATGGCGTCCCTTACAGAGAGTATGGTTTCAGTGCATTCCATAAAGGAAGTCACCAGATAGAGGCTCGGGTACCAATTTCTATAGTTGGGTTTTAACTCCTAAAGTTCAATAGGAGCCATTCGATATGAGATTTTAGAAATGGGTTTTGTACCGGGTTCAAAGTCGATACAAAATTCAATATCACGCTCTGAGAGTAGGCCAGGAAATTCGCCAGGAAATACATCAGGAAATTTACTAACAATAGAAATATTATTCAAATCTGACGTATTTTTGTTCAAGTCCATGACATGGCTAAGAAAGCTTGACATTTGTTTTTCAATAAACAAATGGCTTTATGGCTTGATATGAAAGTGTTTGACTTCAATGGTTTGGTTGCTTGAATTCGAATAACAGGTTGCTTAGGAATATGAAAACTAACAACCTTACGAAAGCAATCAATTTTGGCATGATGAGTAGTTAACCAATCAATCCCTAAAATCACATCAAAAGCAAGTATTTTTAAAGAGATAAGATCAACAGGTAATGTGATGGTGCCAACTTAGATCAAACAAGATTTATAAATAGTTGATGTGATAAAAGTTTCTCCTAACGGAGTCTCCACAGATAAATCAAAGTCTAATTTCTCCAGAGTCAAGTTTAAACGTTGAGCACAAGCAGGAGAGATAAATGAATGGGTAGCACCGATATCTAGTAAGGTATAAACTTCACAAGAATTTATAATTAACTAACCCATGCTAACTTCGTTCGGGTTCCTCGTATTTTGGCCAGTCACAACAAACGCTCTTCCAGAACACCGATTGACTTTGACTTTTAAAGATCCTTTCTTTGGTGCCACTCGTTCCAAATTTGGACTTGATTTCGCACACTGTGACAAAATCAAGCTATTTGACCGTCTTTTCCATAACTAAAACATACCTTGGAAGGCTGTGAAGAGTTTGGACTTATATGTCCCTCCTCTCCACATTTGTAACATCTAACTGGCGGTTATTCTCCTCTCCTAGAATTTGTTGCTGGTGCTGGTGCTGCTGCCGACGTCTTCCCATCATCGTTAAATCTTCTCTTCTTAAAATTTCCACTTGATTTATTTCTTCTATTATCTTGGCCATGATTACCACCGAAGTGGTTACCATTTCTGGCACGATAATTTCCTCCACGATGGTTATCCTTGTTCTGATGACCGTTGCCATTGGTACGATTATCATCGAGTTGTAGGTCATTATTCTTCGATTGAGCTGACTCATGATCGCGCTCCAATAACTAAGCCCTATTCACAACATCTGAATATAGGGAAAATTTATGAGAAATGAGATATTGACGTATGTCGGGTTTCAAACCTCTCAAAAACATCCGTGATATACGTTCCTCATTCTCCACCAAATGAGGTGCAAACCTAGATAACTCCCACGAACTTCACCTCGTCATCGGGACACCGCCATATTTTTCTCATTTCTAGTCTAATAAACTCTACCTCCTTCATATGATGAATACTTTTAGGAAAGTACTTGTCATTGAACAGTTTTTGAAATGTTTCCCAAGACATATTTAGTGCGGCAGGCTGGGTACGCTTCACAGATTCCCACCAGTAATCTGCCTCATTACGGAACATAAAGGTGGCGAATGGAACCTTCAGTTCCTCCGTGCATCCCAAGACATCGAATATCTTGGTAATTTGCTTGACCCACGTCTCCGCCTTAATCGAATCCGGCTTTCCCCAGAATTCTGGTGGTCCCAACTCTTTGAACTGCTTGGCAGTGACAAACCATGGGTTGCTATCATTTCCACCTGTATTTTGTACACGAGTCTCCCTCGTCCGATTTTGCATGAATTGCAAAAAGTTTCTAAACATCCCATCGTTCATCGTCTGATCAGTGGTGTTGTTTACAGGAGGAACATTGTCGTCCTGTTTCACGTTCTCCTGATTGGTGAGTAAAGGTGCCTCTACGGTCTCATTTACTCCACTGTTAACATTCTCAGTTGCCTTTCTTAAATACTGCCATAAAACAAGGTTTAATTAAAGAAATTAACATATCACATAATATCCCTATATTCTGACCAACCAACAAATAAGCTTAGGTAGGACACACTAGCGAAGGATTTACTCGTCTCTCCCCTCCTAGTTCTATTCCCTGATCTTCGCCAGAGACCATATCCCTAAGCTCTGATACCAACCGTGACGCCCCCAAAATAGGTCCATTCCATCCAACCCATTCTGAGTCATCAAATACACGGTACAGAAACAACTACAACTTTATTAATACAATTGTCGTGGAAACTAGGACAACACATAAACTGTGAGTTTAAATACAAATATTGTCATCTAGAGAATATTCACACCCAAATAAGTCCTCATACAATTATTGATACACTATTTTATAAAATGGTGAGGACTACTAAAACAACTTTCTTGAACCATCACTCCACACGCCAACTAGTTCCTGCTATGTTCTCCCCTCCTGAGAAAAAAAATGGAACACAAAGGAAAATGGTGAGCTCAACTAGCCCAGTAAAGAAAATTATGACTAAGATAATGTACAACAAATTATCCTTAGTCTTCAACAGGGAAAAATCTAATAGAATACAACAGACAACAAGTTTTAGATCAACAACTGCAGCGAAAACAATAATTCATTAGAAGAGTTAAGTAGAGAATGAAAACTACTATCATCTATGAATTTAAAAGTCCATCATCGATATTTTATCCCTGTAACATCAATCAATATACATCTTGAATCAAATAGTCATCTTTGCACTACAGGCCAAAGATATTAATCAGTCGGTCATGTTCATCTCAACACCTGTTCATCTTTGCACTACGGGAGAAAGATATTCATCAAGAAATCATTCATCTTTGCACTACAGGCCAAAGATATTCAGTTATATCATCATTTAGGACTGAGGATGATGAAAAATATTTTAAAAAAAACGAATCCAGTGAGACAAAAGAACAAATATTAAGGATTCGTACTTTAGACAATCCAAGTTCAAAAATACTCCATAATAAACTATTATGGAGCAGAATTCAAAAATGAAGATCAAAACATAGATCCAATCAAAGATAGGAACCATAATAGACAATCTTGGACACAGAAAAGAAAATTTAATTTTTCTGTGAATAGTGTCGTATTCGTGAATAGTGTCGTATACGTGAATAATGCCGTATACGTGAATAGTAACTTCGACACTAAAAGGTAGAAATTTCACAAGAAAAATCATCATACTTCGTGAATAGTACTCGTGAATAGTAACTCATGAATAGTAACTCATAAATAGTAACTCATGAATAGTAACCCCGACATGAAAAGATAAGAATTTCACAAGAAAAATCTTACCAATATTTCGGCATAATGATATTGAAAGAAATAATATCATTTAAAAAAAAATAACATCCCTTACCTCAAAAGAATAGTACTTCTGGCTAGAATATCGATATATATTTCAAGAAAACTTGCACCGTATAGCAACACTCAAGATATCAAAATACTCACAAGAATACGCTCGATAATATAGAGAGAGAAAATTTCAGTTTCTGGTGTGATTTTCATTTCTAACCTAAGCACCCTATTTATAGGAAATTGCTTAGAACACCAAAGCAGAAAATTTATTAAAATAATTTTATTTATTAAATTTTCAAGCCCACCACCAAAGAATCTGAATTCAGCTCATTTACCACACATGTGGGGCCCACCAATAATGAAAAAAACGTTTTTCTTACAAAAAATAATTAAAACTTCAAAAATCAATTATTCTAGAACTTCGGAACTTCAATAATTCATAATAAATAGCCCTTTTATCAGAAAAATTCAAATCTTATATCCATTTCATAGAAAATTCCATTCTCTACATTGTAAGTTTAAGTTTTTCCAAATTCCAAGCAGAAGTTGACCGAAATCGACAAACGGACGATTTTACGGGCTATAATCCAATTTCAGTCACAAAGTGGGGCCCACAAACATGTTTAACATGTTTTTAATATTTATTGTAACAAAAATATCCTTCCTCCTCATTTATTCATATATCACACTTTCATTGTAAAAATATCACCATTATTATATTATTAAAATATAATAATATATTTAAATGAATTATTTTATCAGAAAAGATAAAATATCAATTTTCAACAATTGTCACTTTAAAAATTTTCTCCATCTATATCCACATAAAATGAATATTTTCCTTATCATATAAATCAATAATTAATTATTCACAAATAATATTACGTAATCACAATATCGACAAACGTGCCGTTCCTCAGAGAGAGGGGCTTTCAATAAGGATTTCTCTCTTCTTTGGTAGCGTAATTAGGTGACCAAACCTCTCTTACACGTAACTTTTAGACATTGCCAATAATGTTATCTAATAATATTATTCAAATAATATGAATTATTGATTTGATAATGAAAATATCGTGTAGTGACAATTATTGAAACAACAATAATATAAAATATCAATGTAGCAATTATTGAATCAATAAAATAAAATATTGAAACAAGAATTATCGTAACAATTATTGAGTAGTGCCTTCTTACGTAAGAATCAATAATTGGTGCAATACCGTGTGCTACTGTGTTTTAACCACCGGATATTCCAACAGTATTAATGGTAACAACTACGCCGTTATTTATAAACAACTTATACTTGTCGTTTTCTTCATCCAATCGCTTTCCGTTATGGGGCCCACACAAAGTTCAAAGGCCGTCATATACCTAATATTCCCGATAGTAAGTAAGAATATTCCACGACCAAACGAATATTCCCAAACAACAATGAATATTTTATAACCACTTGCTTATTTAAAATAATTGCGCATTTTACCCATAACTAACCACATTAATCAAATAAACCCTTACTGTTTCAAAATAATAAATAAAGGAAATTCCATTTTATTTTAAAAAAAAAAATTCGGGGTCTTACATTGTATGCTTCAAGTTTCAAGGCAGGGGACATATTTCTAGCCAATGTCTAAATCAGAAGAAAATATTGTTGCTTTACAATGGAGTGGTACAAACCGAGGGGGAAGAGAGCGACACTAATTTTATGCCACCATTAGAGGAGATATGTGAGGATGCAATACATGGTGAAATTCTGGTTACAAGAAGAGCATTTAGTACGCAGATTAAGGAGGAGAGCAGTGAACAACAAAAAAAATCTATTTCATACTCGATGTCTTGTGAATGGGAAAATCTGTTGTGTAGTCATAGATGGAGGCAGCTGTACAAATGTGGCAAGCACTACGATGGTGGAGAAATTTGGGTTGCCTACCACAAAACATCCACAACCTTATCGTTTGTAGTGGCTCAATGATAATGCAGACATTAAAGTAACCAAACATGTGTTAATTCCATTTGCTATTGGTCGGTATGTTGATGAAATATTGTGTGATGTGGTGCCTATGCAGGCATGGCATATGTTATTAGGTAGACCATTGTAGTTTGATAGGAGGGTTCAACATGATGGGTTTACCAATGTATATTCCTTTGTTTACGACAAGAAGAAAATATCTTTGCGTCCTTTGTCATCACAACAAGTACATGAGGATTAAATTCATTTGTAGAAAGATCATGTACAAAGAAAAAAGATTGAAGAACAGAAAAATCAAGAAGAAAAAAAGAGGGAAAAAGAAATAGAGAAAAAGAAAGATGAGAGAAAAACAAATATACTAGCAAAAAAGAGCGATGTGAGAAGAGTTTTAATTTCTAAACAGCTTGTGATTTTACTTGATATAAAGAGGCGCTTTTGAATACTAACGCTAATGAATCTTTGCCTAGTGTTGTTTCATCTCTCTTACAGGAATTCAAAGATGTATTTCCTGAGGAACTTCCTCATGGACTACCACCTATTTGGGAAATTGAGCATCAAATTGATTTTGTTCCCAGTGCGACCATTCCAAACCGTCCGGCTTATCGGAGTAATCCCTAGAAGACGAAGGAGTTATAAAGGTAAGTTGATGAGCTAATGGGGAAAGGATTCGTGAGAGAAAATATGAGTCAATGTGCAGTTCCGGTGATCCTAGTACCAAAAAAGGATGGAAAATGGAGGATGTACATTGATTATCGAGCGATAAATAACATTACGGTAAAATTTGACATCCCATTCCTCGTTTAGATGACATGTTAGATGAATTACATGGGTCTTGCATATTTTGAAAAATTAATTTAAAAAGTGGTTATCATCAAATTAGAATGCAAGAGGGTGATGAATGAAAAACAACGTTTAAAACAAAATATGGTCTTTATGAGTGGTTAGTATTACCTTTTGGTTTAACTAATGCACCCAGCACTTTCATGAGATTAATGAACCATGTTTTGCGTCCATTCATTGGAAAATTTATCGTAGTTTATTTTGATGATATCTTGATTTATAGCAAAAACTTGGAATATCATGCATTGCATTTAAAATCTGTTTTAGATGTACTTAGGAAAGAAAAGTTATTTGCTAACATGGAAAAATGCACGTTTTGTTCAGATAGAATTGTTTTTCTTGGCTTTGTTGTGAGTTCATAGGGAGTCCAAGTTGATGAGGAAAAAGTACGTGCGATCCGAGATTGGCCGAGTCCAACCAATGTGAGTCAAGTACGAAGCTTTCATGGACTCGCAAGTTTCTACCGACATTTTGTTTGGAATTTCAGTGAGATTACAGCACCATTGACCGAGGTCATCAAGAAAATTGTGGGCTTTAAGTGGGGTGATGAACAAGAAAAAGCATTTAACTTGATAAAAGATAAACTAACAAATGCTCCTTTACTTATTTTGCCTAACTTTGCTAAAACTTTTGAGATTGAGTGTGTGACGCCCCCAAATCTGGGTTACCTGACCCCCGAGTTTGGTGCTCACGATCCACAAAATAAATAACATCTAACTACCCATTTATTTATGAATAGAAATACACACTTCATTAACTAATATTGTTAATACATTGTCCTAGGTTATCTAACCATAACTTTACAAACATACCCCTTAGATATACAAAAAAGGTTTACAAAACAACATAATAATATTGTTCAACATAATTATTCCAGCAAAATGCCTTTGCCTTTGTTCTTCTTTGCCCCTCCGACCTCTTCGTTCCTAACTGAAATATTTTATTTAACAAGGGTGAGCAACAAATTTGCCCCGCAAGTTAAGACATATAATGAATGTATAAGAATCAAGAATAACAGACTATCTATTTTGATAGAATGACACCAAAGTTCGGGGAACTTTGAAATAGCAGAACAATTCGTTATCACTAACAAGTCTTCTCATATTCTATGGAACACAATAATCTGATAATGAAAGAGTACAATGCTTTCAAAGTTTCTACGATATTCTAATGAATAATCAAGAATCCATTTTACGCAATAACAAAGTAGAATATTTTCCAGATTTATGCTGAGCAATCCATTGGATCTTAAACTTCTCTTCTCGAGTAACTATCAAAGATTTTACTTTGATATACCTAGGTGTATCAAATAACCATAAAGATTAAGTCATACCCCTCAGAAAGTACTTAGAGCGGCCAACTCTTTGTACCCTATATATGTATAATACTTTCTTTGAAGAGTTATGCTGAACCAAATTGTTTTGGTGCGGAATCTAATGATTAAGTCTGAGGTGAACATACTCTGGATGGGGTTATACGATAGGTTGAACACCTACGTATGGAAGAGGTAGTTTACCTTCTGTATGATTGTAAACTTACTGTGTAAGAAGGGTTTACGGTGAAATACTGTTAAACCTAGTAAGAGTTCATGGTCAATTTGACCCCTCAACAAAAGTATGAAATGTTTTAAAGGAATCCTTATATTCCTATTTATTCCTTTCACTTCATGATTCTTCATAAGTTATGAAGGGTAGGGAATGTATGAAAGATAAGAACTTCTTTGAAGAGAAGTTGAGAAGAAGGGTAAGCTAAAATTTCGAGGACGAAATTCTGTGAAGAAGGGGTGAATGTAAGGACCCAAAAGATTGAAAGTATAGTTAAGCGTGAGGTTTAACTAATGACAATTATGTCAACAGATGATCCTTGAGAAAGATGAATTAAGATTAAACCTTTGCTAAAGGTTATAGGCACCCGGGTATGGGTGTGGTTTTAAGAAATTCCGAGGACGGAATTTTTATAAGGAGGGAAGTGACAACCCGAGTAAAATCGGATTATCCAGAATTTAAGATTTAAAGAATTAGTTCACTACACCAAAAATGGCCTATAACGAAGGAAATTTTGTGAAGGAATTTATTCCTTCGCGTGAGGAGTTGTTTAGCGAAGGAACAGTGAAAGAAAAAAAGTATAGTGACAATATAGTTATTAGCGAAAGAAACATCCTTCACAATTTATATTTTTTTTCTCGCAAAATTGGGGTGATAGAAAGATTTTTGGAGCCAATTTATGATGAAAATTTGTGAGAAAAAAGTCTATTTAGTGAAGGAATTATTACTCACTATATATCATTATTCAGAAGTTTGTTGCGAGGGATAAAATTTGTCGCTATCTTGTTCTAAATATTTTTTTTTGAATTAATTGTGGTGAATATAAATACCTTAAATTTTTTACAATAGTAAATTTAATTTTAATAACACTTTTTAAGTAACTTACAATATCAACTATTTATTTTAATAAACTATAAAGTAAATAACTTTACACTATGTTAAACTTTAAAATTTCTCCATAAAAGTTTATTTTTATAATCATAATTAAATAAAGTTAAAGTTAAATAAAATAAATTTAAATAATCCAAAAAATTTTAAATTTTATTTCAAGTATATAATATTAATCCAAAAAAGTCTTTTGGAGATTAATTTAAAGTAACTTTATTTTTTGATATTATATTTAATATTCAGTTAAATAACAATTTGGGAGGGCTTTAATTAAGAAAGACTTTTGGAATATTTAATTTTATTTTTAATTAGTTCAGTACACTTTATTTATTTGAAGTACAATACTGTGCGTGACTCGTACGAGAAAGGGAAGCAAGCTAGATAGGGAAGCAAGCCAGATCAAGGTTTCGCTCAATCTTTTGCTAAAAATTGAAGTTTCAACAAGATAGATGCTAGGTCTCTACAAATTTGGTTTCCCCTCTCTTCCTTAGCCATAGTTTAGGCTGGAGAAATAAAAAATTAGCGCCATATTTTGCCGCAATTAGCAAGATCGAGATTTGATTGTGTGAATAATGTTTTGTACGAGTAAATGGATTATCATTAATCCCAAAATTTTACCCAAAACTTTATCTTTGCATCTTCAAATCTGCACTTTCTGTCCCAATTGTAAAAGCCCTAACTGCGAAGACCCAAAGTCCCAATTTGTTCAAAGGTATTTTTTCCAACAACTTTGTTCATCCGTATTCTATTAGTTGCTGTAATGATTCATATATATCGATATGTATGTATGTGTGTATTTGTTTGTGTAAGAGACGCTATTCTTATACTTTTTAATGTCTTCTTGACTTGCGAAGGTCAGCTGCTATGAGAATTCTTGTTTCGGAATGCGGATCCGTGAGACTCTAAAGCAGAGCCACTGGAAGGCGCTCTCTGTGCATTGAACAAGAGCGACGTTGCAGGGAAGCGAATCAAGCTTGAACCAAGCCTTCCTGGTGGTACTATACGGTGAGATTGTTCAAGCACAATTCTTGTTGTTGTCAAGATCGTTGTTCCTCACTCTTGCTTTGGCCCTCATCTATATGAAATAAGACTTAAGATGCCTGAAGTCTAGTTCCAGATTATATAGGAGTTTTTGTACATCTGGGAATGCTAAATTATTTTAGATGCTAGCTTCTACATCCCATTTCCTGCTGTATAACTTGTATTGCATTAGTAACTTCTCAACTCAAATTGTGATGTTACTTTCTAGGCCTATGTATTAGGAGCAGTGCTATCATTTTCCATTGCTCATCTCTCTATGTGTCTCATCGCCATTGCCTATTTGACTTCCTTGTCTAATTTGGTACCTTACTAACTAATTTCCCTTTAATTTTCCTTATCAGATCTTATTTCATCTTCAATCTCTCTTTACTTTATGAAATTCGAGACCGACATAAAATCTCATGCTGATTTATATACCAAACTACTTATTTTGTTTTGTTTTTTTGCTTGGTTGAATTTGAATTGATGGTTACTAATGTATATATGTAACACTTTGCTGTCCTTTTGATTTCACTTTTTGGACTAGTCAGAGGCTTATCATCCCTAACTAGTTGCTTCGATCAAGCAAAGAATATTCCTTTCCCTGAAAAATATATTTAGTCGGGTTCTGGATTTTACACTGTTGGATTTTTCATGTTTAATAGTTCTTGATGATAAGCATAACAAAGTCTTTGCTTAATGATGCCACTTTGGGGTTATGGATTCATACTATGATGGATCAATTGCCCTTGGGCTTGGTTGTATCCACCGAAGGTAATGCTTCTTTTTTAGCTAAAAATTATTTGTGAAGTTTGTTCCGTTTTTTATCTTTCCTTATAAAGGTGCCATTTTATTGTGTTCCATGTAGGATAAATTCATGTTATGTGCTTATAGGAGATCATTATGTACCTTTTCTTGGATTCTTTTGACCTTTCTTTGCATACTGAGGAGAAGGCTCGGCTATATAACTCCAAGTCCTTAATTGACTTCCCAAAAGTCTAAACATGGTGAAAGAAGGAAAAAGAGAGGTGAGAGTGAGAATAGAAGAATTGGCTAGCAGAGAAGGAGGAGGAACTAGATAGCTCAAGCCATTGGTGACTTTTGAATCATCAAGTAAGTTATTCTGGCCTTCATATTCCCTTGTTCCTGTTCCTTTAAGTGTTAGCAATTCGATTGTTAGTGGCTGGGTGAGGTTGTCTTGAATGACTGCACAAGAATGATTAGGTAATTAAAACTAGTATTATTGATTGATGCCTATGAATGAAAGCATGTGTCCACCTTAATGATAATTGATTAACTGCTATGTGTTGCTTTACTCTGGTTATTGTTTTAAAGCCATAAGGCTGGTAACACTAAGCTAATAACATAAGTAAAATGAGGAAATATAGACTGCCCACCAGCTGTTTGATGAAATGCTCATGAGAAGGCTGTTAGTGTCAACTGTGTTGAATACGAGTACATACAAGACTAATCCTATGCCAATAATCTATATTGAAATTCTAAAAATACAAATATGCTTAAGTGTCAGTTTTTGCCTTCTTTGAGATGGCTATAACATGTTATTCGAATGCCATGCTTAGAATGTCTAAGATAGATTAACTCTTGAGCAAAACAAGTAAAATGGACTGGGATAATGAGCTCCATATTGACTGCTATTTGAAGCTTAACTTGCAATGTCTATCCCTTGCTTCTAATATGGTTAATACACTATAACATGATGTCTATAATTTCAAACCACTAACACTAATACTTGTAAAGTTTAAGTATGTTAGTTTCAATAAATAAAAGTTGGTCCTTGTGACTGTTATTGAAAGTTTCTTATGGTGAGCATGCTTTGCTTCTAATACATTATATACATAGACAGTCCTTGTTTTTCCTTGTTGCCTAATCATGCTACCTTGTATTACTTTAAGGCCTATGAGGGGGCTATTTTAAAACCAAAGCTAGAAGCCTTGCATTTAGGTTCTTAAATCATGAACATATATTATATAGTATGTGCACGCTGTGAAAATCCTTGTGTTGGAAGCTTAAAGACTGTTTTGGTAACTTAGTATCATACCTTACCAAAAAGGCTTGAAATGGGCATACAAGACTATCCTGGACTTTAAAATTTGCTATATTAACTGTTGTGTGCCAAAATGATCTATGATGATATTCTTTCTTTGTCTTTATGTTGATGTGTTGTTGGTGGTGTGAGCAACATCCTTGTCTATATCTTCGTTTTTTAGTGCAATAGAGGATTTGGATTGGTATGTTGTGTTATACCACTTTGGACTGAAATAGTTAGTTTTGACAAAATGCTGTGGAAGACTATTTTGGAAATAATGATACCTTGTATGCAAGTTTTTAAATTATGAATATATAGTATATATCAAGTACATAATGTTATAACTCTTGTGATTAAGAGATTGAGGGACTGTTTTAATTTAAAACATAAGGACCTTGCCTCTAGATGCTTTAAAATCATGGATATGGTAAATACAAGGTTAATGTTTTAGAAAGACATATATGTCCATGCTTGCTACTATTTTGGTGTGATAAACCATGACCAAATTGCTAGTCTAAAACTGTTATAGTGTCAAGACAATTTGGTAGGAATGGAGTCCAAAATGTGTTTAATTTCTCTTAAAAAGTGTAGTTATGCTTCAAATAACCTCTATGCTTATGCACAACATGTATTGGTGTAACAATTGAGCAAAACAAAATAACAAGGACTGAAAAGGTGAACTCTTTGTTAACTATTTTGGAAACCTATCTCTGGATAGTTATACCTTGTATTGGGGTCTTTAAATCATGAAACATAGTAAGTACATTATGTTATAACACTTGTGTTAAGAGATTTGAAGGATTGGACTGCTTTTATGTTATGTTATTGCTATATACTCAAATGACTGTTATGCTATGGTTAATGCTATAGTGAATGTCATGCCCAACTGTTGTTAAGTAGTTACTATTATTGCTTGGCTTAGGCACAAGGAGACATGTTGGCTGAGGTGTTATAAGGACTTAATTGAGTTATAGAGCAAACAAATAGCTATGACACGAGTAATTTTAAACTGTGCACACCATGTGTTCTACAAAAGTCCCAAGTGCACTACCATATCTAAAAGTCAGGTATTAAGCACACATAAGGTTAGGGATTGAATGTTGTATTAATAGTAATGAAAATTGGAAGGTTTAAACACACTAAATGTAAGCAGGAAGTAAACTTTAACTAAAACCAAATTAGCATGTCAAGCCTTTGTGGGGCTTTGTTTTGGGGAAAAGACAGTTAACCTTGTTTGAATATTATTTTTGAGCCTAACTTCCTTGCTTACTAAGTAGAGGTTGCTATAACATCTAAGTTATACTAAGAATGGAATACCAACGCATTAGAGTATATCAAAAAAAAAATTGCAAGGTGGTAAAAAAAAGGGGAAACCGATTTGGCTCTTGGGGCATCTAAAACAGCTGACCTTGATCATTGCCAAATTTATTTTGTTGCCACTACACCGCAGAGCGGTCAATGGGCTTAGCCTCCAAGTGAGTTTGGGTTGAAAGTTAGCTTTGGTTGCAAGATTTCTTATTATAACAATTTGAGGGTTGGGTTGAGGTGTAAGAATTGCATGTGCATGTGGCAATGATGGTTGTCACACCAGACAGATGAAAAACCTTAGCAAAATTGAAGCTATGGATTTGGACTTATAGAAATCATTGCAGGGCCAGATAATCATCTGGGCATAGCAATGCCTTTCACATATTGATTAGCTAGTATACTATTGTTTTGCAGTCTTGGAAAAGCCATTTTTGGCTTTATGGTGCAACTCAAAAACTTGCCCATCAAGTTCAAAATTTAAATAAAGAAGTGTGTGGGATATGTCTCAAAATCATATAGGTAATTAAAGAGAAAGGAAGTGAAGCTACTGCCTTTAGGCAGTAGCAGGTCACAAAGCAAACAAACTGCTATGGCAGTTTTAATTAGCTAATTGGCCTTGAAATTAAAATGTGAAGAATTAGGCATAGAATGATATTGTAATTACCAAAGTGACCTTGTGCCCAAGCTTGACTAAGCCCCAAATGGCCAAACAAAGCTTGACTGCCACAAGTTGATCAAGTTCTGTTTTGGCATAAAGATGAAAAATTAAGAATGTTCCACTTTAATATGCAAGAATAACCTATAAAGTGTTATAAGAATTATAAAATGGTAGATGCTTGCCTCCCCTATTTTCTAGTGGTCTTCACTTTCTTATTTTATTCGTTGGAGTCATAATGCATCATTTTTTGTTAACCTGGAGTGTGATTTCTTATTCCTCATCTTATTGAAATTGAATTTTTGTGTTTCTTTTGCAGCAGGAAATTTACATGTCCAACATTGATTTCTTTGAAAAAAATGATGATGAAGTGGACCTAACATGATGTACACTTCATTCTATCTAGTTCGTTGTTATTCTTTCAGTTTTCTTGTGTAAGTTATTAAATATTGTAAGTACTATGATCTTTGGGAGATCAAGACATAATAACAAATTTTGTACTTATCGTGACTTTAGCATTATCTATTTATATATGGAGTATTAGTTTTAATTATTGGCTCTTTATGCATTAGTTTATTAATTAGTTTGAAATAGGTATGATATTTATATTAACTTGAAATATTGAAATTTAAAATTTATTATAGCAATTACTAAAAATAATAGTAATAATAATAAATATGAAATCATTGATTTGAAAATTAATTATAATTTTCAATGAATTTTGATTATTTAGCAATTAATTTTTATTTACAAATTTATAATTTGTGAAGGAATTTTCTCTCACTAATTTGAAAAAGATTCTGAATTTATAATTAGTGAAGGAAAATATTCTCTCATTAAATAAATTTGTTCTTCACAATATATTATTTGTGAGGGAATCAAGTTATTCACTAATTTCAAATAGTCCTTCTTAAAATATTATTTGTGAAGGAAACCAATCTTTCACTAAATAACAATATTCCATTACTAAATACAATTTGTGAAGGAATAAGTTATTCACAATATATCCTTCACAAAAACATTTAGTTACTACTTAGCGAAGGATACCCAATTACGAGGAGGTCTAATGTGAGCACTCGTGTGAAGGAAATATTTCTTCATAATAAATCACTTATGAGAGATATAGGGCCTCTAGTGAAGGATTTGTCCTTCACTGAGAGGCCATTTTGGTGTACGATAATATATCGTGAAATGTTAAGTAAGCCAATAAAAGTTTTTCTCGAAAAACGTGCAGAAATCGGACAAAATAAAAATGACGAAAAGTACTGTTATGTACTTTTCATTCATTTAGCTACGTTAGGGGAAAACGTGAAGGAAAATGCTTGACACCAAAAAGTGTTTTTTAGTTTTTCGGAAATCCGAAGAATACGTAAAATTTAATCGGTAAATGAAAGACGAAATATCCATAAATATTTGGATTCTGAGAATCATAGTTTTTAAAACTGTCGGACGAAACCTGAAAGACGGAACTACAAAACTTAAGGGCTAAGCAAACTTGGGGGCTAAGTTAACTTGGTCCTTAAGCTTTGAATAATAAGGAGGTTAAGGGGGGGAAAAATGACTAAAATACCCTTAGCTTGGTTTTCTATATAAACAAGCCTTAAGCTCATTTGTTTGGTTTGAAATTTCAACCAACACTTGAGAGAGAGAGAGAGAGAGAGAGAGAGTTCAGATGAAGAGGGAGAGAATGAGGAAAAGCTTTCCCGAGTGCACGCTTTGTCCGACGGAGGAAGATTAGAGAAGGAAGGTAATCCGAAACCTAGTCTTCTATAAATTTTCTTTAAGCCTTATATGTTAAAAACATAGCTTAACGAGAATAGGAAGTAAAAGATGTTAGAAATAATTTCATATGGTTGAAATCGTAAGAAAATAAAGAAATAAGAAATTTAGTTTATAAATTTCTTAAGGAAGTGTAAGATTCGTAAGGATTTTGAGCGATCCGAATGAATCTTATGAATTAGTAGGTCAATTAAGTAACGAATGGTGTTCTATATCATCAAATTCCAAGAAAAAGTAAAATCGTAATCAAAATATCGATTAAAAACGAAGAACGCGAAGAACACGTGAAGAACGTTGTTGATGGACAAATTTAAAACCATCGTAGGATAATTGTTATTGATGAACAAGTTTAAAACCATCGCGTATAAGTTAGTTGCTTATTGCTTAGTAAGGAATGTTAGAAACGTTCATGAAGAACTGATTAAAATTGAGCTATAACGAAGTTCTGGTGAAAATTTTGTAAAAGAAGAACGAGAATTAGAAAGTTCGTAAATGAACCCGAACGTGTAGGATTTCATAAGAATGTAAGAGGACATATAAAACATGAGTCATGAACTCAAGAACGGATGAATTCCGAGTTCGGATGACCAAATTACGGACGAACGAACGAAGAACGTTAATAACATAAAATGAACGAAGAGTGAAGATTAAGCTAATTGAATGGCATGTTAACGGATTCAGAATGATATTCTGTCTATGGGTAATTGAAGTACGTAAGATAAGGAAGAGAATGGCTTTGGAATGTCCTCGTTCTGAGTTATAACAAATAAGATATGAGATTTCGAAGTCAGCGTCTCAAGCTTGTAAAAGAATTAGAAAATTTTTCTAGGTTTCATGCTCGACGCCACAGCGCGAGTTGTTCCTTGGGGGCCGGCGCCGCAGTGTGAGCTCGGGCCATCAACTACTGCTGAGTGGTGCCACAATGCGAAGGAAAAGGAAGGTCACGGCGCCGCAACGCCGGTGCAGGGCAATGCCCAGAAATGAGATTTTTACTGCTCAATTACCTGGGGATGTGCAAGAAAGAAATATGAACATGTAATTCAACTAATGTAACACTTAATTAAGTGTATTAAACCTTTGATGAAGGTTGAACAAAAAGATTAAATGAGATTAAAAGACAAAGAATGTAGACGCGAGTTATTGAACCAATATTCGGGGACCATAGTCGCAATAAACGAACGTGAGGGATTGCTATAATGGTGATTCCTTAAACGTTAATTAACGAGGGTAATGAATAACATTTCGATGTTATGTCACGGTAATGGGAGATGAATGTAAAGCATTTTGATGCTGTGAATGCAACACTGTTGTGATGAACGATCAGTTTTAGCATACAATGAACCGCATGGCTTTGACATTAAGAAAGAATAATGAACATAAGGTTCATGGGCTGGATAACGATGGAATCAATTAAAACCTTGAGTAAAGGTTGAATGTGAGATTAAGGGATGAACAGCGTAAACGTTGAATACGTAAACGATTCTCGTGAATCGTATTCATGTCAAGCAAACGTTCTAAGTATACATTGGTTGTATGACTTAGACGTTGATGTAGTAAGTAAGATATGAATTATCAAGAAAGCCAGAGCGAATGGTAAGAAGATTAATGAATGCCGAATGTGAGTCGGATGAGAATGTTAGAATGAAATGTAAGCGTTGAACACTTTAACCGACGTGAAGGTTAAGTGTACGCAAATATTAAACAGGTAGAACCTACACCCCGTATATGGTTTGACCGTAGGATATCGAAGACCAATGATTAAACCTGTGAACGGTGAAGAAGCTGAATTAAAGACAAGTACGTATAACGTAAAAGAAGCCGAGTTAATGTTTATAACTTGGATGACTTTCTGAGTCGAATGAACCGGACGTTGTAAGATAAGAATAAGGTAATATAAAATAGTTAATGCTATTAATGCATAGAATGAATATTGAATGATCGTTCTGAGTATACAAAAGACTGTATGACTTGGACGATAAGAATGAATCATGAGGTATGGCATTTAGTTGCCAGAAAGCTATAAGGAATAAGAAATTGACTTAACGAACATTATAGTTTAATAGTTCGAATAAGTTAAGATGAATTTAGGTTGTAGTACAATTGTAACCTTTGATGGTTGACATATGGGAGCTGGGCTAAACATTTCCTTCAGAGAACGAAGGTATATACAAAATTGGCAACCGATCTAACTCATTGTTATGGGCAGTGTAGATGAGACGAGAACTTATTTGTTGGTTGTTTGTGAGAAACCACTCAGAGTACCATATGGACTACTAGCAGAGACACGATGTGTACTGAGTCCTAGAAAATTTAGAAGAAAAAGATAAGAATGCAAATCATCAAAGATGATGAACGTATTGAGTAAGACATCTCCATATGTCATGAAACCGTTAACCGGTAAAGGAAGTTGGTCGCGTAAACTTAGTTTGTAAGAACGTGAACCCAAAGAAGTAAAGTTAAGTAAACCAATGCGTAAGTCAAGTATATGACTAATTGGTGTATGTGTTATTTTCTTATGTGCTACATAGGAATTGGAATAAGCAGTTCAACGTAAACTATAAGTTGTAGCTGTGCGTAAGGCAAGTTTCCTAACTTCATTCATATTTTAAATGAATGCTAGTTTCTAAAACTTCTCAGATGTTGAACTTGAGAAGTTCTGTCTATGTGCGAATGTGTAATATTTGTACAATGTGTTAGAATGTATGAGGCCTTGTGCCTCAATTTGAACACTTCAGTGTTTCTATGAGATGAACTGTTATGTGATTTAACTCTTCAATAAGAGAATGTTATGTTATACATGAACCGTTATTGTTAAGTCTGTACTATTGATTCTAGCCAGACAGAATGTGTATGGAAGAGGTAGAAGAATGCAATTATTGCAACGTGAATGTGACTAATGTTTTACAATGACAGGAATCGAGATTATTCCTATTATTCAAGCTACTTCATAACCTTTGTTCGGTTATTGAAGTCTTAAAAGAATGTTTGAATTCTTAAAGTTGTTTGTTCAACTACTTTGACTTGCTGGGCAATTGAATGCTCACACTTGCTTTAAATAAAAACATTTTCAGCGAACGATGTTAGAAGAACTTAAGGATCCCGTAAAGATCAAGTTGATCGGTATCCAGAAGAAGTGTCATTCATTATATAAATGAGCGTGAAGATCAAGCGAAGACTTGTAATATAGAATGATAGAATTAAACTATAGAATAGTTTAATGAACGATTATGTATCCTTGGTGGCGGATAAAAGTCACTTGTACAAGATGTAAAGAATAATGTAATTAAAATTATTTGTAATGAAAGAGGTTTTAAGGTTTTAGAACCTGGGATTTGAGGATGTATGTTGTTATATTTAGCTATATAATGATTTATATTTGGAAGAGGATGGGATCGTGACGTACGAAATCCGGATGTGAAAATAGACCGGATTTCGGGGCGTTACAGTAAAAATAATTATGGGGGGATACCCGGGAAATGATACCTGACTGTGATATTTTATTATATAATGTATATGGATTATATGATGCGAGTATAAAGTTTATCTTTAAATTCCTAATATGGTAACAATTGTACATTAAAATTACATTTTGGGAATTAAAGGAACCAAACTAAGCTTTAGTTGCTGAGAATTAGCCTTGTCCCAAAATGAGTGACCCGTTTAGTACATGAACAATAGCCTATTTCTTCTTTACATAACTTTCAAGTTATGATTAAAGGCTAAGTAGTAGAGATGATGATGGAGGAAGGTGGAGTTGGTAACCAACTCTTCTAAATCCACTGGCTTCTTCTTCCTCCCTTGAATTAATTCATTGTGCAAAGTCAGTAACTTAGTACTAGAATTGGTTATAAATAGAGCTCCTTCTTCTTATTTACGTTGCTTTAAGTTGTCTGAGAAATAGCTATGGAGAGTTGATAGAATTAGAGAGCAATCAGAGGATAGAGGAGCTATAGTTAGCCAATTCCAATCATTCAAGAGGTAATCTTGCTAATATATAAGTTCTTGATTTCTTAAGTTTGAAATTCCTTAGAAATGACAAGAAAAAGTAGCCTTTGAGTCACAAAATTGATGGCTAAGGATGGTTGTAATCCATGAATTATTACTAGATACTGTTAATATAGTTAGAAATGAAAACAACGAAAGTTAAACGAACCAAATTGGTTTAGAAATGAATTTGTAGCGAATGATTTCACTAAATTATCCAAAACATGAACATTTACATGAACATGAGTTATAGATTCATTCTTGGGTTAGTTAATGTTTATGTTAATTATTGGGTAGTTGGTATGATGTAGTTTTATGAGTCACGAATCCATAGAATCGAAAATGGACTAATTTGGATGAGTATAACTCATGTTATGAAAATCGGAAGGGGAAGGGGTCTGTAAAATCACAAAGAAAAGAGCACGAGGGGTCAGACGCCTGCCCAGAGGCAAATTGTCTTTTGCTCCCAAGGCCAATTGGGGCGCATGATATGCGTGCATCAAGATAACTAGTGGACTACTCTGATCTACTATAATAAATTAGGCATAATGTTTTCATACGAACTCCGATTGAGGTGATTCAAGATGATCCGGAACGAGGACGAATAGACCTACAACTTTTGTTCTTTAAGGTGTTAAATTTGAGATCGTTGGGAATGGTCAAAATAGTCATCTTTGTGAATGTTGCGTAATAGGAGGCGATCAGAGGGTGTCAAATGAGCACATACGCAAGTATAGTGATCCTGGCGATGGAATATGTTATTCTAAGTGATATAACATGAAAATGTATGATATTAGACATGACATATAAGATTACAATACTCATAATGGAATTCTTTAGCGTGACTTAGTTTGTGTTTGAAAAAGAAACTTGAAGATTTCAAAAACAAACCTTGACGAACGTTAAGTCATTTGAGTTCTGACTTTGTTGTGAGCATATGGTGGAGTCATGAGAGAATAAAATGTGATCTTAAGTTACCTAATATAAGATAACTTGTATAGCTTGGATAATATATGTTTTCAAATAGAAATTCAAGTTTTGAAAACTAATAATCATGAGTATGGTGTCGCCTACATTTCTACCTTGTAAGAATGTGTAGAAATATGTATAAATGAATATGACATATGATTCAAAGTTGTCTTGCATGATTTGGTTGGCATGACATGGATTTGAAGAAAAGAATCTTAGACGTTTTGAAAACGTTATTCATGAGCATTGTGTGGTCTAAACTTTTGAACTTGTAGGATAGCATACTAGTATCTTTTTGGTCTTTAAACATGGCCTATAAGTGCAAACACATAGTTTGACACAATGTAAGTCATTGGAACATGATTTTATAAAAGTTTAAAGTGATGGACGAAACTAGTTATTTATTAATGATATGAATACTTGCGAGCGTGCATTATATAAACCTCTCGTATGAATAGATGGATAATATAGTTAACCTCATGATTTCATGAACTTGGTTAGCCTTAACTTCGTAGAAATTTTCAACTAGAGACATATTGTGTAAAAGTAGACTTGATATGACTTTAAGAAAGTCCAAGATCTCTTAAGATGTATGCTTGCTATGTGTTAATATTTTAGTATACTAAAAAGAAGTGGAATGAAACCCAGAAGATAAAAGCTCAACTTTGGTCTAGCTGGGATTCATACAGAAGCAAGGCATGATCCCAAAGCCTAACTCTCAGCTGTAGCAATTGCTTACTGCAGAGACGATTTGTCTGGACATTTTATTTGCTTTCTGATTTTGGCAACTTACTTATAGTACTATCCTAAGCTATAGTACTTGACATGGATGATGTTTTAAGCCTAAGAGCATGTAATGGTTATATAAAACCCAAATTTGTTAAAAGTTATTAAAGTTTGCAAAATGCAAGAACTATATGATACATTCATCTATGAGTTTGAAATGTGTAACAAACACATAGTGAGTCACGTGTGTAATAGATTTATGAATGTTGATATTGAACATGTGTAGCTAAGGTGTACTATACATACCTAGCTATTTTAAGCATATGATGAGAAAGTGAATTGTAGGTTTTACGAACATAGTTAAAGAACAATGTAACATTATTATTACATTGAGAATGTATGAATTTATGACTAATGGATATGAATCCATGATTATATAACTGTGTAGGAATACACGAAGTGTAGATAAGCTTTAAGCAGTTAAGTCGTAGTTGATAAACTACGAATAAGGCAAGTGTTTCGGTTCCTATTTGATATATAAATTTGATAATTATTAGTTGATCTATTTTATGCTATGCAAATGATGATGTATATATATGAAATGCATATGAGATATGTGTAAGACCCCAACTTTTATGAATAAAGATGAATTTTCTATAATTATAAATTTTGAATATTATGGAATGAATTTGATATAATGTTATAGTTGAGGGTAATAGTTATAAATTTTGCAAAGTACGCAAGTTGTTATATAATATTTGATTGGTCGAGGAATATTAGTTTTAACAGGGAATATTCGTACGACGGCACAATCATTGGTGGACCACACAACGAAATTATTGTCAGATTGAGAAAACGACAAAAATATTTTATGAAAATAACGGCGAAAGTTTTATCGTTAATTGTTGGAACACCCAGTGTTAAAAGTTCAGGAATACGCGTGGTTGCATAGTAGCCCACGATATTGATTATTGATGCTTACGTGAGAAGTCACTCAGTTTTGTTCAATTATAGCTTCAGTAATTGTTGCATAGTATCTCACGTTAATTGATTCAATTATTGTCGATATTTTTTATATTATTAAATCAATAATTGAGACAACGAAGTTATTAATATTATTATTTTCAATATTAACGTTGTCTAGAAGTTCTTCCAAGGAGAGGTTTGGTCACCTAATTACTCGCCAATAGGGAGAAATCCTTATTGAAAAGCCCCCTCTTTCCTGGGAACGACCTGATCGATTAATAGTGTGAATTAAAATAATGATGATGAAGTTTTGTTTTATTAGTATTATTAATATAATAAAATAGAAAATCTTTTTATATAAAAATGTAATACTTTTATAAAGTTATTCGTTTGATTGGACTATAAATAGAATATATTATATTCTATTATGCATAGTGTTTTCATAGTAAAATCTTTTTATATAAAATGAATACTTTTATAAAGTTATTCGTTTTATTAGACTATAAATAAAATATATTATATTTTATTATGCATAGTGTTTACATAGTGCTGCATAGTGTTTGCATAGTAAAAATCTTTTTATATAAAACATAATACTTTTATAAAGTTATTCGTTTTATTAGATTATAAATAGAATATATTATATTTTATTTAAAAGATTTTGTTTTATTAGAGTATTTTACAAAGAAACCAACTGGACCGTCTGCTGAAAAGTAAATCAAACTGGACCGCTCAGAATTAGTTACTATTCATCCATTCTCCTATAAATAAGCTCATTCCTTCATTATTTCTTACGAATTCTTTGAAACTCTAGAGAGAAACTATAGAGAGAAAGAAGAAAAGTATTCTGCTACTTCACTACTCCTATATCCAGTTTGTTCTAAGGTAAGGGGTAAGGGGTATTATATCTTTCGTATTCATGAAGAGAACTTCTATTATTCCATTTTTATTACGGCTGGAATAACTTGTATATGCTGGCATTTCTACCCTATACTTGATGAAATTCTTCTATTATTCCATTCTTTATTATTCTGTTGGAAGATCCTGTTTGTGTGTTTATGCATGACCTGGTTCAGTAATTTATTATTATGTTGGAACATCTTGTCTTGGCAAGCGAATTTCACCGACCGACCGATTCCGTTATTTATTATTCATTGGAATATCGTGTATCATGCGTTTATGCATGACCTGGTTCCGTTATTTATTATTCTGTTGGAATAACCTGTCTGTGCGGTCTATCGCATGCCTGGTGATTTATTTTGTTATTCCATTCTTTATTATACTTAGTTGGTTAATGTTTTGACTTCTATACTTCATGAAATTAGTGGAATATCCTTGATATTTGCGCTTCATCCAGTATCTTTTTATGGAAATATTCTTCTGAGCATTCTTGAATTTTACTCTACAAAGCAGTATCATGTTGACAATTTGGATGTTATTGGTTCCTGGATAAAATAATTTTTGAACTTGTTTTATTGAATTCTTATATCATTGTCATCATCCTCATATTGATATTATATTGAAAGTCATCTGTGCCCTGTAGTGCATAGATGGACTTGGTATGATTATGACCAGGGATTATTCAGTATAATCATGACCGTAATGTTACAAATGATGTGGTAAAAGTCCTCATTGGCCCGTAGTGCATTGATGGATAGTTGTTGGCGTGATCATGACCATTGATGAATACACGAATATCCTTAGCCCATAGTGCATGGATAATTTGTGGTTGTGATACTAATGAATATCCTTGGCCGTAGTGTAGGGATGATGTTGATTATTTATTGTCGAGTCCCAAACAATAAAAGTGATGAAAACCTTTTAAATCATAAAAGATAGTAGATTTTATTCTCTACTTGACTCTTTTAATGGATTGCTTGTTCAGCAAGATTAAACTTGATGTTTGTTATATTGTATCGGTTTAATAATCGTTGAAGGCTAATGATAATTTATTCTGTATTATCTTAGTCATAATATTTCTTACTGGGCTAGTTGAGCTCACCCTTTTACTTTCATTGTTCTCTTCAGGAAATGAGAACGTAGCAGGGACTAGTCGGGGAACGGAGTGAATGTCCAGATAATAGCATTAGTAGTCCTCACTATTTTGTTAAATAGTGTGATAATGAATGTAATGAGGACTCAATTGAGTATGGATACTGTCTAGATGACTATATTTCTATGAAAACTCACATCATATGTTTTGTCGTATTTTACACGACTGTTGTATAATTAAGTTGTATTTGAATATTGTACCATGTATTTGGCGACTCAAGATGGGTGTTGTATACCTATTTTGGGGGCGTCACAGTTGGTATCAAAGCTTAGGGATATGATCCCTGGCTGAGATGTGAGACAAGAACTAGGAGGGGAGAGACGGGGAATTCCTTCGCTAGTATGACCTACCTAAGTTTATTTGGCATTTAATTGGTCGGTCAGAATATAGGGATAATATATTGCATGTCAATTAACCTTTGTTTTGTTGCAGTATTTGAAAATGGCATCCGAGAATTTTGAGATTAGCAATGGAGCACAGGAGACCATTGAGTCTCCACAGATCAATAATCAGGATAATGTGCGTCAGGAAAGCGACAATCCTCAGGCAAACAAAAACACTGGCCAGATGATGAACGATGGAATGTTTAGAGGCTTTATGCAATTCATGCAACATCAGGCAAGAGCGGCTCCTGTACAAAATGCAGGTGGAAACACTGGCAACTCTCGGATGGTCAGCACTAAGCAGTTTAAGGAACTGGGACAACTGATATTTTTTGGAGAGCCAAAACTACTTAAGGCGGAGATGTGGATAAAGCAGATCTGCAAGATATTTGATGTCTTGGGATGCTCCAAGGAGCAAAAGGTTCCCTTTGCCACCTTCATGTCATGCGCGGCAGGCAGACATCGGTGGGAATCAGAAACTTACTCAACTCGCCGACATGAAGATGGCTTGGGAGAAGTTCCAAGAATTTTTCAATGACAAGTACTTTCCCGAAAGTATTCGTCACATGAAAGAGGTAGAGTTCATCAAGCTGGAGCAAAACAACATGACCGTGTTGTAGTACGAAGCCAAGTTTGCCGAGTTGTCCCGGTTTGCGTCCCATTTGGTTGATAATGAGGAGAGAATGACGCGAATGTTTCTAAGAGGTTTGAAACCCGAGATACGTCAATATCTTATCTATCATAAACTGTGTTTGTATTCAGATGTTGTTAATAGGGCTCAGTTATTGGAGCGTGATAATGAGTCAACCCAACCAAAAGAGAGCAGCCGACAAAATGATAATACTAGTGATAGCAGTCATCAAAGCGATGACAATAAGCGTGGAGGGAATCAACATGCCAGAAATGGTAACCACTTCGGTGGTAATCATGGCCAAAACAATAAGAATGGACATTTCAAGAAGAGGAGATTCAACAATGATGGAAAAGACATCAACCAAGACCCGTTGTTAAGGAAGGAGAACGACCACCTATCTTATGCTTCAAATGCGGAGGGGAGGGACACATCAGTCCAAACTGCGCGATGCCGTCCAAAGCATGTTATAATTGTGGAAGAGAAGGTCACCTAGCCCAATTTTTTCGTTCACCGAAGACAAGTTCAGCTAGGATGGAGGCACCAAAGGACGTCCCAAAAAAGTCAAAGCCAGTAGTGCAAGGGAGAGCATTTGTCATGACCTCCCAGAAAGCAAGTAACCCGAACGAGGTCATCACGAGTAAGCTTATCATAAACTCTAGCGAAGTTTATACCTTATTTGATAACTGGTTCTACCCATTCTTTTATTTCTCCTACTTTGCGCCAATGTTTAAATTTGACTCGAGGAGAAATTAGACTTTGACTTATCTGTTGGAACTCCATTGGGAGAAACCTTCATTACATCACTTGCTTATAAGTCTTGCTTGGTTCAAATCGGCACCCTCACATTACTTGTCGATCTTATTTCATTGAAAATACTTGCATTTGACGTAATTCTAGGGATTGATTGGTTAACTACTCATCATACAAAAATTGATTGTTTTCGTAAGGTTGTTAGCTTTCATCTTTCTAACCAACCTATTATACGAATTCAAGCAACCAAACCATTAAAATCAATCATTGTCATCCCAAGCCATAAAGCTATTCGTTTATTTAAAAACGGATGTCAAGCTTTCTTATCTCATGTCACGGATCTAAACAAAAATACGTCAGTTTTGAATGATATTTCTATTGTTAATAAATTTTCTGACGTATTCCCTGAAGAACTTCCTGGACTACCCCCAAAATGTGAAATTGAATTTTATATCGACCTTGAACCCGGTACAAAACCCATTTCCAAATCCCCATATCGAATGGCTCCTATTGAACTTCAGGAGTTAAAGACCCAACTACAGGAATTGTTAGACATCGATTTCATTCGTCCTAGTACGTCTCCTTGGGGTGCTCCTGTTCTATTCGTAAAGAAGAAAGATGGGAGTATACGACTTTGTATTGATTATCGGGAGTTGAACCATGTCACTATCAAAAATAGATATCCATTGCCTCGCATTGATGACTGCTTTGACCGCCAGCAAGGTGCCAAATTTTTTTAAAAGATTGATCTTAGTTCCGGATATCACCAATTGAAGATTAGAACCGATGACATTCTAAAGACGGCTTTCAGAACTCGGTACGGGCATTATGAATTCCTAGTCATGTCTTTTGGATTGACTAATGCTCCTGCTGACTTCATGGATATGATGAACCGAGTATTCAAGGAATATTTGGATCACTTTGTGGTCGTCTTTATTGATGACATCCTTATTTATTCCAAAAGCCGTGAAGATCATGAGCAACACTTGAGGCTGATACTTCAAAAACTTCGTGAATATAAGATTTATGCCAAGTTGAAGAAATGCGAGTTCTGGCTTGAGGAAGTAGCATTCCTTGGGCACGTGGTATCAAGTCATGGAATATTTGTTGACCCAGCAAAGATTGAAGCTATTCAAAGCTGGGAGCAACCTAAATTAGTGACTGAAGTACGTAGCTTTCTCGGCTTAGCTGGTTATTATCGAAGATTCGTAGAAGGGTTTTCTCGAATTGCTACACCCTTAACTCAGCTGACTCAGAAAGATATAAAATTCGGTTGGAACGAGAAATGTGAGAAGATTTTTCAAGAACTCAAGAGAAGACTCATTTCAAAGACTGTTCGGACAATACCATCCTGCCTCGGAGGATTTGTCATCTACATGATGCTTTAGGCAAAGGGTTAGGATGTGTTCTCATGCAACATGGGAAAGTCATAGCCTATGCCTCTTGACAACTCAAAGAATATGAGAGGAATTATCCTACTCATGATCTAGAGTTGGCAGCTGTTGTCTTCGCACTTAAAATTTGGAGGCATTACTTGTATGGGGAGAAGGTGGAGATCTTTACGGATCATAAAAGCCTCAAATATTTCTTCACTCAAAAGGAACTCAACATGCGACAACGACGTTGGCTTGAACTATTGAAAGATTATGATCATACCATCCAATACCATCCTGGAAAAGCAAACGTGGTAGCTGACACATTGAGTAGAAGATCATATGCGGGTACGAGTGTGATATTGTCAACGCAGAGGCCCATTTTGTATGACTTGCAAAGGATGGAGATAGAGATAAAGACTCCAGGGAGCCACATGATGATGGCGAATATACGAGTAGAACCGACTTTAATCGATAAAGTTAAAGATGCTCAAGCTACAGACCTGGAGCTGATGCATATGAGGAAGAAGGTACAAGAAGGTGCTATGCCGAAAGCAAGAATAGATGAAGAAGGAATACTTCGAGTCAACTCTAGACTTTATGTTCCTAACGATCCTGAGTTAAAGTATAAAATCATGATGGAGGTGCACAACACACCGTTTGCAATCCATCCTGGGAGTACCAAAAATGTATCATGATCTTTGACATACATTTTGGTGGGGCAATATGAAGATAGAGATAGCGCTGTTTATCTCAAGGTGTTTAACTTGTCAACGAGTCAAGGCAGAACATCAAGTACCAAAAGGTCCATTGCAACCACTTGAAATTCCAGAATGGAAGTGGGAGCACATTACCATGGATTTCACATCTTTGGTCTTCCCAAGGTTTCTCGTGGCATAGATGCAATTTGGGTCATTGTTGATAGATTGACCAAGTCTGCTCATTTCTTACCAATACGAGAAACTTATACACTTGAACATCTTGCTCGTATATAGATAAACGAGATTGTAAGATTGCATGGTATGCCAGTATCCATAGTTTTTGATCGAGACCCAAGATTCACTTCACGATTTTGGGTTAGTTTATAAAAAGCTATGGGAACGAATTTATGATTTAGTACGGCATATCATCCTCAGACGGACGAACAATTAGAGAGGACTATTCAAACTCTTGAAGATTTATTAAGACTCTGTGTCCTTGACTTCAAGGGAAGTTGGGACAAGTTCTTATCATTGGTGGCGTTTTCTTACAATAATAGTTATCAAAAAAGTATTGGCATGGCTCCATTCGAGGCGTTGTATGGAAGAAAGTGTCGTTCTCCAAAGTTATCTTTGGGATGAGGTGGGTGAAGCAATGTTGTTGGGATAGGAGTTGAGTACGTATGACTACGTAAAAGATTTAAACAATTCGACAACGATAAAACCTCACAAGACCGATTAAAAGAGTTATCTTTGATCTTCATCGAAAGGACGTGGAATTCGATATTGGAGATCATGTGTTATACGTGTTGGTCCATGGAAAGGAGTTGCGAGATTTGAAAGAGAGGAAAGCTCAATCCTCGATTCATTGGCCCATTTTAATCCTCGATCGAGTAGGGATTGTAGCTTTATAGACTCACTTTACCGCCAAGTATGTCTCGTGTTCATAACGCTTTTCATATATCCATGTTACGTAAATATGTGAAAGACCCGCACCACATTATTGAGTTAGAACTGGACAAAATAGCGGAAGATTT
Organism: Panax ginseng; assembly: GCA_020205605.1. Lineage (NCBI taxonomy): Eukaryota > Viridiplantae > Streptophyta > Magnoliopsida > Apiales > Araliaceae > Panax > Panax ginseng. The sequence goes on along the minus strand of CM035129.1, from coordinate 86,215,197 downwards.
AACGTATGAAGAGGTTCCTGTTCAAATCTTGGATAAGAAGGAACATATTCTACGCTCAAAGGTTATACCTCAAGTCAAAGTTTTATGGAGGAACCACGATGTTGAGGAAATGATCTGGGAGTTAGAATCTGAAATAAAATCAAGGTATCCTTACCTCTTCGACATACCAGGTACGTACCCTAATTTCGAGGGCGAAATTTTATAAGAAGGGGAGATTGTAAGACCCCAATTTTTATGAATAAAGATGAATTTTCTATAATTATCATTTTTGAATATTATGGAATGAATTTGATATAATGTTATAGTTGTGGGTAATAGTTATAAATTTTTCAAAGTACGCAAGTTGTTATATAATATTCGATTGGTCGGAGAATAATAGTTTTAACATGAAATATTCGTACACCGGCACAATCATTGGTGGACCCCACAACAGAATTATTGTCAGATTGAGAAAACGACAAAAATATTTTATGAAAATAACGGCGAAAGTTTTATCGTTAATTGTTGGAACACCCAGTGTTCAAAGTACAGGAATACGCGTGGTTGCATAGTAACCCACGATATTGATTATTGATGCTTACGTGAGAAGTCACTCAGTTTTGTTCAATTATTGCTTCAGTAATTGTTGCATAGTATCTCATGTTAATTGATTCAATTATTGTCGATATTTTTTATATTATTAAATCAATAATTGAGACAACGAAGTTATTAATATTATTATTTGCAATATTAACGATGTCTAGAAGTTCTGCCAAGGAGAGGTTTGGTCACCTAATTGCGCGCCAATAGGGAGAAATCCTTATTGGAAAACCCTCTCTTTCCTGGGAACAACCTGGTCGATTAATAGTGTGAATTATAATAATGATGATGAAGTTTTGTTTTATTAGTATTATTAATGTAATAAAGCAGTAAAATCTTTTTATAAAAAATGTAATACTTTTATAAAGTTATTCGTTTGATTAGACTATAAATAGAATATATTATATTCTATTATGCATAGTGTTTTGCATAGTAACATCTTTTTATATAAAATGTAATACTTTTATAAAGTTATTCATTTTATTAGACTATAAATAGAATATATTATATTTTATTATGCATAGTGTTTTGATATAGTACTGCATGATTTTTGTATAGTAAAACTTTTTATATAAAAATGTAATACTTTTATAAAGTTATTCGCTTTTATTAGATTATAAATAGAATATATTATATTTTATTTAAAAGATTTTGTTTTATTAGAGTATTTTATAGTAAACCAACTGGACCGTCTGCTTAAAAGTAAATCAACTGGACCGTTTCAGAATTTAGTTATTATTCAGTCCATTCTCCTATAAATAGAAGCTCATTCCTTCATTATTTCTTACTTAATTCTTTGGAACTCTAGAGAGAGAAACTATAGAGAGAAAGAAGAAAAGTATTATGCTACTTCATTACTCCTATATCCAGTTTGTTCTAAGGTAAGGGGTATTATTTCTTTCATATTCATGAAGAGAACTTCTGTTATTCCATTTTTTTTATTTCTGTTGGAATAACCTGTATACGCGGTCTACCCTATACTTGGTGAAATTCTTCTGTTATTCCATTCTTTATCATTATGTTGGAATAACCTGTCTATGCGAAGTACTTCATACATGGTGAAATTCTTACATTATTCCACTCTTTATTTTTTCATTGGAAGATCACGTGCGTGCGTTTACGCATATGACCGGTTTCGATTATTTATTATTCGTTGGAACATTCGCTTGGTGCGCGTAATTTTGCCTAACCTAGTTCTCATTATTTATTATCTCGTTGAATATCGTGGTATCAATGCGTTTACGCATGACCTGGTTCCGTTATTTATTATTCTGATTGAATAACCTATTTGTGCGGTCTATCGCATGCCTTGTGATTTCTTTTGTTATTCCATTCTTTATTATACTTAGTTGGTTAAAGTTTTGACTTCTATACTTCATGAAATTAGTGGAATATCCTCTATATTTGCGCTTCATCCAGTATCTTTTCATGGAAATATTCTTCTGAGCATTCTTAAATTTTACTCTACAAAGCAGTATCATGTTGACGATTTGGACATTATTGGTTCCTGGATAAAATAATTTTTGAACTTGTTTTATTGAATTCTTATATCATTGTCATCATCCTCATATTTATATTATATTGAAAGTCATCTGTGCCCTGTAGTGCATAGATGGACTTGGTATGATTATAACCAGGGATTATTCAGTATAATCATGACCGTAATGTTACAAATGATGTGGTAAAAGTCCTTATTGGCCCGTAGTGCATTGATGGACAGTTGTTGGCGTGATCATGACCATTGATGAATACACGAATATCCTTAGCCCGTAGTGTATGGATAATTTGTGGTTGTGATACTAATGAATATCCTTGTCAGAAAGTGCGAGGATGATGTGGATTATTTATTAAGCTGAGTCCCAGCGATAAAAGTGATGAAAAACCTTTTAAATCATAAAAGATAGTAGATTTTATTCTCTACTTGACTCTTTTAATGGATTGCTTATTCCGCTGCAGTTAAACTTGATGTTTGTTATATTGTATCAGTTTAACACTGTTGAAGGCTAACGATAATTTATTCTGTATTATCTTAGTCATAATATTTCTTACTGGGCTAGTTGAGCTCACCCTTTTACTTTCATTGTTCTCTTGTGAAATGAGAACGTAGCGAGGACTAGCTTCGAGAACGGAGTGACGGTCCAGATAATATCATTAGTAGTCCTCACTATTCTGTTAAATAGTGTGATAATGAATGTAATGAGGACTCAATTGAGTATGTATATTGTCTAGATGACAATATTTGTATTAAAACTCACAACATATATTTTATCTTATTTTACATGACTGTTGTATAATTAAGTTGTATTTGAATTTTGTACCATGTATTTGGCGGCTCAAGATGGGTGATGTATACCTATTTTGGGGGCATCACAATATGTATGAAATGTGAAAGTTGATCTTTGATGATATGCTTGTGAAATAAATCTCTATGTCTGTTAAATGAGAAGTAACATGCGTAGTAAATATTAATTGATTATGAATGCATGAACTGAATATGCTATTATATGCTATGTGTATTGTATGAAAAGCATTAAAATTGTCAATCGAGCTCACCCTTGCGAATAACAACTTTTGCAGGTTAAGGATACACGGTAAAGGTTACATGCTACTTGATTGATAAAGTCCAATAGTATCAAAGGAGATTGATTTATCATTTAACTAGATGCTCTTGAACCATGTTTAGGTTCTAGTAGATGTACATGATAGTAGTTTATAATGTGTAATACCTGTTAAGTTGTACTATGTGATACATAGAGAAATTCAAATCGAGATGTAAAGATTTATACGGAAATTGAATAAAGTGAATCATAGAATAATTTGATTCAGGGATTTGTAATTGATTCGAGTTAAGATATCAATAAAAGATTTATTTTTTTCAAAGGAGATTGAAAAAGTTTAAATTATTCCCCATATTTGTATAACATCGAATGTGATATAAACCAGAAATAGTAAATGACCAAGATTAGAAACTTATAAAAGTTTGGGGTCATTACATAGATCCTGGAAATGGAAAGAATTTATATTCTAAATTGTAATAAGTAAAGTTATATTCATTAAGTTATGAATACAAAATATAAATAGTTTGACGATAGGAGTATCGTGGCGAACCGGATTCGAGGTTCGAAGGGACCTGGATTTGGGGGCGTCATAGATTGTGCATGCTTGGGGCTTCGAGGCTTTCTTATCCATCCTCCTCCATTGTTGTCCCTGGGGTTATATCAAGGCCTTGTCTGAACGCCGGTTTCACCAGACTCAGTCTCTCTATTTGCTGGATTATGAGGTGATGATGACACCGATGGATTAGTGGTTCATCACTAGGATGGAGTTTTTCGGGGCGCCAGTGCCTTTTGTGGCTTACATTTCCCCGACTACCGTCAGGGTAACACCCCCTTTCCAAAATAGAAAGAGGGGTTACTCAAAACATAACAAAACTAAAGAATTTAATAGCAAGGCTCAAAGCAACACAAGAATAGTCTTAATATCTGATAAATACCACAAGTCAACCAATATAAATATCAAACTGTCTCAAACCACAATTTAAAATAATTATTACAATTCCAAACAAACTAATGTATCACAATCTAAACATAATATATCTAAACCATTTGGATAAAAGGGATCTCACGTCACTGCGCTTGATTCCCCTGATTACCTATCGGAAGAAAAATACAGCATGAGCCAAATGCCCAGTACAGATATAGAATACAAATAATGAACCGAAATAACTAACTCAATTAAATGAAATGAAATGAAACGAATTGAAACAAAACAAACAAAACTAACACAACGAAATGATAGGCTGAATCAAATGGCTGGGTGTTATTTCATACCGAGATCAAAACAAATAGTAATATACCTTGCCACACAGGCGAGTCAAATAATGCCACACATGTAATCAAAATAATGCCACATAGGCAATCACACATCGGACTGCGCAATCCAGATGCATGAAAAATTAAAAGGCGTGTTTGGCACAAACATCACCACTCCGCAGAACAGAATAGAAAAGAAAAACTAGGGTTGACCCATATGCCTCTCACAACAAAATAGCAAATGGCCAACTACCACCGGAGCACAAAATGGAGACGCCGTGGACTGATCACACCGCCACGGAAGGTGTCATGCCTCGGTGCCAAGAGAAAATGTCTGTGGTACCCCCACAGGTGGTTATAGCTCAGGTATACCCTACAGTATTCTAACAAAGATATAATGTCACAACACATGCGACACAATATCCTCACAAAGGGGTTCTAACGTGTACATGTTAAACTGAAACGAATTATCAACACAAAATCTCCAAAATATATATGAACATGTACATCACTACAAATATCAAAATAAAATTTAGATATGATACATTAGTCTAAAGAGTACAAATATGAGTTCTGATACTACGCCAAAACAAAACTATTACAATAAATTGGCAAGGAATAATTATGAGAGGCAATACTAAATTTCGGAATGAATAACGAAACGAACAAATCAAAAACAAAAGTAGATATTAATTCCTCCAATTAAATTAATTCTTCCAATTACATCAATTTTACAAGACAACCCAAGCTAAATTATAATTATCTTCTAATTATATTTTTTTATTATTATTCTTTAACAACTCAGCAACCTTAATATATTATAAATATCATATACATCATTCATTCATAAAGTAGATAACAACTAGCTTTTCTTTCTGTCAACGAAAATATATTTTTTTTAAACAACACATGGCCTTTATACACACACACACACATATATATATATATATATATATAATATATATATTCCGATCATATATACATATATAGTACTGCAAACACCTTTCAAGAGTTCATGTAATATTTATATACCAAGGATCATATAATATATATTTAAATATACCAATCATCATTTCAGGAAATCATTCTTATATACATAAATTAGTTCACTTTTCGTTCTAAACAAGAGAAGTTACACATGATCATAACAACAAAAGCATACCCATATAATAAAAGCATACCTGATGTTTCTTTCTTCCGAACGCTGACTTCTCTCACAAATACAATAAGAGGCGGCTTGTTTCCCTTTTTTTTTCGGCTACTATCTCCCTTTCACAATCTTCCTCCAACTCGTATAATGCCAGTAAATTTAGGTCTAACTATTTATTTATTAATTAATATATTTTTATTAATTCTCTTAATTTAATAGAATTTATAATTACATAAATATAAATTAGAACCAATATATTTTAAGGCCCAATAAGTTTTAAAAACCCAAATTAATGAAATTTCATATTTATTATAGTCAACATAAATTAAATACAATTTGACCCAAATAAACAAGTCCAATTAATATGTCTTAAAACAAAATAATATTTATTTATTTATTATTATTTTTTGTCGGGTATTATAGTCAGATCCTTGTTAGAAGTCCCAGCTATGGCGCTCAAGGGCAGGACAGTCCGTACTGGTCCATTGAGTGTAGATGCCATGAGTGGGGCTTTGACTGAGCCATTACCCGATGATCGGAGGGTTAGAGATCGAATCCTTCAGTGATTGTTTCTGATCATCCTCATGGGTTGTTTCCTGGCTGATAACTCGTCGATGGTGTCATTCGCTTTAGTCAGTGCCACATGGGAGGTGGACCGTATTGGAGAGTTTGATTGGGGCTCCTATACCTTTGTCTACTTCCTCAGGGGAATGCGCCTATGCTCAGAGGGCATGACAGAGGCTTGGCTAGGGTTCTACCTATTCCTGCTAGTGAGTATTTTCTCTTTTGATTTCCCTTGTTCGGGTTGAGAGTTTGACTGATCACAGATATTAGATCATGTATTGGCAGTTTTGGGCCTACGAGAGGCTCTTATGTCTTCGTCCTGTTAGCCTGTTAGGTTTAGATACCTATCCATGGGGATGGCGATGGAATCACTCCACTTTGGCAGAGGTTCCTATAGCTGAGGGTTTCACTCATTTGTGCTTACAGTTGGAGTTATTGACAGTCGATGTCATTATATAGGTTCCTTACTCTTAGGACCACTTGACAATTGGCTTCGAGGGTGGTTTCCCGACTGGTATCGAGTATCTATTGTCCACTTGTCGGATTCCTCTTTTCACAGACGGAGGTTAGGAGCTCTATTTAGGAGAGCGTGCTATTAGGAGCACCATATGAGAGATTCGCATTTCGATCATTCCTCCTGCCAGGCGTCACTGGCCTTTATTTCAGCCGATCATTGAGGTCCCATTGATGGGTGTTGATTGTTTCACTTTTTTAGAGGGACCGTTCACTCATGAGGTATTTTACTGCTGGTGGTTCCTTCACACCATTGGAGCCCAGGCCCACGCCACATAGTTTATGGGGGATATGGTTCCTGGATCCGTTATGATAATGAATTGGATTTCCTGCGTCCGAGAGCCTACTCATCATGTGTAGATTGATAGTTTGACCCAACAGTTGGACCAAACACATTTCTTTATCTGGCATTTGGATAGAGATCCTTCCGAGGCAGATACTTTTGATCCTTCTAGCTCTAGGGCTGGCCCTTCAGGTGGCCCATATTCAGATGGTTTTGTCAGAGCAGGTCCTCCGTTGTATCGGCTTGATATCCCTACTGGCAGAGATTCAGTGACTCGGAAGGAGTTCCATCAGATGGATAGGTTGGATGATGTGGACATCAACACTATTGACTTCTTTTGATGCATTTCTCGCTATATCTTTTGATAGGCCTCTGTTAGATATTGGGCGATTGTGCCCCATTCTTGATATATCTTTTGATAGGCCTCTATTAGTTGTTGGGCGGTTGTGCCCCATTTCCCTGTATTTTCTAGTTGTACACAGACATGATGTATTTAGATGATGATGTACTTAGGAATGTATGTATATATTTTTCCATTCCTTACATCATATTGTCATCTGTTATTTATCATGCATGCATTATGTTATGGACATGCATTTCCAGAGATGAGTTTAGCCATGACCCCTGGATGGTCTTATAACACGGCCCTGCAGATGTCTTCATTTTCAGTTAGCCAGATTGAACATACCCCACCAGTATTAGTGGCATCTTCCTTGAGATTGTGGTATGACAGTTTGTCCTCCCTAGATCAGGTGACAGTTGATCAGTTGCTACATCACTCTATGACCCTCCTGATGTTTCAGGTTCCATCCGGCTTTGTAGAGGGCATGCTGGAGCATTGGGTACCAGAGAGGCAGGTATTCAGATTTGATACCTAGGAGTTGACTCCTAAATTGGAGGAGTATGAACATCTTACAGACTTGTCATTGGATAGGCCTTGCGCTCGAATAGCTGTTGGTAACATGAGCCAACAGTTTATGACCTTCACAGGCTTAAGACGCAGAGTTGCCCTGGACGAGATTTCCTTGGGGCATGTAGTGTCCATAAGTTTCTTGAGTGACATATTTGGGTCATTGGACAACTATCTGCAATACTCTGGGGACTTCACTATTTTTGAGGGTGATTGACATACTCTTGATGTGTATAGTGGCATATCTGTACATACCGTTGTACATGGACCACATAGATATCGGCGTGATCATGGTAGTCCAGGCTCTCCAGGAGGGACATACCATCTTACCGATGATTCTGGCAGAGACCTTGAGGTTGGCCATGTATTGCCATACCCATTTCGTGGGGGTGTTTATAGGCAGTTCGGTCTTGTTGTACGTGTGGTTTATGACACACTTGAGACTAATTGGCACTTTTAGACGCCATGGGTATTGTTTTTCCCATGAGATAGCCATGTCATATTCTTTTCAGCCAGCTGAGTATACAGACGTAGCTTATTGGTCAGCTTTTTTGTCAAGGATTGAGGACCCATTTGATATTTTGCCGTGTTTAAGGCTCAGCTCTACCTACAACTTTATCACTTATGCAGCTGGCATAGACTATCTTCCCCTGGCTGGTTTAAGAGGTGTGACCACATATCATCCACTAACTATTATGGCACAGTTTGACCAGTTTTAGGATGTTTATCCCTTTGACGGGGTTTGTCATCTCGACTTCTATCAGCAGAGGATTTGTCCAGGATTTATGCCCGTTGGACCCAGTGTGAGAGTGCTAACTTTTTGACTAGCCATCCAGGTCGCTCTACAGAGTATTCTGCATGGTTAGAGGCATATATTGTATCGGCTAGGGTTGTATCCTCAGAGTCGGGTATTGATTCTGATGATGAGAAGCCTATGGAGTACCCTGATTCTCCCATTAAGGATGAGCTATTTATTGGTACGTCAGTAGCTCTAGTTGATTCCCCTAGTGTTTCTGCTGCTGTGACTCCACATTCTACAGAGTATTTAGAGCAAAGTTTACATCTAATGACGTTTGAGAGGGATCAAGCTAGGGCTTTGATGTTGACAGCTCTTTCTAATAGAGATGCCGCTCTGGTTGAGAGAGATGATGCTCTAGCTCATAGAGATACCGCTGTTGTTGAGTGGGATGAGGCTCAATCATCTAGGGATGCAACTGTTGTTAAGTGGGATGATGCTCTAGTTACCCAAGATGCTGCCACTACAGATAGTACTACATTGAGATCTCATACTGCTGACATTGTTGCAGTGATGAGTGCATTCATTGATGAGCATGGTAGCACCATGCAGATGGCAGTAGATCTCTTGGCTTGTATGGGTACCCTAGGGCAGGAGCTCATAGATTTACCTCCATCCACTGAGAGGGATGCCATGTTAGACTTGATGGCTCGCTTATCCACTGGTTTGTAGATTAGCTTTGATTTTCCTACATAGACTAGGTTAGCCATTTTTGTCATATACAAGATACATTGTATATATCAAACAATATTATATGACAAGGAAATATGTTTTAATTCACTTCCCTTTTAAATATACTTTGTTACTTGCTTGATAGTTTCTTGTTCTCCAGGGCTTGTGATCTTGATGTATTCTGAACTCCTCCTTGATGGATGGACATTGAGATGTCTCAGGATCTTTTAGAATGGATCCTTAATCTTTGTATTCCCCTACCCTTTAGTGTCTTGGGATTGGTTTCTGAATGTGGTTATAAAGATGATTTTGGCTTTCCTCTCTAAGGTTGATCGCCCCACAGATGGTCACTAGTACTCCCTTGTATAGAGGAGCCCAGGTAGTTCCATCTCTTATGGATTGGTGTTTCTTTTTGAGGATTAAACCATAGCTTAGATGGTCACTGATTTTTCTCCTATTTGTGTGGGGAGACCAGGTAGTCCCATCCCTTTGGTCTAAGCCGATGAGGTGTGGTTTAACCGCATCATAGATGGTCACCGATGTATTCTTGTGTATTAGGGAGATCAAGTAGTTCCATCTCTTATGGTTTGGTTTGAAAGTTTGAAGGATGATCCCAGTACTATTGATAGGGTTTTGTGTTTTTGGTAGGGGTGAGACCGCACCATGAATAGCTACCTACATACTCCCATTGATGATGGGGAGATCAGGTTTGCGTAGTTCCAACCTAGTGTGAAAAGGTTAAAAGTTATATGTGGTAAAGAGTGTGGAGAGATGTTTTTTTATTTTTTTCTATAGTTAGATTGGACCATAAAAATGGCTGCTTACATACTCCTGTGTATTTGGGAGATTAGGTCTGCGTAGTTCGTCCTTGATAGGATAAACTGATGTGGTGAGAAAGGTTTTGAAAATCTAAGTTGAATGATGGATTGATGATCCAAAACCAGGATGCTGGTTTGCAGGTAACTTCAGACATAATACCATTTTATGGTGTCCGAGTTGATGAGTTGAGGAAATTCCTCGCCATCCATCTCTTGCAATCTGAGGGCTCCTCCTGTCAATACCTCCTTGAAAATAAACGGGCCTTCCCACTTTGGGGCAAATTTTCCTTTAGATTGATCTTGATTGTCAAGGACCTTCTTCAAGACCAAGTCATTTTGTTTGAATTGCCGTAGCCAGACTTTCTTGTTATAGGATCAAGCGATCCTCTATTGATATAATTGACCATGGAAGATAGATATGGCTCACCTTTCACCTATTAGAGACAATTGGTGATACCGATCTTGTAACCATTGGTCTTCATCCAGCTGAGCATCTATCAACACTCTCAAGGATTCCATTTCCACCTTTATGGGGAACACTACTTCTATGCTATAGGTTAATGAGTAGGGGGTTGCCCCAATAGAAGTGCGCATTGACGTTCTGTAGGATAATAGAGTCAGAGGCAACAGGTCAGACCATCCTTTGTGATTGGCGGACATCTTTTTCATGATCTTTTTGATATTCTTATTAGCTGCTTCAACAACACCATTCATCTTTGGATGATAGATGACGTAGTTGAGATGCTTGATGTGGAATTTACTGCACAATTCCTCCATTATTTGATTATTGAGGTTTATGACATTACCTGATACAATCACCTCTGGTTGTCCATATCGACAAATGCAATTGTTTTTGATGAAACCAATGATCACCTCTTTAGTAACCCTGGGGGAAGAGGCTGCTTCTACCCACTTAGTGAAGTAGTCGATTATGGTGAAGATAAATCGATGACCATTGCTGGCTTTGGGCTCAATTGGCCCGATCACATCCATTCCCCACATTGAGAAGGGCCAGGGAGAACTCATATTGTGGATATCCCTTGGAGGGGCGTGGATTTCATTTCCATGAATTTGGCATTGATAACATCTCTTGACATGGTCATCATAGTCAGCTTTGAGAGAGAGCCAGTAATGCCTTGTTCTTAAGAACTTCTTGACAAGTAGAGGGTCGCTCATGTGTGGGCCGCATACTCCACCATGGATTTTATCCATGAGTCTCTGAGCTTGGTCTTTGTTAGGCATCTCAGAACGCCTAGTCCTGCATCTCTTTTGTATAGTGCGTCTCCGCTCAGATAGAATTTCATGGCCATTCTATGGATCCACTTTCTTTCAGTTTGACTCACCCTAGTGGGCATAGATCCATCTCGCAGATACTCCTTGATAGACTGATACCAAGGGTGTTGGATGGGAGGCAGCTCATTCGCTACTTCTCCGATGTAATTCCCATAGGCTGGAGCCTTTTTACGGGCAACTGTGATATTTTGAATGCTTCCCCTCTTAGGTATATTGATCAAGGAGGCCAAAGTTGCTAGCACATCAGCAAAGTCATTCCTGTTTTGAGGAATGTGGAGGAAGGATATTTCTTTAAACTCCGAAGCCATCTGGATAACTTGCCAATGGTAAGGCAGCAAATGTAATTCCTTGGTGTGATAGACCCTAGTGGTTTGTCTGCTTACCAGTTCGGAATCTCCTAAGATAGTTAACCGTTTAACGCCCATGGATTGGGCTATCTTCAACCCCATGATAAAGCCTTCACACTCAGCTGTGTTGTTGGTGTTGACAAACTACAATTTAATGGCAACGGGATACTGCTCTCCCGAGATAGATACCAAAACTGCTCCAGCTCTGACACCTTCCATATTCACAGCTCTATCAAAATACATCCTCCATGATTGGGGTGTATTATCTTGATGATGTTGCTGAATTGTAATTACCCCTTCATCGGGGAAATATGTTTCCAAGAGTTTGAAGTCCCCTGAAGGTGCTACGGCCAGTTTATCCATAATTCCTTGACCTTTGATAGACGTTTGAGTCACGTAGATGATATCAAATTGCTGGAGGATCAACTGCCATTTGGACAGTTGACAATTTAACATGGGTTTGCTGAATACATACTTGAGAGGATCCATGTGGGATATGAGATGGGTTGTGTGACCATGGAGATAATGCTGTAATCTCATGGAAGCCCATGCTAATGCACAACAAGTCTTCTCAATCAAGGTGTACTTGTGCTCACTGATGCTGAATCTTTTGCTAAGGTAATAGATAGTTCTTTCTTGGCCTCTATCATCTTTTTGTCCCAGCAAGCAGCCCATGGCATTGTCATTGATTGACATGTACATAAATAGGGGAACACCATCCCTGGGAGGTACCAAGACAATAGCTTTGACTATTTGCTCTTTGATGGAAAGGAAGGCTTTTTGACATTCTTCGTTCCATTTGTTAGAGGAGTTCTTCCTTAACAACTTGAAGATAGGTTCACAGGTTGCTGTGAGTTAGGAGATGAATCAGCTGATGAAGTTGATTCTTCCAAGAAATCCCCGTATTTCCCTCTCTATCTGGGGTATAGGCATCTCAGTAATGGCTTGAATTTGTATAGGATCCAGCTCAATGCCTTTATGGCTTTTTAGGAATCCCAACAACTTGCCTGACTTGACGCCGAAGGCGCTCTTGGCCAAATTTAGCTTCAAGTTGTACTTACGCAACCGATTGAAGAGATTTTTGAGGTAATCTAGGTGGTCTTCTTCCCTTCAGAACTTGACAATGATATCATACACATAGACTTCTATCTCTTTGTGCATTAAATCATTGAAAAGAGCCATCATGGAACACTGATAAGTGGCTTCGGCATTGATGAGGCTGAATGAAAATTATCAGTAGTAAAAGGTTCCCCAAGGAGTGATGAATGTTGTTTTCTCCCGGTCCTCTTCAAAAACCATGATTTGGTGGTACCCAGCAAAGCAGTCAACAAAGGAGCACATGCCATATTGAGCTGTATTGTCAATGAGTATGTGGATGAATGGTACGGGAAAGTTATCTTTGAGACAAGCTTTGTTCAGATCCCTGTAATCCACGCATACTCGCACCTTCCCTCCGGGTTTAGGTACGGGAACTATGTTTGATAGCCACTCAAGGTATGTTGATACCATGATGATGCCAGATTGAAATTGTATCATAATTTCTTCCTTGACTTTCAAACTCCACTCAGGTTTTAATCGCCTGAGTTTCTGTTTGACTGGCTTGAATCCCTCTTTAATGGGAAGGCGGTGAATGACTATGTCAGTTGAAAAACCGATCATGTCTTCATGAGACCGTGCAAACACATCCTGGAATTAGGTCAATAAGATAACCATGTCATTCCTTTGGTTTAGGGTAAGGTCCATTCCAATCTGGATTTATTTAGGGTTTTTTGAGGTTCCAAGGTTGAAAGAGGTGGTTTGATTAAGGTTTGGCTTGGGTTTGTCTTCGACCCAATCTTTGATCTCCTCAGGCACCTCATAGTACTCTTGTTAAATCTCCATCAAGTCAGAGTCCAACTTTACATCAAAGTTGCAGTCCTTGTGAAGAACTGGCACTCTATCAGCAAGTTTAGACTAATCTAACTTTAGAGTCCTGAAACAAAATGCTTTCACTTAATATATGAAACTGATTAATCATACAGAGTGTTAGCATGGTATGACAAAAACAACTGCTAATACTATGCAATAAAAGTAAGCAGTTATAACTATCTACAAGGCAGAGGGATTTTCTGCCCTTTTTACCCTTTTCGGTAAATGTAAGGAGTGCTGCTCCAATTTTTGAGGGTCAAGTCCTGGTTGACAGCTGTGATGAAGGGGCGATTATCATCCTCCTCCTCTTGAATGATGACCATGACGTCTGGACAGTCATCATCTGGGATGTCCCTGTTCATACCCTCTATATGGATCAGTACACACATATTTGACAAATGTCTCTTTATCTCTTGTTTGCGCCTTTGATTCGTTTACTCAATGTCTGGATATGGAATCAGGACTTCTTTCCCATGAACCGGTATCGGCTTAGGAAACAACATACCCACCACAGAGACATGAATTCTACTTAGAGGGCGTACAAAAGTTGCGTCTGTAGGTTTAGGTAACAACTTTGTAGATGAAGGAACCAGTGTATGCTTGTGCGGGTTCCTGTGACTGAGCCCAGAGGAGTAGCCTAATTCGGCCTTCCCTGTCTGGCTGGGAATTTGAATTGGGCATTTGATTCCTTGCTAATTCTTTCCTAGGTTGGAAACCCAAGGATATCATATCTTGACTAGCCGACATTATTTTGGCGAAAACTCTGGGTTTTAGAGCTAGAGCCCCAATGTGTTGATAGTGAGTGTTGTTCACCTCAAGGGCTTGGAAGCTTACAAGCTCAACTTCTTTATTGAAACTGATTAGAGGTATATCACTTTGGACATGATACCTGGTTCAACATTGACAGTGACCAGATTACTGTTAATGATATACTTGAGTTGTTGATGAAGAGTGGATGGGACGGCTCCCACCATGTGGATCCAAGGTCTTCCCAACAGTAAGTTATATCTTGTAGTGATTTTAATCACTTGGAAGGATATGTAGAATGTATGTGGACCAATTTCCACTGGTAATTTAATCTCTCCGACATCATTTCGCCGAGATCCATCAAAGGCTTTAATGATTGTATGGCTGCTTTGAATTCTGTTGAGAATGATCTTCATTCTTTCCAATGTGGTATAGGGGCAGATGTTTGCATGACAACCCCAAATCCAGGTACTCCATTCCCACAAAATTTGGTGCTCATTATCCAAAACCATTACATCTAACTACCCATCATAAAGGATAAAGACATAATTTAAATAACTTAAATAATAATCTTTCCCATTAAAGGGTTACATTATCAACTCAAAAGTAATCCCAGGTAATCTAACCTTAAATTTATTACATTTTGCGGATTACATCATAAAATAAAACAAGTCTCATAACATAAAACATTTAAATCCAATAAGTCTTAAACACTTGGACATCTTGCCCTTCTCTTTGCTAGTAGATGACTCATCGACTCTTTCAACCTTAGCTGCAGTGTTAAATACAAGAGTGAGCAAACAATTGCTCACTGATATAGGAAGTAGCAATAATAACCACATGAGAATGGACAACGACTGTTGAACAATAATGAACTTGCTCTACGAAACAAAAATAAAAAACAAGTTCGAACTTTAATATCTGAGGGTCTTAAGACCACGAACTATGTCTCCGGTATTTAGGTATTATTACCTCAACCTTAACAGTCATTTAGACTATACAGACCCTTCTTAACGTACTTAGGGGGATCAGCCCTTTGTACCATGTATTATGCACAAACATCTAAACGTTACACGTACAAAATCCCCTATGTTAGGGTTGTTCGTCTTAGTTTGAATTTAGAATTTCCACACTAAAGAAAGTTTAGCTCGGAACTAACTTATTAGTGTTTCTGAATTTTAGAACATTATTCGATTATAGATTAATTCAATCAATAAAGGTTTACTACTTGAAGTTTAAACAACAATAAAGCTTTGAACAAGGTTATCAAAGTCAAAGATTGAAGTGCAATATATAATTGAGTAAACATGATATACATTCAAAGTTAGAAGAGTTAGAACAATCTCCTTTGAATTAATGTATTAAAACAATATATGCTTTGAATGACAATAAGGAAAGTAAAACTTGCTCGATGTAACGAATTGGGTTACAAGAGCTTGTACAATCATACACGAGATAGAATGCTCAACTTTAAATATAATTTGCTTAACTTCAATAGGAATAAAATTTAGGAATGAAGTTAGGAACTTTCTCAATGAAAGTTTAGGGTAAGAAACTTGCTCAATCATAAAGAGTGAGAATTAGAAATTTGCGTAATTGTAACTAAGATAGGGTAAATAGACTTGCTCAATAATAACAAGGTATAGTTAGGAAACTTGCCTCAAGCGTAAGCTATAATATTAAAACTCACGTTCACCTACACATTTTAGTGGAATCACAATATCTATTAGACATGTTAACATCCACTTACAAAATAACACCCAATTCTAACTAAACTTGTAAATTTTAGAACAAGTCTTATCTTACCACACATATTTCATAACCACAAGTGTACATTTCATAACACTTATTCATTGCTCACTAAGTTCCTTAAATCATATATATCATTTTCACAACTTACTAACTTTGCATTTTAGAATTACTAACCACATGATACGCTCTACATTTTAACCTTGTTATTATTACATTTAACACATTATCATAATCATTAAGCCATGTTATAATGGATCACCAAAGTTGCGAAGTAAGAGACTTTCTTTATCGTGTTGTGACTAGATACTGTACTACCATGTCGATTTTTACACATGGATAATAGCGTAAGCGCTGCAAGCAGATAAGATATGACATGACAACAGGCCGATAGCATTCACAAGCCTTGACGATCGCGTATAGTTTTAATTTTGCGAAACTCGAAATCAGACTCTTCTCTAGGCCAAAAATCCCCAATTCCACATAAATTCACCAAACTCAACATCTAAAACTTTGTAACAACATATTTAAGCATGCTATACACCTTTCTATATACAAAAACATTACATATACATCATTTTGAGGAATCAAAACCATAGTTTTCCAAATTTCTTCATTTTTACACTTTTAATGAATTTGATCACCACGAATTCGTTTCTTAATCAATTGACATGATTCGAACTACGCCGCTTTCGTTTCTTCACATATTAACACAATCCAACTTCAATTTGCAGATTACAACACATATAAGACATAAAATTTGGTACTTTCTAAGGCCATATTATATGAACATAAACACTGATATTTCAATCCCTTCCTCAAACCCAAATTTCATACATTTAACAAACAAGCATCAACCATATATGATGATTAACAGATTTTGCAAAGCTATATAAATATATATATATATATATATATATATATATATATATATATATATATTATATGATTTCCAAATCACAAATATATATATATATATATATATATATATATATATATATACCAAAACTAAAAGTTAGAATAGGGATAGATTATACCTTGAATTTCCTACTAGCAAGATGATAGAATCCTTCCTCAACCCTTAACAATTCGTAGAGATTACACTCAAATTCTCTCTAACCCTCTGAGTTATCTTCTTCTCTCAAACCTTCTCTAAATTTTCTATATTGTATAGTCTTAAGGAAAAATAAGACGCGTAATATAACTGGCCTCCCACTAACCCACACACGCTTCAGTTATAAAAATAAAAAGTTTGCATCAGTTGAATAAGCCAAAGGCCACAAGGCCTTGTTTGTCTAAACACATAATTCTCATACTAATTTATTTTTATATTATTATATTATATAGCTTCATGTTTCACACTCTAGTTAATTAAAGAACTTTAGCTTAATTAATTTAAATAACTTGTAATGGTAATTAAAATAATTTCTCTTATAACTAAATTTATGAATAATGAATAATTATATATCTAATTTAATTAATAAATTAGAAACATCACTTTATTTAATTTATTTATTTCCTTTAAATTAAACAATGCATTTAATTTAATTATCTTCTTAAATATCAAGCAATTGATTTAATTTAATTATTTCCTTAAATTAAATCCTTCAAATAAAATTATCATTACTCAATTTAATTAATCAATTTAGTTACTAAATTAATTCACCATAATTCATCAATTATTTATTTTCCTCAATCAATAAATTATTTAAAATATTTATTTAATTTAATAAATATTTAAATTAAATTATAAATTTCTCGATCGTTACATCCTTCCCTCCTTAAAAGGATTTTGTCCCCAGAATCACAACTCAAAAAATTTATTCGTTACATTTTTCCCTCCTTAACAAGATTCTATCCTCAGAATCGGTATACAAGATCAAGCAAATAACTGAGGATAATTCCTCATCACAACGCTTTCAAGTTCCCATGTAGCTTCCTCATCATTGTGGTTCCTCCAGATTACCTTAACAGAAGGTATCACCTTATTCCTCAGTACTTGCTCTTTTCTGTCAACAATTTGAACATGGACTTCTTCATATGACAAATCTTTCTCAAACTGTAAGGGCTCATATTCGATAACATGTTTATAGTCAGGCTTATATGGCCTCAATACTGAGATATGAAAAATATTATGAATATGCTCCAACTCCGGAGGTAAAGCTACCTCGTACGCCACTTCTCCAACTCGTCGAAGCACTTCGAAAGGTCCTATAAATTTAGGGCTCAATTTCCCCTTCTTGCCAAACCAAATTTTTTCCTTCCAGGGAGAACTTTCAAGAAAACATAACTACCGACATCGAATTCTCTATTTTGTCGATGCTGATCGACATATTTCTTCTGTTTATCTTGTGCTGCGATCAATCTTGCTCGAATAACCTTGATGATCTCGACAGTCTGTTGTACCAATTCTGGACCCAATAGCTGACGTTCACCTACCTCATCCCAGCATAACGAAGTTTTGCATTTTTTGCCGTATAACGCTTCGTAAGGCGGCATGCCAATACTCACGTGATAACTATTATTATAAGAAAATTCCGCCAATGGTAGATGGTCATTCCAATTTCCCTTGAAATCCATGATACATGCTCTGAGCATATCTTCTAGTGTTTCGATGGTTCTCTCATTCTGTCTGTCGGTTTGAGGATGGTACGCTGTGCTCATTCTCAGCTGTGTCCCCAAGCACTCTTGTAATCGTTTCCAAAAATTAGATGTGAAACATGGATCTCTGTCTAATACAATGGACACATGTACACCGTGTCTTGAAACGATTTCCTTCATGTACAGTTTTGCTATCCGATCTAGGGTAAATCGAAGCTTGATTGGCAAAAAGTGTGCCGACTTCGTTAGTCGATTGACAATCACCCAAATGGCATCGTAACCTTGTTGGGTTGTTGGAAGACCTACCACAAAATCCATTGTGATATGCTCCCATTTCCATTCTGGTATATCCAATGGTTGTAATAATCCGCTTGGCCTTTGATGCTCAGCTTTAACTTTCTGGCACGTTAAACATTTTGCCACGCATTCAGTCACATCCCTCTTCATGTTTGACCACCAAAAATGATGTCTAAGACCCTGGTACATCTTTGTACTCCCAGGGTGAATTGAATATCTTGAGTTGTGAGCTTCTCTAATTTCTCTTTAACCTCGGTCTTGTGGAACCCAAATTCTCCTTGAATCAAGTAACCCTTCCGAATCGATTTTGAATTTGTTTTCCTCACCTTGAGATATTTTTATTTTATCTTTTCGCAGTCTTCATCACGAAGTTGTGCATTTTCACCTTATCCACCAACGTTGAACTATTCCCCCATCTGGAATAACTTTTCATCGAATTTATTGGATATTTAATTTCTAACTCCATCTTAGCCATTTCAGACACTAATTTTCTCCTGAATAGTTAACAACATTAACTTCTCCCGTCCCTTCCTACTTAAAGCATCAGCAACAACATTTACCTTTCCGGGATGATAGAAAATTTCGCAGTCATAATCTTTGATCAGCTCCAACCATCTTCTTTGTCAAATATTCAAATCTTTTTGTGTAAAGATATACTTCAGACTTTTATTGTTAGTATATATCTCACACCTCTCTCCATAAAGATAATGTCTCCAAATTTTCAAGGCAAACACCACCGCCGCCAACTCTAAGTCATGAGTCGGATACCCCTTCTCGTAATCTTTCAACTGACGTGATGCATATGCAATAACTCTGCCGTTTTGCATAAGCACACAACCTAGTCCTTTATGCGATGCGTCACTATATACCACAAAATTTCCTGTATCATTAGGCAATGACAACACAGGTACAGAGCTCAGTCTCTTCTTCAACTCTCAAAAACTCTCCTTGCACTTCTTTGTCCAAACAAACTTAACCGCTTTCCTAGTTAAGTTCGTCAATGGAGTCGCGATCTTGGAAAAGTCTTGAATAAAACGCCTGTAGTAACCTGCCAATCCTAAGAAACTCCTTACCTCTGATGGTGTCTTCGGCTGATCCCATTTTATTACAGCTTCAACCTTTGATGGATCTACCAAAATTCCATCCTTATCAATAACGTGCCCGAGAAACTGTACATATTCCAACCAAAATTCACATTTTGAGAACTTAGCGTACAACTTCTCTTTTCTCAACTTCTCCAACGTCAATCTCAAGTGTTCCACATGTTCCTCTTTGGTTTTGGAATATACCAATATATCATCAATAAACACCACCACAAATTTGTCTAAGAATGGTTTAAACACCCTATTCATCAAGTCCATGAACGCTGCAGGTGCGTTGATTAAACCAAAAGACATAACCAGAAACTCGTAATGACCATACCGAGTTCTGAATACTATTTTTGGTACATCCTCCGGCCTCACCTTCAACTGATGATAACCACTCCTTAAGTCTATCTTCAAGAAATATCTCGCTCCCTTCAACTGATCGAACATGTCATCAATTCTAGGTAATGGATACTTATTTTTAATTGTGACCTTATTTAATTCTCGGTAATCAATGCAGAGCCGCATCGATCCGTCTTTCTTCTTAACAAACAACACAACAAATTGCTCCCCATGGCGACACACACTCTGGCTAAATATACTTCTTTGTCAATCAATTCTTGCAATTGCACCATTAACTCCTTCATCATCTCTCTGGGGCCATTCTATATGGTGCCTTAGATATCGAGGGCCGTTCTCGGTAGTAAATCAATCACGAACTCGATTTGTCGATCCGGCGGAAGACCGGACAAATCGTCAGAAATCGTCCCGCAAAATCTCTTATGATCGGTATCTCTTCTAGCTTCAACCGCACTTCTTCTTCACAGCGATCGACTATATAGGCTAAGTATCCTACACATCCTCCTCATCTCAACAACTTCTTGGCTTGCATCACCATCGGGACAACTTGCTTATCGAGGTGACATGTCATTAAAGAACACAACCTTTGATTTGAGTCATAAGGTTAACACACTTCCTTTGGCAATCAATTATTTGCTCCGTAATTGAATAACCAATCCATTCCCAGTATAACATCAAACTCGCCAAGTCTAATTGGTATTAATTCTACCACCATCTCGTGACCTTTTATAACCACTCTACAATTCCTATATATGAACTTAACAGGAATCACTTCTCTATTCGCAATCTCTATACTTAAGGGAAATTCTAATTCTTCCTGGGGAAATTCTAAGTTCTGAGCAAATTCATCGGATATAAATGAATAAGTAGCACTCAAATCAAATAGTACATAAGCATTAATACCATTAATCGGAATGATATCTGACACCACATCCTTAGACTGTACAGCATCCTGCACGATCATATTGAAAGTTCTTGTAGTAGGTCAGCTTGACTGTGCTGGTCCAGTGATAGTCAATGCACCACCACCGTTGTTGTTTCCTTTTCCACCACTTGCACTTCCCGTTGGCTTCTTAGGGCAATCACGAGCCATGTGATCCTTTGAACCGCAGGTAAAGCATGCTCCTTTCTTCGGACTAAAATAGTTCGGTGCAATGTGTCCCTCTTGACCACTGTTGAAACACACTCGCTTTCCCTTCAAGCATACTCCAGTATGGTTCTTTTCACACATCGCACAAGCTTCAAACTTTTTCTTCTGCTGACTTCCCTGCTGTCCTCCTGCAGTCGAATTCTCGCTCCACTTCCTCTTCTGATTGTTACTTCCAACATTACTTCCACCAGCCTTATTTTCATTCTCATTCTTCCTCTTCTTTTGTTCTTGATTGTACTTGGTCAAGGCATCACTTCCACGTTCCGCGATAATTGCCTTCTCCAGTACAGCCGCAAATGTATTCAACTAGAACATTGAAACCTTGCTGTACAGCTAGGGTTTCAATCCTTGTTCGAACCTTCTCACTTTACGCTCGTCAGTATTAACTTGGTAAGTGGCAAACCTTGCCAATTCGTTAAACTTCGCAGCATATTCTGGCACCGTCATCGTTCCTTGCTTCAACTCCAGAAATTGCACTTCCAACTGATTTCGAGAACTCGCTGGAAAGTACATTTCAAAGAACATATCCTTAAATCTGTCCCACACTATCACTCCTTGTCTTCCACGAACCTTATTTGCCTGCCACCAGTAGCTAGCTTCAGACTTTAATATGAACGTTGCAAATGCAGTCTTCTGATCTTCGTTAACTCTAGCAACGTCTAACACTTTCTCTATTTCCATGATCCAGGTTTGGGCTTCCACTGGATTCATAGAACCTTGAAACTCTGGCGGTCCAACCGCTTTGAATTCCTTAAAGGTCGAGAATTGAGCTTGCGGTTGATTCGCAAGTGCACCCGTCAACAGAGCTACCAACTGCTGAACCGGATTAGCGTTGGCCTCGTTATTATTATTAGTAGACCCCTTAGGAGGTGCTTGTTGATGTGGTTGTCTTCTTCTAGGAGGCATTTTCTGTTAAAATATGCCCTTTATTAGTTCCTTACTCAACTTCTTGGGTATTTGAAGTTTAACTTAAACATTCCAAGATTAAAGCTATAACACATAACATTTCAAATAAACTTTGATATTTTATTCATTCATAAAATTTTAAAACATGTTAAGGATAGCATAACCGCTATTAACATTCATTTTCCTGACTAGACAAGTTTCAGGATTACATACTCATACTATCCCTTTATTCACCTCAAAATAAGGGATTCACAGTTTATTTATTCACACAATTAACCACATATTATTATCACTCTTATTCTATCTAGGCATATTAAGATGGCGTAAGGCTTCTCGACGCTCTTCCTCCATGATACGATAAGTCGTTCTACGATCCATCACCAACCACGATGAGTCTTCAAACTGAGGTGGATAATAAAAGACTCGATCCTGGGCCCTATCAATCGTAGAATTAAAAGCGTAATCCATCTCGTTCATCTTGGCCTTCTTCACTTGAACTTTAGCCTCATCATGGTCTGCACGTTGATTCGCCTTCATCCAAGCATCCTCTGCTCTTGAACGCTTAGCTGATTCCTCTTTAGAGTCATCTTTTAATTTCTCCATGTCAATCTTCATCTTCTCGTTTACACAATAGGTCTTCATGCTGACCTTTGGTATGAACTAGGTCCCACTCCGTGTTTCCAAGGTGTGAGTCAAGTTCCTGAATCTCCGCATCCTTCTGCTCCATCGAAGCATGGTGCATCTCAACCATCTCCTTCAGTTCCTCAACTTTGTTATGTAATTCTATGTTACGATCGTATAGAGCGTCATACATCTCAGCTGATATGGAGTTTGGTGGAAACTCTACAAGATACTCTTCCTCATCATCCTCTTCTATCTCCTCTGAACTATCCTCCTCGGGATTGGTCACAGGCTCATTCTCCTGAATCAACTGCTCCTGTACTACGTGAATATCCCGAGGTTTGACGTCTCTAGGTATCTGAGGTATCGCTTCCCTAGCTGGACTGGATCCTCCTTCGTTAGACATCTTGACAACAAAATATTTTAAGTTTTTACTTAACATTTTTGATACTCGCGAGCACATAAGTTATTAACACATAGCACATAATGTCTTTTATTATTTTGCTTCAATGGATACCTTAATCCATTCCTTAAAACTCGATAAGAGTTGGACACCTCTATGTTTTCTGTCTCCTTAAAGGTTACTTCCTAAGGTTTTCCCACCTAAGGTTCATAACCTAAGGTTTTGATACCAACCTGTGACACCCCCAAATCCAGGTACTCCATTCCCACAGAATTTGGTGCTCACTATAAAAAACCATTACATCTAACTACCCATCATAAAGGATAAAGACATAATTTAAATAACTTAAATAATAATCTTTCCCATTAAAGGGTTACATTATCAACTCAAAAGTAATCCCACGTAATCTAACCTTAAATTTATTACATCATTTTACGGATTACATCATAAAATAAAACAAGTCTCATAACATAAAACATTTAAATCCAATAAGTCTTCAACACTTGGACATCTTGCCCTTCTCTTTGCTAGTAGATGGCTCATCGACTCTTTCAACCTTAGCTGCAGTGTTAAATGCAAGAGTGAGCAAACAATTGCCCACTGATATAGGAAGTAGCAATAATAACCACATAAGAATGAACAACGAATGCTGAACAATAATGAACTTGTTCTACGAATCAAAATAGAAAACAAGTTCGAGTTTAATATCTGAGAGTCTTAAGACCACGAACTATGTCTCCGGTATTTAGGTACTATTACCTCAACCTTAAAAGTCATTTAGACTATATACACCCTTCTTAACGTACTTAGGGAGATCAGCCCTTTGTACCATGTATTGTGCACAAACATCTAAACGTTACACCTACAAAATCCCCTATGTTAGGGTTGTTCGTCTCAGTTTGAATTTAGAATTTCCAAACTAAAGAAAGTTTAGCTCGGAACTAACTTATTAGTGTATTTCTAGAATTTTAGAACACTATTCGATTATAGATTAATTCAATCAATAAAGGTTTGCTTACTACTTGGAGGTTTAATATAACAATAAAGCTTTTGAACAAGGTTATCAAAGTCAAAGATTGAATAACAACAATATATAATTAAGTAAACATGATATACATGCAAAGTGCTATATTCAAAGAGTTAGAACAATCTTATTTGAATCGATGTATTAAAACAATATATGCTTTGAATGATAATAAGGAAAAGTAAAACTTGCTCGATGTAACAAATTAGGTTACAAGAGCTTGTACAATCACAAGATAGATTAGATAGAATCAATAACATAGAATTTAACTTCAATGTAAAATTTAGGAATAAAAAGATTCTTATAAAGAGAATGAAGTTAGGAAAAGATAAAGTTTAGGGTAAGAAACTTGTGAAATCAGAAAAAGTGTAATTAGAAATAGGTAAATAGGGTAAATAGACTTGCTCAATAATCACAAGGTAGAGTTAGGAAACTTGCCTCAAGCGTAAGCTATAATATTAAAACTCACGTTCACCTACACATTTTAGTGGAATCACAATATCTATTAGACATGTTAACATCCACTTACAAAATAACACCCAATTCTAGCTAAACTTGTAAATTTTAGAACAAGTCTTATCTTACCGCACATATTTCAAAACCACAAGTGTACATTTCATAGCACTTATTCATTGCTCACTAAGTTTCTTAAATCATACATATCATTTTCATAACTTACTAACTTTGCATTTAAGAATTACTAACCACATGATACGCTTCTGTTTTAACCTCGTTTTTACACATTTAACACGTTAACATAATCATTAAGCCATGTTATAACGAATAACCAAAGTCTGCAGAAGTAGCAGACTTTTACTGTCTCGTTGAGTCGGGTACTAGTCGTGCCATAAGTTTTATATTGGATAATAAGCGCGGCCGCTTAAGATATCTGATCTATACATAGTAGCCGATTGTAACGCGCTCAACGCGCTCATGCGATGCATCATTTTCAGTTTTGCAGAAACTCAAAATCAGACTCTGCTCTAGGCCAAAAATCCCCAATTCCACAGAAAATTCACCAAACTCAACATCTAAAACTTTGTAACAACATATTTAAGCATGCTATACACCATTCTATGTACAAAAACATTACATATACATCATTTTGAGGAATCAAAACCATAGTTTTCTAAATTTCTTCATTTTTACACTTTTAACGAATTTGATCACCACAAATTCTTTTCTTAATCAATTGACATGATTCGAACTACGCCGCTTTCGTTTCTTCATTTATTAACACAATCCAACTTTAATTTGCAGATTACAACACATATAAGGCACAAAATTTGGTACTTTCTAAGGCCATATTATATGAACATAAACACTGATATTTCAATCCCTTCCTCAAACCCAAATTTCATACATTTAACAAACAAGCATCAACCATATATGATGATTAATAGATTTTGCAAAGCTATACACACATATGTACACACACACACATATATATATATATATATATATATAATCACAATTACGTGATTTCCAAATCACATATATATATATACCAAAACTAAAAGTTAGAATATGGATAGTTTATACCTTGAATTTCCTACTAGCGAGATGATAGAATCCTTTCTCAACCCTTAATAATATGCAAAGATTACACTCAAATTCTCTCTAACCCTCATGAGTTATCTTCTTCTCTCTCTGCATTTTTCTATGTTATCAAGCCTTAGGGAAAAAATAAGACGTGTAATATAATTGGCCTCCCACTAACCCACTCACACTTGATTATAAAAATAAAAGTTTCATCGATTGAATAAGCCAAAGGCCACAAGGCCTTGTTTGGCTAAACACATAATTCCCATACTAATTTATTTTTATATTATTATATTATATAGTTTCATGTGTCACACTCTAGTTAATTAAATAACTTTAGTTTTAATTAATTTAAATAACTTATAATGGTAATTAAAATAATTTCTCTTATAATTACATTTAAGAATAATAAATAATTATATATCTAATTTAATTAATAAATTAGAAACATCACTTTATTTAATTTATTTATTTCCTTTAAATTAAACAATGCATTTAATTTAATTATCTTCTTAAATATTCAAGGAATTGATTTAATTTAATTATTTCCTTAAATTAAATCCTTCAAATAAAATTATCATTACTCAATTTAATTAATTAATTTAGTTACTAAATTAATTCACCATAATTCATCAATTATTTATTTTCTCAATAAATAAATTATTTAAAATATTTATTTAATTCAATAAATATTTAAATTAAATTACAAATTTCTCGATCGTTACATTCTTTATATACCACAACAATTGTATTTGATGTTGATCCTTCAACCTCTCCATAGTTCCATGGGACTTTCTTCAGGCTGATGATAGGATACTGTGGCCTGAGTGGCAATATGAGTGGTGCTGGTGCATCTACCTTCAAAGGGTTCTTAACTCCTTTGAGCTTGATTGGTTAAATTACAAGTGGTGTGGCAGCCAAATCTCCCTCAGAGGATATAACTGCTATGATTTCCTTCCATCTTTGTGATCCTGGAGGAAATATGTTCCCACTCTCAAGTGATACGGTGTCATCGTCAGCCATTTGCAGGTCACTGCTGTCAATCATATTTTGGATAAGATAACGGAGTGTCCAACATTCTTCAGTGCTGTGAACGCTAGAATAAGAGTGGTATTGACATACTCCAATAGCATCAAATCTTTTTTAGCATGGATTAACTGGATGTAGCAGTGTTGTGATTTTTCCCTCATTGATCAGCATCTGCAATATTTCTTCCATCGGTTAGCCTAAATAGGTGAACTCCCTTTTGTTGGCAAAGTCCCGAATGGCTTGCGCTCTTGCTTCTCTGGCAAGCTTTTCCTCCAAGGTTTCACTTTCTCGGGTGAGTGGTGGAGTCTTTGCGATAAGAGAGAGCAGACTAGCATGCTCTTGATCGAACAACTGCCTTGTGACTTAGTGTTGATGTATCACCAGTTCTGCCAGTTGATTGACCTGTTCGTCAAGAGACTTTAACTCCCGTTCTAGCATGAACTGGAATTCTGAATAATCCCACTTATCGAAATTAACCTTGCTGGTTTGGTAAGAACCATCCACGTATTTGAGGTACTTGGTGTGACGCCCCCAAAATAGTTCTACACAACCCATTCTGAGTCGCCAGATACACGCTACAGAAAATAACTACAACTTCATCATTATAATTGTCGTGCAAAATACGACAATACATATACTGTGAGTTTTAATACAAATATATGTAACTCTCATGGTGTCTCGACTACAACACCTTACAATGGTACCTTACATAAAGGTACAGTCAATAACTATTTTAGAAATTAAAATCTTTAGAAAATGCTTAAGGAATGATCAAGTAGAAAGAGTAAAAGATATCACCAATATCATGCCCACGAAAATTGTTTATTATTAATCTGAATATAATAGCACAACAACTAGAAATATTTCACCGAATAATAAAGTAGCTCTTCAAGTAAGTGGTTGCAAAATATTAATTGTAAGTAATGTAAGTGTTGTATTTTCTACTGAAAACAATTCTCCTTTTTATAACCCAGAAAAAAAAAACAACCGTTGTGAAATAAAATATTTCTGTTGCCAACAGAGTCAAAGAGATAAATGACATTCCAATATTATTCCCGTTAATACCTAAGAAATATCAAAAACCAATTATCTTCGGTTGTAAAAAAATTGTTGGACTCTTTCAAAAAAAACTGTTTCAAGTAGGTAACGTCTCCTGTTGAGACTTTTCAAATTCCTATAGCATTTAAAGCCTGCCACCCATATATATAACATTAATATAGGAAGAGTATGAATAAACCTTTTTCAAGATAATGATTACCTTATATTTCCAAGACACTTATCCCACTTTTTTAGAAAGTACTTATATCTTTGCCAACCCACTTCAACAACTTTTTAATTTCCAACATATAAATTTTTCACACGCATTATATTATAACATCATTACACATGAAAAATTAACATATTCGGGCAATACTCTCTATACATGCATATATAAATACTTAGCCATGCATATGCATATAAATACGTACTAACTTAGCAATGTAACATAATTAGGTATGCTAAACATATTTAATTCAATGCACAAATAATATGTCCTAGAGCCTTGTTTTGAAAAATTAAATATTTGCAATGACCTTACATATTTTTCTTAAGACTCAAATCTTCAAAGTCTCTTGACAACAATTCTTTCATTAACTTTCTAAAATTTCACAATAAACAGATTAGTCTATATAATCAAGTCATCATCAAAACAAAAAGGTTAAAATATGATCAAACCAACATTCTCCCCCTTTTTGATGATGACAACACCAAATATTTATATCTCCCGTTGAATTCATGCATATTTAAAATTTCAGAAGATTTAAACATAATCAAACTGATCTTCACCATAAATTATCCTGCAAAACGTGTTAGTTGGAATCAAATATAGTAGAACAGTAATAATCAATTATAATATCCAGTACCGGCTCCAGCCATATTGTTTTGAAACATACCATCCAAACAAAAACTTAAACACTATACCAACCAAATCGTTTTTAAAACAGTAAAAGATAAAAAAAAATCAAATGTCTTCACAGCAACCTCAACAACCCTTCAGCCAACCTCAGCAACCCTTCAGCTTGTAGCTTGTCTCCCCCTTTGTCATCACCAAAAAGATCATCAAATATCAATATCATCGAAATGAATCACAGGTAGAGGACGATTAGTGAAATAAGGATGATGGAGAACACGATGAATCCTTTCTTCCATAGAGAATTCATGAGCAAACCTAGGAAGACGAGGAATGAAGGCTTCATTTGGTAAAGGCAAATCAAGAAAATCTCCAATGTATTTAGCCATCCAATTACACTGAGGCCATTTCGAAATAGGAGAATGCATAGTGTTAAAATATAACCTTCTACTTACGTCATTCAGACGATGAGCCATGAAATCAGCAAATTCTCCAACTTGATAACTTACAAATTTTAGTTCTTGGCTAAGTTGTCACGAATTTCTATTGATCTTTCGATGTAAAGATTCAACCATAGCCATGGTATGCAACTCAAAACCAGCTTGTAAATCAATGAATTCATCCTCCATTTGTGAAAAACATTTAGTCAAATCATTTGCCCGTATAGGCAAATTCCCTTTTTCCAAAACTGAAATCCTTTGCTTAATATCAACAATGTTAGAACGAATGAATTCCTGATTCTTGAGAATTTGAGACAACATATCAACCACTACGGAAGATGAGACCAAGGAAGGAGGATGCAAAGAAGATGCAGAATTATCCGTCGGTAAAGCAGATGAAACAACACTTAGTGGAATAGAATCAGAAATGAGACGTACAAATGAACCACCAACAAAAGAAATATGAGACTGTTTGAGATTAGCAAAATCAATAAATTTATTCATGGAAACCACAATTTCATCATCAAGATGATTTTAAAATCTTCAAACGACTTTGTCAAAAAAACAAACCATAGGGCAGACACTTTTTAGTTTGACGAATACAACTCATCATGTGGGGCAACATCATAAGAGAAAAATTAAAACTGACTCCTTTTAAAATCATAACAATAACAACCAAATCTTGATAAGTGAAGTCTGCTCCACCACCTAGTTGTGGAAACAGATTATACCGAAGGATTTTGTGCAAAACACATGCAAGTGGACAAACATCGACAGTTTTAGGAGTAAACAGAATTGTCAAAGATGAATCATCCATTACCGTATGAAGTTGTTCAAGAGGAGGAAATGGTATATTTGCAGCACCCTTAGGAGTAAATGGACAAGGTACGGATGAAGGAATATTAAAAATACTTCCAAAGTCTATTACTGTGAAAAACATAGATTTTCCCTTCACAAAGGACATGTAGCAATCCCCATTACACTCTAAGTTAGTATAAAATTGCTGTATCAAACGAGGATATGCCCTAGTTGGGGGAAAAAACATAGTAGAAATTCCACAAGACATGAAAAGTTTTTCTAAAGATGAATTTTTGAAATAAAACAAGTCTAAAATCTTTTTCGTAAACAAATTGTTTAGTAGCGATGGAAGTTTTAAAACGTGCTTCGAAACTATGACCCCGAAAGAAATTATCTGGTAACTCAGAAAGAGTAGAGAAAGGGTTTACCAGATTTGTAGGTGAATCTGGTTGAGAAGGAGGAGGCTCCAAACCAGGAGAGTGAGGAGCTTTCTGTAAGAAAGAGAAGCTTGAATCAGACCTATCAGAGTCATCGGATGAAACATGAACTGATGTTTCGCTTTTGGACTTCTTCGGTGATCGTATATGATAAGGAGATCGAGAATGAGTTATGTCTTTGATTGTTACTCCGGATGGACTCTTGTTTGATCGAGTCTTCATGCTCGTTGTTGAAAGTTGAACCAGCCGAGAAACAGAGAAATATCAGAGAATTAGAGTGAGAGAAAAAAAATGAACGCTCTGCCTTTAATAATAAACTGTTAGACTCCGAAAAGACTCCTTGAAAAAATAAATCTCTACCTTTAGTCTTTTCAAATTTCTAATCTCATTATGATAGATATCGTGAATCGTGCCAGTGCAGATACGCCTTATTTGCCGGTTACATATAGATAATGTTTATCAACAAAACACAGTTAAAATAATAACATGCAAATATGAAATATTTTATGCATGACTTATTTTAGTACGTGACCATATTATACCAAGCACAGTCCAAGTTCTCTTCTCAACATGCAAAATCTTTCTTCACTTAATGGTTTAGTAAAAATGTCAGCCAATTGTTTCTCTGTAGGAATAAAAATTAATTTTATTAAACCGTTTGAAACATTATCCCTTAAGAAATGATGCCTAACCTCTATATGTTTTGTACGTGAATGCAAAACAGGATTTTTTGATATGTCAATAGCACTAGAATTATCGCAATATATAGGCACATTATTGCATATTATATCAAAATTACATAAATTTTGTTTCATCCATAATATTTGAGAGCAAAAACTCCCTGCAGCTAAATATTCACCCTCAGTGGTTGATAAAGCAACTGAGGTTTGTTTTTTACTATGCCATGAAACAAGACTATGTCCCAAAAATGTACAAGCACCACTTGTACTTTTTCTATCAATTTGAAATCCTGCATAGTCAGTATCTGAATAACTCATTAGTACAAAATGATTACTTATTGGATAAAATAACCCTAAATTTATAGTACCACTTAAATATTTAAAAATTCTTTTAACCGCTTGTAAGTGGGATTCTTTGGGTTTTGCTTGAAACTGAGCACAAAGACATACACTGAACATTATATCAGGCCTAGATGCAGTTAAATATAACAAAGAGCCAATCATACTTCGATATTTGGTTAACTCTACATCTATACCTTTCTCATCTGATGTGAGCTTTATTGATGTACTCATTGGTGTAGTCTTAGGATTGGACCCTTCAAAACCAAATCTTTTGAGTAGCTCTTTTGTGTACTTGGTTTGATGAATATAGATCCCTTCCTTTGTTTGCTTGATTTGAAGTCCCAAAAAGTAATTTAGCTCACCCATTAAGCTCATATCAAATTCCTTATGCATACACTTTGAAAACCACTCACAAAGAAAATCATTAGTAGCACCAGATATTATATCATCTACGTATATTTGAACAATGATTATTTCTTATTTTTCATGTTTAATAAATAATGTAGAATCTATTTTACCTATAGTAAAACCACTTGAAATAAGATACTTACTCAACCTCTCGTACCAAGCCCTTGGAGCTTGTTTGAGACCATAGAGAGCTTTCTTTAGCTTAAAAATATGATTTGGATATTTTTCATGTTCGAATCCAGGAGGCTGTTTGACATAGACTTCTTCATTGATGTATCCATTAAGAAACACACTCTTTACATCCATTTGATAAAGCTTGAATTTCTTGTAACAAGAAAATGCTAACAAGATCTGAATAGACTCTAGTCTTGCAACTGGAGCATAAGTTTCTTCGTAGTCGATTCCTTCTTATTGATTGTAAACTTGAGCCACTAGCCTTGCTTTGTTGCGAGAGATTGTCCCATGCTCATCGAGCTTGTTTTTAAACACCCATTTTGTTTCAATAACAGAAACATCTATAGGAGAGGGCATTAATTCCCAAACTTGACATCGTTCAAATTGTTGAAGTTCCTCTTGCATTGTCATTGGCCAATTTTCATCAAGTATAGCTTCGTTAGCATTCTTTGGCTCAACTTGTGATAAGAATGCAGAAAACACACATTGATTTTGTAGGCTTCTCTGTGTGGTAACTCCTTTGTTTATATCTCCGATGATATTTTCAGGTGGATGATCCTTGAGATATTTTGCTGTCTTTGGCATTTGAACATCATGTATTACCTCTTCTTGTTGAGGAAAATTTTCTTCAAAATCTTGTGTTGCTTCTTGTTCAATTTCATGTGTACTATTTAATTCAACCTGATGAATTTGTCCATTTGGTCTGCTGACTGGTCCTCTTTGGTTTACTGGATTTGTTAAAATCTCCAAATTTCCTGCATCCTCTTCTCTCTCTTTTGGAAGATCATTGTTAGTCTCATTAAAAGTTATATGAATAGATTCTTCAACACATAACTTGTAAATATTAAATACACGATACACCTTGTTGTTATGTGAATAACCAATGAAAATACCTTCATAGGATTTAGCATCAAATTTTCCCAAATTATCACTAGTATTGAGAATAAAGCATTTAGATCCAAAAACATTGAAATAACTTATATTTAGAATTTTATTATTTAACAATTCATAAAGTGTTTTCAAAATAATTGGACGAATGAGTACTCTATTTAAAACATAACATGATGTGCTTATCGCCTCGGCCCAAAATTTCTTTGGAAACTTACTCTCTTGCAGCAATGTTCTAGCAGTTTCTTGTAATGTTCTATTCTTCCTTTCCACTACTCCATTCTGCCGAGGAGTTCTTGGAGCTGAAAACTCATGGCTTATACCTTTTTAATCACAAAATATAATAAAATCCTTTTGAAATTCGGTACCATGATCACTCCGAATTTTTATAAGCTTGAGACTATACTTAGTCTCTAAATTTCTTATCAATTTCTCAAATTCTTTAAATGCTTCATCTTTTGTTCTTAAAAATAATACCCATGTATATCTAGAATAATCATCAACTATGACAAATGCATAAAATTTACCATTAATACTAGTATGCCTTTCTGGGCCAACTAAATTAAGATGAAGTAATTGTAAAGGAGTAGAGGTTAATACCATCTTCTTTGCACTGAATGACGTTCTTACTTGTTTTCCAAGTTGGCAAGGAACACATATTCCCTTCTTTTCATACTTTATCTTTGGCAAACCTTTGACAAGATTCTTTGAGGACAATTTCTTGATTAAATCCATGTGAACATGTTCCATCCTCTTGTGCCACAGATTAGCCTAATCTTGTACATATGCAAGACATAATTCTTCATTCTGTTGATCAAAGTCAATAGTATATATATTTCCTTCTCTTTGTGCAATTAGAGTAACATTGTTAGTACCATGAGAAATAATGCATTTTTCTTTATCAAAACTTACTTGGTGACCATTGTCCATTATCTGACTGATACTAATAAGATTAAATTCAAGTCCGTTAACAAGGTGTACATTATCAATATTTACCTTACCATTTCCTATTTTACCTTTTTCGATTAGCTCGCATGTTCGATTATCTCCAAATGTAAATGTACCATTTTTCTTCTTAATTTTTAGCTCCACGAACTTTGTTTTGTCACCCGTCATGTGACGCGAGCATCCACTATCATGAATCCACTTTTGAGATTGAACCCTTGCCTTGAGACATACCTGTCAAGAAAAGATAATTCATCCTTTTGGTACCTACATCTTTTTGGGTCCTTTAGTGTTAGTTGAAAGTAAATCAAACTTTTTAACCCATACCTTTTTAATCTTGTTTTTTTTAAAGGAATTTATGTCCAAGTGACCTTTAATACCACAGTTTTTGCATGTTGTGAAAGGAGAACAGTAATTTAATTTGAAATGAGATTTGGATTTAAGCATATTCACATTTCTGGTTTTATGAGTGGGATTATAACCTATTCCTTGTCTATCAAAACTAGGCATTTGCTTTACTAACATGACAGTTAGATTTTCTTCTCCTTGAACAAATCTAGCAAGAGATATTTTTAATGAATCTACTTCCTTTTGAAGTTCATTAGTATGAAAGGGTTTAGACTGGGATTTATTACTAAAAGCATCAATACATACATCTCGAATTTTTAGTTCATTAGTCAATTTTCCAACCTCATTGTTCAAGTAAGTCACCTTGTTAAAAAGGATTTTGTTATAATTCTCAAGATAATCATTTTTAGCAATCAAAACCTTTTCTTCTTTACATAATGACTCCTTTTCAATTTCCTCCTTTTCATCTATCAAAGAATCAACTTCACACATTAATATATTTACTAAGTCTTTCAAATATGCATTCTTTTCTTTTAATCTAGCATTTTCTTATTTCAAAGAATTAAAATCGAAATCAGATACCTCGTTTGATTCACCTTCTATTCCCATGAAGCATACTTGAGCTATCTCATCCTTGGCGTCGACCTCAACCTCAAATTCTTCTTTATCACTCCAAGTGATTAATGCCTTATTTCTCTTATTATCCTTGAAGCCTGTTTTTCCTTTATTCTTTAGTTGAAAATAGTCCTTCTTGAAGTGCCCTAGACGTCCACATTCAAAACACGTCTCTTCAGTTTTCTTTCCTTTACCTTTATTTGAGTTGAAGATATTCTTTCGTTTATTCTTCCTTTGTAAAAGTCCTTTGAGTCTCCTTGACATCATGACTATCTCTTCGTCAGAATCATCACCAAGCTCTTCTTCATTTCCTGCATTGAGAGGTAGAACCTTTCTACGAGGAGTTTCCTCCTCATCGTCATACCTCTTTAACTGATGTTCATATTCCTCAAGTTCACCAAAAAGGGTTAGTGTATCCATAGTAGATATAGTAGAGGAATCTTGAAGAGTAGTAATTTTAGATGCAAACCTCTTGGGCATAGCCCGAAGTAACTTACGATTAATCTCACTTTGTAGAATAGATTTGTCCAGTAGATTTAAGGAGTTCAGAAGAACAAGAAACCTTGCTTGAGCCATCTTTATAGTTTCATCTTTCTCGAGTTTGAACATTTCATAATCATGCATGAGCATGCTTAGTTTAACTTCTCGAACTTTTATTTTCCTTCATGACTCACCACTAGAGTGTCCCAAATTTCCTTAGCTGTGTTGCATGAGGATACTTTGTCAATCTCGGACTGCACCATGCCGCTTAGTAGAGTATTCATAGCCCTTGAGTCATAGGAGACCATTAAGGTTTCAGTTGAATCCATCTCTAGCAAAGTTGTAAGACCCCAACTTATTATTAATGAAATTGAATTTCCTCTATTTATTATTTTGAAATAGTAAGGGTTGATTTGATTAATGTGGTTAGTTATGGGTAAAATACGCAAATATTTTAAATAAGCAAGTGGTTATAAAATATTCATTATTGTTAGGGAATATTCGTTTGGTCGTAGAATATTTTTCTTTGTCGGGGAATATTAAATTTGACGGTAGCAGACTTTTGTGTGGGCCCCATAACGGAAAGCGATTGGATGAAGAAAACGACAAGTATAAGTTGTTTATAAATAACGGCGTAGTTATTACCGTTAATACTGTTGGAATACCCGGTGGTTAAAACACAGTAGCACACGGTATTGCACCAATTATTGATTCTTACGTAAGAAGGCACTACTCAATAATTGTTATAGTAGTTACTGTTCAATATTTTATTTTATTGATTCAATAATTGCTACGTTGATATTTTATATTATTGTTGTTTCAATAATTGTCACTACACAATATTTTCATTATCAGATCAATAATTCATATTATTTGAACAATATTATTAGATAATATTATTGGCAATATCTAGAAAGTTCTATCTAAGGAGAGGTTTGGTCACCAAATTGCGCACCAGTAAGGAGAAATCCTTATTGATAAGCCCCCTCTTTCTTGGGAACGGCCTGGTTGTCGGTATTGTGATTGTGTAATATTATTTGTGAATAATTAATTATTAATTATTATGATAGGGAAAATATTCATTTTATGTGGATATAGATGGAGAAAATTTTTAATGTGACAATTGTTGAAAATTGATATTTTATCTTTTTCGATAAAATAATTCATTTAAATATATTATTATATTTTAATAATATAATAATGACGATAATTTTTACAATGAATGTGTGATATATGAGTATATGAGGAGGAGTATTTTTGTTACTAAAAATATTTAAAACATGTTTTTTATGTTTGTGGACCCCATTTTCGATTTGAAATTTGATTATAACTTTGTAAAATTGCTTGGTTTGTGGACTTACATCAATTTTTGTTTGAAATTTGAAAAAACTTAAACTTACAAAGTTGTAGAGAATGGAATTTCCTATGGAATAGACATAAGTTTTAAATTTTTCTGATAAAAGGGCTATTTATTATGAATAATTGAAGTTCCGAAGTTCCAGAATAATTGATTTTTGACGTTTAAAATAATTTTTAAAAGAAAAATGTTTTTTTACAAGTTAAGTGGGTCTCACATGTGTTATAAATGGGCTGAAATCAGATTTCAAGGATGAGCGTGAAAATTTTGTAAATATAATAATATTTTATTAAATTTTCTACTTTGATGTTCTAAGCATTTTCCTATAAATAGGGTGCTTAGGTTAGAATTGAAAATCACACGTAAAGCGAAGTTTTCTCTCTATATTATCGAGCGTATTCTTGTGAGTATTTTGATACTTTGAGTGTTGCTATACGGTGCAAGTTCCTTCAGCGTTACATCTGATATTCTAGCCAGAAGTACTATTCTTTTCGAGGTAAGGGATATTATTTTTTTAAAATGATATTATTTCTTCTAATATCCTTATTCCGGAATATTGGTAAGATTTTTCTTGTGAAATTCTTGTCTTTTAGTGTCGGGGTTACTATTCACGTATACGACACTATTCACAGAAAAAATAAATTTTCCATTTTGTCCAAAATATCTATTATGGATACTAGCTTTGATTGTATCCATGTTTTGATCATTCTTGAATTTTACTTCACTATGGTTATTTATGAAGTATTTTTGAACTTGGACTGTTTAAAGTACGAGTCCTTATTATTTATTCTTTTGTTTCACTGGATTCGTTTTCTTTAAAATATTTTTCATCATCCTCAGTCCTAAATGATGGTATTACTGAATATCTTTGGCACTCAGTGCAAAAGATGGGTGATTTTCATATGAATATATTTGGCCGCAAAGGCAAAGAGATACAGTGTTGAGATGAACATGATTAATGATGAATATCTTTGGCCTGTAGTGCAAAGATGAATATTTGATTCAAGATGAATATTGATTGATGTTACAGGGATAAAATATTGATGGTGGACTTTTAAATTAATAGATTATAGTAGATTTCATTCTCTACGTAACTCATCTATGAATTATTATTTCCGCTGCGAATATTGATCTGAAACTTGTTGTCTATTGTATTTTTTCAGATTTTTTCCCTGTTGAAGACTAACGATAACTTGTTCTATATTATCTTAGTCATAATATTCTTTACTGGGCTAGTTGAGCTCACCCTTTTCCTTTTTGTTCCATTTTTCTTCTTAGGAGGCGAGAATGTAGCGAGTACAAGTCGATGTATGGAATGAAGGTTCTAGAAAGTTGTTTTAGTAGTCCTCACCATTTTTGTAAAATAATATATCAATAATTGTAATGAGGACTTATTTGGGTGTGAATATTGTCTAGATGACAATATTTGTATTTAAACTCACAGTTTATGTGTTGTATTAATAAAGTTGTAGTTGTTTCTATACCACGTATTTTGACGACTCAGAATGGATGTTGTATACCTATTTTGGGGGCATCACAAAAGTCTTTGGAGTACCGTCATCTTTCCTTGGAATAACTGGTCCATTCTCCACAACCCACCATTCTCAAGGATCTTTTTTAAGGTAGATCCTCATTCAGAATTTCCAGAAGTTGTAGTTTTCTGTTCCATGCAGCAGTGGAGGTCTATTGGTTGATTGACCTTCTTGATTGTTGTTTTTGAACTGTGCCATGTCAGAATCTTTCCCTACAAGTCACCTTTAAGACCAAGTAAGTAGAGCCAAGCTCTGATACCAAATGAAATTCAGATATGGCACACTTAAAAGGGGGGTTGAATAAGTGTGGATACAAAATATGAACAATTTAAAAATTTAAACCAAACTATCGAATATAGCCTACTATATTAATGAATGCAGCTTGCTGAAAGGATATAGTCTACTGGATTGAATTTTTGTTTAAGAAAATATCGTGGTGATTTTATAAATTTTTATAACAAAATTTCTCTCAAAGAATCAAATAACAAAGTTAATTATTTTGAGTAAAAATAAATTAAAGCAAGTAAAAATAACACCAAGATTTTTTACCTTTTTTGTGATTGTAAACCTACCAAGTAAAGTAAAGTTTTGCGGTATGAATACCGTTAAAACTAAGTGTTCATGGTCTATATGACCCCTCAGCACAATTTGAAAACTTTTGCTATTGTGAGTGGTGTATTGGGTAGCATGTGATGATATATGAATGGTGTAAGCAGTACGGTGAAAGGTGTAAGGTGAATTTCGAGGACGAAATTTTTAGAAGAAGGGGTGAATGTGACGACGAGAATTTAGAAAATTTATTAAAATCTTAAATGAATGATTTAAGGTCAAATAATGACCTAGACAGAGAAAATAAGTGTATCGTTTGATATTTTTGGGAAGGAATTTTGAAGATTTCAAAAATTACATGAAGGATTTAGGTGAATTTTTGAGATTAAGTGTATATGGGAATATGTTACGTGTTTATGGTTATGCATGTGTTTAGAATGTGATTAAGGTGAGGGTTGACGAGATAAATTTTATCGATGTCAAACCCTATGTATATATATATTAAAACGTCAACGTTAAATTAGAAAATCCTAATGATTGATAAGAAACCACAGAAATAGGTTCTTGAAACCCTAAGTTCGGGATTAAAGGAATTTAAAACCCTAATTCAAAAATTTAAAACCCTAGATTGGGAATGCAAATATTTGGTATAAGGTTTAAATGTTAATAAATTATAATTTAATTAGAAAACCTAATGAATTACTTGAAACCCTAATTGACCATTAAAAACCCTAATACCGGATCTAAAAACCTAATTTGATTAAGAATTTGAAACCCTAATACAGGAATTTCAAGGATAATTATAATGCTTAAGTGCTATTAATTATGATATTAATTAGGATAAAGCTTAATTAATTAGCAAACCCTAATTTCAAATTTTAAACCCTAATTGTTAAAAGTAAAAAACCTAATGCACAATTGTGGATTTAATTGCTAAATTAGCAATATTAATTAGGAAAATATTAATCCTAATTTGTTTAAGTCCTAATATAATTAGGAAATTATAATATAATTAGGAAGCCCTAATTATAACTTAGAAATCATGATTTTCTATTTTAAAATTTAATTAGAAAATCTTAGAATTTTAATTTGCTAAAATCTTTAGGGCTAAAACCTAAACCCTAAGGGTTAAACCCTAAACCCTAAAGTGTTAAACCCTAAACCCTAAGGGTTTGTATCAAATGACCAATCTAGAAATAAAATGGTATGGAAATGACTATAATGCCCTTTTGTATTTTATTTTATGAAGTTGGTATGTAGGTTTTGACTCTAGGTGAGTTGTTCACCAAAACCTAGCCTAGCCATGTGACTAATTTAGTCTATATCTTCCATTTAACTTGCTAGATACATTGTATCCTATCATTTATATGGATTAAAAAAGGAGAAAAGGCTCACTTTCATTTCATTTTTCTCCTAAGCTCTTTTCTTTCTAAATCGAAATTATAGTGAGAGGAGTGTAAATCAAATCCAAGATCATGTAATAACAAGCCAAGATCAGATTATCAAGGATGAGTTCTTGAATCAAAGCTTAAAAGGTATAAAAACCCTAACTTAGCAATCCTTAGATCTGATGTTTGAAGATGTAATTTTTTTACTAATATGTGTTAGAGGGTGTCATTTGATGATCTGGGTCGATAAAACTTAGATCCATATCATTTTGATGCTCGAAATTGAAGATTTCTTAAATTTGGAAATCTGAAAAATTAGTGTCTGACAGTCAAATGTCAGACCTCATAGATCGGTGTCTGTTATTTGTTTTTGTGTTTTAACTGTTTGTATTGGTAATATGTTATGTGGTCTTTACTCTGAAACTTGAATCAGGTCCATATCTGGTGTAGATCGAGAGTTATTGTTGGTCAAAACTCGTTGACCGTTCACGAAATCTGGTTTCTGGGTAACCCAGAAACCCAAATTTTTCTGACAATGATTTTTCAGGCCTTGAATCTTGCTTCTATTAAGTTCTTTGGTAATGTTGTTACTTTAAGGTTGTAGTTTGACATGAGATCTACATTTCCAAGCCATTATCTTACTCAGATCTTGCTCAGAATCAAAACTATTGGTGGTCAAACCACCATTGATCGAACTGCTCAAGAACATTTATGGCTTAATCACTTAAACATAGCAAGATCTAAGGACTACAATATCACTGTCAGACCATTATGGGTTTCTGGGTTTCCTAGAAATCCAGTTTCCATGGTCGTTCAACTGACTTTAACCACTTATATCTGGAGATCTACACGTGGTATAGACTTGATTCCACTTCATGTCTACTCTTCTCATGACAGAGAATAAATCTATAACCTTAAACACACATAACACCTAACAGGTAAAGATCTAGAGGCCATGACATATGGTTGTCAGACCATATTTTTAGTGTTCTTGATCAGTTCTAAAAACTTTATTTTTAGCATCTAGATGTTATGGATCCTTGATGTAACATCTTGGATCACTAAATAACATCCTTATAAAAAACTCTAAACATATCAACACATCATATAACATGAATCTCTTGGATTTGAAAGGTTAGGGTTTTATACCTCTAAAACTTTGATCTTTGATTTATGTCCTTGTGATCTATTCTTGGAAGACTATGAACTGATCATGGTTCATCTTCTCACTCTCTCTCACTCCCCATTCCCGAAATTTTAGAGAGAGAAGGCTTTGTTTGCTTAGCTAAGTAAACTAAGTTACTTTACTTACTTTTAAGTTATAAAACTTTGATTCAATGTATTTGTGTTGCAAGGTGGCACAAAAATCTGATCTTGGATGATTTAATACACATTGCAATATCAAATGGGGTGAGTCACCAAGATTTATAAAAATCTTTTACTTAAGTTTTAAATAAAAGGGTATTTTCATCATTTCGCACCTACTAAGGTCAATTTGGTCTTTTCCCCTATAATCTAAAGGGTAATTTGGACATTTCATAAATATCCCACATCATAATATCCTTAAGTCTATATACTTAACATTTAAGCTCCCGAATGAGGGTTTTCAAATTCTTAATTAGGGTTTCAAATTTCCAAAACTAAAATTAGGGTTTCTGAATGTATCGTTAGGGTTCCTAACCAGCCGTTAGGGTTTACTAACTTAACCTTGATGTTCTCAACATAACTTTAGGGTTTGTTAAAGTTATTACATATCCTGATAAATAGTTGATCTTTATCCACAAACTGAACACATAAACATTCATTGTACACCTATATGATCATATACAACGATTCATATACCCTTATATACACTTATACACTTAGCCCTAATAATCTTTACCAACAGATTTTGAATCCACCAAAATCCTTCACAAAAATTTGAAATCCTTAAAATTCCTTCATAGAAATGTCAAATCCATACACTTATTTTCTCTTTAGGTCTATCTTATAACCTTTAATCCATCATTTAAGATTTTAATAATTTGTCTAATTTCTCAGGTTGTTACATTCACCCCTTCTTCTAAGAATTTCGTCCCCGAAATTCACCTTACACCTTACATCTTATATACACAGCCTCACATGCTACACATAACATCACTTACAAGAGTTAAACTTTTTAAATCGTGCTGAGGAGTCATATAGACTACAAACTTTCATTTTCGAAAAGGTTTAAACAGAAATTTATCTGCAAACCGCTCTGGTCTTACGGGCATAGTGGGTAATTAGCCCGTTATTCCCTGTACTTATTAAGTACTGTTGGTCGGAATAATTTTTCATGTTCTTCTTATCCGCTTTAGGCGCATAAATATTTTCTTACCTAAGTCTGTATCGGAATCCGCACCAAAACAATTTGGTTTAGAAAATTTTTAAAGAATGCTTAGGATTTTCATAAACGTTGGTCTAACTAAAACAAATAGCATAAACTCATACCAATAATTAATTTCAATCAAAATATTTATGTATAGCCAAAACCCCGTTGGCAATTAATTATAAAAATTTTATTTTGAAAATGACATTATGATATCGTACTGTGTTAACAGCCCGTTTGAGGATTCCGTCATCGAGTGACTTTGTCATAACACATCATACAAAGTGGGACAACAATTTTTTGATCGAATTCAACACTAAGTATTCCTGTATTGACAACTCCATCAACTTTTTATCATCTCTGCACCAGGTTACATGATGCATTAATGATAAATAAAACACATTTTGATATTTCAAATTATTTTTGTCTAGCCGAAACAAGTAGCATAGACTATACTTTAAACCGTTCAAAAAACTTTGCAAATTAGTTTCATCATCTCAACAGATAACGATGTGTCGATGGCCTGAAGTCCACATATACACAATGGTCACCAGAAGTTGAGAATAAAAATTTATTTTTAAAAAGCACATAGTGCGTATTTAGCTTGACGACAAAAATTTTGAAGTCTATCATAGCTAGAAGATTTGGAAAACCTATGTCTCCACTAATAATCCATTGCTTAATCAGTCTATTTGTTCCTATTATCCTTAATTCCCCATTCACACATAGTTCTACCCAGTTCATTAAACTTACCACACTTATGAGTTCAGGAACTTTCCACAATCATATGAGTTTTAGAACTTATCCTAGTCAGACCATTGGCGTCCATTCGCTGAGGGGTCTAAAAACATTTCATACAATTATAAGTCACGAACTTATCATAAGTATGAGTTTTAAGAACTCACAACTAAACTTATATTCTTTACCTATTTTCTACCTATCTTTTATACCCATGAGAAAAGAATTACCTTCTTAACATATATATAACAAATAGCGTGACACAAATATTTCAATAATTATCAAGGTGATAGACTAAGTGGTCGTTAAACTAAGCACAAAACCTTGTCCCATACAAAGGCTTGTATAACTCAGCTATCACATAAGTCCTCAATTGAAATCCCACACTTAATATCCTAGCCCCATACTTTTTCCATACAAATTTTATTCAATTCGTAATTCATCACCCCTAACCCTTTTTCTAAGTTAGGACCATAACAATTCATAGTATAACTGACACACAACAATATTGCTATCTTCTTTCCCTTTTATACTATTAGTCTTTTAGACTCTATCTATTCATTACTACTGTTCACTTTTATTATCAGAGTTAGGCAACTCCGGATCTTTTATAACTTATCGAGATTCATCTTTGAATCTTACCGACTCACTAACTGTATTTGAGTTAGTCCTTACCCTTATCCCACTACGGTTATTAGGCTAAGGTAATCCTACCTTAGGTTTATAACCTACAACTCTGATACCAAGTGTGACGTACCCAAATCTACGGCTTTGATACCAACTGTAATATTTTAAATCTGGTATCAAACACCAATAATCC
Organism: Panax ginseng; assembly: GCA_020205605.1. Lineage (NCBI taxonomy): Eukaryota > Viridiplantae > Streptophyta > Magnoliopsida > Apiales > Araliaceae > Panax > Panax ginseng. The sequence goes on along the minus strand of CM035129.1, from coordinate 86,170,858 downwards.
GGTATATTATTTCTATAACTATTATGAAAGATATAAACATAAATTGTTTATACATTAAACTTTACACATTATTCCCAAGGTCGAGAACCTTCACCTAATACATATATTCCATATCTATCCGGCATAAAATATCATTTGCTTCTCCTGAATTTGACGTATTCGTCTAATCTGCAATATTTATCATGATATAACAAGGGTGAGCAACAAGTTTGCCCAACAAGTATAAGTTTAATTGAGGATATATCATGATTGAAAGAATTAAACAAAAAGCTGGCAATGTTCAACAATAATAATTGAGAACTAGTAGGAATCAAATTTCATAACTGAACGATCAGGATGACAAGAATTAATGTCAATAATAAACATGAACAATTCAACTGAATCGGATGGTAATGAAGGTGATCAACCTTTCATACGTGATGAATACATACAATATGCATAGAGTGAGAATCAACAATTCATAGACGTGATAATCAGCAATGATTAACCACAATCACAATTGAAAGAACAACTTGAGGTCGAGTTAGAGATAACTTGTCTGAATCACCGACTACAGCTACGCAGTCTATATAGCTTCATCTAAAGACCTAATGTTAATAATACCGATCTCCAATATTAGAATAATATCATCACAATATAATACTGTTAATTACAGTTATAAAATAACCTAAACACATTACACATATTCCTACCGGTCCATATACTACCTAAGACTCGGTATCAAGTCAAACTATTTCAGTCTGAGTTGAGTTCGGTATAATTTCGACATCCTGATGTCTTAGTCGGACAATTATCGAGTCTATTTTCCTTAAGACTACTTAAATTGGTTCACAATTATCTTAGATAATTTATTAATCAGTCAAAACATTTTTCAATAACACATAATAATTTTTAAGTAATTATTACCATTTATCATGATTTTTTCAATCATTAATATCATATTTATATGAATTAAATGCCACATAATTCAATTATCATTAATATTTATTTAATTTTAAATATTAATGAAATACATAACATAATATTATAAATTGTTTATAATATCTCAAAGTATTTTTAATACCTTAATATTACATTTAAATGATTTTAAACATTTAAATCCATTATCAAAATCACGCCATTAATATTAAAATATTAATGCATTTATTGACAAAATATCAAAAGTTATATTTTATAACTTCAAATATTTTTATAACCCTTAAATCATTTTTATATAATTTTAAAACATTAAAACTAAATTTCCACAATTTATTAAATATATTTATTAAATAAATCAATTACCATTAATATTAATTTATTAATAAAATTTATCACAAAATATTAAGAGTCATTAAAAATAACTTAAAATATTTTCTAACCCTATAATATAATTTTAAATGATTTTTTAAGTATTAAAATCATTTTAAGTAATTTATTTAATATAATAATTAAATAAATTAAATACCACTAATATTCCAAAAATATTAAATATTAATGAAATATATTCAAAATTATTAAAACCCATTTTCGTGCTTTAAAATAATTTTTTTGGAATTTATTTTGAATTTTTAATAATTAAAAACTATTTTTCTCTAATTATTTAATAAAATAATTAATTAATATATAAAGTGTCACTAAAGGGCCCTATAGCGACAAAACTGTCGCTATAGGTGTTCTTGAGTGTTCTTGAGCATGCATCGATAGTTAACAAGTTGCTAGGTTTGACCACATTTAATTCAATGGTCTTGATGATTTCTGGGCAGATAATGGTGTTAGGATTGAGGACTGATGTAGTACTACAACTATAAATCGATTTCATGACGAAACTATAACACAACTGAGAGATCTAAACTCTCGAAATCATTGTCAGACCTGTTCTTCAATTTCCGGGTTTTCCAAAAATGAAGAACAGTCTCAAGTACCAACTTTGAATCTTTATAGCTTGAGTTCTGGGTTTGCTTTGAGTGATCTAATGGGTTAATCTTGTAGTCTTAATGTCAGGGTACGATAACATAACACTAGATTAGTATTACATCATCACAACAGAAAGATCTAAGCCGATCAAACTGTTGTCAAGAGCTGTTTTTGAGAATTTTGGGTTTTCCATATTTCTTCATTCGGCTGATGGTCAACCCTAGTTTGACCATCATTATTTTTGATCCTGATTTGGATGTTCTAATGACATGTATGTGTAGTCCATATGTCAGACTACAACCTTAATACAACAACATGGCTTAATCACTTAAACATAGCAAGATCTAAGGCCTGCAATATCACTGTCAGACCATTCTGGGTTTCTGGGTTGCCCAGTAATCCAGTTTCCATAGTCGTTCAACTGACTTGGACCACTAATATCTGGAGATCTAGACATGTTATGGACTTGATTCCACTTCCAGTTTACTCTCCTCATGACAGAGAACAAATCTATAACCTTAAACACACATAACACTTAACAGATAAAGATCTAGAGGCCCTGACATATGGCTGTCAGGCCATATTTTTAGGGTTCTTGATCAGTTCTAAAAACTTTATTTTTAGCATCTAGATGTTATGGATCCTTGATTTAACATCTTGGATCACTAAATAACCTCCTTATACACAACTATAAACATATAAACACATCATATAACATGAATCTCATGGATTTGTAAGGTTAGGGTTTTATACCTTTAAAACTTTGATCTTTGATTTCTATCCTTGTGATCTGTTCTTGGAAGGCTATGAACTGATCATGGTGCATCTTCTCACTCTCTCTCATTCTCCATTCCCGAAATTTTAGAGAGAGAAGGCTTTGGTTGCTTTACTAAGTAAAGTAAGTTACTTTACTTACTTTTAAGTTATAAAACTTTGATTCGATGTATTTGTGTTGGAAGGTGGCACAAAAATCTGATCTTGGATGATTTAATACACATGGCAATATCAATTGGGGTAAGTCACCATGATTTATAAAAAAAATTCTTAAGTTTTAAGTAAAAGGGTTTTTGTCGTCATTTCGCACCTACAAAGGGCAATTTGGTCTTTTCCCCTATAATTTAAAGGGTAATTTGGACATTTCATAAATATCCCACATCTTAATATCCTTAAGTCTATATACTTAACATTTAAGCTCCTGAATTAGGGTTTTAAATTCCCAAAACTGAAATTAGGGTTTCCGAACGTATCGTTGGGGTTCTTTACCAGTCGTTAGGGTTTACTAACTTAACCCTGATGTTCTCAACCTAACTTTAGGGATTGTTAAAGTTATTACATATCCAGATCTATAGTTGATCTTTATCCACAAACTGAACACATAAAAAATCATTGTACACCTATATGATCATATACACCGATTCATATACCCTCGTATACACTTATACATTTAACCCTAATAATCTTCACAAAAAGAGTTTAAATCCACCAAAATCTTTCACAGAATTTTGAAATCCTTAAAATTCCTTCACAGAAATTTCAAATTCATACACTTATTTTCTGTCTAGGTCTATCTTATAACCTTTAATCCATCATTTAAGATTTTAATAATTTGTCTAATTTCTTGGGTTGTCATAACTGTAGCTCCTTCTTCTCCTTTGAGGAATTCTGGCCCAACAGTGATAACCTTTGATTTAAGGAAAAGGGACTAGTGCTACAACTTCGACCCAACTGCCACAGCCCCCTACAGAGGAAGGTGAAATCATTCAAAGTGTCTCAGATAGTGTTCCTAAGAGTTGGAGTGTTGTGGTTACCAAAAATATGGGAAAAGCTAGCAGATCACTTTCTTTCCACCATCCCTTTATAAAGAATGGTGATATTCTGGTCAAGCCTCCGGACGACATGCTAAAGAGGGGTAATCAAATCTAGTCGACTAGCATGGTGGGATTTTTTCTGCACTCAAACCTCCCCTTTAAGGTTGTTGAACCTATTTCTAAATGGTTGTGGGGGAACCTGGGTTTAACCAAAGTTTTTCTACATAATAAGGGATACTACATATTGAAATTTAACTCCTCTACTGATCGTGACAATATTCTTGCATCCGGACCTTGGCATTTTGCCTCCAAAGTGATTGTTCTGCAAAAATGGCAAGAAGGTGTTAAGTTTACAAAGTCTGACTGTGACAAAATTCCAATATGGGTTAAGCATACCCAAATCCCAATCTCATATTAGTCTGATGAGGGAATTAGCTATATTTCTAGTGCTATTGGTAAGCCTCTATTCACTAATGAAATGACCACTAACAATAACTTCTTGAATTTTACTCGTGTGTGCATTGAGGTAACTACAACATCTACTTTCCCCTCCTCCATCAAAGTTGCTGTTATGAACTCTGAAAAATTAGAAAAGGCTTTTGTTCCGGTTGATGTTGAGTATCAAAGAAGACCACCTGCCTGCCCTTCCTGCAAGGTCTTTGGTCATTCCCTGGTCAAATGCCCAAAAGAAAACTTCATATGGGTTCCTAAAATGACTACTGATCATCTCCCCAATAAGCAATCCTCCCAAGTGCAATCTTCATCCCTCATCAGCTCCTGTTACCGCTGGTCCCTCATCAGCACCTGCTCTTGCTTCTAATGATTGGTCCTTTGTCTCTAGGGGAGCAAAACCTGACTAAAACCCACCTCTTCTCCCTAACATGGCTACTTCAAACTCTTTCTCTCCTATTGCCCTTCTTTCTGGGTTGGGGATGAACTCTGATCCAGATTCTCCTGCCTTGGATAAATCCCTTTTTACCAGACTAAAGGCAGTGGATGAAAAAGAGGTCAAAGACCTAAAGCACAAACATGGTCCTAGTAGTGGAACTGAAAATACCAAAGCTGCTAAAAAGAGGAAAGGCAAAGGCAAAGCTAGAATCAAAACTCCCCCCTTAATTATGTTAGCTTCTTATAATGTTAGAGGGTTAAATAAAAAGTCTAAGCAGGCTTATGTAAGTCAGTTAATTTTTGATAACCATATTTTTTTTTGTTGGGCTGTTAGAAATAAGTGTTAAGAGTCACAATGCACCTAGAATTGCTAATAGATTACGTAACAATTGGACTTGGGCTTTTAACTATGATTCCATCAAACCCAAATTCTATCATTATAGTGAGAATCATAGTTAAAAGCCCAAGTCCAATTGTTACATAATCTATTAGCAATTCTAGGTGCATTGTGACTCTTAACACTTATTTCTAACAGCCCAACAAAAAAAATATGGTTATCAACAATTAACTGACTTCCATATAGTGGATATCCTTTTTGTCTCATCCCAATCTATCCACCATAAAGCTCAACATATTGAATGTACTAATAATGTGTTTTTTGTTTCCTTTATTTATGGGCTCAACACTTATTTGGAACGACGTGATCTTTGTAGAGATCTTTTGTCTCTTAATCTCACTGACTACTGGTGTGTTCTGGGAGATTTCAATGTTATAAAGCATCTAAATGAAACTAACCAAGACAATGACATTTGGGATACTGGTATGGATGACCTCTTGACTTTTACTTCTTCTGCTGGGCTGGATGACATAAGAGGGGTTGGACCTATTTTCACTTGGTGGAGCTATCAGCTTGCAAATCCTATCCTAAAGAAACTGGACAGAGCTCTTGGGAATGCTTCCTGGTTTGATAAGTTCCCTCATGCTCAAGCTCTTTTTGCTCCTAGAGATATATCTGATCACTCCCATGTCCTTCTCAATACTGGCTATTCTGGCATGAGATCAAAAAAGCATTTCCAATTCTTTAACCTCATGATGCTTATTGATGGGTTCTCTGAGTGTGTCTATCAGGCCTGGACTCATCCTGTTCATGGAAATCCATTCTATGTGCTCTCGGAAAAGCTTAAAAGGACCAAACGAGCTTTGGTCTCCCTTAATATCTTTACAGGGAACCTCACTACTGCTGTCAAAACTGCTACGAAGGCACTCCATAATGTTCAAACTCTACTCCACTCCTCTGCTTTTGACCCTATCCTTCTTGGATCAAAAAAAGATTGTGCATTGGATCTTAATACTTCTTTGGAGCGAGAAGAAACTCTCCTTCAACAAAAATCTAGGGCAACATAGCTCTCCTTGGGTGACAAGAACTCAAGCTATTTCTCTAACATAGTAAAGATCAGATGGAACTCAAACAAGCTTATTTCTATTGAAAATGCTAATGGTGATATAGTTCATGGTCAGGATGTTGTGGAAAATGTAGCAGTCAGTTATTTCCAACAATTGTTCAACTCTCATCCTTTCCCAACACATTCTGACTTTTCTAGCTTTAGAGACTTCCCCTGGCACCTCGTGAGCCCTTCTCAATCTCTTATGTTATCTGCTCCCGTATCTGATTTAGAAATCTTCAAAGTCCTCAACTCCATGAAGCGGAATAAAAGTCCGGGCCCGGATGGACTTAACGTTAATTTTTTCATCAATAGCTGGAACATTGTGGGGGAGGATTTCACAAAGGTTGTCCAATTCTTATTCTCCTCCTGCAGGCTTACTAAGGGCATCAACTCAACTGCCATTGCCCTTGTTCCCAAATGTCTAAACCCCTCCTCCATGACTGACTATCGACCTATTGCTTGTTGTAATACAATATACAAATGTATTACAAAGATTCTTGCTAACAAACTGAAGATTGTGCTTCCTTCCATCATTGACAAAGCCCATTCAGCATTTATTAAAGGCAGAAACATAAGCGACAACATTTTGCTTGCTCAGGAACTGTTCTGAAATTAACATAGATCAAAACATGTGTCTCTACTTCCATGTTCTCTGTCAAAGTTAATGGCACATTAGTTGGGTTTTTCCCGAGTTCCAGAGGCCTAAGGCAAGGTGATCCCATGTCCCCTTATCTCTTTGTTCTTGTAATGGAGATGTTTTCCTTGAAACTTAATTCAAGTACCTCTGTGTTCGAGTTCCAATATCATTGGAGGGCCTCAGATTGCAAGTTGACTCATGTCCTTTTTGTTGATGATGTTCTTATCTTCTGCCATGCTAATTTGCAATCTATCTCCATTACCAAGTCCTGCATTCACTCCTTCTCCTTATTTTATGGACTCATTCCAAATGTTCACAAAAGACATTGTTTTCTTGCAAACACCGATCCTATTACAACACAGTGCATTCTAACCACTCTTATGTTCCAACATGGAGTCTTCCCCAACAAATTCTTGGGAGTTCCTATTATATCTTATAAGCTATCCTTCCAGGACTATGTTCCTTTGCTCCACAGAGTCACTCAGAGATCATCCTCTTGGACAACTAAAGCTTTATCCTATGCAGGTAGACTACAACTGATAAAATCTATTATCTTCTCCATGGAATCTTATTGTTGCAGTCATTTCATGCTTCCCAAGGCAGTTCTTCGTGCTATACAATCTATTCTTTGCCGATTCCTATGGAAGAGCTCCTCTCTTGCAAAATTTGGAGCAAGAGTAGCTTGGTCTACTATAACTCATCCTACAAATAAAGGAGGACTAGGGTTGAAAAATCTATTGGATTGGAATAAAGCCCTCATGCTCCTTCATATGCTGTATATTATTCAACCTTCTCTTACCTCTCTTTGGGCTCTTTGGATCAAAACTACTATCTTGAAAGGCAGGTCCCTCTAGTAAATCTCTTCCCCCTCTGACTGCTCTTGGATTTGGAAACAGGTCCTAAAACTAAGACCCCTTGCGATGCAACACATAAAGTATTCTATTGGTTTTGGGCACAATGTTGATCTATGGTATGACCCTTGGCTAAATGGCATGGCTATTAATCCCAGTCCCAATTTCATTTCCAACTCCGGATTCCCTCACTCAGCAAAGGTTAGCTCTATCCTTATTAACTCTACCTGGGTTATTCCTCAGAGCAACCACCATGATGTTATTATACTTAGAAGGTGACTCTCATCCTTTCCCCCCTAACAGCAATAGCACAGACTCTATAATGTGGGGAACATGGGACATCACAACAGTCAAAGCCAAGCACTTATGGGAAAGCATCAGATCAAGGCTACCGACTGTATCATGGCACAAAATAATCTGGAATGGACTGCATGTCCCTAGATACTCCTTCATCATGTGGCTCAGTATCCTTAAGCGCCTACCAATAAATGATCACACGAGCCACTACTCGGGAAATAACTGGGACTGTCCTCTTTGCCAACAAGAGGCTTAAACTTTGGACCATCTCTTCTTCAACTATAGATTCTCTTCAGCCATCCTACGGCATGTCCTCAACTTGGGAAATTTCAGGAATGTCCTACTCCTATGGGATGACCTTATTGACTACTTTATCTCCTTTCAGGGCTCAAAGCTAACAAGGAACATATTATGCCTATCTGTTACAATCTCTTTCTATAAAGTGTGGGAAGCTAGGAATGCTAAACTTCACACACTTTCCTCTACTCCTGCTCCTAACATAGCAGCGGATGTAATTCAGTTGATTAAAGCCCGTCTCTCCACTTGTAAAACCTTTACTAGAGCCACAAGTTTTAGCCAATATTATTGTAATTTGCATGCATTGATTTCTTTTATGCTGTTTTCTTTTGTTGATGGGATTTCATTCCCTTTGTAGTACTCTCATCTACTGGCATGTCACCAAATGAATTTACTATATTTTGGGGTATGCCCCTTAGCCATTGTATAGTGTTTTCTTTCTATAAACAAACCAAGCTTAGCAAAAAAAAAAGGTGGAATGGAAATTAGAAAGAAGTTTCTAATTTACATTATTCGGAGTTGGGCATTTTAAGAAACGAAATGCATATGATTAAATAAATAAGACTTGTCAGTAATTTCATGTCTTATGTTTAATCGGGAGATTGTATGGTAGGCAGATTAAATTGTATGGTAACTATTCACGGAACAAGTTCTTTTTATTCTTTGTGATAATCTTTGTGATTTACGTTGAATTCATATTATCCGGATAGTCATGATACATTATTTACAAGGTTTCACTCATGATGTAGAATAAATATTATTTATTTATTATATTTTAATTAAAGGAGTTTAATTCATTATAAATAATACTACCTCTGTCCCATAATAAATGATTTTTTAGTTTAAATCACGCATACCAATACATAAGCTAAAATGGCAAAAATACCCTTAATATACTTTCTTCGGAGTTGAAGAGTTAATGAGTGTAGTGAGTAATGGAGGAAACGAAGAGTCAAGAATAAAGGAGGGCATATATGGAAAAATATTTTAAAATTTGTATTAGAGTTCTAACACATCACTTATTTTGGGAAAAAATATTAAGCCTAAAAAATCACTTATTATGGGACGGAGGTAGTATTAGAATTGTTCTAATTTATTTATTCTACTCCCGGCTTAATATTGAACCTATAGGGTCACACCACAAAAGGGAGAAATATGATTTTAGAAGTGATTGGCTTAATATTAATAATTAAGTGTATTTAATTTATTAGTGGAATAAATTAAATAGCTTAAAATTTATAATTAAGTATTTGGAGAAATACTAATATTATAAATTAATAAGATTAGTCATCTTATTATTATTATTATTATTATTAAATTGACTAAATAATAATAATATGGTATTTAGAGAAATACTAATATTTATAATTGAGTATTTAGAGAAATACTAGATTAATATTATTATTATTATTTATTTATTTATGTATTTAGTTCCTAATAAGATTGGGAACTAAATTAAAACCCTAACTTCTAAAAGGTTTAGGATTATGGTTAGTTTATAAATAAGAGGAGTCCTATTCTGAGATAGACTAATGCAACTTTTGCAACTTGCATCTCTGTTGCAAGTTGGGAGCTATCGTTGACACTCCTAAATTAATACGCTACCTCTACTCTATTAACATAAGAATTAGTATAGTAACAACTAAAAGTCTGTAACACCCCCAAATCTAGGTATTTCATTCCCACTATCCAAATATTCATTTCTAAGTACTCAAGTTAAAGAAAACTTAAGCAATAAATTTTCCCATTAAAGGGTTAGATAGCTTAATCAAATAAATCACAGGTCATCTAACATTAAATACATAATCAAGTGCGAAAAAAATTAATTACATCATATCATAGATTAAGTCTAGTTACATAAACCATTTCAATAAAAATTAAACAAGTCTTTAACACTTGTTCATCTTGCCTTTGCCTTTGCCTTTACTAGAAGATGGCTCGCCAACTATCTTAACATTAGCTGCAATGGTTATATATGCAAGAGTGAGCAAAACAAATGCTCACTTGGAATGACAATAAATAATGATAATATAATAACTATCAATGAATAAGCTCAATTGAATTGAATAATATTTCCTATCATTGATAATCAAGAACTGAAATTAAGACTTAGAATTCATCTGAGGGTCACAAGACCTATATCTCAGGTTATAAGTATTTCTACTTAAACCTTTAACAGTTGTTAGACTATATGGACCTTCCTTCTCGTACTTAGGGAGATCAACCCTTTGTACCATGTATTTTGCACAAACATCTTAACGCTTCCAAGTAAATAAACCCCTATAATAGGGTTATTTATCTCAGCTTTAACTTACGAGTCCGTACAAAAGTGAGTTTGGTTTGGATTAGTTTCAAGGGTAATTTGAAGTTCAACGTTCATCAACTAAGGATTATTTGAATCAAAAACTTAATAATGTTTCAAGGGTTCGATAACAATATGTTATGGAATATTCATGAGTCACAATCAAATAAACATAATGCATCAAAGTCATGCTTTAGGAATAAATTTAAAAGCATTAAAAGATATACTAAACCTTGCCTGAGCAATAATAATAAGCTAAGGTTACATTCTTTTTCAATAAAGAAACAAAATTAGAAACTTTGTTCAATATAAGAGTAGGTTTAGGAATAAGAACTTGTTCAATAAAGATATACCATGAATAATCGTAATTGATTTAAGGTAATGAACTTGCATAATGGTAATTAGTTAAGGATAGGAAACTTGCTCAAAGAAAGTTTAGGGTTAGAGAATTTGCCTCGTGCGTGAGCTATACAATTATAACTTGATTCCCAAATATCCTACACACATGTTATTAAAAATCATAACACAAATTAGTTACTTCATGACCATGTTACATAATTAGATATATGTTTCATATTAACTTATAACATTTAGCCTTAGGTCTAATCACATTCTTCACAAGGCATAAAATAACATCACTTAACATGTTTAATCATCTTTTATATTCATAAGATCGAGTTACATTATCTTTTATTGGATTGAATAAATAAAATCACATTTTTGGGCCAAATCATTAATTAATTACCGCAACGCTTTAATGAACTAAAATTGGCCAGTAGTTTCTGGCTAAACGACGCAACACTCTTGTTTATTCGTAGAATAGGTACTGTGGCACCTTGACACATCGAAGGCATTAATCGAAGCACTGCACTCTCATTTACTCATAAAAGCAAAGCGTTGCGGTGCCTTAATCTAAAGAGAGCTTTTTTATTTATGCATATGAGAAGTACACAAATAAAGCCATAAAACCCCAGAAACATTAATTTAGCAGTAAAATAATCATACCCAGAAGTTGTATACCTCATATAATCAAAACCCTTCATGTATATAGTCAATATAATAGCGAAACAACATGAAACAACTAAATTTTAAAGGATTAAAATCAAGTTTCTTGACAATTTCTTCATCTTCGACATTCTTAGCATAGTTTATCATCAAAACCTCGTTTCTTAACAAAATTGATAAGTACGTTATATACCCACTTATTCAGTATCTGTTACTTGAATTAGTTTCTTAAACTCATGTTTCATAGTTAATTTTCATGCATTTTATGTTCATTTTGCAGATTATATGTTTGGAAGCTGTGTGAGTGGATATTGGTATGAAAACGCAAGGAAAAGCAATTCGGTCATCGTTTGGGCTTTCATAATTATTTCATGTTATTGGCTTGGAACTTGGAATACATTGTAGTGCTTCTTCTTAACTTTTTGAAATATCTTGAATCATTCCAATCAGAGTTCGGATGCAAGAGTTATGACCTTTGTACCAACAAATGTTGAACTTCACTATTTTGGGTGGCCATTTGCATAGCAGTCACTTCCAACCCAATTTTGACCTTTGTCCGTTCGTTATTTCTCTATTCTCAAAGAATGAAAGTTGTATAGCTCATCTTCGATTTGATAGGTGACATGCCTCATAACTCCTCCCGAATCAAAAGTTATGGCCGTTTTACCAGAGGACACTGCAGTAGAAAAAAGGATGCATGCAGGGGAGGGCCTATCAGTACAAAATAGCCCGTCGGGGCGGGGGTACAAGTCCAAAACAGTAGCATAGCCAGCCGGGGCGGGCCTAGCTAATAGAAAAAGTCCGTCTGGGCGGGGGTACGCGCAGAAAAAGTAGTTTTTCTCAGAATTTGAGTTCAAGAAGGATTGGTTCAAGCTGATTGATTAAAGGACTTCTAGGAGGACTTAAAGACATATAAAGAGGCATATAAAAGGAGGAGAATCACAAGGATTAGAGGGAGAGGGAAGATTCCATTAGATTAGATTAGAGGAGAATAGGACCAAAATCCTAGTTCTTATTAGTTTTGGAGATTGAAGCAACTTGGAGACCATTGAAAATCAAGAGCAGAAGCTTGAGGAAGATAGAGATTTGCTGAAAACAGATTTATTCTTCACTCTACTCTTATTGTTTTCTTTTAAGGTTATTCAATTGTGGAATCTTGGTTTTAATTCATTAATCATGAACAAAATCTTTTTTTTAAGATTACAATGAAGCTTATTGCATAGTTTATTTTTAGTATGCTTCTCTATTAATTATTATGATTATTCTTAGATTGTCTATTATGGTTTGTGATGAAATTCTTAATTTCCTAGCTAACAATTACCATGATAATCTATATGAACTCGAGAGATGAAGTATAGATTTAGATCTGATCATAATAACATGTGATTGTGTTTTCTGCATGGCATTGGAATTCAAAATTTATGTATAGGATAGCGATATACCTATTCATCGCATGTAATCTGATAAAGAACTTGTGTTTAAAATCCTCTTTAATTATAATTCACATAAATATATAGTGAATTAGTTAATTAGGGTGTTCTTCTTAATTCTATCATCTATGGATTTAAGTTGATTTGAGTATGATGCATTGAGAGATGGTCATATTTACTTATGTTTTCTTGATTAATAATTCAGAATAATGAGCATAATTGATAAGAAGTGTATTAATTTAAGTGAAGCAATAAGTTAAGTTGTGATCTTGAATCTCCATAGTCTGATTTTTAATTAGTGGTAAATAGAATTAGTGTAATTAAATAATTTAATTCATAATCTTAAATTGTTTGTTTAAATAAATTTAGTTTGATTATGAGTTAGTATTTGGTAATTTGTATTAATAATTCCTCGTGGGAACGATATTCTACTTTCACTTTATTAGTTGTTGACTACGTATACTTGCGTGTTGTGCGTAATTAGATTTTACCCAACAAGTTTTTGGCATAGTTGCCGGGGAATTAGTTTAATAATTTTTGCCAATATTAGCTTCAATCAAATTAGTCTTAATTTAAACATTTTTTTTCTTTCTTTTTATTTAATTCTCTTCCTACTTTTCTCTCTTTTTCAGCTACCATGGCTGGATGAAATTATCAATGGCAATATACGAGTATGACTCAACCAAGGGACACAAGGATTGATGGACTCAATAGAATTTCTGCATTATCAGCACAACTGCAAATACTTTCGAGGAGGTTGAACGTTGTTGTAGCCCAACAGATTCGAAGGATAGTAGTAGTTTGTAATTTTTGTTCTGGGAATCATCCGAGTAATCAATGCACCGTCAGTTTTGGGCCACGACAACATTGTGGTGACTACCTCAACGATTATGCATATGCCAATTATCACCAAGATTGGGGGTATCACCCGAATTCTTCAGGGAGCTACATTTATTGACCATGCCCGCTTGGTAGTCATGTCGTCGGCAAGGCTCTTTATGACATGAGAGCTAGTACAAATGTGATGCCATAGTGGGATGAGGAGGAGAAGATAGAAGAAGAGCCTGTTGTGCTTGCCAAGCCTCAAAGCCCCAATCGAATCATAGGCTCAATGGACGGAAAAGCACCTAGTTATGCAACATTCTCAATTGGGCATTTATTTAAACAAAGCATGCTAGGTGATTTTAATTTGATAGCCATCACAAATAGGAACCTACCAAAAGTTATATTATTTCCGATGGATGGAGGGTTCTTCAATTAACGAAGAGGAATTGGATAGTCTTGACGCACAAAGTCGAAATCAAAGACTATAAATCAGCCTTGTTACCGATTGGGAGGCAACCCATGAATTTTTTTATTTGTATGCTTTACTAGTTTATTTAGTAGATAGGAATTAATTTGCTTATTAAATTCTCATATAAATCCAAAGTGCTATTCTAATCCATGTTGTCTCTCTTCATTGCAGGTATTGGTGGCTCAATAAATAAGCAAAAGATTATGGAAAGGGAAGCCACCAACCTGAGCCCTTGCCACAGTATCCTCCTTTAGATCCCGATGTGGAGGAGTTTTCAGTCTTTGTTCCACAACCACCACCACCAGTAGTTTAACTAATCAGGGAAGTCCTTAACTCTTAAATTCTTTTTATTTAAACAATGAGGACATTGTTCACTTTGAGTTTGGGGGTGGATCATATTGTATTACATAATTGTTTAAGTTCACATACATTGCATTGGTTAGTATGTTTATTTTTGCATAAAAAATTAATATTTTCTTTTGTATTGAGTGTTTGCATATAGAATGTTTGCATGAATCTAGGTAATGGATTGGTTTGAATTTAGCTCGACCTGTGATAAGATTGGTTTTGTATGTTAACTTGAATAGTGTTGATAATTGATGATAAGTTCTAATTTTAATCATGAAGATAATCTGAGCCTGTCTGAAACTTATGTAATCCGTTAGCACTTAAAGTTTAACTATTTTAATCCACTTGGTTCAAGGGTTTCATAATTTATTTTTGAGGGAAAATCTTGGTTAAAATTTAAGGAAATTATTGAACTGGCGGTAAAGGAATGAAGTAAAATCTTGAGTTTGGGGGAATCTATGGGGTATAATTATTAAAAAAAATGATGAAAAAAATAGAAAATCCAGAAAAAAAAAATTGAATAAACATTGTGCCATGTTTATCTAGTTTTGTGGCCTTTGTTACTTGAGTAAGTAAGCCCGAGGGGATTGTCTTTACACCTAGCTCCCTAAGGTCTTAATGGCTTGGGAGTCATTAGTCGAAAGCTTGTTAAGGTAGCATTGAAAAGCCTAAGGAAATAAGACATTGCACAACCATGAGAAAAATAAAAAAAAATTAATAAAATACGAGAAACAACAAAAATGCCCTCGTGATTCATTAAAAGTAGAAATAAATCTTGTATTTATCCTTAGACTTGGTAATTGCTTATTTTTAACTGGAATTGTCATGTTCACAAAAGTAATTGAATTGGAACTAAAATTTTCCTTCTAAGAAGTTTGTTATGTGATTTTCTTGAACTGTGGTTGGTTAGAATGGTTAACAAGCACACACACACACACACAACATGGGTGATGACAGATTTGAATTGACTAACTGGTTAGAGTTATAGGCTTTGAATTGATTGGATATATTATTTTGAGTATCATTGATATCTTTGAGGCCTATTGCTATATATCATTCTGATTTATTACTGGGTTCGTAGGTATATTAGGAAGTAGATCATGCATATGCATTCATGTAGTTGAGTTAGTTTGTTTATTTTTAGTTCTTTTGTGTTTTTGCTTGAGGACAAGCAAAGGTTTAAGTTTGGGGGTATTTGATACGTAGGTTTTATACCCACTTATAAAGTATTTGTTACTTGAATTAGTTTCTTAAACTCATTTTTCTTAGTTACTTTTCATGCATTTGTGTTCATTTTGTAGATTATATGTTTGGGAGCTGTGTGAGCGACTATTGGTATGAAAACGCAACGAAAAGCAATCCGGTCATCATTTGGGCTTTCATGTTTATTTCATGTTCTTGGCTTGGAACTTGGATTACATTGTACAGCTTCTTCTTAGCTTTTTAGAACATTTTAAATCATTCCAATCAGAGTTCAGATGTAAGATTTATGACCTTTGTACCAACAAATGTTGAACCTCACTGTTTCGGGTGGCCATTTGCATAGCAGTCACTTCCAACCCAATTTTGACCTTCATCCGTGTGTTATTTCTCAATTCTTAAAGAATGAAAGTTGTAGAACTCGTCGAGATCTTCGATTTGATAGGTTTCCGGCCTCGTAAATCCTCATGGATCAAAATTTATGGTCGTTTTATCAAAGGACACTGCAGTAGAAAAAAGGATGCTCGCCATAGCGGGACTATCAGTACAAAAATGCCCACTGGGGAGGGGGTAAAAGCCCAAAAATAGTGGCATAGCCAGCCGGGGCAGGCCTACCCAATAGAAAAAGTCCGCGGGGCGAGGGTACGTGTAGAAAAACTAGTTTTTCTCAAAATTTGAGTTCAAGAAGGATTGGTTCGAGCTGATTGGTTGAAAGAACTTCCAGGAGGACTTAAAGACATATAAAGAGGCATATAAATGGAGGAGAATCACATGGATTAGAGGAAGAAGGAGGATTCCATTAGATTAGATTAGAGTAGAATAGGACCAAAAGCCTAGTTCTTATTAGTTTTAGAGATTGAAGCAACTTGGAGACCATTGAAGATCAAGAGCGGGAGCTTGAGGAAGATATAGATTTGCTGATAACAGATTTATTCTTCACTCTACTCTTATTTTTGTCTTTTAATGTTATTCAATTGTACATTCTTGGTTTTAATTCATTAATCATGAACTAAATCTTTTGTTTAAGATTACAATGAAGCTTATTAAATAGTTTATTTTTAGTATACTTCTCTATTAATTATTGTGATTATTCTTAGATTGTTTATTATGGTTTGTGATAAATTGCTTAATTGCCTAGCTAACAATTACCATGATAATCTATATCAACTAAAGAGATGAAGTATAGACTTAGATCTGATCATAATAGCATATGATTGTGTTTTCTGCATGGCGTTGGAATTCATAATTTATGTATAGGATATAGATATACCTATTCATCGCATGTAATCTGATAAAGAACTTGTGCTTAAAATCCTCTTTAATTATAATTCACATAGAGATATAATGAATTAGTTAATTATGGTGTTCTTCTTAATTCTATCATCGGTGGATTTAAGTTGATTTGAGTATGATGCATTGAGAGATGGTCATATTTACTTATGTGTTCTTGATTAACAATTCAAAATAATGAGCATAATTGATAAGAAATATATTAATTTAAGTGAAGCAATAAGTGAAGTTGTGATCTTAAATCTTCATAATCTAATTTTTAATTAGTGGTAATTAGAATTAGTGTAATTAAATAATTTAATTCATAATCTTAAATTGATTGTTTAAATAAAATTAGTTTGATTGTGAGTTAGTATTTGGTAATTTGTATTAATAGTTCATCGTGGGAACGATACTCTTCTTTCACTTTATTACTTGTTAACCACGTATACTTGCGTGTTGTGCGTAATTAGATTTTACCCAACACAAATCAGACCACATAACTTGCATTATTTTCTTTTCTTGATGTATAAACATAATCTACAATCAATTTACAGTTTACAAATGAATTAAACATCAATTTTCATCCCAAATAAGTTATTTTCGTATATATTTCACTGTATTTTGATTTCTTCACTTTTAAACATATTTTTTTATGAATTTGATTACTCTAAATCATAAATAAATGACATAGAACATGTTATAAACATCCACTAACACATACAAAATCATATTCTCAACAATTCATCCATAAAACTCAATTATAGAGAACTTTTTTAGAAAACATAGCTAGAACTTTAAAACCAAGAATTGATCCTTTGATTTTCTTGTTTAGACTAGCTAGATGATGATTACAAGACTTTGATGGCTACTCCTTCTTGTTCTTACAGAATTTATTCTCTCAATTTCTCTCTCAAACTCCCTCTAGAGCTCTCTCTTCTTCTCTGTATAATTTGCAAAGAAGCTAGACCATGTGTATAACATATAAAAAAAATTTGATAAAAGTCATAATGCGTATTATTAATCCATCAGTTACACAATTAAGAAATCAATTTTATCAGTTTTTAGAATTCAAAAGCCATAAGGCATTGTTTGACAAAACACTTTTAAACCCTCTTTTTATTTATTTTTATAACTCACTCACTATATAGTTTAATTGTCACACTTTATTTAATTAAATTCTAATATTCAAATTCAATTAAATTAAAGTTAACATCAACTTATTAAATCAAATTACCATATAAATCAAATTGCTAAATACTTATAATTTTATTTAACAAATTAGTAAATCTCAAATTTATTTATTAAATTAAATTATAACACTATTATAATGATTCAACAATTCATTTAATCATTACCAACTCTCTAATTTAATTATTAAATTAAATTAAATTAGAATATTACAATTATATAATATGATGATTAGTTAACAACTCATTAAATTTAATTAACTCATTAAATTAAAACTTCAAACCATAAAATTACCAAACATCAACTTAATTAATATATTACACTTAATTAAGTTAGTCCACAATAATTAATGAATTATTTAATAAATAAATCAAATATTTATTTAACTAATAAGCGCATCAATTAAAATATTTATTTAATTCAATAAATATTTTAAATTACATATAAAAATTCTCGATCGTTACATCATTCCCTCCTTACAAAGATTTTGTCTTTAGAATCACAACTCAATCAATTCATTTGTCACATTCTTCTCTCCTTACAAGGATTTTGTCCCCAGAATTGAAGATATATATTAAACAAATAACTCAGGATAGCTTTTCATCATCTTGTCTTCGAGTTCCCACGTACCTTTTTCAGCACTATGGTTCCTCCATATCACCTTAACAGAAGGTATCACTTTATTCCTGAGCACTTGTTCTTTCCTGTCAACTATGTGGATATGAATTTCCTCGTAGGTCAAATCATTTTCAAACTGTAACGGTTCATACTTGATCACATGCTTGTAGTCGGGTTTGTACGGTCGTAACACCGAAACATGGCAAACACTTTGAATGTGCTCTAATTCTGGAGGTAAAGCTACCTCATATGCCACTTCACCAACTCTTCAGAGCACCTTAAAGGGTCCAATAAACCCCAAAATTAATTTCCCTTTCTTACCAAATCGGATCTTCCCCTTCCAAGGAGACACTTTTAAGAAAATAAAATTTTTGACATCAAATTCTCGATTCCGTTGATGGTTATCGGCATACTTCTTTTGTTTGTCTTGAGTAGCTATCAATCTTGCCTTGATGACTCTGACAACTTCGGTGATTTGCTGTAATAGTTTTGGCCATAATAGCTGATGTTCACCAACTTCATCCCAACACAGTGGAGTTCTTCACTTTCTATCGTAAAATGCTTCGTAAGGCAGCATGCCAATACTCGACGTGGCAACTTTTATTGTAGGTGAATTCAGCTAACGGTAAATGGTCATCCTAGTTTCCTTTGAAATCCATAATGCAAGCTCTCAACATATCTTCTAATGTCTGGATTGTTCGTTCGCTTTGGTCGTCCGTTTCAGGATGGTATGTCATGCTCATTCTCAACTGTGTTCCCATGCATTTCTGTGATGTGAATCGCGGATCTTTATCTGATACAATTGATAATGGAACATTATTCCTTGAAACAATCTCCTTGACATATAACTTTGCCAATTAATCTAGGTTGAATCTAATTTTGATTAGAAAAAAGTGTGCTGATTTCGTTAACCTATCCACAATCACCCTAATTGCATCATACCCTTTCTGAGTCGTTGGTGTGACGAACGAGAATTCTGCAATTAATTTCTAAATATTTATTGAATTAAATAAATATTGTGTTTATTTATTTATTGAGTTAAATAATTATTTGATGGAAGTGTGGTACATTAACTTAATTAAGTGTGCCACATTGATAAAATTAATGTGGAATAATTTTATTGATCAAAGTAAGAACTTAATTGAGATAATTAAATTAAGTGAGTTATTAAATACTTTTAATGTTATTCTAATTAATTTAATAATTAATTAGAGATTTAATATTTTGACATAATTAATAGATAAAATTAAATTATGTGACTATGTGATTTAATGTGGAATTATTATATTTAATTGAATTAAATAAGGGATTTGATTAATTTCTTAAATTGGTGTGACATTATTAAACTATATAACAAGGGTTTAATTAAATTAAATGGGAAGGAGCCTTTTAAAGGCTAGCTAAACAGGACCCTAAGAGGAGTTGGGCAGTTAACCCATGAAGGGATTAACTGACCATAACAGTGTCAGTTTAATTATGTATAACTATATTAGGCTTATATTTTATATCATTCATCAGAAGGAAAATTTAGAAAATTTAGAGAGAAATTTGAGAGAAAGTGTGAATTGAAGGAGAAGTAGAGAAGAAATTTATCATCTTTGAATCATATACACTAGAAAGGTAATCTCTTCAACCCAAACTTTAAATTGCGTTCTTATATTTTATGAAAACTATTTCAAAGTCCTCTGTGATTGAAGAGATTGTTAATTGATGAGTATATGATGTTATATATATATGTTAGTATATGTTACATTATGTTTGTTTCATATATTCATGTGATTAGAGTAATTAATTTCATGAAAACATGTTAGAATCAGAGTTTTTCCATTAACGGGTGTTTTGAGTTCTCTGTAAAACAACTATTGTATGATTAATGCATGAATTGATGATTTATGTGTATATACATGATAATATATAATCATAACATGTTTTCTACCATCTATGTATGTTTTCAAACCATCAATTTCATATAAATATATCATAATTGGATTTTTGAAGTTACAGAGTATAAAAATTATATATATATGGCCCTTACGAACAATGGTATGCCATGAATTGTTTATTTAACTTAAATTTGACAGTATATTATGATAATACATGTTAAAACGAAGAAAACAAACTTTGAACGGACAGATTCGAAATTATAACGAACCCGTAATGTCAAATTTAATATTTTTCTTCAAAACTTTTAAAAAAAACACCAAGAACAGTGAAATTATGTGATTTGATTCAAGTAATTGTATGATTTAAGTTGTTAAAATCATGCTAGAAAGGTTGGGTAATGATCATATATGAATTATAGTATCTGGGTATGCTTAAATTAATGTATGAATAAAGAAATTGGAAGTTTTGGCCATGTTCTGTGTTTTTTCGCGAACTTCAGATTCTGGAACAGGCGTGTCGCGATGCAGCGCCAGATCCAAACTAATGAACCGAGCTGCAGCGCTAGACTTAAGCGTATAGTCTAAGCTCCAGCGCCAATCTTAGCTTAATTTGTGGAGCTGCAACGCCAGCCGCACTGTAGCGCCATATGTAGTTCAAATGGTGGAGCTGCAACGCCACTCTACAGTTTTGCCCAGAAATGAGATTTTTAATTGTTCAAGTCTAGGAAATGTAATTGTAACATAATCTAATGAGCATAAAAATGTATTAGACATATAATGTGATGTTAAAATAGATTCTTAACATGTCAATAAGGTATTTACATGTTTAATTGATTTGTCGAATGTGTATTTAGCTCGTCGTTCGTGAAGTCTAATAATGTGTGAGAATTAATGTTATGATCAAAGTTTAGTGAGAAGAGAATGGACTTGTGATGCTAGTTACGTTATAATTAACTAGTATTGTGAATGTAAATGGTATGTGTAACGATCGAGAAATTTGTAATTTAATTTAAATATTTATGGAATTAAATAAATACTTAAAATAATTTATTTATTGAGGAAAATAAATATTTGATGAATTGTCATGAATTAATTTAGTAGCTAAATTAATTAATGTTAATTGAATCGAGTAATGACAATTTTATTTGTTGGATTTAATTTAAAGGAGATAATTAAATTAAATCAATTGCTTAATATTTAAGAAAATAAGTTAAATTAAATGAATTGTTTAATTTAAAGGAAATAAATAAATTACATAAAGTGATGTGTCTAATTTATTAATTAAATTAGATATATAATTATTTATTAATTATAAGTATAATAATAATAAGATTTTTATTATTAGTATTATAAGTTATTTAAATTAACTAAACTAAGTTATTAAAATTAATCAACTAAAAGTGTGACATTAAACTATATAATATAAATATTATTAAAATAATTTAGTTGGGAGAGTTTTGGTTAGCCAAACAAGGCCTTGTGGCCTTTGGCTTTTTCCAACTGACGCAAACCTTTTTGTTTTTAACTTGACGTACGTGGGAAAAGGGAGTCAGTGTATATTATGCGTGATTTTTCCTAAGGCTAGATAACATAGAATTGCAAAGAGGAAAACACAGAGATTTAAGAGAAGGAAGATTACAGTGGTTTTGAGAGAGAATCACCATTCCTTGCTAGCATACAACTAGGGTTTGCTAAATCAAGGTATATTCTACTTCTAAGGTTTATGTTTGAGTTTCATGTTCATTCTCTGTAAATTGCTAAGTCATATTGTGTTGAAATATACATGTAAATATGGTTTATAAACTGATAATCATCATATATGGTGGATACTTGTGTGTCAAATTTGTTAAAAATTGGGTTGTAGGAAGGAAAAATAATTAATAGTGTTCATATTTGAAAAATGGCTTTAGAAAGTACAAATTTTCATGATCAATACTTGTTATAATCTGTAATTTATTGGTGGTTTATGTTAGTATGTTAAGAAATGAATGCGGCGTAGTTAGAAACGTGTCAATTGGTCAAGAAACGAATTCGTAGTGATTGAATTCGCTAATGATGTAAAAATGAAGAAATTTGGGGAAAATTGGGATTTTGATCTTTCAAAATTGTATGTATAGAGTGTTTATGTTGTTATTGTGTGGTATTGCATGTTTACGGATGTTATTACAGAGTTTTAGATGTTTAGGTTTGGAAATTTTGGAGTGTTTTGGTTTGCTTGGGTTTCAGCCATGTATCAAAGCAAAGGTTATGCAAGCGTGTACATCGGTGTGTGTATGCAATTACATTGCCGTCACCATAATCGAGAAATGGCGCATTCCTATTCATTGGTTTCATGATTGAGCACCAAGTTTCTTCGCTATTTGGTGTCAAGACCAAAAGCAGACAAGAACTTGCTAAGTTCCAAGCCTAAGTGTGTGCATTGCACTACACACCACCGAATCGTGATGATGAGGTCTACTTAATTTCGCAGTGTCGCATAATGGACTTATATTAGTTTAGTAAGTATGTTATTGATGTTGAGGCATAATATAAACTTTAATAATAGATTGTCATGCGTTATAATACAAAGTATAAAAGATTTTGAAGTGATTGTTAAAAAGTTACATAATGAAACCAAAAGTGGTGTTTTTAAAGGTTAGAGATGAATGATTAAGTTTATGTTGGCTTGTAATGAGATTTCAGATTCGTTTAGTATATTAACCAAAGTGGTTAGGTGCTAAGTTAGGGTTATGACCTAAATGATGGTTTAAAACCTATAAAGCTAATATTCATACAACTAATTGTGGCTGCGATTTCAATGATGTATGTAGGGTAATTGGAGATTATTTTTCATTTGTGTAGCTTACAATCAAGGAAAGTTTTCTAACTCTACCTTGTTATTATTGAGCAAGTTCTTAAACCTTAACTCTTTACATTGAGCAAAGTTTTCTAACTTCATTCTTTTTCGTATGAATGCAAGTTCCCATTCTAAATTATTATTATTGTGCAAGTTCCTAACATTCTTTATGAAGTTGAGCAAGCTTAACCTATCTTTGTATGTGTTTATGACAGCTTATATAACCTAATGAGTTTACATTGAGCGAGATTAGTTTCTAATTATTATTCAAAGCATATATTGTTCTAATACATTGATTCATGGGAGATTGTTTTAACTCTTCTATAGCTCTTTGCATGTATATCATGTTTACTCAATTATATATTATTGTTATTCAATCTTTGACTTTGATAACCTTGTTCAAAGCTTTATCGTTATATTAAACCTTCAAGTAGTAAGCAAACCTTTATTGATTAAATTAATCTATATTCGAATAGTGTTCTAAAATTCTAGAAACACTAATAAGCTATTTCCAAACTAAACTTTCTTTAGTGCGAAAATTCTAAATCCAAACTGAGACGAACAACCCTAACATAGGAGATTTTGTACGTGTAACGTTTAGATGCTTGTGCACAATACATGGTATAAAGGGATGATCCCCCTAAGTACGTTGAGAAGGGTCCGTATAGTCTAAATGACTGTTAAGGTTGGGTAATAATACCTAAGTATCGAGGACATAGTTCGTGGTCTTAAGACCCTCAGATAATTAAAGTTCAAACTTGTTTTTTATTTTTATTTGTAAAACAAGTTCCTTATTGTTTAGCTTTTGTTGTTCACTCTCATGTTATTATCATTGCTAATTTCTATATCAGTGAGCATTTGTTTGCTCACTCTTGCAATTAATACTGCAGCTAAAGTGGAGAAAGTTGATGAGCCGTCGACTAGCAAAGGCAAGGGTAAGATGTCCAAATGATGAAGACTTTTGAGAATTTTATTTTATGAATTATGTTTCGAGACTTGTTTTATTTTATGATGTATTCCGTAAACTGATGTAATAATTTTAAGGTTAGATTACCTGGGATTTAATTTGAGATGATGATGTAACCCTTTAATGGGAGAGATTATTGTTTAAGTTATTTTAATTATGTCTTTATCCTTTATTATGGGTAGTTAGATGTAATAGTTTTTAATAAGTGAGCACCAAATCCTATGGGAATGGAGTACCTGGATTTGGGGGTGTCACAGGTTGGTATCAAAGCTTTAGGTTATGAACCTTAGGTGGGGAAACCTTAGGAGGTAACCTTTAAGGAAATAGAAAATATAGAGGTGTTTAACTCTTACCGAGTGTTAAGGAATGGATTAAGGTATCCATTGAAGCTAAATAATAAAAGACAATATGTGATATGTGTTAATAACTTATGTCCTCGTGAGTATCGAAAAATGTTCAGTAAAACTTAAAATATTCTGTTGTCAGGATGTCTAACGAAGGAGGATCTAGTCCAGCTAGAGAGGTGATACCTCAAATACCTATAGATGATGAGTCTCGGGATATTCACGTAGTGCAGGAGCAGTTGATCTAGGAGGCTGTGCCTGTGACCGATCCCGAGGAGGATGGTTCTGAGGAGATAGAGGAGGAGGATGAGGAAGAGGATCCTGAGGAGTTTCCACCAAACTCCATATCAGCAGAGATGTATGATGCTTTGTATGACCGTAACATAGAGTTACAGGACGAGGTTGAGGAGCTAAAGGAAATGCTTGAAATGCATCACGCTTCGATGGAGCAGAAAGATGCAGAGATTCAGGAACTTGATTCGAAACTTGGAAACACGGAGTGGGATCTGGTTCATACAAAGGGT
Source organism: Panax ginseng (assembly GCA_020205605.1). Taxonomy (NCBI): domain Eukaryota; kingdom Viridiplantae; phylum Streptophyta; class Magnoliopsida; order Apiales; family Araliaceae; genus Panax; species Panax ginseng. Next base: position 86,145,531 of record CM035129.1, on the reverse strand, counting down.
CAACATGAAGACATGTTGGCAGTACACGAGAAGATGAAGACTGACATGGAGAAATTGAAAGATGATTTAAAGGAGGAATCAACTAAGCGTGCAAGAGCACAGGATGCATGGATGAAGGCGACTCAACGTACAGACCGTGCTGAGGCTAAGGTCCAAGTGAAGAAAGCCAAGATGAAAGAGATGGATTATGCTTTTAATTCGACGATTGATAGAGCCCAGGATCGAGTTTATTATTACCCACCTCAGTTTGAGAATTTTCCGTGATTCGTGATGGATCGTAGAACGGCGTATCGTATCATGGAGGAAGAGTGTCGGGAAGCCTTGCGACGTCTTAATATGTCTAGATAGAATAGGAATGATAATAATATGTGGTTAATTATGTGAATAAATTAATTGTGAATCCCTTATTTTGAGATAAATAAAGGGATAGTATGAGTATGTGATCCTGAAACTTTTCTAGTTCAGGAAAGTGGATGTTATAGCAAATATGCTATCTTTAATATGTTTTAAAAATGTTATGAATGAATAAAGGTTTGTTTGAAATGTTATGTGTTATGGCTTTAATCTTGGAATGTTTAAGTTAAACTTTAAATACCTAAGAAGTTGAGTAATGAGCTAATAAGCGTATATCTTAATAGAAGATGCCTCCTAGAAGAAGACAACCACGTCAGCAAGCACCTTCTGAGGGGTCTACGAATAATAACAACGAGACCAACACTAATTCGGTTCAGCAGTTGGTAGCTCTGTTGACGGGTGCACTTGCGAATCAACCGCAGGCTTAAGTTACGACCTTCAAGGAATTCAAAGCGATTGGACCGCCAGAATTTCTAGGGTCTATAAATCCAATGGAAGCCCAAACCTGGATTATGGAAATGGAGAAGGTGGTTGACATTTCTAGGGTAAACGAAGACCAGAAGACTGCGTTCGCAACGTTTATGCTGACTGAAACTAGCTACTGGTGGTAAGTAAACAAGGTTCGTGGAGGACAATGAGTGATAGCGTGGGATAGATTTAAGGAGATGTTCTTTGAAATGTACTTTCCAACGAGTTCTCGGAATTAGTTGGAAGTACAATTTCTGGAACTGAAGCAAGGAACAATGACAGTGCCAGAATATGCTGTGAAGTTTAACGAGTTGGCAAGGTTTGCCACTTATCAAGTCAATACCGACGAGAGTAAAGTGAGAAGATTCGAACAAGAATTGAAGCCCTATCTTTACAACAAGGTTTCAATGTTCCAGCTGAACACATTTGCGGCTGTACTGGAGAAGGAAATTATCGCAGAAGATGGAAGTGATGCTTTAACCAAGTACAACCAAGAACAGAAGAAGAGGAAGAATGACAATGAGAATAAGAATTTGGTGGAAGTAACGTTGGAAGTAATAGTCGAGAAGAGGAAATGGAGCGAGAATTCAACTGCGGGGAGGACAACAAGGAATCAAAGAAAAGAAAAAGTTTGAGGCTTGTGCAACGTCAGGGAAGAACCATCTTTGGGGTATGTTTGAAGGAAAGAGGGTGTGTTTCAACCTGTGGTCGGGGAGGGACACATTGCACCGAACTATTTTAGTCCGAAGAAACGAGCATGTTTTACCTGCGGTTCAAAAGATCACATGGCTCGTGATTGCCCTAAGAAGCCAGCGGGAAGTGCAAGTGGCGGAAAAGGAAACAACAATGGTGGTGGTGCATTGACTATCACTGGACCAGCACAATCAAGATGACCTACTGCAAGGACTTTCAATATGACCGTGCAGGATGCTGTACAGTCTAAGGATGTGGTGTTAGGTATCATTTCGATTAATGGTATTTATGCTTATGTACTATTTGATTCAGGTGCTACTTGTTCATTTATATCCAATGAATTTGCTCAGAATTTAGAATTTCCCAAGGAAGAATTAGAATTTCCCTTAAGTATAGAGATTACGAATAAGGAAGTGATTCCTGTTAGATATGTATATAGGAATTGTATAGTGGATATAAAAGGTCACGAGATGATGGTAGATTTGATACCAATTAGACTTGGTGAATTTGATGTTATTCTGGGAATGGATTGGTTATTAAATTATGGAGCAGTAATTGATTGCCAAAGAAAGTCTGTTAACCTTATGACTCCATCAAAGGTTGTGTTTTATGGCAGCAAGTCACCTCGACAAGCAAGTTGTCTGACGGTGATGCAAGCCAAGAAGTTGTTAAGAGAAGGATGTGTAGGATATTTAGCCTACATAGTCAATACGCAGAAGAAGAGTGCAAAGTTAGAGGAGATACTGATCATAAGGGATTTTGCAGACGTATTTCCAGAGATTTTTCGGGTCTTCCGTCGGATCGACAAATCGAGTTCGTGATTGACTTACTACCAGGAACGACCCCGATATCTAAGGAACCATACAGAATGGCCCCGGTAGAAATGAAAGAGTTAATGGTGCAATTGCAAGAATTGCTTGAGAAGAAATATATTCAGCCGAGTGTTTCGCCATGGGGAGCACCGGTGTTGTTTGTTAAGAAGAAAGATGGATCAATGCGGCTCTGTATTGACTACCGAGAATTGAATAAGGTCACGATCAAATACAAGTATCCATTACCTAGAATCGATGACCTGTTCGACCAGTTGAAGGGAGCAAGGTATTTCTCTAAGATAGACTTGAGAAGTGGTTATCATCAGTTGAAGGTGAGGCCGAAGGATGTACCAAAGACAACGTTCAGAACTCGATATGGTCATTACGAGTTTCTGGTTATGTCTTTTGGTTTAACTAATGCACTTGCAGCGTTCATGGACTTGATGAAAAGGGTGTTTAAACCATTCTTAGACAAATTTGTGGTGGTGTTTATTGATGTATATTGGTATATTCCAAAACCAAGGAGGAGCATGTGGAACACTTGAGATTGACGTTGGAGACGTTGAGAAAAGAGAAGTTATACGCTAAGTTCTCAAAATGTGAATTTTGGTTGGAACGTGTACAATTTCTTGGACACGTTATTGATAAGGACAAAATTTCGGTAGATCCATCAAAAGTTGAAGCTGTAATAAACTGGGATCAGCCGAAGACACCATCAGAAGTAAGGAGTTTCTTAGGATTGGCAAGATACTATAGGCGTTTTATTCAAGAATTTTCCAAGATCGCGACTCCATTGACGAATTTAACTAGGAAAGCGGTAAAGTTTGTTTGGACAGAGAAGTGTGAGGAAAGTTTTCGAGAATTGAAAAAGAGGATGAGTTCAGTACCTATGTTGTCGTTGCCTGATGATACAGGAAATTTTATGGTGTATAGTGACACATCACATAAAGGACTAGGCTGTGTGCTTATGTAAAACGACAGAGTTATTGTGTATGCATCACGTCAGTTGAAAGATTACAAGAAAGGGTATTCGAGTCATGACTTAGAGTTGGCAGCAGTGGTGTTTGCCCTAAAAATTTGGAGACATTATCTTTATGGTGAGAGGTGTGAGATATATACTGACCATAAAAGTCTGAAGTATATCTTTACATAAAAAGATTTGAACATGCGACAAAGAAGATGGTTAGAGCTGATCAAAGATTATGATTGCGAGATTTTCTATCATCCCGGAAAGGTGGATGTTGGTGCTGATGCCTTAAGTAGGAAGGGACGAGAGAAATTAATGATGTTAACTGATCAAGAAAAGTTAGTGTCGGAAATGGCTAAGATGGAGTTGGAAATTAAATATCCGATAGAATTCGATGAAAAGTTATTCCAGATGGGAAATAGTTCAACGTTTGTAGATAAGGTGAAAAATGCAAAACTTCAAGATGAAGACTGCGAAAAGATAAAACAGATGATATCTGAAGGTGAGGGAAACAAATTCAAAATCGATTCGGAAGGGTTACTTCGATTCGAAGGGAAACTTTGGGTTCCGCAAGTACCAGAAGTTATAGAAGAAATTCTGAATGAAGCTCACAATTCAAGATATTCGATTCACCCTGGGAGTAAAAAGATGTACCAAGATCTTAAACATCATTTTTCGTGGTCGAATATGAAGAGGGATGTGGCTGAGTGTGTGGCAAAATGCTTAACGTGTCAGAAAGTCAAAGCTGAACATCAAAGGCCAAGCGGATTGTTACAACCGTTAGAGATACCAGAATGGAAATGGGAGCATATCACAATGGATTTTGTGGTAGGTCTTCCAACGACTCAGCAAGGTTACGACGCCATTTGGGTGATTGTTGATCGACTAACGAAGTCGACACACTTATTGCCAATCAAGATTCGATTTACACTAGATCGGTTAGCAAAGCTGTACGTAAAGGAGATTGTGTCAAGACACGGTGTACCTATATCCATTGTATCAGACAGAGATCCACGTTTCACATCTAATTTTTGGAAATGACTACAAGAATGTTTGGGAACACAACTAAGAATGAGCACAGCGTACCATCCTCAGACCGACGGAAAGAGTGAAAGAACCATCCAAACACTAGAAGATATGTTCAGAGCATGTATCATGAATTTCAAGGGAAATTGGGATGACCATCTACCATTGGTAGAATTTGCCTATAATAATAGTTATCACGCGAGTATTTGCATGCCGCCTTACGCAGCGTTATACGACAGAAAGTGCAGAACTCTGTTATGCTGGGATGAGGTAGGTGAACGTCAGCTATTGGGTCCATAATTGGTATAACAGACTGTCGAGATCATTAAAGTGATTCGCGCAAGGCTGATAGTTGTACAAGATAGACAGAAGAAATATGCCAATAAGCATCGACAAAATAGAGAATTCGATGTCGGCAGTTATGTTTACCTGAAAGTGTCTACCTGGAAGGGGAAGATTCGGTTTGGCAAGAAAGGAAAATTGAGCCCTAGATTTATAGGACCTTTTGAAGTGCTTCGACGAGTTGGTGAAGTGGCGTACGAGGTAGCCTTTCCTCCGGAGTTAGAGTATATTCATAATGTTTTCTATGTTTCGGTATTGAGACCATATAAGCCTGACTATAAACATGTTATAGAATATGAGCCCTTACCGTTTGAGAAGGATTTGTCATATGAAGAAGTCCCTGTTTAAATTGTTGACAGTAAAGAGTAAGTATTGAGGAATAAGGTGATACCTTCTGTCCAGGTAATCTGGAGGAACCACAATGCTGAGGAAGCTACGTGGGAACTTGAAAGCGTTATGATGAAGAATTATCCTCAGTTGTTTTGCTTGATTTTGTATAGCGATTCTGGGGACAAAATCTTGTTAAAGAGGGAAGAATGTAACGGATAAATTTTTCTAGTTGTGATTTTGGGGACATAATCCTTTTAAGGAGGGAAGGATGTAACGATCGAGAAATTTGTAATTTAATTTTAATATTTATAGAATTAAATAAATATTTAAAATAATTTATTTATTGAGGAAAATAAATATTTGATGAATTGTCATGAATTAATTTAGTAGCTAAATTAATTAATGTTAATTGAAAGAAATGATAATTTTATTTGTTGGATTTAATTTAAAGGAGATAATTAAATTAAATCAATTGCTTAATATTTAAGAAAATAAGTAAATTAAATGAATTGTTTAATTTAAAGGAAATAAAAAAATTAAATAAAGTGATGTGTCTAATTTATTAATTAAATTAGATATATAATTATTTATTAATTATAAGTATAATAATAATAAGATTTTTATTATTAGTATTATAAGTTATTTAAATTAACTAAACTAAAAGTGTGGCATGAAACTATATAATATAAATATTATTAAAATAATTTAGTTTGGAGAGTTTTGGTTAGCCAAATAGAGCCTTGTGGCCTTTGTCTTTTTCCAACTGACGCAAACCTTTTTGTTTTTAACCTGACGTACGTGGGAAAAGGGAGTCAGTGTATATTATGCGTGATTTTTCCTAAGGCTAGATAACATAGAATTGCAAAGAGGAAAACACAGAGATTTAAGAGAAGGAAGATTACAATGGTTTTGAGAGAGAATCACCATTCCTTGCTAGCATACAACTAGGGTTTGCTAAATCAAGGTATATTCTACTTCTAAGGTTTATGTTTGAGTTTCATGTTCATTCTCTGTAAATTGCTAAGTCATATTGTGTTGAAATATACATGTAAATATGGTTTATAACTGATAATCATCATATATGGTGGATACTTGTGTGTCAAATTTGTTAAAAATTAGGTTGTAGGAAGGAAAAATAATTAACAGTGTTCATATTTGAAAAATGGCTTTAGAAAGTACAAATTTTCATGATCAATACTTGTTATAATCTATAATTTGTTGGTGGTTTATGTTAGTATGTTAAGAAATGAATGCGGCGTAGTTGGAAACGTGTCAATTGGTAAAGAATGAATTCGTGGTGATCGAATTCGCTAATGATGTAAAAATAAAGAAATTTGGGAAAAATTGGGATTTTGATCTTTCAAAATTGTATGTATAGAGTGTTTATGTTGTTATTATGTGGTATTTCATGTTTATGGATGTTATTATAGAGTTTTAGATGTTTAGGTTTGGAAATTTTGTAGTGTTTTGGTTTGTTTGGGTTTTCGGTAGTGTATCGGAAAGCGGTGTCATAGCGTTTACATGCGGTGTGTGTGTTGCCATTGCACCACCACCATACCGTCGAAATGGCACAATGGCTTATTCTTAAGGGTTTTGATTGATTGAGCACCGGTACTTATTCATGTTGCCCAAGCCAAAAAGTTAAGACTAAAAGTGTTCCAAAGCCAAATACTTGAATCGCTACCACACCCTAAATTGTGACAGTGAGGTCTGCTTAATTGCAGGTCAGGCATAATTGACTTATATTAGTTTAGTAAGTATGTTATTGATGTTGAGGCATAATATAAACTTTAATAGCAGATTGTCATGCGTTATAATACAAAGTATAAAAGATTTTGAAGTGATTGTTAATTGAGTTACATAATGAAACTAAAAGTGGTGTTTTTAAAGGTTAGAGATGAATGATTAAGTTATGTTGGCTTGTAATGAGATTTCAGATTCGTTAAGTATATTAACCTACGTGGTTAGGTGCTAGGTTAGGGTTATGACCTAAATGATGGTTTAAAACCTAAAAGCTAATATTCATACAACTAATTATGGCTGTGATTTCAATGATGTATGTCGGGTAATTGGAGATTATTTTTCATTTGTGTAGCTTACAATCAAGGCAAGTTTTCTAACTCTACCTTGTTATTATTGAGCAAGTTCTTAAACCTTAACTCTTTACATTGAGCAAAGTTTTCTAACTTCATTATTTTCATATTGAATGCAAGTTCCCATTCCTAAATTATTATTGTGCAAGTTTCTAATATTCTTTATGAAGTTAAGCAAGATTAACCTATCTTGCGTATGTTTGTACAGGCTTATGTAACCTAATTCATTACATTGAGCGAGATTTAGTTTCCTAATTGTTATTCAAAGCATATATTGTTCTAATACATTGATTCAAGGGAGATTGTTTTAACTCTTCTATAGCTCTTTGCATGTATATCATGTTTACTCAATTATATATTATTGTTATTCAATCTTTGACTTTGATAACCTTGTTCAAAGCTTTATCGTTGTATTAAACCTTCAAGTAGTAAGCAAACCTTTATTGATTGAATTAATCTATATTCGAATAGTGTTCTAAAATTCTAGAAACACTGATAAGCTATTTCTAAACTAAACTTTCTTTAGTACGAAAATTCTAAATCCAAACTGAGACGAACAACCCTAACATAGGAGATTTTTGTACGTGTAACGTTTAGATGCTTGTGCACAATACATGGTACAAAGGGATGATTCCCCTAAGTACGTTAAGAAGGGTTCGTAAAGTCTAAATGACTATTAAGGTTGGGTAATAATACCTAAGTACCGGGGACATAGTTTGTGGTCTTAAGACCCTCAGATAATTAAAGTTCAAACTTGTTTTCTATTTTGATTTGTAAAACAAGTTCTTTATTGTTCAACTTTTATTGTTCACTCTCATGTTATTATCATTGCTACTTTCTATATCAGTGAGCATTTGTTTGCTCACTCTTGTAATTAACACTGCAGCTAAAGTGGAGAAAGTTGATGAGTCATCGACTAGCAAAGGCAAGGGCAAGATGTCCAAATGATGAAGACTTTTGAGAATTTTATTTTAATGAATTATGTTTCAAGACTTGTTTTATTTTATTATGTATTCCGCAAACTGATGTAATAATTTTAAGGTTAGATTACCTGGGATTTAATTTTAGATGATGATGTAACCCTTTAATGGGAGAAATTATTGTTTAAGTTATTTTAATTATGTCTTTATCCTTTATTATGGGTAGTTAGATGTAATAGTTTTTGATAAGTGAGTACCAAATCCTATGGGAATGGAGTACCTGGATTTGGGGGTGTCACAGTATGTAGGACTGAATTGAGGAACATGAATAGTTAACGTGTAATCTACGCAAGGCAAGTTTCTAAACCTTACCTCTTTACATTGAGCAAGTTTTCTAACCCTAAACTTTATTTGAGGAAGTTCTAGACTTATATTCTATATCGATCAAGTTTTTGTTATTTATTGATAAAGTTTAAGATTTCATATATAGATGTTATCATTCTTTTAAAATATGATTCCTGTTATACAATACTTATTCCATTGTATACCTCTTGAGTTTATTATTCAAACTGAATATCATTTATTGTTGAATCTTATAAGACTAGCAAACCTTTACTGATTCGACTAGTCCATAGTTGATGAACATTCTAAATTTTAGAACCTTTATTGAGATTATCCAAGCCAAACTTCCTTTGGTGTGGAATTTAATGTCAAACTGAGATGAACAACCCTGTTATAGGGGATTAATTATTCTTTAGCGTTAAGATATTGTGCACAATATGGTACTAAGGGCTAATCCCCCTAAGTATGAAAAGAAGAGTCCACAATCTTATGATTGTTAAAGGTTTCTAGTATAAACACTTGACAACCTAGGACAAAGTTCAAGGTCTTATAACCCTTAGAAGTTATTTTGATTCTTATTATTCATTGTTGATTCAAAAGTTGAGTTTCTTATTTCAGAAGACTTTGATTCATTCGCATGTTATTATTTTATTGTTATATTATTATACTTGTGGGAAATCGTGCTCATTCTTGCGTAATAATAACATTACAGTTAAGAACGAAAGGTCCGACGAGCCTTCTACTAGCAAAGGCAAAGGCAAGGTCAACAAGTGTTGAAGACTTGTTGTTTATTTGTTATGTTATGTTTCAGACTTATGTTTAAGTTGTGTAAGACTTAATATTTGTTTATGTTTCCGTATTTTAGATTTAAGGTTAGTATGACCTGGGATTGATGTATTTAAATCAGATGTTGTAACTCCATAAGGAGAAGATTTATTTCTATCTATTTATGGTTTTTCATTTATTATGGGTACATAGATACATGATGTTTGGATAGTGAATACCAAATTCCATGGGATTTGAAGTACCCGAATTTGGGGGTGTCATAGTTGGAAGTTCCACCACGAAATCCATAGTAATATGCTCCCACTTCCATTATGGTATTTCTAATGGTTGTAATAATCTACTTGGTCTCTGATGTTCAGCTTTAACTTTTTGGCATGTCAAGCATTTCGCAACACACTCAGCAACGTCCCTTTTCATATTTGGTCACCATAAATGCGGTCGAAGATCCTGATACATCTTTGTGCTCCCCAGGTCAATTGAATATCTTGAGTTTTGAGCTTCGGTCAAAATTTTATCTTTAATCTCTGATACAGGCAGAACCCAGATTCTTCCTTTGAATCTCAATAACCCTTCGGTATCGACTTTGAACTTTACTTCTTGACCTTCGGACACCTTGTTTTGTATTTTCTGACACTCTTCATCTTGAAGTTGAGCTTATTTTACCTTGTCCACCAAAGTTGAACTAGTCTCCATCTAGATAAATCTTTCATTTGATTCTATCGGATATCTTACCTCGAACTCTAGTTTCGACATTGCTGAGATTAGCTCCTCCTGAACAATTAATAACATCAATTTCTCCTGACCCTTTCTACTCAAGGCCTCAACAACCACATTTGCTTTACCCAGATGATAAAGAATCTCGTAGTCGTAATCCTTTATCAGTTCCAACCATCTTCTTTGACGTATTTCAAATGTTTCTGTGTGAAAATATATTTCAGACTCTTATTATCCGAATATATCTCAGACTTCTCTTTTATAGAGATAGTGCCTCCATATCTTCAAAGCAAACACTACCACGGCTAATTCTAAATCATGAGTCAGGTATCCTTTCTCATAGTCCTTCAATTATCTTGAGGCATATGCAATGACTTTGACATTTTTCATAAGCACACAGCCTAGTCCTTTATGCGATGTGGCACTATACACCACAAAGTTTCCTATATTATTTGATAAAGACAACACATGTGCCATACTTAGGTTCTTCTTTAATTCCTAAAAACTTTCTTCACACTTATCCGTCCAAACAAATTTTACGTCTTTCTTTGTCGAATTCTTCAATGGAGTGGCGATCTTGGAAAAGTCTTGAATAAAGCATCTATAGTAACCTGCCAAAACCAAGAAATTTCTTACCTCTAACGGTGTCTTCGGTTGTTCCCAATTTATTATAGCTTCAACTTTAGATGGATCTACAGAAATTCCATCCTTGTCAATCACATGACCAAGAAATTGCACTCGCTCTAGCCAGAATTCACATTTAAAGAATTTCGCACACAACTTTTCTCTTCTTAGCATCTCCAACATCAGCCTTAAATCTTCCACATGTTCTTCTTGAATTTTAGAGTACACCAGGATGTCATCGATGAACCACAACAAACTTATCTAAGAATGGTTTGACCACCCTGTTCATCAAATCCATGAATGTTGCGGGGGTACTGGTTAAACCAAAAGACATTACCAGAAACTCGTAATGTCCGTACCGAGTTCTGAATGTCATCTTCAGTATATCCTCCTTCCTTACCTTCAACTAATGATACAATTCATCTATCCTTGGTAATGGATATTTATTTTTAATCGTGACTTTGTTCAATTCTCTAAAATCGATGCAAAGATGCATTGACCCATCCTTTCTCTTCCCAAATAACACCGGTGCTCCTCACGGTGACACGCTCAGCTGAATATACTTCTTTTCTAATCGCTCTTGAAGTTGTACCATCAACTCTTTCATCTCTACTGGAGCCATTCTGTATGGGGCCTTCGATATCGGTGTATTCTTTGGTGGTAAGTCGATAACAAACACAATCTCTCTGTCAGGCGGAAGTCCTGACAAATCATCTTGAAACACATCCACAAAATCTTGAACGATTGGTATCTCCTCCAGTTTTGCACCCTTCTTCTGAGAATCGACTATGTAGGCTAAATATCCTACACACCCTTGTCTTAACAACTTCTTGCATGGCTTGCATTATCGTCTGACAACTCGCTTGTCTAGGCAACTTGCTGCAATAGAGCACTCCTTTGACGAAGTCATAAGGTTTACACACTTCTTTTGGCAATAAATTATCGCCCCATAATTGAATAGCCAATCCATTTACAATATAACGTCAAATTCCCCAAGTTTAATCAGAATCAAATCCACTACCATCACGTTTCCCTTAATATTGACCCTATAATTCTTATATACATACTTAACAAGAATCATTTCCCTATTCGCAAATTCTATGTTCAAAGGGAAATTTAACTCTTCTCTAGGCAAACCCAAATTCTAAGCAAAATCATCAGATATGAATGAAGAAATAGCACCGGAATAAAATAATTCGTAAGCATTTATATCATTAATCGGAATAATACCTGCCACCACATCCTTTGACTGCATAAGATCCTGCACGGTCATGTTGAACGTTCTAGCAGGTAGCCAGTTCGATGGCGTTGGTACAACAATAGTCAGTGTGCCACAACTACTATTCCCCTTATTTCCACCTATTCCTCCTGCTGCCTTCTTAGGATAATCGCGAGCCAAATGATCATTCAACCCACACATAAAACAAGCACCCTTCTTTTGATTAGGGCAACTCAAAGCAATGTGACCCTCCTGACCACAGTTGAAAAAACACATCTTCCCCTTTAGGTAAACACCTGCGTGATTTTTCCCGCAGGTAGCACAAGCTTCAAATTTCCTCTTCTGCTGACTTCCAGTGTTTGTATTCTCATTCCACTTCCTCTTATGAGTGTTGCCACTGTTGCTTCCACCACATGTCTTATTCTCCATTTCATTATTTTTTTTTCTTCCGCTCCTTATTATACTTGGTCAGAGCGTCACTCCCACCTTCTGCTATTATCTCCCTTTCCAACATTGCTGCAAACGTATTCAGCCGAAACATTGAGACATCGCTATATAACCAGGGTTTCAATCCTCGCTCAAACCACCTCGCCTTGCGCTCATCTGTGTTGACTTGATACGGCACAAACCTCTCCAGCTGTTGAACTTTGTCGAATATTCCGAACACTGTCATCGCAACCCTGCTTCAACTCTAGAAACTGTGTGACAACCCAAATTTTCAAAAATTATTAAATAAGAATTTAGTAAATAAAATTCTTAGTATGAGATGTTTTAAGTTTGAGTATGTATGTATACGTGCTATATAATTTTGAAATATGTGTTGGTATGAAGAGATTAGGTGTGAATATAGAAGAGAAATATATATTTATATATATTTAGAAAATGAGGTTAATAGTTAGTTTAACTATTGAAGAAAGTAAATAAAATTGTTATGAAAAGGAAATTAACTGAATAACATTAGTTAATTTGATTAAGTTGAAAATTATATTACGAGATAATATAATTTGATTATTAAGCTTTGGCAATGGAATTGTTATGAGTTAATCTCATAAATAAAGTAAGTAGTTCATTTAAGTAAAATAGTGAATTGACGTAAATATATTTGTTTTACTAAAATGATAGGGTAATATATTACATATAAATGTAATTAGGTTATCTAATGACTTAATGTATTATATTATGCCAAGTGGTTGTCAAATTTGGCTATGAGATAAGGAGAACCAATATGTATATGAAAAAAAAAATTGGAATCAAGATCAATAAATTGATTAATATTTAAGTAGCGATTAGATGTATGGATTAAATAAATTGTATTGAGACAATTTATGCGAGGAAAGGAATTAAATAATTATATATTATAATTGTATGATTCATTTGAGTTAATTAAAATAATTAATGGAATAAATATTAATTAATTTAATGGAAAGGTTTATTTTAAGTTGAGGTGTTATGAATAAAATTTTGGAATGTATGGAGTAATAGTTATACATATTATAATTGTATAATTATTCAATGTAGCTAGCTAAATAATTTAGAAATAAAGTGTAGTGTGACATAGGTATCATATAGTAAAAGGAATATTAAAATAAACAAGAAGAGAGTCTAATGAAGTTAGCCAAATAAGGCTTAAAGACTCTCCATATTTTTAACAGCTGGAGACTTTTCCTTTGTATAACTGATAACTTAACTTAAGTTCACGTATTCTTTATTCATACACTCATTTTGCTTAAGCTGAGAAAAGGAGAGTTTTGTGAGGGAAAGAATTCTCTATAAGTTAGAGAAAGAAATCTGGGGAATCACAGAAGAAGAAGAAGATTGATTAAACAATTTCCATCATTGGTTAAGACTAAGAAGATTCAAGGTAAGAATCAATTCTAAAACATCAAACCTCTATTCTTGAGTTTTCTATAGAAGGTATTTGGTTGTATGATTTGATAAGTTGTTGAATAAATATGTTTATGGGTTGGTATAACCCATTTTATAACATCTAAAAGTGGTTTTTAGGGTGATCAAGTTCATGAAAGTATGATTAAACAAAAAGAAATTGATTTTTTTTATAGATATATGTACATTAGGGCTTGTTTTAGAATCAAAAATTGATGATGAATTCATGATATAATCTAAAATTGATTATAGATGTTGTTAGTATGATGAAAAATGAAAACAAGCCAAGTTGAACGAGTCAAAATGATTGTAAAACAAATTTGTAGTGAATGGATTCGTTAAATATGTTTAAATCATGAAAATATAGCATGAACACTGAATTAGAACCCTTAAAATGAATTGTTAATGTTTTTGAACTGTTATAATTATTCTGTAGATGAGTAGTTCAGAGTTTAACAAATCCATAGAATTGAAAATGGACTAATTTGGATGTAAGTTATGAAGATTAGAAGGAGAACAATTTCAAAAATCGCTAAAACAGTAAACTACAGAATCTGACTCTGCTAACGGGCGTAGCTGTGTTGTGCCCTAAGTCTATTGGGGCATAGCTTCCCTCTTAGGCGTAGCTTCACTGTGTCCAAGGCTTACTTGGGCGCAGTTGCGCTCTAGGTGTGCCAAGTGAGACTGTTTTGACATCTTGTAGTAAAATGGCCATAAAATTTTCATACGAACTTCAATTGAGGCGATTCAGAATGATTCAGAAAGATAACGAGTAGACATACAATATTCATTCTTTATTTTTTTCCATTTGAGGTCAGAAACAGGGGTCAAAATTTCCATATTTGGGACTGATGTGTATTCGGAGGCAATTAGAGGGCGTCGGGTATGCACATATGCAAGTGTAGTGCTTATGACGATAAAAGATGTTGTTCTATGTTATAAACTATGAATATTAGTAAATATAATGATGCATAACATTCATAAATGATATATTAGATAAGTTGTATAAGCATACTAAGCATACACAAGAGAGACAAATCGGGCGTATGACGAATGAACGTTGAAACACCGTGACAAGTGTTAATGAATGTAAAAAGTGTTTTAAGTCAAATGAAATGAATATTATAAGATATGAAATGGGGTTAATATAAAACCAATAAGTAGTCCTATCAAGGCTTAAACACTTGAATGAACTTCGAGTATGACCAAAGAAGTAATATAGTGAGATATAAGTTGAAAGTTAACACAATAAAATTGAACATTGTGTATTCATTAAAACTACTATGGGATGTAGAGTAAAGTTTGAATTACAACTACTATGCGTTGTTATATGACTAATAGTTTATGTGCATGATTATATAATTGCGTAGGGCACGTGAAGTGCAGATAGCCGTAAGCTGTTAAACTATAATTGGTAAAGAACGATCAAGGCAAGTCTTTTAGTTCCTATTTGCTATGTGAACTTGCTGATGAACTATTTTAAATCTTTATTGCAAAGAGAATGATGTGTTATATATATGTTGAAAGTATGAGACGTTAAAGTCAACTTATGACTACGTTGATTGAGTAATGAATGCTGTTTGAGTAAGGAACTCAATCTTTATACTTGTTATATGAACCGCAACATGGATGTTATGTTAGTCCAACGATTATGAGATATATGTTGAGCATGTTATTATGTACTACGTGATGCATGAAAATTTTTAGATTTGTTTCGTTGTTGAGCTCAACCTTGCAAATAACCATTTTTGCAGGTTAAGGATACAAGGTAGCTCTATGTGCTACTTTAAAGACATGAATCAGATATAATGCATGAAGATTTATATACTTTGCCTGAGTTGTTATTATTTGAACCATGTTTAAGGTTCCGAATAATGTATGATGTTTAATAGATGTTCAGTTATAAAGTTTAAGTTTTGTTCGTTGTGTAAAGGGTATTGAACCTGAATGTAAGTTTTTTTTATTAACTCTGTTAAACTGAGTACTAAACTAAGTATGTTTCAAAGGTAGGTAAAGATAATGGTTTTGAGAAATGTACTTGATAATTTATGTTGTAAAATTTCGTATGTAGTTGTAAAGTTTGAGCTACCCAATGTATAAGGGATATCGAGCTAAGATGTAAGATTTTATATAATAACTTTGATGAAGCGAATCATAAAATAAACTTGATTCCGAGATGTGTAAATGATAAAAGGTGGTGATTCAGGGAATTTAAGTAAGAAGACATAAAATTTTCAATTATTCTGCATATTATGAAGTTTAACATCGATTTATGATGTAAAATCAGAAGTTCGACATATTGCTAATGACCAAAGTTGAGAGATGAATTGTATGAATTTTGGGGTTGTTACAAACTGTACCTCCATCTGGTTCTATAAGCTCATTGAAAAATATGTCTCGATAAATATTTCCTTGAATCTCTCCCACGATATTATCCCTTGTCCCCCTCGAGTCTTATATGTCTGCCACCAGTAGCTGGCTTTCGACTTCAGTATAAACGTTGCGAAGGCAGTTTTTTGATCATCATTGACCCTGGAAACATCGAACACTTTCTCCATCTCCATAATCCAGGTTTTGGCATCCACTGGATTTATAGTTCCTCGAAACTATGGCGGTCCAACCGCTTTGAAATCCTTAAAAGTTATAGCCTGAGCTTACGGCTGATTATGTAATGCTCCCATAAGTAAGGTCACCAACTGCTGGACTGGATTAGCATTGGCGTCATTGTTATTAGTAGACCCCTCAGGGTTTTGTTGTAGTGGTTGACGTCTTCGTGGCGATATTTTCGGTTTAAAAGATACGCTTATTAGATCATTACATAATTCTTTAAGTATTTAATACTTAACTTGAACATTTTAAGGTCAACACTTAACATATAACATCTTGAATAAACCTTAAGATTTTATTCATTTATAACTTTTAAAAACATAGAAAAGATAATATCATTGCTATTTACATCAACTTTCCTGAACTAGTAAGGTTTCAAGACAACATCATCATATCCCATTAGTTATATAACACTTGGGATTTACATATTATTTATCATATAGTAATTACACTACAAGAAATCACACAAAAAATGACGCTAAAATTTGTCACATAAAATTCATTTTTCGTCACTAAAACATTTCGTGACGATTCTTAATCGTCACAGAGACCGTCATCGTATGAGCGTGGTATTAGGTATATTTGACAATATTTGATGTCGTCACTAAATGTTTTAACTTATGGGGATGATTTACATCATTGTCACTATAATTAATTACTTTTAGTGACGTTAATAGCGTCACTATTTGAATGAAACTTTCGTCACTCTATATTATGTTTCGTCATCAAAACTTGGTGCAGTAAATGACAAAAATCATTTTTCGTCATTAAATGATATTGTTTTAGTGACGAAAATATGTTACTCACTTTAAATCATCTAATTTTAATGATGACAATATTGTCATATTTATGATTATTCTTTCATCATGTTATTGTGTTCAGCGTCACCAAAAATAAGAAAATAAATGACGACAGAATAATTCGTCACCTAATAATATATTTAACATGACAATTATGTCGTTGTCATTTCATATTTTAAATAATATTACAAAATAATTTGTCACCAAAGAGTTATTTTTTGGGATACATTTTTCAATGTCACTAATTGAATACTTATGGTGATTTATACATCTAAATCACAAAAGAGTTACTAATAGTGACAAAATTAGTTGTTGTGACTAAATGAATATTTAACAGTGACGATATAGTTTGTCACCAAAGAGTTAATTTGTATGACACATTTTTTTATGTCACTAATTGAATAATTATGGTGACGATAGAACTCGTCACATAAAGAGTTATTAATAGTTACAAAATTAAAAGGCATCACTAAATGATAAATAATAGTGACGGCATAACTTGTCACCAAATAGTTAATATTAGTGACAATATCAATTGTCATAACTAAATGAATATATATAATGACAATACTATTAATTCTAAAGAGTTAATATTATTCGTCATTAAATTTTAATTTTCATTGATCAAATATTATTTGCCAATAAATGATTATAAATCCTGGTGATGTGGTGGTCATATTAAGGTGTTTGACATTCAAAATGTATTGTTACATTAACAATTTTCAATAAAAAAAATATAATACATTTAGTGAGCTTTTTAAATCAACGTTACACCTGTATATACTATAAGAGACAAAAGGCAATAAACATTTTAAATAAAAAGTAATTATCTTATAAAAAAATAGTAGATTCACTGATTCAACAAAATACCCAACTACCTAGGCAATAAACAGTTGCTTAAATAATCTAAGTACCACAAAACAAAATTATATAATCCAAAAAGCTGAAATTCTAAAATCCATATCCTAATAAAATGCTTAATTAAAACCTTCAACCTTGTGGTTATTGACCTTCCAGAAAAAACTCTATCTGCAAATCAAAAAAAACATATAGACATAAATCAATTAAATAGTTATGAAATTAAAAAAAATGTATATAAAGAAAGAAATGTTTAAATAATAAATTGTGAATTTTCCAGAACTATATCTATACTAGCATTATAGCAACCAAAATCAATATCCATAGAATTTAGAGGATCCGCAGAATCAGATTCTGGTTGAAGCTATAATATGAAAATAGACTTCAAGAAAGTCGTCCCAAGTGCAGAGAGATATATTTATGAATCCCAAAATATGAGAACTATTAGAGCAAGTTTTAAACTAACCGAGAAGCTTGAGGAAGGAAAGAACCAAGCTCCTCTGCACAAGTGAAGAAGTAATTATGTCAGCACTAAAATATCAGTGTGAAGTAATGAGCACCATTTAGGAAAAATATTAAACAACTATTAAACAGATGTATGCTCTATGCAATTTTGCAATTATGTTATGATGTTTCCTAAACAAATGCATTTTGTTCAACAATTAGTTACTCAATTTTGCAATTACTTAATCATGGAACTTTAATATTCATCTTTCTATAATAGAGCCTATGTATCTAACTAATAACAGTTCGAAACACTTTGTAAACACAATAATGGCGACAACACAACACCCAAAAAAGCCCAACAATAGAGACCAATAACCCAATAACCAACAACCAACAACATGAATTATAACTTTAGCAGGAATCACTTTTTGAGCAAAGCTAAAGCAAACCACCAAATTAGACCAACTGAGTTTGTTTGCTACAACAACAATCCAAACAAAAAACTATATCAGTATAAATAAAATTCATGTTTGTCCTAAATAAAGGAAAATAAATAAGAAAGTCTAACATTTTTAAGAATTCAACACATCACACACCAAATTCAAAATATTTAACATTTGAAAGCATAATTGAAGTTTAAAAGTATTTATTACTTACATGATATTTTTCTCTAGTATAAGTTCATCCCATTAGCAGCCATAATTGCCATAAGTTTGTTGATATTTACACCTTGATCAACCAATTGAGTTTTCAAATCAGACACTTCAGTCTCAAATTCAGCCACTTATGTCTTAAGATCATTTACTTAAGAGTTAGACATTTATAGCTTTTGTTGTGTATCTTTAATTTCCTTTTGGACTTGTTGGGTAGCTAAATCAGATGATGTGATGCGCCTGCTTAGAGGTTTTGGACCATACCCAAGGCCTTTAATGTTACCAGTGTCGACGTTGGGATTTTTGAGTGTCCCTTTTTGTTACTTGTTCTTTCGTGTTCTCATGTTAATGTGAGATTTGTATGAAAAAACAAGTGAAAAAGGTCTGACATGTATAATGTCGACGATTTGACTTTAAGAGTCGCCAGTTGGTGTATTTAACTGGTTACACCAACGTAACCAAAAAGGTTTGCACATTGACCCAGTGTTTTGACACTGCTAGACGGGTTTGTGAAATCGAGATTCATTTTGGGTCCGGGGGCTTGATTATGCGGAGGGAAGGTGTTAGGCACCCCCCGACATCCGTGTTACCACGGTGACAACCACTTTTCAAAGAAATTATTATATGAATGTGTGTGTGTGTGTGTGTGTTTGTGTGGATCAATGTGCAATTATTTGAAAGTAGTGCGAGGCCTCGTTCGCACCTATATACACAAGGTTTGAATTTTATAGAAAAAATCAGTTTTAACCAAGATGTAGTAATGACATTTTGTAAAAGAGGTTTTCAAACCCCGTGCTCAATAGGAATTGAGACCTTTTCATACTTCCATTTTATTATTAAATGTTCGGCTTGTTTGCTTTTATTTTTGAGATGCGAAGCATTCTAGAAAAAATAATATCTGAAGATGTCGAACTCCTCATGGGCGTGATGTGACCATCCAAGGAAATTTGAACCTTTGTAAAATAATATGCGTGTAACTTACAATTTGAAAAATGTTCATCATGGGAACCGAATCTAGATTCAAAGAACCGAACACTGTGATCACATGATTCCTAGGCTCACATGATCTGCAATTTGTATGGAAAGCGATGTCGATTATATATATATAAAAAGGCGTAAATATATATATACGCATACATGATCAAGCACCACGAAGCAACTCCTTAGGGGATCGGAAATGTATATATATAAAAGCGGTAAATATATATATATATATATATATATATATATATATATATATATATATATATATATATATATATATATATATATATATATATATGGACATGATCAACCACCATGAGTAAACTCCGTGTGGGACGAAATGTAAATAAAGTTGTAAAAGCGATCAACTCGCCACTTAAGTAAACTCGAGCAGGACGAAATATAAATAAAGTTGTAAGCGATCAAGCGCCACAACAAGTAAACTCTAGCGGTGATGAAATGTAAATAAAATATATATGTACAAATATATATATATAAAAGCATAAATGCACTGAGATGTGAATCGAGGCTCATCGTATATGTCCAACAACAATTATATTTATATATATATATAAGCGATTAAATGCATAGGATATAAAATCTGGGCTCATTAGAGCAGATCGACTCGGTTTATATATATATATATATATATATATATATATATATATATATATATATATAAGCAATTAAACGCTCTGCATCAAGTTCAGGCTCAATCGAGGCATAACTCGATAATGTTAGTCCATATATGAAATATATACATATATATAAATATATATATATACAGATGAAATGAAAACCACGGACCGAAAGTAGGGCAAACACACTCACACGACTCTCAGCGTGTACAATGTTGTGTATGCTAATATGAGAAGAAGGCTTTATAGAATATAAGAAGGCTTACGTTGGAACGCCAAAGTAGACTTCTATGACTTTAAATGGATAAACACTCTCGGCTCCATGCAGGATAAAAAGATAGCTATATGTGAGCTAACTAGTGTTTAGAAGTGAGGAAACACTCAAAAGATGTGTATGCAGAGTAAAATAGACAGGCTTCCTCGCCTTTTTCCCTCTTTCTCCTTCTCAAATGGCTGACCCCAAGGCTTGTATATATAGACGGATGGCCGCAGGTACACCTGAGTATACTGATTATTACTGCAATGGTCGTGGATGCATCCGAGCCTCGCGGGTCCCATCGTCTCGTAGTACGTGCACTCATACACTGTAATGTCCTCTCAAACTTGCAGAACTTCAATCCGAGCATCCGAATGAGGTATATCTGACCTTCTTCGGACCGTTTGTGTAGAGAGTTACGCAATAACATGGATTAGAGGTTATACGAAGTCAGGAAGAGGGGTCTATGCCCATGGTCTTCAAGCTTCAAATTCTATCCAAAGTACTGCCATGCGTAATAGTCACTCGGGATTGTTAATCCTCGGCTCTTGTGGGACATTGTTGGATGTATGTATGTATGAAGTGTTGAGACGACGTGCAGGTGTTGAAAGAACAAGATGACATTTGACTTCTCACCGGGGTTATCGCCGGTTTAAGCGGAAAGTAGACGTTGCTCAGGGTTACAGCTGAGATTGGACTACTTGTTGGTATGTCGTGATATCTTCTTGTTGAGATGGTAAGATGACGTTGTGACTCCTCACCGGGGTTATCGCCGATTTAAGCGGAAAGCTGACGTTGCTCAGGGTTACATCTGAGATTAGACTGCTGCTTGTTTGTATGAATCACTGTCATCTGTTGATGTTCCTGTCTGCCCGTTGTCAACTCCGGGTCTGAGGTGTGTGTGCCTCGACAGGATGTCTAAGGTTGAAGCTGATTGCATAGGTTTGAAACAAGCATATCCGGGGTTATCGCCGAAACTATAATGGAATCTCTTGGGGCTATCACAAAGGATGGGGTTCTATACTCGGTGGTGTCTCTAGGATCGGGCCGGCGTCAGCGGTGTTATCGCTAAGACAGAAGCGTCTTTACGGTGTTGTTGCCGATCTTTTTAATCTGCATATCTCGGGGTTATATCCGAGATTGAAAATGACATTCCCGGTGTGTGTTTCGGGTTTGAGATGATGTTATCAGTTTGTGTTCCGGGTTGGAACTGAACTTTCGGTAGTACCCAGAATGGATGTAAGCTGTCTTTCAGGGTTATCTCCAAAAGACGAATCTACCCTCCTGTAATGTTAGTAATAGGAGTGCAAAAAATTCGAGTGTCTACAGATGCCCCTCTTTATCATATTCATGCAATGCAAGGCATGGATAGGATAAAGAATACTAGACACTTGAAATGCAAGCAAGATAAACATGATGCTATATGCAGCAACATGATGCAAATGCATGTAAAATGCATGAATGATTGTCAGGTAATCCTGTTGGGATGACAATCAGTGATGGCATGGACATGCGATCTAAGTTTCCAAGGATGTTGACGTTGGGGCTATCACCAAAGTCTTGTAGACACTGGCTTATATTCCATAAAGGTACCTCTTGTGTGTAAGAGATCTGTGGGGATAAAGCTTTGTCCATTTGAGGATGTGTATAACATATTCCCTCATTCTGTCGGAGTTACTGCCAACAGTTTGTTGTTATCAGAGTTGCCTGATCTTCACTGATGTGTGTATCACCAAATAAATCCCTGTTGGATGCATTGTCAAGGCTTCTTAACCTTCATTGATGTGTGTATCAATGGTAGCATTGTGTTATAGCCCTTGTTGGGGAAGGTTTCTTCGATGGGTTTACTTCCCATCGGCTGACATGATGTCAAGACTGCTTGACCTTCATTGATGTGTGTATCAATGGTTTCATTGCGTTGTAACCTCCGTCGGGGATACGTAGATGCTTGAAATATGCGCGTTGTGGCCCCCACTGGGGATACATAGATACTTGATAACTTCGGCGTTGTAACCCCCGTCGGGGAGGTTTGATATTTCGTGATTTTGCGTTGTAACCCCCGCCGGGAAGGTTTTAGGGTTGTGACCCTGTAATGACGGCATCTGACCTTTGTGGGGTATTGCCGAGAATGATCTGTGAAAGCTAAGCTCATGGGTATAGTATACAGTACATTTAAGCGAATACCTTTGAGACGACGGGAGTTTAACTCTGACCGACGAGAAACCAAGATTTTAGGCTATTCCGCTTAATCGCGTAGCACTTTTATTCCTGATTTGGCCTTTTCAGCTTGTGAGACCTCCTTTGCAACTCTAACTGGAGTGAGTCGGAGGTGTGGGACCCATATAGGAGTGTCGCAGGTGTACCTATAGGAGTTCATGAGTTAGCTTTGGGCCAATGATATTCTATGTATAAAGCGATTGGTTGCTTTATAAGTCATTTTCAAGTTGCAATGAAGGAAATCGAGAGCTTTTCTTGGATCTCTTTGAAGTTCGGGCAACTTTCAGATATTCGCCACCGTATAAGCGTTCTTCTTCATCACAGTAACACATATATGTATTTTTTTTCCAATTTCTGTCCGTTGGAAAATGACTTATCGTATGAAATGCATTTAGACACATAGTAGTGAATATGCATGCTGATATGACTTGATAAAAAATATTCAACATAGCAAATGTTAGTATTAAACCATGCTAAATAAATGAGGTATGAAGTTAGATCTTTAATCTTCTTTATTTCCTATTGATGAGGAGTCAAGGAGTCTAATGTTGATCTGCATTTGATATAGGTTCCCGGCTTCACACAGCATCGAGGGAACTGGTTTAGCATCACTCTATATATCAGGCTTTGCATGATGACTACAGAGCGATCGTCCATGGCTAGGGATTCGGGAGGTTCTTCTCCATTCTACCCCGTCGCTGTCCCTGGGGTTACCTTAGGGCATTGTCTGAGCGATGGTTTCACCAGACTCAGTCACTCCATTTGTTGGACTGCGAGGTGATGATGACGCCGATGGATTGGCAATTTATCACAGGTATGGAGTTTGGAGGGGAGCCGGTGCCTTGCACGACGGATATCACCCCTACTGCCGTCAGATCCTTATTGGGAGTTCCAGCGGAGGCGCTCAAGGGCAGCACTATTCGTACAGGTCCTTTGAGCATAGATGCTATGAGCGGGCTATTGAGTGAGCCCATACCCAATGATGTAAGAGTTAGGGATCGCATTCTCCGGTGATTGTTCCTGATGATCATTAGGGGCTACTTCATAGCAGATAATTCCTCTACGGTGTCCTTCGGTTTGATCAGCGCCACTCGACACGTGGACCGTATAGGAGAGTATGATTGGGGTTCCTACACCTTTGCCTACTTCCTCAGGGGAATGCGCATGCAATCACAGGGCTTGACCGAGGCGTGGTTAGGATTCTACCCATTTCTGCTGGTGAGTGTTTCTCTTGTCTTTTCCCATGTATGGGTTAAGAGCGTGGTTTGCCTTTGTGTTGGCAGTTTTGGGCCTATGAGAGGCTTCCTTGTTTGCGTCCTGTGAGCGTGTTAGGTTTAGACACCTATCTATGAGGACGGAGATGGCATCATTCCATACTGGCGGAGGTCCCTGTTGCTGAGGGTTTCACTCATTGTCACCTACAGTTGGAGTTATTGACAGTCGATGTCATCACATGGATTCCCTACTCTGGAGAGCATTTGGGAGTTGGTTTTGAGGATGGGTACCGCCCGGAGTTAAGTACGTCATTTCCACCTTGAGGATTCCTCTCTTCTGAGATGGAGGATGGGAGCTCTATTTAGGAGAAGCGTTCTATCAGAGTGGACTTCTACAGAGAGATTCGTATACCGATCTTGCCTCCCTGCCAGACGTTATTGGCTTCGTTCCACGATCACCCGTCATTGACATCCCATTGATGGGGATTGACGGTTTTACATTGTCGGAGGCCCTGTTCTCGTCGGGAGATGTTCCAATATTGGTGGATCCCTCAAATGCGATTGGAGCTCGGACCAGCGCCACACGGTTTATGGGGATATGGTTCTAGGATCCATGATGATGACGGATTGGCTAGCTTTGTGTCGTAGATTCGACTCATGTGACCGCAGATTGACATGATTGACTTCGGCAAATTGGACCGGTCACATCTTTTCATTCGGCATTTGGGGCGTAGTTCTTGCAGAGGTAGATACTTTTGATCCATCCAGCTCTGGCGCTGGTCCCTCAGGTGACCCATATGGTTTTACCGACGCAGATCCTCCTTTGTATCGACCTGACATCCCTGTAGATAGAGATCCGAGTGATTCGGAGGAGGAGTTACATCAGTGGATAGGATCGATGATGTGAACATCGACACTCTTGATTTTTTTCTCGATGTATTTCTCTATCTCTTTTGATAGGCCTCTGTTGTATGTTGGGTAGTTTCACCTATTTTCCTGTATTTTAGCGAAAGATGAGATGTATTAGATGATGATATACTTAGGAATGTATGTATAGTCTTCCATTCCCTATATTATATTGCCATCTATTGTATCATGCATGTTATTATGTTATGCATATGTATGTCCAGAGATATTCAACATTGACCCCTGGATGGTCTTATGACACGGCCCGTACAGATGTCTTCTTCGACAATTAGCCGTATTGATCATACCCCACCATTTGTGGTGGTAGCTGGTATGCGCTCGTGGTATGATAGTATATCACCATCAAACATGGTAATCGTAGATGATTTGCTGCAACATACTATGACCCTGTTGATGTTTCAGGTTCCCACAGGATTTGTAGAGGGTATGCTAGAGCACTGGGTATCGGAGAGACTGGTTTTCCGATTTGGGAGCCAGGGGTTGACTCCTACTTTGGAGGAGTATGCACGGTTGACGATGCTGCCGCTGGACAGACCTTGCGTGCATATGGCTATTGAAGACATGAGCAGACAGTTCATGACCCTCACCGGATTGAGACGTAGAGTGGTCCAGGATGAGATTACATTCGCCCACGTGATATCCTAGTGTTTCTTGTTTGACAGGTTTGGCTCTGAGGATAGCTATGCATGGCATTCCATGGATTTCACCACACCGGAAGATCATTGGCGTTCAGCCAGAGTAGATGTACTGCTTCTATACGTATTGTCATACGTCTTCATGCCGCGGTACATGGATGAGCTGGATATCGGCATCATTATGGCAGTGAGAGCTCTTAGGGAGGGGCATACCATTGTACCGATGATCATTGTAGAGACTCTGAGGTCAACTATATATTGCTGCACTTATCCAGCAGGAGTGTTCACAGGTAGTTCGGTCATGCTGTATGTGTGGTTTATGTAACACTTGAGACCGATTGACACATTTAGACGGCAGGGGTTTTGTTTCACCCAGGAGATATCCATGTCATACTCCTTTCAGCCTGCAGAGTGCATGATCTTTGCATCATGAGTCGATTTTTTGGCGAGGATTAGGGATCCGTTTGCCATATTGTCGTGTTCAGGGCTTAGTTCACCCTACAACTTCATTACTCATGCTTTGGGCATGGATTATCTCCTTTTAGCTGGATTGAGGGGCATGATTACTTACCACCCACTGGTCGTGATGTGTCAATTTGACGGGCCGAGATTTACATCCGTATGAGGCGATGAGTGAGTAGCTTGCGCGTCACACCATTTATCGATGGAGAGATGAGATCAGGTTGTTTGCTGTTGGGATCGGCCGAGAGTCGGGTTGAGTTTCTGTCGATCATCTAGGTTGTTCTGCAGAGTATTCCGCATGGATGGAGACAGAGATCGCATCGGGTTTGCAGCAGATATCCACAATCAGAGGATTAATTTTGACAATGAGGAGCCTATAGAGGAGGCTGTTATTCCCATCGATGATTTAATTGTTGACGCCAAAGATTTGTGATGGATTCTCCCACCACGAAAGTGCCCCTTTGTTACTTAGTATTCGACCACGAATTTGGAATGAGCTTACATCGATGACCTATGATAGAGATCGAGGCTAGGGCCACGATGTTGTGACTCTTGATGAGAGAGATACCACTCTGTTAGAGAGGGATTAGGCTAGATCAGCCAGGGATGCATTGATTGGGGAGCAGGATGCCGCCTTATCTGCTAGGGATGTGGCCATTGCAGATAGTACTTCCGTTAGATCTCAGATGACTATCAGTCTTGGAGACATGAGTGCTTACAATGATGAGCATTATGCCACCATGTAGTTAACCTCTGATCTGCTAGCTCGTGTAGATACCCTTGGGCAGGAGCATGCAGTACTTCCTCCGTCTTTAGAGAGGGATGCTATGTTAGATATGATGGTCCGTATACACACAGATCTGTAGATAGCTTTGTATTTTTCTGCACAGACTAGCTTAGCCATTTTGTCATGTACAACACAGATGTATATATCAAACAGTATTATATATGGCAGGGAAATATATTTTTATTCACTTCCCTTTTAGTTATGCCTCGATACTTGTTTGATGTTTGCCTATTTCTCCAGGGCCTTGTGATCTTGATGCATTTTGAACTTATCCTTGATAGATGGACATTGAGACGTCACAAGATCTCTTAGAATGGATCATTGATTTCTTTAAATCCCTACCATCTTTGGTGTCTTGGGACTAGTATCTGTATGGAAAAGTTGAAAGGAGGATGGTTTCTTCCTCTCTGAGATTGACCGCACCACATATGGTCGCCGGTACTTCTAGTTGTGAGAAGCCTAGTTAATTCCATCTCTTATGGGTCTGTATTGCTCTTTGAGGCATGATCGCAGCTTAGATGGTCACCGAATCTTCTATTTGTGAGAAGAGGTTGGGTAATTCCATCCCTTTGATCTGAAATCGATGAAATGGGGCAAATTGAAGATTGATCCCAGTACCGTGTGACAAGTATGTTATTCTAGTAGGGTTAGGCGCACCATGAATGGTCGCCACGTACTCTATTGAAGAGGAGATCAAGTCTGCGTAGTTCGAACCTAGTGTAGGAGGTTCAACGCTGAATGCGAAAGGCAGATGGGTGTAGAAGTATTTTTGTTGTTGTGTATAGAAAGGGTAGAAATGTTTTTGTTGTTTTTCTTTATTACGACCGGGCCATATAGAATATGGTTGCCTACATACCCCCGGGTATCAGGGAGATCATGGCAACGTAGTTCGCCCCTCAGGACGAATTGAAGGCGAAGAGAAGCGTAAATCCCATGTGCAGGCTATACTACGGGGAGAGGAAAGTTTGATCCCATAATGGGGACAAACTGCAAGTGTGTAAAAAGTTTGATCACGTCCTCAGGACAAATTACAGGCGTAGAAAAGTTTAATCCTGTCTTCAGGATAAACTGCAAGCGTAGAAAAGTTTAATCCCGTCTTCAAGATAAACTGCAAGTGTAGAAAATTTTAATCCCGTCTTCAGGATAAACTGCAGGTGTGAAAGGTTTAATACCGTCTTTAGGATAACCGAGGTTGTGAAAGGTTTGAATTCAGGTAAAACTAGGCTGCTGGCTTGAAGTGTACGTTTCCCTGAGGGGCAGAAGAGTATTCAAAAGAAAGGGTTCAAAATAGGAATGACTGGTGATTTGATGATCGAAACAAGGATGTTTGTTTGATGGTAACTTCAGACATAGTACCATTTAACGATGTCCGAGTTGATAAGCTATGGAAATTCATCGCCATCCATTTCCTGTAATATGAGAGCACCTCCTGTCAATACTTCCTTGACAACAAACGGGCCTTCCTAGTTAGGAGCAAATTTTCCCTTAGACTGATCTTGGTTGTCAATGATCGTCTTTAAAACCAAGTCATATTGTTTGAATTTCCGTAGTCAGACTTTTTTGTTGTAGGATCGTGCAATCCTTTGCTGATATAACTGACCACGGAAGATAGTCGCGATTCACCTTTCGTCTATTAGAGACAATTGGTGATACCTGTCTTGTACCCACTGGTCTTCATCGAACTGAGCATCCATCAATACTCTGAGGGATTCCATTTCCACTTCTATGGGGAGCACTGCTTCCATCCCATAGACTAGTGAGTAGGGGGTTGCCCCAGTGGAAGTTCACATTGAAGTTCTGTAGGCTAATAAAGTCAGAGGCAAGAGGTCAGGCCATCCTTTATGATTGGCAGATATTTTCTGCATGATCTTTTTGATGTTTTTATTAGCCACTTCTACAGCACCATTCATCTTTGGATGGTAGATGACAGAGTTAAGATGTTTGATGTGGAATTTTCCACATAACTCCTCCATCATTTTGTTGTTGAGGTTCTTAGCATTGTTTGACACAATGACCTCTGGTTGTCCATATCGAAAGATGACATTTTTTCTGATGAAAGCAATGATAACTTCTTTAGTGACCTTGGGGAAGGATGTTGCTTCTACCCATTTGGTGAAGTAGTCGATCATGGTGAATATGAATCGATGACCATTACTGGCTTTGGGCTCGATCTGCCCGATCACGTCCATTTCCCACATTGAGAAGGTCCATGGCGAACTCATGTTGTGGAGCTCCCTTGGAGGGGCGTGGATAGCATTCCCATGAATCTGGCATTGATAGCACCTCTTGACATGATCATCACAGTCAGCTTTGAGTGGAAGCCAATAATGTCCCGTTCTAAGAATTTTCTTGACAAGTAAGGGGCCGCTCATGTGTGGGCCACATACTCCACCATGGATCTCATCCATGAGTCTCTGAGCTTGGTCTTTGTCCAGACATCTGAGGAAACCTAATCCTGCATCTCTTTTGTAGAGTGCATCTCCACTCAGGTAGAATTTCATAGCAAATCAATGAATCCGCCTCTTCTCAGTTAGGCTCTCCTCAGTGGGTGTAGATCCATCTCGTAGATACTCCTTGATGCATTGATACCAAGGGTTGTGGATGGGAGGTAGCTCATCTGATACTTCTCCAACGTAATTCCCATAAACTGGGGCTTTTTGCAGAGTAAACATGATGCTTGGCATGTTTTCCTTGTCAGGTATGTAAACCAAGGAGGCCAACGTTGCTAATTCATCTGCAAAATCATTCCTATTACGAGAAATGTGTAGAAAGGAGATTTCTTCGAACTCCAAAGCCATCTGTAGAACTTGTTGATGGTGAGGCAGCAAATGTAATTCTTTAGTTTAATAGATTCCTGTAGATTACTTGATTACCAATTCGAAATCCCCAAAGACAGTTAACCACCTGATGCCCATTGAACGGGTAAGTTTTAGCCCCATGATACAACCTTCATACTCAACTGTGTTGTTGGTGCTGACAAACTATAATTTGACGGTGACGGGATAATGCTCCCCTGTACCGGATATTAAAACTGCTCCAGCTCCAGCTCCAGAGCCTTCTATGTTAACAGTTCCATCAAAATACATTCTCCACGTACGGGATGTATCTTACTGATGTTGTAGCTGAATTGTCATTACCCCTTCATCGGGAAAGTATGTTTCTAAGGTTTTGTAATCCCCTGCAAGTGCGGCAGCCAGTTGATTCACAATTCCTTAACCTTCGATAGACTTTTGCATCACATAGACGATGTCAAATTGCTGTAGGATCAACTACCATCTGGACAGTCGACAATTCAGTATGGGCTTACTGAACACATACTTGAGGGGATCCATTCGGGATATGAGATGGGTTGTGTGACCATGGAGGTAATGTTGTAACCTCATGGAAGCCCATGCTAAAGCATAACAAGTCTTCTCAATTATAGTGTATTTGTGTTCACTGATGCTGAATCTTTTGCTGAGGTAACAGATAGCTCATTCTTGGACTCTATTGTCTTTTACGCTTCAAAGATGCAAAATTCCATGGCATTATCATTTATGGACAAGTACATGAACAGGGGAACATCATCCCTGGGAGGTACCAAAATAGGAGCATTAATTAGTTGCTCTTTAATGGTAAGGAAGGCTTTCTGACACTCATTGTTCAATTTCATGGAGGAGTTCTTCCTTAACAACTTGAAGATAGGCTCACAGGTTGCTGTGAGTTAAGAAATGAATCTGCAAATGAAATTGATTCTTCCCAAAAATCCCCGTATTTCTTCTCTCATTCGAGGAATGGGCATTTACTTGATGGCCTTGATTTTGGTAGGATCCATTCAATCCTTTGTGGATAACTCAGGAAACCCTAGCAACACGACTTAACACCAAAGGCGACTTGGCGGGATTCAACTTCAAGTTGTACTTACGCAACCTGTTAAAAAGTTTTATAAGATGGTCTAAGTGGTCATCCTCCTTCCGGGATTTGACGATGATGTCATCCACGTAGATCTCTATCTCTTTGTGTATTAAATTGTGGAAAAGAGCCATCATAGCTCTCTGATATGTTGCCCCGGCGTTGATGAGGCCGAATGACAACTGTCTGTAGCAAAAGGTTCCCCAAGGCGTGATGAAAGCAGTTTTCTCAAGATCTTCCTCAGCGACCATAATTTGATGGTACCCCGCAAAGCAATCAGCAAAGGAGTACATGTCGTATTGAGTAGTAATGTCAATAAGAATGTGGATAAAGGGCACGGGAAAGCTATCTTTAAGGCAAGCTTTGTTCAAATCCCGGTAATCCATGCAAAATATCACCATTCCCCTTAGTTTAGGCACGGGAACAATGTTGGATATCCACTCCGGATATGTAGACACCATGATAATGCCAGGTTGAAATTATTTCACAATTTCCTCTTTGACTTTTAAACTCCATTCAGGTTTCAATCGCCTGAGCTTTTGCCTAACAGGCTTGAATCCTTCTTTGATGGGAAGGCGATGAAGAACAATGTCAGTGGACAAACCCACCATGTCTTCATGAGACCATGCAAACACATCCTGGAATTGGGTTAATAGTGCAACCATGTAATTTCGTTGATTTGTGGTAAGGTTTGAACCAATCTGGATTAGCTTAGGGTTGTCTAAGGTTCCGAGATTGAAAGGAGTGGTTTGATCAAGATTGGGTTTGGGTTTGTCTGCGACCCATTCCTTAATCTCCTGAGGTGTCTCAATGTCCTCTTGGATGTCCATCAAGTCCGAGTTCAACTTTGCATCAAAATTCTGACCCTTTGTGGAGAGAAGGCATGTCATCGGCAGGAGGGACAGCACATCTAAATTCAGAGTCCTGAAACAAAAGATGCTTTCACTTAATATATGTAGTTGTTCGATCATACAAAAGTGTTAGCATGTACTTGATAAAATAACTACTAGTGCTGTAAAGAAAAGCAAGCAATTAAAGTTATCTACAGGGCAGAGGGATTTTTCTGCCCATTTTACCCTCGTCGACCAATGCATGGAGTGCTGCTCCAATTATCGAGGGAAAAGTCCTAATAGACTGCAGTGATGGAAGGATCGTCATTGTCCTCCTTCTCCCGATTGATAACCATGACATTTGGGAAATCATCGTCTGGGGTGTATCTATTTGTATGTTCATCATGAACAATGACGCGAATGTCTGCCATCATCAAGGCAAGGTCATGTTTACATTTTCGTTCCTTTTCTTCCACTTCGGGATTAGGAATCAGCACCTCTTTTGCTTTGACTGGCGCTGGTTTTGGAAATAGCATAGCTACAACATGTGTTGGAACGTTTACTGGAGATTGCATTAGCTCATGGGGTAAAGGTATAGAAAATCACCGGGCGACGGAAGCTTGAGGAACCTACTTGTCTTATGAGGATTCCTGTGACTGGAACTGGCAGAATAGCCTAGTCCGACTGTTCCAATTTGATTGGACATTTGAATAGGGTGCTTAATACCCTGGTTATCTTTACCAAGCCCTTGTCCAGGTTGATGACCCAATAACATCATTTCTTGAGTGGCCGACATAACCTCGGTGGAAATCTTGGGTACGGGAAGTGGCGCTCCAATAGAATGGAATTGCATGTTATTCACTTCCAAAGTATTGAAACTGGCCGGTTCAACTTCTGAATTGTAGCTGATGATTGGTAGAGTTCCTTGTTCAGGATAATCTGGCTCAGCGTTGACAGTGACTAGACTGTTGTTGATAATGTATTTGAGTTGTTGATGTAGCGTGGAGGGAACAGCTCCAGCCATGGGTATGCATGGTCTCCCCAATAGCAGGTTGTGTCTTGAGTCGATCCTGAGAATGTGGAAGGATACATTGAATGTATTAGGACCAATCTCAATTGGTAATTCAATCTTTCCAACGAAATTTTGTTGGGATCTATCAAAAGCTCTGATGACCGTATGGCTGCTTTGGATCCGCTTGAGATTGATATTCATCTTTACCAAGGTGTCATAAGGACAAATATTTAGAGATGAGCCTCCATCTATCAATACTCACCGCTAGCATGTGCGGAAGACAAAGCGCAATATGCAAAGGCTTGTAATGACCTGGGTCCCTTCTCGGAGGTATGTCATTATCAGTGAAGGATATCACATTGTTGTTAAAAATGTGATCAACCAAATGTTGAAATTTTTCTACATCCACTGATTTTGGCAAATAGGCTTCTTCTAAAACCTTCAACAAGATCTTCCGATGATCCTCGGAGGAGAAAACTAAGTCCAGTATTGAAATCTGGTGTGGATTTTCTCGCAAGCTTAAAACCACTTTGGCTTCATTGTGGCCCATAAAGGAGGAATTTTTCAATCTTCTCCACGGGCAATTTCCCTTTTCTTTCGCAAGTAGGTTTAATAACCCGTTGAGGAAGATACAGTGGATTTTCCTTTGATACTGTAGCAGTAGTATGAGACGTGGATCCTTCAGCTTCTCCATAATTCCATGGAAAGTTGTGTAAGCTGACAATAGGATATTGTGGTCTACAAGATAAAGAAATTGGCTCTAGTGCGGCCACTTTAAAAGGATTGTCAGCTCCTTTGAGTTGAATTAGTTTTATGGGAAATACTTTGATAGTCTCATCATCCACTTCGGATATAACTGCTACTGATCCCTTCCATTTGGTAGGACATGCATTCCCACCCTTTAGTTGTACAGTGTAATCATCTGCTATTTGCAGGACACCGCTATCAATAAGATTCTGAATAAGATGTATGAGTGCCCAAAGATTCTTCTCGTCTTGGATCATGCGAGAATGTGAATGATATTGACACATTTCATCAGGATTGAACCGCCTTGAGTGGGGATTGATGGGAGGGAGAAGGAATGTAATTCTTCATTCGTTTATCAACATCTGTAGTATCTCCTCCATAGATTGGCCCAAATAGGTGAATTCCCTCTGATTGGCAAAATCCCGATGGGCTTTAGCATTTGCTCGCTTCATAACCTTATCCTCCATAGCTTCACTTTCTGAAGGTAGTGAGGAGGCATTCATAAAAAAAAGGAAGGAGATAGGCATGCTCCTGCATGATTAATTGGCGTGTGACTTGATGCTGGTGGGTCACCAGTTCTGCCAATTGTTCAATTTGTTTGGAAAGAGCTTTCATCTTTCGTTCCATGGTAAACTGGAACTTTGCATAATCCCATTTGTCAACACCGTCTTTGATGTGTTGGGATGACTCATCGTTAGAATTGGAACCTTGTACAGTTCTCCAACTGATCATGTTGACCTCTTCTTCTTTGTGTTGAGGAAGAGGGTTGTCTTGCTCATGAGGTTGATCTGGTTTAGTGACCACGATTTCACCATTGTCTATTAGATCTTGAATCTTATGTTTCAAGGCCTAACAATCTTGAGTATCATGTCCAAGTGCCCCGGCATGATAAGCACACTTC
The DNA here is from genome assembly GCA_020205605.1 of Panax ginseng. Lineage (NCBI taxonomy): Eukaryota > Viridiplantae > Streptophyta > Magnoliopsida > Apiales > Araliaceae > Panax > Panax ginseng. The sequence goes on along the minus strand of CM035129.1, from coordinate 86,111,091 downwards.
CGAGTAGCATTAAAACCCCTCTTGTTAGGGTTGGCTAGTGGAAGAAGATGTTTAATTTTCTTCTGAGTAGTCAGAAGAACAATAATATTCTCGAGCGAGTCCCCTAAGGGTGTGAACGTTTGAGGTCGCTTTACTTCTCCACTTTTAGGAAATTGTGGGTTTGAAGATTGTGCTGGAAAAGGGGAGTAGTTTTTCCTCTGCATAGGCATGCTTGGATTGCCTTTTTGTCCTTGTAGTATCAAGGAAACATCCTCCTCTTTCTTTTTATGGACCCTCCGGGGGTTGTTTCCATAAGATCCGGACTGGATGTGCTCAAGAATGTTTTAAGAAATGCTAGGTCTTGAATTTTACTGGGACTTTAATCTCATCTCAAACCATCTCGCTAGTGTTTGATCATTTTCGAAAATGGTTTGCCAATACCAGCTAGAACTCTTTCATAGAAAGGAGCTTCCTGTACATCTATGAAAGTCATGACCATTTCTGATTCTATCATGGAAGGAATAACTTGAGCGATGAAGGCGCCTCCACCTTTGAGCATACTCTAAATGACTCATTAGGCATTGTTTCTTGACCTTGGTAATTTAGTGCGGTTAGGAGCCATCTGAGATTGAAAGCGTATTGAGTAAGGAAGGCGTGAGCCGCCTCTTGACTATGGATCTTAGAGTTGTCTAACTCGGTATATCATGAACGGGCTTCTCCAAATCGGACTTTTTAAAGCAAATTTGCATTCTGAGCTTTTCATTTTCTGCGTAAGACCCAAGTTCTCCTATGAACACCTTTAAATGTGTGTAAGGATCCCCTAATCCGTCATATTTCTCAAAATCAGGGGTCTTGAATTTCTCTAGATATTGAACACCAGGAAATATGCAAAGGTCTGTATATGAAACACTGCTATGTGTTCCAATCCCTTTGAGAACGCGGATAGTTTCCTCCATTTGGAGGACCTTCTTCCTGATATCATCGGTGTCTGGATCTCCTTTGAGATGGGTGTTTTCAGGGTTTTTGTTAGTTGTATCCAACTGATGTTCTGGAACTGTTTTTTCCAGACCTTGAACTCCTCCTTGTGTAGAGGATTCTGTATGTGTAGGTATCTTCGTACCTTGAGTAAACTGGTGTAATTCTTTTAGTAGGCCAGCCAAGTCTGTGATTTGTTTACTCAATCCGTCAAATTCTTCTCGGGAAACAACATTAGACTGATCAGAAGAATACATGATTGGCTGTAGGCTTGTGGCCTTTTTGGACTTTGAACGGGTAACAGACCCAATTTCTTCCCTACAAAAGACTTACGTAGTTTAGTCTAATGGTAGTTTAGTCTTAAACCGGTTGTTAATTGATAACATGTCATACATGCACAGATATTCTTTATATTTTCCATTACATAAAGATGAACATGGAATAACATTACAAGTAAATGTTTTTACTGGTAATTTAAAATAGAAAGTATGAAGAGACTTCCCTCTGCATTTGGTTTATTAGAGGCTGACCTATCTTAGGGTTACTCTCACGGATTTTCGGTATGAAGGTTCCCAGATCATCGCAATCTACTTGACGGGAAGTTAATCCGGTCGTTCAACTGGAGCGAATCTGAGTGGTGCCTTTCCTGAGCCCCGGGGAATCATTCTTCCCACAAGTCCAGTAATCAAACACCGACAGGATAGCCTCTTGGTGGAGGGACCACACAACATACATTCACATACAACGTGTCTCACCGTTTAGGCAAAATGATGACATGTGCCAAGCACTAATATCACAGATAGATATTTAGCAGTGCAGTAATTAAGATGTATTCGTACACATTCATCAGAAATGTAAATGCAACATTCACACACAAGCTTATAACAATTTTGAAAACCTTGTAAAGGCGGCTTAAGCCCTCTTACTGGAGTCCCCAGCAAAGTCGCCACCTGTCGACGTCGGGATTTTTGAGTGTTCCTTTTCGTTACTTATTCTTTGGTGTTCTAATGTTAATGTGAGATTTGTTTGAAAAAACAAGTGAAAAAGGTCCGACATGTATAATGTTGACAATTTAACTTTAAGAGTCACTAGTTGGTGTATTTAATTGGTTGCACCAACGCAACCGAAAAGGTTTGCACATTGACCCACTGTTTTGACACTGCTAGACGGGTTTGTGAAACCGAGATTCACATGGAAGGTGTTAGGCACCCCCCGACATTCGTGTTACCATGGTGACCGCCACTTTTCAAAGAAATTGTTATATGAATATGTGTGTGTGTGTGTGGATCAATGTGCAATTATTTGAAAGTAGTGTGAGGCCTCATTCGCACCTATATACACAAGGTTTGAATTTTATAGAAAAATTCAGTTTTAACCAAGATGTAGCAATGACGTTTTGTAAAAGAGGTTTTTCAAACCACATGCTCAATAGGAATTGAGACCTTTTCATACTTCCATTTTATTATTAAATGTTAAACTTGTTTGCTTTTTATTTTCGAGAGATCAAGCATTCTCTAGAAAATAATATCAAGCGATGCTAAACTCCTCATGGGCATGACAACCATCCAAGGAAATTGAGACTTTGTAAAATAATGTACAAATGTGTTTCTGACTTTAAAATGTCCATCATGGGAACCAAATCTAGATTTGATAAAAAACCAACACCGTGATCACATGATTCCTAGGCTCACATGATAATCTTGCAATTTGTATGGAAAGCGGTAAGTAGTTATATATATAAAAAGCAGTAAATATATAAATACAGACATGATCAACCACCGAAGCAACTCCATGGGGATCAGAAATGTAAATATATAAAAGCGGTAAATATATATATATGGATGATCAACCACCACTAAGTAAACTCTGTGGGACGAAATTTAAATAAAAGTTGAAAGTTTATCAATCGCCACGAAGTAAACTCCGTGTAGGAATGAAATCTAAATAAAGCTATAAAAGCGATCAAGCGCCACGTAAGTAAACTCCTGTGTAGGACGAAATCTAAATAAAGCTATAAAAGCGATCAAGCGCCACGTAAGTAAACTCAAGCGCAGATTTAAATGTAAAATATATATATATATATATATATGTACAAATATATATATAAAAGCGAGAAACGCATTAGGATGTGAATCCAGGCTCATCGGATATGTCGAGAACAATTATATATATATATATATATAAAAGCGATTAAAGCATTAGGATATAAAATCCAGGCTCATCAGACAAAGTCTGAACACAGTTTATATATATGTATATATATATATATATATATAAGCAATTAAACGCTCCAGACCGAAGACTATGCTCAATCGAGGCATAACTCGATAATGTTAGTCCATATATGAAATATATACATATATATAAGTATATATATACAGACAAAAATGAAAACCACGGACCAAAGTCCGGGAAAACACACTCACACGACTCTCAACATGTACAACAGTGTGTGCTAATATGAGAAGAAGACTTTATAGAATATAAGAAGGCTTACAAGTGAAACGCCTAAAGTAGACTTCTATGACTTTAAATGGATAAACACTCGGCTCCATGGGATAAAAGATAGCTATATGTGAGCTAACTAGTGTTTAGAAGTGAGGAAACACTCAAAAGATGTGTATGCAGTGTAAAATGGACAGGGCTTCCTCGCCTTTTTCCCTCTTTCTCCTTGTCAAATGGCTGACCCCAAGGCTTGTATATATAGATGGATGGCCGCAGGTACACCTGCGGCAGCCGCAGTTGTACCTGCGGCTGGTCGTGATGCATCTAAGCCTCGCGGGTCCCGTCGTCTCGTAGTAGGTGCACTCATACATTGTAATGTCCGCTCGAACTTGCAGAACTTCAATCCGAGCATCCGAACGAGGTATATCTAACCTTCTTCGGACCGCTTGTGTCGAGAGTTACGCAATAACATGGATTAGAGGTTGTACGAAGTCAGGAAGATGGGTCTATGCCCATGATCTTCAAGCTTCAAATTCTATCCAAAGTACTGCCACGTAATAGTCACTCGGGATTGTCAATCCTCGGCTCTTATAGGACATTGTTGGATGTATGTATGTATGAAGTGTTGAGACAACGCGCATGTGTTGAAAGAACAAGATGACGTTTGACTCCTCACCGGGGTTATCGCCGATTTAAGCAAAAAGTAGACGTTGCTCAGGGTTATAGCTGAGATTGGACTACTTGTTGGTATACCGTGATATCATCTTGTTGAGATGGTAAGATGACGTTGTGACTCCTCACCGGGGTTATCGCCGGTTTATGCGGAAAGCAGACGTTGCTCAGGGTTACATCTGAGATTGGACTACTGCTTGTTTGTATGTATCACTGTTATCTGTGGATGTTCCTGTCTGCCCGTTGTCAACTCCAGGTTTGAGGTGTGTGTGCCTCGACAGGATGTCTGAGGTTGAAGCTGATTGCATAGGTTTGAAACAAGCATTTTTGGGGTTATCGCCGAAAATGCAATGACATCTCTTGGGGCTATCACCAAGGATGGGGTTGCTACTCCTAGTGTTATCTCTGGGACTAGAATTGAGCGTCGCGATGTTATCGCTTAGATGTAAGGCATCCTCTCTCGGTGTTGTTACTTGGGTCTTTTGAGTTTGATATCTGGGGTTATCTCGAAGAGATTGGAAATGACATTCTCGGTGTGTGTTCTGGGTTTGAGATGATGTTCTCGGTTTGTGTTCCGAGTTGGAACTGAACTTTCGGTAGTATTCGGAATGGATGTAAGCCGTCTTTCAGGGTTATCTCCAAAAGATGAATCTACCCTCCTGCAATGTTAGTAATAGGAGTGCAAAAAATTTCGAGTGTTTACAACCAGATCCATGGCCAAGAACCTCCAAGACTTTCATCTGTGTTCTTCTCAGATCCTTCTTCTCTATATTGATCTCGCTTTTTTTTCATCAACTCCTATTAAAACACATGGATGTAAGAAGGCATATACAGTTAATTACAATCATTAATATAGAAAAGGCTGGATTTTACACAAATAGATACGAAAGTTACCCAATTCTCTTCTGCCACTTTGGATGACCAACCCTTTTTCTCTGAATAATGCGTACGTTTATACAAATCAATCATATCACAAGGATCTCCATTTAGCTCCTTTTGAGACTAGGACAAGAAAAAATGTGCCAAATACATTAGAATTATACATCAATTAAAGGTTATTTTTTTGCTAAATTTAAACTATATTAAAAGGAAGAAAAAAGATTACAACCATATTTGGCTTGATTGCCCCAATTACCTCATAGCAGTCCCTAGCATACAATGTCTCTTCATATAACTTCTTTATTTTACATTACAAACTAATTAAGTTTTCGTTATATGCATATATGTATTTAGGAAATTATAAATCAAACTTCATGATTCTATCTTCAAGTTACAATATAAGATTTACTAGGATATTTCCAAAACTGTTATGACAGGTTATTCTTTGTCATTGCTCTCGCTTAAAGGCAAGAACTCTTACTTCTTAGTTGTTACTGTCTTTATTCTTTTTAACAATTTTTTTTATTAATAATAATTGGACAAAAATGAGAAGAAACTACTATAGAGATTAGTTAAAAGATGATGTTAAGTTTAGCCACAATATGCTCGAGTGTTGTGCTCAATGGCTATGTGCCAAGTTCACAAGTCTGTCTACATGAACACATTTTAGTTTAATTTGACTGGTGCAATTAATGTGTCAATTGACCACTAAAAGTTGTATGTTACTGTTCACCAAGCTATTTATTCAATGTTTTTATGATTAAAAGGTACACCATAAGATATAATTATTCCTTATCATTAAACTTTTATCTAAAAAATCCTAATTCTTTGCACATTCCACATGCAAGGCCATTAGCCAACCATGTTGCTTCAGTTACGGAATTAGGCAGGCCAAGCACCAAGGGTTCTTTCATAATCAATTTCTCAAGTTTTCTTTTATGAAATTTTTGTCCTCAGGTTATCTCTTTTGAAAAATATTCCAAAAAGACTTATTCTACTTAAAGATGCAATTAGAAAAGTCTGGACAATGCATAAATTGTTTGACATAAGAATGTAGTGAATCATGTTGGGGGTCACAAGTTGTGGGCGTTTGATCACATTTTTCCGCCAGCCTACAAAAAACAACCAAAATATCAAATAATTAACTGGTCATTTACTAATAAAAATTGTTTTTTCGGGTGGCCAAAATAAATAACTTATTATTTATTTGAAATTTATTTCTTAAGAATTTATCATAGTTAATTATCATGGTAAGAAAAACTTTCTACTTCTTCCGATGGCCTTCAAGTTTTATTAATGGAATACTTTGAGTACTTCCTACTGTCAGTACTACGTTAGCCACCTCCACTACTTATATTCACACTCCATGAGACTTATAATTGTATGCCTCATAAAGATAGGCAACCTTGTTGATGCATGCCTAGGCAGGACAGGACACGATAAGTTACTTAAACTTGGTGTTGTGGTGATTGGTTTGATCTGGTCGTGCATCACAATACATCCCCATCATTTTTATGTCTTCAGCATAGAAGATCATCATAAGCCTTGTCAAGGTATATTGAAAGATTCTCCACAACACCAGTGAATTCACACTTATGAGTTCACTTATATCTCTATATTCTCACTGTGTCTTCATTTGCACATTTCTCCAAAAGTAAGCAGCAATCTCAGCCTTCTAGAAGTCCTTACAGTATATGAACAACCATGGCTTGCTCAGAAACAATTGTAGACTATAAGTCTATTATAGTTCATCAGAGAATGAATAGTTATTTTGACTACTTTGGCTAATTACACTTCTAATTACAGGAAGTACTCCACAGCCCAACCTATATCCTCTAGCTATATATAAAACAATAGCAGTCCAAAACATTTACAAAACATGAATAATCAAGCAATTCTTTTGATTATCACATAACTCAATAACATGGAAATCTCTACTATTGAACATATTTGACATGCAATGTAACACTATTCTATACTAACCACTTTATACCCAAACCAAGTCAATACATCCACTTTATACCCAAACCATAGCAGACCCATAGAAGTAGAAAAGTAGGATAACATTAACACAAAGTTTACTAAACAAATCCCAAACAGATCTAAATTGGGGCAACATAAACCCTTCCAGGAAAACAAGATCCAAAAAACTCCCATAAGACCCCACTTCCATATCCCAAAACAAGATATATTCAATTAAAGGTTATTAGAATGAAAGTAGTACAAAAGTACAAGTTTAGAACACTTACAATCTCGTGTCGACGAACAGTAAATGGCTTTCTGCCTGAAAAATGTGGAGTTCTCACCTGTCTTCTATTCCCACCATTCACATAACTTGTGTGCTATAAAAACAAGAACAATGACATTGTAAGCAATGTTACAAACCTATAGCTATAACCTAAACACTGAATCTTAACATTTAAACATGTTAAGTTTTTGTATTATTACCTTAAATTTAGGTGTTGCAAAATAGTCGCACAATGCTTCCCAATTTTTTTTACAAGGACAAAAAGAAGGCTTGTTATTCTTAGCCTTTACCAAAGTTGCAAACTTCTTGTAGTGCATATGAACCTTGTAACGCTTTGTCAGCTACTAGATTTTAGCCTATCAATCAAACATTATGTCACTGTTGGAGCATCAACATTAACATCCATGTGGATCTACATATTATATTAACATATTTTAGATGACGAGAAAACTAAATTGATAAAATAAAAAAGTTATTAGTTTCGAAATATACATTTATATGATCAAAGCCTGGTTCCAAACTATTTTCCTAATCTATGTCTTTTCACCTTTTGGGCACTGGAAGGACATCTCGAGTTACTATGCCAATTTGACTTGCAAGCTTTGCAGATTCATCTCCATTTATAGATCTTCCTATGAATGGATCCACGTTGATCTTCATTTTGCTCCCTGAAGCAACAAATGACTTCATAACCCCCTTGCCCATTGTTGGACCACGACTCCTTTTCTTAGAGTTAGCTGTATGAACATTACATAATTGTTATAGTATTTGTTTTGCATACATTATAAATAGGATTATTAGTTACTTCAGAACTTAGTATAATGTTTTTTAAGAAAAAAAAGAGAATTCATACCTGTTTCAGTGGATAGGGCTTGCTCATTTGATGGAAGTTCAGGACTTTCTGTTGTTGGAGTTTCATGATTTTCAGTTGTTGGAATTCCTGGACTCTGAGTTAATGGAATTTAAAGCCTTTGAATTGTTGGAACTGTAGAGATTTGTGGCGTGAGATTAATTTCAGATGTCTGATTTTTAGTAGCATATTCACTACCTTTGGATGAATTATTATGGGCTTTAAGTATTACAAATGGTTCCTTTTCTATATTAGATTTCCCACCATCAGAAGCCACGTTTTCTTTGTTAAAACATCCTTTGATACCTCTGTGAGTTATCGAATTAGCTGGCTTAGAATTACAATCAATGAGAATTTGTTTAGTCTTGTTTGCATTGCTTTTCACTTTAAGTTTGTGTCCACTTCTAGGAGCCATTTATAAAACCTGTAAGAAAAAAAGAAGTTAAATTAAATATATTAGAATTGTATTAAATAATAATAAAGATAAGCTGCTTGTATAATTATACATAACATTCTAGTGAGCATTAAGATGAAAAAATATCATAGCAAGGAGTGGGAAGTTGCGTGTTTCAGTTGGTTAAAGCAAGCTTATTGCCAAAGCGGCTAATAAGAAGAACAAGGAAAAGAATTATGTAAGCAGTAATAGTGCTACATAAGGACTTCTTTTCCCTTGTTTGCTATATTGACTTAGACTATCATCTGACTTTTAGTTTGTGAAACATCCAAGGAGATAATACTCACACTTGGTTACTTTTATAAAGTGATTTTATTCAGTCAACTTGCTTTATTTTTGAGTTTATAATTTGACTTTTTTTATAGTTTACCTTGGAAAGAATGGTGAACACAACCTATTATATCTTATTTGTTATTACAATGATTTTGCCTTTTTCGATTTGGTATTGTATATGAATTATGTTTTCAAAATTCCATGTACCTTCTTTAGCAACTGAGTTGCCCCATAAGTAACTAAACATTACATTATATTATATTATATAATTTATAAATATATTGTAGTTAATTTGATAAAGAATAAATATTAAACATTACATTGCACACCACATAATAATAAAGAATAGATGCCATTTGATTAAACATGATGGTTGTTCAGGACATGGTCATATCGACAACCATCATTGTAAATTCTTGATTTTTACTATAAATCTTGTAAATGCTAATACCCAAGAATCAACAAGTATAAATATTAACATTTATATGAACTACGCTATAATTGTAGATTTGTAGTGTGCATATATGTGCACAGTCAAAGAAACTTACATTTGTATAATCAGAATCTATATTTACACCACAAAGTAATCTTTATTAAAAATTTACGAGCAATCCTTATTAAACATCACAACTAATTTATAAATCAACCACAAGCCTTGGTTCTATCTAATATTTGGTTTTTAACCAAAACAGTCCATAGAGGACTTTTGACAAATGCCATGTATGCACTGTTTTAAATCACCATTCTCATGCCTCTTTATTTGTGTTATCAATCCATTTTAGCCTTCTTATATCACCACACAACCAACCTATCTTCTATTTCAATTTTTAGCAGTTCAATTATAGTATGATCATAAAAAGTATAAGAACTTGGTCTCTTACACAAACAAATACACATATACATACTTGTGTCTGTATATATGAATCATGACATAACATGCAGCAGGTTTCACATATTTTCCATCACTCCTCATAATTAAGTGCAACTCCTTGTGAATGTTCATGTCCTCCAAATCTTGCCTTGACTTGACTGAATCTTTTGTTTTCCCATCTATACTCATCAAGGTTCCTAATATACTCTCACAAATATTCTTTTCAATATGCATTACATCTAAATTATGCCTTAACTTCAACTTACTCCAGTAAGGCAAATCAGAAAAAATGCTAAATTTAGTCCAATTCAATTCCTCAGGCTTGCGCTTTCTCTTTCTATAACCATGCTTCCCTGGTGTCAAATCTTCTAGTCTCCCCAACTGCATTAACATATAATCCCCAGTTAATTCTCTTGGTGCCTCGTTATCTTCTCTTTTACCATTGAACTCTCTGCTTCTTCTCCAAGCATGATCTTTTGGTAAATAGCGACGATGTCCCATGTAACACACCTTGTTTCGCAACCCTTTAGAACATATTTGGTCATTACAAATTGGACAAGCCATGTACCTTTTAGTACTCCATCCAGACAAATCACCATATGCATGGAAATCATTTATTGTCCATAAAACAGTAGCATGCATTTGAAAAAAAAATTATAAGAAACATATCAAAGGTTTCTATCCCTTCAACCCACAATTTTTTTAACTCTTCAATTAACGACTGTAAGTAGACATCAATGTCCTTTCCTGGTGATTTCTTCCCTGGAATTAGTAAAGATAACATAAAGAATGGTTGTTTCATGCAATCCCAAGGGGGAAGATTCAATGGAGCTACAATAACAGGCCACATGCTATAAGTGGTGCTTAAGTTTCCAAATTGATTAAAACCATCTGCAGCTAGAGCTAGTCTAACATTTCTAGGATCATTTGCAAACTAAGGAAACTTACTATCAAAGTCTTTCCAAGCTATTGAATCAGCCAGATGTCTCATATAATCATCATCAATTCGTTTTTCTTTATGCCACACCATCTTTTTAGATGTTTTTTGGGACATGAACAAGCATTGAAGCCTAGGTATCAGTGGAAAATGCCTTCAAATCTTTTGTGGTATCTTCTTCCCTATACCATCATTTACTTTCCATCGAGAAGTTTCACAAGTAGGGCAAGTTTCCCCGTTTCCATTCTCCTTCCAGAATAAAATACAGTCGTACTTACAAGCATGGATACATTCATATCCCAATCCCAAATCTCGCAACAATTTTTTAGCTTCGTAGTAAGAATTTGGAAGCATCTCACCATCAGGAAGAGATAATTTCATCAGCTTCAACATCATATCTATAGTTTTATTACTCACCTTATTATACACTTTCAGGTGAAGTAATTTGTTAGTTCCTAGTAGGCACAATAGATCTAGAAGGGGGGGGGGGGGTTCAATATATCCTTTTTATAATTTCAAATACTTTTCTATTTTATTTTGTATTGCTAATTATTTAGCATATGACAAACACAAGAATCTTTTCAAGCACAGCGGAATAAGTAAAAGATCACCTTCATTGATATATTCATAATCATACATACATTGTTCGTAAAGTTAGTTCAGTGGTAAGCAGTTAAAACATTTATAACAGTTATAGCAGTTAATATACATAAAGTAAATGACATAAAGTAAAAGACACAAGGGGTTTTAAGTGGTTCAGAGACTCAAGCTCCTAATCCACTCTTCTGCTTTCAACTAACATGATTTCCACTAAGGAAGGCAAGACCACGAATCACTAAGATTCCTTGAGGCCAAGTGACCTTGGGACTTGATTCACTAAGAACTCTTCAAGGCCAGTGACCTTGGAACTCCTCTAGTTCCCTAAGAACTCTTCAAGCCCAGCAGGCTTGGAACTTCATTTAGTCCCTCCGGACAAGGACCCCTCAGGCCCTGACTTCTTGTTGTTGAGTTGTTTGTTTGTTTGTTAGAGTTGGTGCTGAGCTGCTAAGATATCTTTAAACTCTGAACATCTTTTGTACTTAGCAGCTTGGCGTGATCATCGCAGTTGAGTGTTGTATGATGCTCAGCTTCCTCAGTTACTCAACCACTACTGATGATCCCTGCCTTGAAGATCATTTTTCTTTATATTTGATGGCTGCACATGATGGATTTCTAAGATGACTGTAAGTTCTTCTACCAGGTACTTAGAAACTTTCTCATGCTTGACACCATAACGGCATAATTGATCTTCTTTCTTGATACTTGATGCCTTCTCATGATGGACTTGCTAAGATGACTGTAGGATCTTCTCTCTAGTACTTAGAGTCATCCCATGATGGACATCAAGATGACATGATGCTCTTCTTTCTCTCAGCAGTTCAGAACACTCTACTTGTAAAAGAACTCTCACTTCTGCATTGTAGAACTCTCACTTCTACTTCTTTCTTTGTTTATCTCTAAATGTTCTTGGTGGATCGTAGAGTGAGCCTTCGGACCTTCATTGGTCACTCAGTATCTTACGTTGGTTAGATCAGTCCACTATTTCTCCAAACTCAGCAACTCCAGAAACCTTTGATCTTTGAAGCTCTAGCTGATTTATACTCCTTCCCAATCTTCCCGTTGGAAAGTAGCCGTTGAGGGCTCTTTGAATTGCTTCGCAGATCTTGAGTTGTTTGGTGCAGACTGCAGATGTGACATGACATGACTTTCTAACATTGCAGTTTACTGTTTCACCTACCCCGTCAGAGATGTTATTTTGATGTCTCGGGCAGGTCGACGATTTTATTTCCCCCTTCTAATTTCTCGATCAGAGGTTGTCCTTTTGCATCGATGCTCTCAATAAGCTCTTGTCCGAATACCAACCTTCAGATTGAACCGTTGCCAATGCTTCAATCTTCGGATGACCAAACTCTATGATTCTGAGGCATGTATTTCTTGGACCTGATCGTAGTGTCTAGTTGATGGTAGAGACAACACTACGATCTTGAAGAGTGTTAATTGGATCTGCAATGTAGAACACTTCTTCCTTCTCTTGTACAGTGCTTCAACACTTCTGTTTGCTTCAACTGCTCTCAAATACTGATGGCTTGACTCTTTGTTCTGACCAGTTCTGAATAACAAGATACTTCAGATTTGTAGCGTGTCCAGCTCGCTATCTCCTTGTTATCTCCCGTTCACTTATCATCAATGGACTGACCCAATGCTTAATCACTTTAGCCTTGTTCTTCTGAGGCTGACCAGTATCTTTGTGTATACTCCATCATTTCCTTCTTCATTTGGCAAACACTACGATCCTGGTTACTTTTAAGATCGTTGTCATCTTTCTAGTTGACAGCTACTGCATATGCTGACTTTCCTTAGTAAGCTACTAAAGTCTTCTTATTATCATCTTGTGGAAGACTTCATCTTGAATGGCTTCATAACTCAATCTGGATGCTGATTAGGTTGATGCTTAGATCTTCTATTGGCTTGCATGTCATTCGTTGAGTGCTCTCTGGCTTCCTTTAGGTTAGATGTATCTTTGCAGTACCAACCAGAGGCTTCATTCCTTTGGATATTCTGGGAGTGCTCAATTGTTTAGAATCGTGTTTTCTCTACGATTCTACCTTGGCTTTGTGAGAACATCTGTTGAGGTCTTAGCTCTACACTCTACGATTCAGCTTCGGCTGTGCAGACACTACGACTCCGAGATCAGATCTTGACACTACAATTTATTGTCGTTGTGCTTGTTGTCTTCATCTGATCTTGCTCGACTACGATCTCTACCTTTGATACGATCAGTAGACTCTACGACTCTGAGTGTAGTCTATGATTCTTAACTTAGCTTTGACATTAGTAGACTCTACGACTCCGAGTGTAGTCTACGATTCTTGACTTAGCTTTAGCAGATGCTCGGTCGGCTCATAGGTAGGCTGTCTCTATGATTCTGAACATGACTTCCTCAGCAGACTACGGTTCCGAGGAAGTGCTCCTTGACACACTACGATCCTTCCTCGTTTCTCCTGGCAGTCTACGAAGTCTGAGATCTACTATCTTGCAGACTACGATTCTGCCTTGATAGCTCTCGAGTTATCCTTGATCATCTCGGAAGACTATGATTTACAGTGCAAAGGTTTCACGATCGAGACAAGCCTATCTATTATATTTTAAGATCAACCTAACATGCTTGATCTTTCTATATTTATAGTCCTTGTACATCATTTCTTTTTAAGGACTTTACAAGCTGTTTTGCTTATGTTGGATCAACCTAACATATTTAATCAATTCATTCTAAGTCCTTGTACATGTGTTTCTATAATAAATCTTAGGACTTTAAAACTTTTCTTAATGCAAGTATATTTGCATATTCATTCATATATATATCATAATCAAATCATATATAGATAGGAATATCATTCACATGTTTTTTCCTGACAATTTCCCCCTATTTGATTATGACAAAACAATAAGTGCATATGCATGTTATGAATGAATCTTATATACAGTGAGCTACTGTATTTCTAAAACAGATAATCATGAATGTTATTTATAATAATATGGAAATTAATACACTATGACATTTTACATCCTGGATTCAGAACATACCTAACTAGTTAGAGATGTACCTCTTTGGCTCCATGTATGTTTCCAGGATGTTTGTTGATCAGCTACTCATCTGTTTGATTTGTTTGCTCCTCCTTCTCCTCTTCTTCTTCTGGCTCCCCCTCAGCCTCGGGCTCATCATTCTTTGGCTCCCCCTTAGATGATGGCTCAGCTTCTTTTTGTGTTGTCTTCTTCTTTGTTTTATTCTCTTCTTTGCTTCTGCTCTTCTTGACCTTTATTGAGTGCCTCTTACCCTGCCTCTTTTTATGCCTCTTTTTCTCCCCCTTTTTTGTCATTAATCACTTAGGAGAGCTGTTCCATGTTGGACATAAGCTGCTCCATTAGATAATAGGAGTTGCCAACTTCAATCTTGAGTTCTTGTTGACTTAACTCAAGTTGCATAGAGAAAGACTGATTCATGTTGTCAATCTTGTCAGAGAGGACTTGTAGCTGCTCTTCATTGGCTTTCTGAGCTCGTAGTGCATCTGCCTTCTGTTCATTTATAGCCTTCAGATAGATGTGATCTCTCTCTTTGATTTTGAGAGATACATCAACCATAGTTGCTTGAAGTCTATCTTGAACTGAGTTATCTCCAACTGCTATCAACCTCTTTGATTCTTCATTGATTAGAGATATCTTCTTGATCAGCTCATCGGAGTTTTTCATTAGCTCTTGTTCCAAAAGAATTTGGTCATCTGGTTGGGCAGTCTTTTGTTGAACACCAGATTGGACTCTACAATTTTCATCCTTGGACAGTTTTTCGAAAGTATTGAGAATCTAAACAATCGTTGAGTACCAATCGCTATTGGTGGATGAACAAATGTTGGGCACTTGTGCTTGAGCAGATGGAGGCTTCTCATTTTGGATTTGAATGCCATCAGTAATAGAGTAAACAGACTCTACGAGTATTTCCTTGGTCATGATCCTTCTTCCTTTAGAATCGACCCTACGATAAGGAATATAATGGTTGCCAGCATGTCTGTAAACCTCGTAGTGGGGCTTGTCTTTGATCATTATTGTTACATCACTTTTCAACTTTGAGAAGTTTTGAGCCACTAGTTCTAGGCTTAGAATTTCTGGAAGTACTTCTTTTGATTCATTCGAGACTTCTACTATTTTGTTAATCTTGGCTGGGAAGATGATAGAGTAGTTTGCTGGTTTTCCCAATTCCAAATTTTTAGAACCAGAGTCTTTCTTCAATTCTTCACTTCTTGAGCTTGAATCTTGTTGGCTCCTTTCCTCAGATTCATCAGTGAATTCTTCTTGCTGAATTTCATTTCTATAACCTTCTTCAGAAAGATCTTCCTTGGATTCATCTTCTTCATTGATAGACCAATCTTTAACATCTTCTTTCTGTGATTCATATTCATCATCACTTAATCCAATGACTGCAGTGAAGTGATCACTCCTCTTCTTGGAGGCAAATTGAGCAAGTAATCTGTAGCTCTTCATTCTCCTTGGTTGTTCAGCAATTGGAGAGTCAGACTCTTCTTCCTCTTCAGACTCTGAGGCCTTTGATTTATCAGGCAAGCTTTCTTGACTCTTAGCATAGACAGGGGCATGTCCTTCTTCAGAATCACCATCATTTCACCCACCATTTGAGCTTGTAGGAGCATTTGCGTTTGGAGATGCAGTTGAGTCATCTTGCAGCTTTTCTTCATTATCAAAGTGAATGCTCTGAGAGTTAGCAACATGGCTTGTGCATTCTTCTTCATCAGTAGATTTTGCATTTTCTTTCATGAATCCAGCTTCACCTTCATTGCTGGATTTATTCTTTGGGGACTCGGTCTTTAGATCGTCAGTCCCCTTTTCTTCCTCTGACTCTACGTTCTCTTTTTCGTTATATGTACTTTCTTGGGAAACTGGGACTAGTTTGTTTTCCACCTTAACTCTCTTTCTTGATGGCCCTTGAAGCAGTCTGTCACTTCTCCTCTTAGTTTTTGTAAACAGGACTTTTTCTTCTGTATCTTTGTCTTCCATGGAGAGGCTTTTTGGTTGGGCCTTTGTTTTCTTCACACCCTTGGATTTCTTCCTTGTTGGTGTGGCTGCTATTGTTGCTGAGTCACCAGACTCAGAGCTTTCCACTTCTTTTACCTTTCTTTTCTTAGCAGAGTCCTTTCTGCTACCCCCAGCTGTAGTTAACCTCATGTTTCCTTTGGGTTCTTCTTTCAGTTTATGAACAGCTGAGGAGACATAATTTTGTGAACAATAAGAATTTCGCTCTTATCATCCTTAATTTTATTCTTCAACTTTTTCTTCAGGATGATACTAAAAAATCTCCCATGAAAAACCATTGGGAGTGGTTTTTTAATTAACCTTTTCTTTTCTTCCTTATCTAGCCACTTAGACATATGATCAAGCAGGATAGCTCCAAGTTGATGTGTTCCTTTAGGACTATAGCAGACGTGATCTTCAGCTATTTCTCAATCATAGTATCATGTGCAGTGTCTTTGCATAAGATACATTTTCCCACTATTTCAGCAAGGAACTCGTATTCTTCAGGAAACTCCTTTTTCTTCATGTCCTTCAGACTAGGGTTTCTTTTGTACTGCATAATCTTCTTAGCTTTTTCAGTGTCGATCTCTTCCAGGCTTTTCAAATCTTGGTCAGGAAGGCCTAAACATTGATTGATGTCAGAAGAGTTTAGCTTTAGAATCTGACCATTCGCCTTGGTGGAAAGAATCCCAGAATTTACGGTTGCGTTTGAATGAAACTCTTTGACCAGGTCGCCATATATTCGTGTGTTTCCTCAAGACATTCTGAGAACCCAGCCTTTTTCACAAGTTCAAGAATATCCCTAAACTTTTTCTCTGATTTTTCGAACGTCTTGGTTCCTAGCTGAATGCCAGTGATTACTTGCCAATCTACCATTTGAGGAGTTCAAAGAATATGGGTATTTGTTTTAGAGAGTCTTATGAGAGATAGTTGAGTGTGATTTAGGCAAGGATTTGGAGGATTAATGGAATTTGTATGTGAGAAGGCTTTTAGGGTTTGAAAAAGGGTGGGAGAGAGGTTCGACAGTTCCTGGTAACTGTTTGCAAATTTTGAATTTGTCTTTAAGGAAGTTCCTTCTCACTCTGCATACGCTGTGATGTGTCAACTAGCAATTGGTTGCACGATGCCCAGAGCAGTAACTCCCACATTAACTTTTCAGTTAGATGTTTCTTTTAGAAGAGTAGTCATTTGATTGACGTGGATTGACCGTTGACCTCTCTGGTTCGTAGAGTAACATGATAGGGCAGCTATGGACTCTACGATTTCCTTTGTTGACTCAACGATCAACTTTTGAGAGATGATGTAGTGGATGGATTTTAACATTACTTTTTATTTTGAACTAGCATGGCTCAACTACTGATGTACTTCATGAAGCCTTGGGTACTTCTCTTCAGCAGGACATCTTTCCAACCAGCATTCGAATTGATCTTCCCATAATCTGAATGGTTGAGCAATTATCCCATTCGTTCAAGCTCCTTATGAGTTAGAATAGTCTCTAGTAAGACTACGATCGTTGAGTCTGTTTCTACGATCGCTGAGGTTGCACTACGATCGTTGAGGTTGCTCCTCGATTGTTGAGTTTGCTTCTACTTTTACTCTACAATCGTTGACTGACTGTCTTGGTCCTTGAGATGAACTTGACTAAGCAATCCTTCTGGGTTAAGGTAGCTCAGGAAGGGCCAACCTCTTAGAATGAACTAAGGGTCAGGTTTGTCCCTGAGACGCTTTCCAGATGAAGTACTTTAGGAGTAGTTTGCACTGATATCTCATTTGACCTTTTCTAGTTGGGAGGTCCTCTCCCAACTTTAGACAATTGCATTTGCTGTAATCGTGGTGTCCTCCTGCTCTTACATTACGATCAGATGTTTGATTGTAGGCACTCCACTATTTTGAGTTGGGTGGCTGATAGGTTATTAGTAGTACATTTTGAGATGTTCCTACTGACTATGGATCTTTATTTGGGTCATCAGCCACAAAGTTTTGGGACTCCGTAGCTGGTACATAGAATATTTCAGTGCTCTTATTCCTTAACAGATCACTGCTCCCCCATGGTTGATGATGTTTTCTCAATGAGTGTGATTTTCTTTTCATCATGTGTATTAGGAGGCATCCTTGCATATCTCCTTCTGATTGAAATCACTACAAGCAATCAAATCTATTTTTATTGTAGACATGGATAATTCCAAGACTGATCAGTTTATAATCTTTTGACAGTACTACGAACGTAGTCTTCTTTGTCAGCTTGAGCTTGTGAAGTTTCGCTCTTGTAATGAGTTCCTCATATTTGATGCTCAGTGATCCTCTGTGAAGATCTTTCTTTAGGATTCTTCTCTTTACATGATTGAGCATCTAAGACCCTTTTTCATCTCAGATTGATTGGCCTGCTTCCACATAAAAATCAGCAGCCATGTGAGCTTTATTCAGATCGGCTCAGCAGGTCTTCAAGTACAGGCTTTGACATATAAGAGTTTTATCAGTATCATTTCTGAACAGTCTTAAGCCTTATGCTGGTTGAATCTTCTTTGACTGAAGTCTTTTGCCTCAACATTCCTTAGTGTGGCCAGAAAGACCAGGTACCTGCAGGTTATGAATTTCTATTTTTGGTACCCATGGTTAGATGGGTCCTGCTAGGTTAGTTTTCTAAACCCCCGTTCCACATATATTTGGATAATCATCATATTGATCACCACCAGTCATATTCATGCATGTAACTAATTTAGATAATACATTTTGAGATGCATGATGGTGAGTGTGTGTAACATTTGCTATTTTAATAAAACACTCTTTTTCTTTGATGGTTTCATCATTTGCTAGGTTATGTTCACAAGGTTTAAATGCTCACAAAGTGAGAATCAACTCTACTATTTATTAGTATCTGATTGATTCATGGAGGTGATCAGTTTCTATGAATCTTCAAGATACTCTTGTAGAACTGATCATACTTTGTGTGTTATTAAACACTTAGACCATAGGAAGTACATACATACTAACCCATCAACAAAGATTACTTCACATAGAATTAATTTAACCTGTGATGCTCTTATGACCCATTTCAGATTACTTTCAAGATATCATCTTCAACTTAAAACTTGGATGGAGAGAAAGCTTATAGGCATTTGAGTTTCCACCCTCAGTGTACTTTCTCTCTTCACCTTTTTAGGTAGATTATGATTCCTTGAAAGAATACTGTTATAGTTCATAAGGGATGCACTCATGATGTACATATTTATATAAGTGAGGAACTGTACCTTTTTACTGTCAGTTTATTAACATTCATTTATCTAAGATATACTGAGTTTAGGCATTGATGTGCATAATTTCTCAATTTCTCGTGATAGCTAGCTGCTCTAGTTGACCTTCAATCAATCAGTTGTGGTCTTGAAGATGCAAGCTAAGAGGATATCAACATCTTTAGTTCTTTGACATCCTTGAATTCACAAGATTTACATCCAGCTGGAGGTTGGCCAGACACATGTTTGAGAAGTTCTTCTTTCTTCTCTGGATAAGCATTGCTTAGCATGTATGGCCTTTTCATCTTTTCAGGCTGGTGGATGTTTGATTCTTTTCTGTTGATGTCTCCTGAGTTTTCTAGCCTGGTCTTCAGACTACAAGATTGACTGCGAGCAAGGATTGGTCTTGTTGATATGACACTCAAGAACATGGACCGATCTGAGCAGCTTCAGGTGTGTATACACATTTACCTGTACACAATATTTCCAACGTGTAACTTACTACTAAACTACTAAACTAAGTTTAGAACAAAGTTTGTGCCTAGGATCAAACTCAAAGCGATTAGCTTTTGAATATAGCATGAGAACCTGCTTTGATACTAATTGTTAGTTCTTAGTAGGCACAATAGATCTAGAAGGGAGAGGGGGGGGGGGGTTGAATAGATCCTTTTTATAATTACAAATACTTTTATGTTTTATTTTGTATTGCTAATTATTTAGCATATGACAAACACAAGAATCTTTTCAAGCACAGCGGAATAAGTAAAAGATCCCCTTCATTGATATATTCATAATCATACATAAATTGTTCGTAGAGTTAGTTCAATGGTAAGCAGTTAAAACATTCATAACAGTTATAGCAGTTAATGTACATAAAGTAAAAGACACAAGGGGGTTTAAGTGGTTCAGAGACTCAAGCTCCTAATCCACTATTCTGCTTTCAACTAGCAGGATTTCCACTAAGGAAGGGTAGCACCCTGAATCATTAAGATTCCTTCAAGGCCAACAGCCTTGGGACTTCAGTTCACTAAGAACTCTTCAAGGCCTGCAGCCTTGGAACTCCTCTAGTTCCCTAGGAACTCTTCAAGCCCAGCAGGCTTGGAACTTCATGTAGTCCCTCCGGACAAGGACCCCTCAAGCCCTGGCTTCTTGTTATTGAGTTGTTTATTTGTTAGTTGGAGTTAGTGCTGAGCTGCTAAGATGTCTTTAAACTCTGAACATCTTCTGTACTTAGCAGCTTGGCGTGATCATCCTTAAAGTGCAGTTGAGTGTTGTATGATGCTCAGCTTCCTCAGTTACTCAACCACTTCTGATGATCCCTTAATGAACTACCTTGAAGATCATTCTTCTTGATATTTGATGGTTGCACATGATGGGTTTCTAAGATGATTGTAAGTTCTTCTGCTAAGTACTTAGAAACTTTCTCATGCTTGACACCATGATGGCGTTGGTGATCTTCTTTCTTGATACTTGATGCCTTCTTATGATGGACTTGCTAAGATAACTGTAGGCTCTTCTCTCTGGTACTTAGAGTCTTCCCATGATGGACATCAAGATGACATGATGCTCTTCTTTCTCTCGGCAGTTCAGAACACTCTTCTTGTAGAAGAACTCTCACTTCTGCATTGTAGAACTCTCACTTCTACTTCTTTCTTTGTTTGTCTCTAAGTGTACTTGGATCGTAGAGTGAGCCTTCGGACCATCATTGGTCACTCAGTATCTTACGTTGGTTAGATCAGTCCACCATTTCTCCAAACTTAGCAACTCCAGAAACCTTTGATCTTTGAAGCTCTAGCTGGTTTATACTCCATCCCAATCTTCCCATTGGAAAGTAGCCGTTGAGGGCTCTTTGAATTGCTTCTCAAATCTCGAGTTGTTTGGTGCAGACTGCAGATGTGACATGACATGACTTTTCGACCTGCAGATTCTCTTGTTTCACCTACCCGTCGGAGATGTTACTTTGATGTCTCGGGCAGGTCGACGACTTTATTTCCCCCTTCTGATATCTCGATCAGAGGTTGTCCTTTTGCATCGATGCTCTCAATAAGCTCTTGTCCGAATACCAACCTTCTAATTGAACCATTGCCAATGCTTTAATCTTTGGATGACCGAACTCTACGATTCTGATGCATGCATTTCTTGGACCTGATCATAGAGTCTAGTTAACGGTAGAGACAACACTACGATCTTGAAGAGTGTTAATTAGATCTACAATGTAGAACACTTCTTCCTTCTCTTGTACAGTGCTTCAACACTTCTGTTTGCTTTGACTACTCTCAGATACTGATGGCTTGACTCTTTATTCTAGCCCCTTCTAAATAAAAAGACAATTCAGATTTGTAGCGTGTCCAGCTCTCTTTCTCCTTGTGATCTCCCGTTCACTTATCATCAATGGACTGACCCAATGCTTAATCACTTTAGCCTTGTTCTTTAGAGGCTGACCAGTATCTTTGTGTATACTCCATCAGTTCCTTCTTCGTTTGGCAAACACTATGATCTTGGTTACTTTCAAGAATGTTGTCATCTTTCTACTTGACAGCTACTGCATATGCTAACTTTCCTTAGTCAGCTACTGAAGTCTTCTTATGATTATCTTGTATAAGAATTCATCTTGAATGGCTTCACAACTCAATCTGGATGCTGATTGGGTTGATGCTTAGATCTTCTATTGGCTTGCATGTCATTCGTTGAGTGCTCTCTGGCTTCCTTTAGGTGAGATGTATCTTTGCAGTACCAACCAGAGGCTTCATTCCTTTGGATATTCTAGGAGTGCTCAATTGTTGAGAATAGTGTTTGCTCTACGATTCTACCTTGGCTTCGGGAGCACATCTGTTGAGGTCTTAGCTCTACACTCTACGATTCAGTTTCGGATGTGCAGATACTACGACTCCGAGATCAGATCTTGACACTACGATTTATTGTCGTTGTGCTTGTTGTCTTCATCTGATCTTGCTCAACTACGATCTCTGCCTTTGATATGATCAGTAGACTCTACGACTCTGAGTGTAGTCTATGCTTCTTGACTTAGCTTTGACATTAGTAGACTCTACGACTCCAAGTGTAGTCTACGATTCTTGACTTGGCTTTGGCAGATGCTCGATCGTCTCTTAGGTAGGCTATCTCTACGATTCTGAACATGACTTCCTTAGCAGACTACGGCTCCGAGGAAGTGCTCCCCGACACACTACGATCCTTCCTCGTTTCTCCTGGCAGTCTACGAACTCCGAGATCTACTATCTTGCAGACTACGATTCTGCCTTGATAGCTCTCGAGTTATCCTTGGCTCTCCTGGCAGACTACTATTCTGGTGCAGTGCTCGACGATCAGACAAGCCTATCTATTATATTCTAAGATCAACCTAACATGCTTGATCTTTCTATATTTATAGTCCTTGTACATCATTTCTTTTTAAGGACTTTACAAAGCTGTTTTGCTTATGTAGGATCATCCTAACATATTTGATCAATTCATTCTAAGTCCTTGTACATGTGTTTTTATAATCTATCATAGGACTTTACAGCTTTTATTAATGCAAGTATACTTGCATATTCATTCATATATATATATATATCATAATCAAATCATATATAGATAGGAATATCATTCACATGTTTATTCCTGACATAATTGTATGACAAAAGAAATCCTTGAAATTTTCATATATCCAGGGAATAATTCTATTTGAGCACCCATCATGAGTGCCTCGAGATATGCTGGAACACCACCAATATTGGTGTTATTGTCATCTGAGATATTTTCAGCATCAGCTTAATAGTGTTGTTGACCAAGGTCAAATAACATGTCATTAACACCATCATCTTCTTCATCATCATCATCTTCTTCAAACAAATCATTATCAATCCTATCACCCTCTTTGGTATGTGGATTCCTTAAATTCTTCAAACTTGATGGTTCACCGTGATAAAACCATGTTGTGTACCCTGGATCTATCCCTCGCTCCAAAATATGATCTTTAACTTTTTTTTGATCTTGAATTATTAAGTTCAAACAACCTATACATGGGCATTGAATGTCGCACTCTGTACCTATATGAGTTTCAACAAATTTCATAAAAGCATTTACCCCATCAATATAAGCCTTAGACCATTTAATTCCATGCAACCAACTCTTGTCCATTTTATACTCCACAGAAGCTAGTTGATACAATACAACGAAAACTATAGCAAAAAACTAATAATGCTAAAAAAGGGCGAAGATAGCAACACTATTTTGCTTCAATTTGCCTTACTTGGTGATTGCAGATAAAGTTTGATTTTAAATCCTGACAACCGACGTTTCTCTTTCTGATGGTTTGCAGGCATAACTTCCAGGGTTTTGGATTTGTCAACTTCATTACTTTCTTCTTTGATCTGCACAAATGAATTTTACAGGGAGAGAAAAATAACACCAAAAGTAATAAGATTTTTTGGCAATAAAAACTGCTATACATGAGCACTGATCAACAAACAGCTATAACCTCAAAGCTACAAAAACAAAATAAAAGAACACAACGACAACTTAGCACAGAAAAGTAGGCTGATAAAATTTAATAAAGGGAAGAAAAAGAGGAAATATATAGGTAAAGATATAAGCATAAACAAATATCGTTACTTCTTTGGCCAAAATCAACTTCACTAGATAGTGGGTAAAACAATTCCAACCAATATTGACATTGCAGGTCTGAATAGAAGGTAGCCATTTGGGAAAATTATATCTAAGAGTTCAGTTATTACATAGACCACCCCTCCAACTCTTCAAGTAACAGGGACTCCACCGTAAGGTGTTCAATTTCAAGCAGGATTCTTATCTTCCTAGACATTCATGAATTCTTCAAGAGTTTGCAAAGTAATCAAAAAAGGAGTAAAAACATACCAACCATGCTACCAATTATTATGAATTGAATTACAAAAAAGTGCTTCTTACTAAAATCACATTCATATCTGTAGTTTTCAATCATAAAAAACATAATAAAATTACATATACCTCTTGTGCTTGATTATAATCTTTATAATCCCTCAACTTTAATTTCCTTAGTAACCTAGCAAACTGGAATTCAATTTGGGGGAGAGAGGTTTCGGCGGTGGGAGGACAGAGGAGCGGGACTAGGGAGAGAAATAAGCGTTGTGCGAGGATTGAAATTTGGGAATAGAAAGAGGAATGTACAGTTAGAAGGCCATGTTTGGTTGTCAAATCACTAAAAAACTAGTGCTTCATTTGATTTTAATTTAATTCCTTTCCTAATCTTCAAGTTTTTTTTTTATTTCTAAATAATTTTCCAATTAGCTTTCATGGTTAGTTCTATTTTAACTTAACAACTTATATCACATTATATGAATTATTATCTTCCATATATACAATATTAAAATATTATATATATTGTTTAATATATTATGCTTATTTTACATAATATTCAAAAAAAAAATATTACTCACTGATTTGTATGAAAATTATATTTCTCATAGTAATACTTTGTATTAAAATAATTCTATATTAAAATTATTTTAATACCCCTTTCTTAAATAAAAATTTCTGGAAATTTAACATTAGAATTTAATATTAAAAATTATTCTTAATTGATCATCTCTTTTGCGAAAGATTTAGTCCGTAACAAATCACACAATAAAAATATATTCATATATTTATCACACATACGCATTATACTGCACATAGTTACTTGTTATGTATCACATATTCAATACAGTATATATATTAAAAAAAATATTTTACTAAAATCATATTTTAATATATATTGAAAATTTGGACTATTACATTGTCTTTTGTCAACACTATATATGCATACATAACTAACAGAGCAGCCTTATGAATTTAAGTCTCATGATAAGCAAAATCACTACTCTCATTTTATTTTCATGCTAGAAAGCATAACCATTCTATGATGTCGATTTAGTACTACAATTACTAATCAAAGCTAATTAGAAGTTGCTTCGTCAAAAATTTAAACCAAATAGTGATTTAGATTATCAAAATTGTACAAGATCATCAACAATAATAGCAACCATTACAACAAAAATGACATGAAATCATTTCAAAATCATAGTTGTTCAATTAGAACAACTACTAATCAATTCAAATCAAAATCTAGAAACATACCTAAAATGTCAAATAATTTCTGCCATCAAATTGAGATTATTGAAAATTGATAATGGAGGTTCTTGACTAAATAAAGGTTGTCAATGATGAAAGGAAGACCGGTGACATCGCTTAGATACAAGAAAATTTTGCCTCCATATAAAAATATGACGATATTGCATACTTTTTCACTAAATATAAGAATTTATGACGAACCAGTGTTGTCACTTATCCACTCATCTAATTAATGACAAACTAGTATCTCGTCATATAAAATTGGTATTTGTGACAATAAAAATGGTCATAAATTATTAATTTTTCGTCTTTACAAAATTTACCTCCAAGAGTTCCTAAAAAAAATTGCCTCCAAATCAAATTGTGACGATACTACATACTTTGTCACTAAATATAAAATTTTGTGATGAACCATTTTTGTCACTTATCCACGCAGCTAATTAGTGACGCACTATTATCTCATCATATAAAATTGGTATTTATGACAATACAAAAATGGTCATAAATTAATATTTTTTCGTCTTTAAAAAATTTCCCTCCAAATTTTTTCAGAAAAATTTTGCCTCTAAATAAAATTGTGGCGATATTACGTACTTTGTGACTAAATATAAGAATTTCTGACGAACGATTTTTGTCACTTATCCACGCATCTAATTAGTGACGCACTATTATCTCGTCATATAAAGTTGGTATTTATGACAATAAAAATTGTCATAAATTATTATTTTTTCGTCATTAAAAATTTTCCCTTTAAAATTTCCCTCCAAAATTTTGCCTCCAAATAAAATTGTGACGAATTTGTATTTGGCGTCACTAAATGTGAACATTAGTGACGAAAGCACATTGTCACTAAATTTTACAAATAATTAAGGACAAACTATTATGTTGTCATTGAAAGAAATATTTTGTGACAATAAATATTGTCATCAATTATTACAAAATGTCACTAAAAGGTTTCCCTCCAAAATTTTGGTACGAAATTCTACCTCCAAAATAACTTGTGACGAATTTTTGTTAATCGTCATCAAATGTATAAATTAGTGACGATATAAATGATTAATAGTAACAAAAGTAAAAGTCGTCACAAAAGCAAAAGTTTTAGTGACGATTATGAATTTCATAATTAATAATTAACAAATTGTGACAAAATGTTGTGCGTGGAAAAAAAATCATCATAAAATGTGTGATTTTTTGTAGTGTTACATTTTCTATCATGGCCTATTAAGATATTGCACAGCCTTATTGCACTATTCCTCCATGATACAGAACATCGTTCTACGATCTAACATATACCATGGCAATTCCTTAAATTAAATCGGATAATAGATGACTCGGTCCTGGGCTCTGTTCATTAGAACATGAAACACATAATCCATTTCTCCCATCTTGGCCTTCTTTGCACGCACCTCTTTTTCAGCTACATCTGCACGTTGGGAAGCCTTCTCTAAGTATCTTTAGCTCTCGTCCACTTGGCGGATTCTTCATTCAAGTCATCTTGTAGCTTTACAACCGTTGCCAATAGCTGCTCCTTGTCACTCTCTGTCTGAACTAGTTTTCACTCCACATTACCTAGACATTCGTCAAGATCTTGGATCTCGTCATCCTTCTGTGCCATAGCGATCTGACATCCATGTTTCTGCTCCTCCAAGTCTTTGACTCTATCATGTAGCTCTATGTTACGGTTGTACACCTCATCATACATCTGAGTTGCAATAGAGTTCGGTGGGAACTCTTTAGTGTAAGACCCCAACTTTTATGAATAAAGATGAATTTTCAATAATTATCATTTTTTGAATATTATGGAATGAATTTGATATAATGTTATAGTTGTGGGTAATAGTTATAAATTTTGCAAAGTACACAAGTTGTTATATAATATTCGATTGGTGGGGAATATTCGTTTTAACGAGAGAATATTAAGATGCGACAATGACCAATCATTGGTGGACCCCACAACGAAATTATTGTCAGATTGAGAAAATGACAAAAAATTTTATGAAAATAACGGCGGAAGTTTTATCATTAACTATTGAAACACCCGGTGTTAAAACTACAGGAATACGTGTGATTGCATAGTAGCATACGGTATTGATTATTGATGCTTACATGAGAAGTCATTCAGTTTTGTTCAATTATTGCTTCAGTAATTGTTGCATAGTATCTCACGTTAATTAATTCAATTATTGTCGATATTTTATATATTATTAAATCAATAATTGAGACGACGAAGTTATTAATATTATTATTTGCAATATTAACGATGTCTAGAAGTTACGCGAGGAGAGGTTTGGTCACCTAATTTAAGCGTGATAGGAGAAATCCTTATTGGAAAGCCCCTCTTTCTGAGGAGCGACACGATCTATTAATAGTGTGAATTATAATAATGATGATGAAGTTTTGTTTTATTAGTATTATTAATGTAATAAAAGCGAGAAAATCTTTTTTATATAAAATGAATACTTTTATAAAGTTATTCGTTTGATTAGACTATAAATAGAATATATTATATTCTATTATGCATAGTGTTTTGCATAGTAACATCTTTTTTATATAAAGCAGAATACTTTTATAAAGTTATTCATTTTATTAGACTATAAATAGAATATATTATATTTTATTATGCATAGTGTTTGCATAGTGCTGCATGATTTTTGCATAGTAAAAACTTTTTATATAAAAGCAGAATACTTTTTATAAAGTTATTCGTTTTATTAGATTATAAATAGAATATATTATATTTTATTTAAAAGATTTTGTTTTATTAGAGTATTTTATAGTAAACCAATGCACGGACCGTCTGGTTTTAAAAGTAAATCAATACGGACCGTTTCAGAATTAGTTACTATTAGGTCCATTCTCCTATAAATAGAAGCTCATTCCTTCATTATTTCTTACGAATTCTTTGGAACTCTAGAGAGAGAAACTATAGAGAGAAAGAAGAAAAAGTACTCGCTACTTCACTACTCCTATATCCGTTTGTTCTAAGGTAAGGGGTATTATTTCTTTTCGTATTCATGAAGAGAACTTACATTATTCCATTTTTTTATTACATTGGAATAACATGTATACGCTGGTCTACCCTTTACTTGGTGAAATTCTTACGTAATTCCATTCTTTATCATTATGTTGGAATAACTTTATCTATCACAAGCACAGCATACATAGGGAAATTCTTCTGTTATTCTATTCTTTGTTATTCTGTTGGAACATCCTGTCTATGTGTTTACGCATGACCTAGTTCCGTTATTTATTATTCTGTTGGAACATCTTATCGGTGTTTTACTTTGACGAGTTTCGTTATTTATTATTACATTGGAATATCCCATAAATGCGTTTCGCATTACCCAGTTCCGTTATTTATTATTACATTGGAATAACTTTATGCATGCTTAGGTCTATCGCATGCCTGGTGATTTCTTTTGTTATTCCATTCTTTATTATACTAAGTTGGTTAAAGTTTTGACTTCTATATTCCATTAAATTAGTGGAATATCCTTGATATTTGTGTTTCATCCAGTATCTTTTCATGGAAATATTCTTCTGAGCATTCTTGAATTTTACTCTACAAAGAAGTATCATGTTGACAATTTGGACGTTATTAGTTCCTGGATAAATTAATTCTTGAACTTGTTTTATTGAATTCTTATATCATTGTCATCATCCTCATGTTTATATTATGTTGAAAGTCATCTGTGGCCTGTAGTGCATAGATGGACTTGGTATGATTATGACCAGGGATTAATCGGTATAATCATGACCGTAATGTTACAAATGGTGTGGTAAAAGTCCTCATTGGCCCGTAGTGCATTGATGGAAAGTTGTTGGCATGATCATGACCATTGATAATACAGGAATATCCTTGGCCCGTAGTGTATGGATAATTTTTGGTTGTGATACTAATGAATATCCTTGGTAGTAAAGGGGGATGATGTGGATTATTTATTAAAGTTTGAGTCCCCGCCGATAAAAGTGATGAAAACCTTTTAAATCATAAAAGATAGTAGATTTTATTCTCTCTTGACTCTTTTAATGGATTACTTATTCATTGAAGTTAAACTTGATGTTTGTTATATTGTATCGGTTTTTGCTTGTTGAAGGCTAACGATAATTTATTACGTATTATCTTAGTCATAATATTTCTTCTTGGGCTAGTTGAGCTCACCCTTTTACTTTCATTGTTCTCTTGAGGAAATAAGAACGTAAAGAGGACTAGTCGGGGAACGGGTGTGGTCCAAATATTAGCATTAGTAGTCCTCACTATTCTGTTAAAATAGTGTGATAATAAATGTAATGAGGACTCATTTGAGTGTGGATATTGTCTAGATGACAATATTTGTATTAAAACACACAGCATATGTTTTGTCGTATTTTACATGACTGTTGTATAATTAAGTTGTATTTGAATTTTGTACCATGTATTTGACGACTTAAGATAGGTGATGTATACCTATTTTGGGGGCGTCACATTTAGGATCCTCTTCCTCTTCCTCATCTTTCTTTGATAGCTCCACATGATCCTCCTCATCCGTCTCTACATCATTATCCTCATCTGGTAACTCCTCCTGCTCAAACTCAGGGTCATAACCAACAACTATGACCAATGGAGACGTTTCCCTTGGCACTAACTGCTCCTAGACTACCTTATCCAAGGCTCCTCCTCTCTAGGCATCTGAGGTCTCTCCTCCCTAGCCTGATTGGATCCTCTAACATTAGCCATCCTAGCAACAAAGTTTCAAGTTTTAATTACTAATCGTCACTACTTGACACTCACAAACACATAGGTCATAAACACATAAGTACATATAGTCTTTTGTTATTTATCTTTTAATGAATTTCCTTAAATCATTCCTTACAACTCGATAAGAGTTTATCACCACTATCTTTTTGATCTTCTATAAAGTCATACCCTAAGGTTTTTCCCAAGCTAAGGTTCGTAACCTAACAACTCTAATACCAACTTGTGACACCCCCAAATCCAGGTACTTCATTCCCACAGGATTTGGTGTTCACTATCTAAACATTCATATCTAACTACCCAAGTTTAAACTTAAGAATTAAATTTTCCCAATTAAGGGTTACAAAGCTTAATCAAATAAATCCCATGTCATCTAACCTTAAATACATCATCAAGTGCAGAAAAAATTAGTTACAACACACCATAGATTAAGTCTAGTTACATAAACAATTTCAATAAAAATTAAACAAGTCTTCAACACTTGTTCATCTTGCCTTTGCCTTTACTAGAAGATGGCTCATCAACTTTCTCAACTTTAGATGAAATGGTTATATATGCAAGAGTGAGCAAAATAAATGCTCACTTAGAATGACAATATAATAGCTATCAATGAATAAGCTAAATTGAATATAATAAAAAATTTTGTCACTAATAATCAAGAACTGAAATCAAGACTTAGAATTCATCTGAGGGTCACATGACCATGAACTATATCCCGGGTTATAAGAATTTCTACTTAAACCTTTAACAGCTGTTAGACTATATGTACCTTTCTTCTTGTACTTATGGGGATCAGCCCTTCATATCATGTATTGTGCACAAACATCTTAACGATTTCGCGTAAATAAACCCCTATAATATGGTTGTTCATCTCAGCTTTAACTTACGAGTCCGTACCAAAGTGAGTTTGCTTTGGATTAGTTTCAAGGGTAATTTTGAGTTCAACGTTCATCAACTAAGGATTAGTTGAATCAAAAAGTTGATAACGTTTCAAGGGTTCGATAATAATATGTTATGGAATAGCCGTGAGTCACAAACGAATAAACATAATGCATCAAAGTCATGCTTTAGGAATAAATTTAAAAGCATTGAAAGATATATTAAACCTTGCTTGAACAATAATAATAAGCTAAGGTTACATTCTTTTTCAATAAAGAAATAGAATTAGAAACTTTATTCAATGTAAGAGTAGGTTTAGGAATTGGAACTTGTTCAATAAAGATACAACTTGAATAATCTTAATTAATTTAGGGTAATGAACTTGCATAATGCTAATTAGTTAAGGACAAGAAACTTGCTCAAAGAAAGTTTAGGGTTAGAGAACTTATCTCGTGCATAAGCTATACAATTAAAAATTGATTCCTAAATATCCTATGCACATGTTATTAAAAATCATAACACAGATTAGTTACTTCATTACCAAGTTACATAATTAGATATCCATTTCATGTTAACTTACAACCTTTAGCCTTAGCAATGTTTTTATTGTTTTCACAGATAAAGTTATACCATCATCCATATCCTCTTTGTAGAAATATGCAAAAATTATCAGTCCATTCTCCTCTACCTATTGTTCCTCCTCATTAAATTCCATGTTCACTTCATTGTCACACATATCACTGCTGCATGTTCCTAAAGTAAGCACTGACTCCTCCTGCTGCCATACCTTTACACCACTTCTCAAAGTACTTTCACTCACATTCTCAACAGTTTGAGAAGATAACCTCCCTACTATAGTTCCAAGTTGTCATATTTGATTTCTTTGATCTTGAATAAAATTTCTTATCTCTTGCTGGAACTGTTATGTCTGACTCATGAATTGTTGTGTTTGGCTCAAAAATGCCTTGAACATATCCTCCATAGATGCTCCAGAATTGGTAGGTACTTCATAGATCAAGTTGGGATGACCTCTTCATCTGGGATTGTGAGTATTTTACCCAAGGATCATATTGATATTGATGTTGATGTTGTCCTAAGAATGTCCCCACAACATTGACTTGTTGCATAGTTGAATCCTCATTCAATATTGGACAAACATCACTAGTATGCCGTGACATTAAGAAAATTCCACACACCTTTGCAACTTGCATATTCCTTGTAGCCATTTGTCGAACCAAAGCAATTAAATTAGAAATTTGTTTCTCAATATTACTGGTGCTTACCTCATTTACCCTTTGAGGTGTATGATCCATTCTAGTTCCATACTGTTGTGAGTTAGTTGCTATATTTTGAATTAAGTTCCTTACAACCTCAGGTGTTTTATCTACTAGTGCTCCTCCAATTGCTGCATCAATCACGCTTCTATCCATTGGTAGAAACCCCTTATAGAAGTACTGGATCAAGTGATGATCATCAATTCCATATGGTGGATAGCTGGAACACAACTTCTTGAACCTTTCAAAATACTCATAAAGGGACTCTCTATTGAACTGCCTGATTCCACATATCTCCTTCCTTATGGTGGCAACTCTTAAAGTAACAAAATACGTAACACCCCCAAATCCGGTCTATCTGCAAACCCGACTTTGGTGTTTCACGAGTACTTACTATTCTTTACATACATCATTATATCATTAAATATAACAACATATTTCTTCAAATCCCATATTCTATTACCTTAAAATCTTTATTCATTACAAATAATGATAATTATATTATTCTTTATTTCATTACAAATGTGACTTTAACCAGCCACAAAAACTACATAACAATTTAATTAACTATTATTCATTACAAGATTTGGCTTGTTCTATTCGTTACTCTTCGTTGGATCTTCAAGTTCATTCTATCGTCGTTCACTGAAAATGTTTTATTTTAAGCAAGTGTGAGCATTCAATTGCTCAAAAACTTCTAGTAGTTAAATAACAAAAAAATCAAGAATCAAATATTCTTTACATATTAAACTTCAATAACTGAACAATAGTTATGAAGCAGCTCGAATAATAGTAATAAATTCTGATTCCTATTATTTTAAAACATCAATAACATTCACTTTCACATAACTTCAATTCTTATACTTCCTTCTTTACATTTTGTCTTGCTAAATTTATTAGCATAGACAAAACATTAACAGTTCATTAATAAACAAAACTCTTTCACATTTGAACAGTTCTAACACAGAACAGTTAATCTTCCGAAAGAACATAAGTGCATATAACAATCACATAGCCTTATACATCATAAACATCTTTTACAAATATAACAAATTTGCACTTAGATAAAACTCGCTCATTTAGAACATCTGAGCAAGCTTAAAGAAACTAACATTCATTTCAAATATGAATGAAGTTTGGAAACTTTCCTTAAGCACAACTTACAACTTACAGTTTACGCTATACTGCTCTTCGAAATCCCTATATATCACATAAGGAATAACACATACCAATTAGTCATATACTTGACTTATACATTGGTTTACACTAACTTTAGTTCTTACAGTTAGCGTTTTATAACCTAAGTTCATGCAACCGAACTTTAAACTATTCTTTTAACGTTACGACATACGGAGATGTCATAATTCTTACAATCATCTCTTACGATAGATTTTACATTAACTTTTCCTTCTTCCCAACTTAACTTGTCCGAATCATTAAAATTATAATGTTCGTTAAGTTAATTATCATTCATTATGGCTTTTTGACAACTAAATGCTATACCTTGTGAATATTCTTTACCGTCTAAGTTATACAATCTTTTATATGTTAAGAGTGATCATTTAATGCTAATTGTAAGACCCCGACTTTTATGAATAAAGATTTAATTTTCTCGAAAAATCTTTATTATGGTGTGAATTTGTTATAATGTTATAATTGTGGGTAATATTTCTAAATTTTGCAAAGTAAGCAAGTTGTTATAAAATATTCGATTGGTCGGGGAATATTCATTTTATTAGAGAATATTCATAAAACGACACAATCATTGGTGGACCCCACAACAAAATTATTGTCGGAGTTAGAAAATGACATAAATATCTTTTTATAAAAATAACGGCGAAAGTTAAACCGTTAACTGTTGAAATACCCGGTGATAAAAGTATAGTAATACGCGTGGTTGCATAGTAGCACAATATTGATTATTGATGCTTACGTGAGAAGTCACTCAGTTATACTCAATTATTGCTACAGAAATTGCTGCATAGTATCTCATATTATTGATTCAATTATTATTACAGTATCATCTGCACTATATTTTATATTATTAAGTCAATATTTGAGATGACAAGTTATTCATATTATTATTTGTATTATTGACAATGTCTAGAAAGTTCTGTTGAGGAAATGAGTTTGGTCACCTAATTGCGCGCCAATAGGGAGGAATCCTTATCGGAAAGCCCCCTCTTTCCTGGGAATGATCTGGTTGTTAATATTTCAAGTTATATTATTGATGAATAAATGTTGTTAAAAATATTGAGGGGATTTTTATGAAGTATTTTTTGTAAATTAAACGTATTATTTGGACCCCCACCTACTCATTTTTCAAAATCGTCGGAGAAAGTTATCTCAGTTTTGTTATATATATATATATATATATATATATATATATATATTATAATAAGTTTTGTTTTTTTTATGAAAAATAGAATATATTATATTTTATTATGCATAATGTTTGCATAGTAAATCATGCGAAAATTCATAATTTTGTCTGTGAATTTAATTTTTCTCCCATGACCTTTGTGCACTGTGCGTCCAAATAGCATCATGCCATTCTCCTATAAATAAGATGCTCAGTTTAAAAAAGAAAATCACACAAGAATCAGAGAATTCTTCTTCTATACTATTGAGTGTATTTCTTTTGAGTTTAAGGAAGCTTTGAGTGTAAAAAATAGTGAAAGTTTTCTTCAAGAATATATCCTCTATACTAGTTAAAATTGCTCTTTTTTTGAGGTAAGGGGTATTATTTATTTCATATTCACTTACGATATTATTTTTCGTATTCGTAAGAAATTTTATTTCGTTCAATATTCGCAAGAAATATTATCTTCGTTTAATATTCGTAAGGAATATTATCTTTGTTCAATATTCGTAAGGAATATTATTTTCGTTCAACAGTTGTAAGGGATTTTTTTTTTCAATATTCATATGAAATAATATTTTCTTCCATTCTATAGTATGTAAGTAATATTATTTCATTTCAGATTACAAATTCAACACTTATTTTGTTAAAGTATGGCTTCTATACTCCTTGAAATTAGTAAAATAACCTTGAAATTTGCGCTTCATCTACTATCGTTTCACAAGAATATTTTTCTGAACATTCTTGTTCATTTTTAAGCTTTTCATGCCGGAGTACTATTTATGGGTACTATTCATTTATACGACAATATTCATACGTGCGGCACTATTAATACGTATGGTACTATTCATACGTATGGGTACTATTCGCGGGGTACTATTCATGACAAAAATTAATTTCTTTTCTGTCCAAATTATTTTTGATACAATATTATTCTTAAACTTTACTCCACAAAGCAGTATCATGTTGACAATTTGGATATTTTTAAACTTTGGATAATTTAAAGTCTTTAATATTTATCCTTGATTTCATTTGATTAATGCTTATATCATTGTCATCATCCTCATGCTTATATTGTGATGAAAGTCACATTTGGCCAAGGGTGCAAAGATGAATTGTTGTTTGGTATGATTATGACTAGGGATTATTCGGTGTAATCATGACATGTAAAGTTACAAATGATGTGGTAAAAGTCCTCATTGGCCCGTAGTGCATTGATGGACAGATGTTGGTATGATCATAACCATGCATTCTCTTCGGCCAAAGGTGAAAAGATGAATTGTTGTTTGGCATGATCATGACCATTGGTGCAAACACGAATATCCTTGGCCCGTAGTGCATGGATAATTCATGGTTGTGATACTAATGAATAGTCTTGGCCCGTAGTGCATGGATAATTCAGTGATGTGGATTATTTATTAAGTTGAGTCTCATCGATAAAATTGATGATAAACTTTTAAATCATAGAAGATAGTAGATATCATGCTCTACTTGACTCTTCTAATGGATTGCTTATTCCGCTGCAGTTGTTGATCTAAAACTTGTTGTCTATTGTATTCTATCAGTTGTTATACTGTTAAAGGCTAACGATAATTTATTCTGCATTATCTTAGTTATAATATTTCTTACTGGGCTAATTAAGCTCTGATAAGTGGGTTTTATACATACTTATTGGATATCAATTCACAAGAACTATGCCCATCTCAAGTACATTTTAGTGTGTTTTACTTGCATTTCGTGTCATTTTGCATTGCATGTACTGAGAACTCCTTTGGTGTAAAAGTGCAAGAAAATGGCATAGCTCAGCGATGGTATGTGGCATGAGACCAGTGATGGCATGCCACGAGGGTCATTTGGACAGAAGAAAAGGAGCATCGATGGACAACGAAGCAAAAGCAGCATGTCAAAGGTTCATTAGAAGCATAACAAGAAAGCAGCCATAGCATAACACAAAAGTGCAGAGTTCGAGGAGCAAGGTGACAAAAAAGAGCTAGTGGTAATGGCTACCGCACCACCCACTGCAGAGCGGAAAAGACAATCACGCGTCATACTTATGTTTGCACTCAGAGCCACGTCGGCATGCAGCAGTAGTGACTGAAGTTGCTGACTTTGTTTTAATTTTTAAATTTGAAGAGTTAGTGTAACGATCGAGAAATTTGTAATTTAATTTAAATATTTATGAAATTAAATAAATATTTAAAATAATTCATTTATTGAGGAAAATAAATATTTGATGAATTGTCATGAATTAATTTAGTAGCTAAATTAATTAATGTTAATTAAATTGAGTAGTGATAATTTTATTTGAATGATTTAATTTAAGAAAATAATTAAATTAAATCAATTGCTTAATAATTAAGAAAATAATTAAGCTAAATAAAGTATTTAATTTAATGGAAATAAATAAATTAAATAAAATGATGTGTCTAATTAAATTACATATATAAAATTATTTATTAATTATAAGGTATAATGATAATAGGAATTTTATTACTATTATAAGCTAAAATCAAAGTTATTTAATTAATTGAAGTAAGGTGTGACACATGAAAACTATGTAATATAAATAGTATAATAATAAACTAGTTTGGGATTATTGTGGTAGCCAAATAAGGCCTTGTGGCCTTTGATTTTTTTCAACTGATGACTTTTGTTATTTTCTAACTGATAGAGAACGTGTCATATCAGTTTATTATACGCATCTTATTTTTCCTCCTAAGGCTATAGTTAGTGAAGAGCAGAGAGTTTTTATTTAGGTTCTCTGTAAATTGATTTTTGTGGAGTTGTTGTTCAAACGTTGATTGTAGGATGTAGGTTATGTTGTAGAATCTGTTAATTATCATATTTGAGTGTTGTTTAAATTATCAAATTCATGAGAAATTGGGTTGAGGAAGAAAAGGAAAATCAAAGTGTTTGTGTTCTTATAATATGGCCATAGAAAGTACCAAATTTCGTGTTCAATATATGATGTAATCTGTAACTTGTTGATGGATTATGATAATATGTTAAGAAACGAAAACAACGCAGTTTAAATTATGTCAATTGATTGAAAAACGAATTCGTGGTGATCAAATTCGTTAAAGGTGTTAAAAATGGAGTTTTCATGAGAAAACATGAAATTTAAGGAATTAAAATAGTTTAATTTGATGTCTAATTGTTCTAAGTTAATGAATATGTGAGGAAACATGTATGTGTTAGTTTTATATTAGTTGGATGTGCTAATTTCATCGTTTGATGGGTGAAATTCGTGTTTGTCAAGTTAAAAGCAGCTCATCATTCACTTTGTCGTCTCTCGTGCAATTCGAACACCAGTAGCAATTGCTTGGCCAGTGCTAAGGCAAAAAATGGCGCGATTCTTGCGAGGTCCCAAGCCTAAGTGTGGTGGCAATTGCTTACACCACCGAATCGAGAGACAGTGAGGTCTGCTTATTAGCAGATCATACATAGTGGACTTATATTAGTTTAGCATGCATGTTAATGATGTTGAGGCATAATATAAACCACAATAACAGATTGTCATGCATTGTTATATAAAGTGTAAAAGAATTTAAGTGATTACTTGAATAAGTTATGTAATGAACCAAATGTGATGTTTTCAAAAGTTGAATATAAATGATAGGGTTTATAGTGTGATTTCAGAATCGTTAAGGTGTTAACTAACGTGGTTAGGTGCTAGGTTAGGGTTATGACCTAAATGATGGTTTAAACCCTAAAAGCTAATATTCATGCAATTAATTATTGTTGCGATTTCAATGATATGTGTAGGATAATTGGAGTTTATTTTATATTTGTGTAGCTTACAATCAAGGCAAGTTCTCTAACCCTACTTTTATAATTGTGCAAGTTTCTAAACCTTATCTCCTTACGATTGAGCAAGTTTTCTAACACTACCTTGTTATTATTGAGCAAGTTCTTAAACCTTAACTCTTTACATTGAGCAATCTTTCTAACTTCATTCTTTTCATATTGAATGCAAGTTCCCATTCTTAAATTATTATTGTGCAAGTTTCTAACACTCTTTATAAAGTTGAGCAAGCTTAACCTATCTTACATATGTTTGTACAAGCTTATGTAACCTAATTCGTTACATTGAGCGAGTTTTACTTTCCTTATTATCATTTGAAGCATATATTGTTCTAGTACATTGATTCATAGAAGATTGTTCTACACTCCTTTGAATATAGCACTTTGCGTGTATATCATGTTATTCAGTTATAATTATTGGTGATATCCGATCTTTAACTTTGATAGCCTTGATCAGTTATACATTCTTGTATTAAACCTTTACTGATGTAAATCGAACAGTGTTTTAAAATTCTAGAAACACTGATAAGTTAGTTCCAAACTAAACTTTCTTTAGTGCGAAAAATTATAAATTCAAAATGAGATGAACAACCCTAACATAGGGGATTTTGTACGTGTAACGTTTAGATGTTTGTGCACAATACATGGTACAAAGGGCTGATCCCCCTAAGTACGTTAAGAAGGGTCCGTATAGTCTAAATGACTGTTAAGGTTGGGTAATAATACCTAAGTACCGGGGACATAGTTCATGGTCTTAAGACCCTCAGATAAATAAAGTTCAAACTTGTTTCCTTATTGTTCAGCTTTCGTTGTTCACTCTCATGTTGTTATCATGCTACTTTCTATATTAGTGAGCATTTGTTTGCTCACTCTTGCAATTAACACTGCAGCTAAAGTGGAGAAAGTTGATGAGCCATCGACTAGCAAAGGCAAGGGAAAGATGTCCAAATGATGAAGACTTATGAGAATTTTATTTTAATGAATTATGTTAAAGACTTGTTTTATTTTATGACGTATTCCGCAAACTGATGTAATAAATTTTAAGGTTAGATTACCTGGGATTTAATTTGAGATGATGATGTAACCCTTTAATGGAAGAGATTATTGTTTAAGTTATTTAAATTATATCTTTAACCTTTATTGATGGGTAGTTAGATGTAATAGTTTTGATAAGTGAACACCAAATCCTGTGGGAATGAAGTACCTGGATTTGGGGGTGTCACAGGTTGGTATCAAAGCTTTAGGTTATGAACCTTAGGTGGGGAAACCTTAGGAAGTAACCTTTAAGGAAATAGAAAACATAGAGGTGTTCAACTCTTATCGAGTTTTAAGGAATGGATTAAGGTATCCATTGAAGTTAAATAATAAAAGACATTATGTGCTATGTGTTAATAACTTATGTGCTCACGAGTATCGAAAAATGTTAAGTAAAACTTCAAATATTTTGTTGTCAAGATGTCTAATGAAGGAGGATCCAGTCCAGCTAGAGAGGTGATACCTCAGATACCTATAGATGATGAGCCTCGGGATATTCACGTAGTGCGGGAGCAGTTGATCCATGGGGATGTGCCTGTGACCGATCCCGAGGAGGATAGTTTTGAGGAGGTAGAAGAGGATGATGAGGAGGAGGATCCTGAGGAGTTTCCACCAAACTCCATATCGGCCGAGATGTATGATGCTTTGTATGGCCAAGTAACATAGAGTTACTGTGACGAGGTCGAGGAGATGAAAGAAATGGTTGAGATGCATCACGCCTTGATGGAGCAAAAGGATGCGAGAGATCGAGAACTTGATTCAAACTTGGAAACACACGAGTGGGATCCGGTTCATACAAAGGGTCGACATGAAGACACACATTGGCGGTGCGAGAAGATGAAGACTGACACGGAGAAATTGAAAGATGATTTCAAGGAGGAATCAGCTAAGCGTGCAAGAGCGGAGGATGCATGGATGAAGGCGATTCAATGTGCAGATCGTGCTGAGGATAAGGTCCAAGTGAAAAAAGCCAAAATGAAAGAGATGGATTATGCTTTTAATTCGGCGATTGATAGGGCCCAGGATCGAGTCTACTATTATCCACCTCAGTTTGAGAATTCTCCGTGGTTCGTGATGGATCGCAGAACGGCATATCGTATCATGGAGGAAGAACGTCCGCAAGCCTTACGACGTCTTAATATGCCTAAATAGAATAAGATAGAGAATAATATGAGGTTAATTATGTGAATAAATAAATTATGAATCCCTTATTTTGAGATAAATAAAGGGATAGTATGAGTATGTAATCCTGAAACGTGTTTAGTTCAGGAAAGTGAATGTTTATAGCGGTTATGCTATTTTGAGTATGTTCTAAAACTTTATGAATGAATAAAATATTAGAGTTTATTTGAAATGTTGTGTGTTAAAGCTTTAATCTTGGAATGTTTAAGTTAGACTTTAAATACCCAAGAAGTTGAGTAATGAGCTAATAAGCGTATATTTTAATAGAAAATGCCTCCTAGAAGAAGACAACCATGTCAACAAGCACCTCCGTAGGGGTCTACTAATAATAACAACGAGACCAACGCTAATCCGGTTCAGCAGGTGGTAGCTCTGTTGACAAGTGCACGTGCGAATCAACCGCAAGCTCAAGTCACGACATTCAAGGAATTCAAAGCAGTTGGACCACCAGAATTTCAAGGGTCTATGAATCCAGTGGAAGCCCAAACCTGGATCATGGAAATGGAGAAGGTGTTTGACGTTGCTAGAGTTAACGAAGATTAAAAGACTACGTTCGCAACGTTTATGCTGAAGTCTGAAGCTAGCTACTGGTGGCAAGCAAACAAGTTTCGTGGAGGACAAGGAGTGATAGCGTGGGATAGATTTAAGGAGATGTTCTTTGAAATGTACTTTCCAGCGAGTTCTCGAAATCAGCTGGAAGTGCAATTTCTTGAGTTGAAGCAAGGAACTATGGCGGTCTTTGGAATATCTTTGCGAAGTTTAACGAGTTAGCAAGGTTTGCCACTTATCAAGTCAATACTGACGAACGTAAAGTAAGAAGATTCGAACAAGGATTGAAGCCCTGGCTTTACAGCAAGGTTTCAATGTTCCAGCTGAACACATTTGCTGCTGTGGTGGAGAAGGAAATTATCGCGGAAGGTGGAAGCGATGATTTGACTAAGTACAACTACGAACAAAAGAAGAGGAAGAGTGACAATGAGAATAAGGCGAGTGGAAGTAACGTTGGAAGTAATAATCAAAAGAGGAAATGGAGCGAGGATTTGACTGCGGGAGGACAACAGGGAAATCAACAGAAGAAAAAGTTTGAGGCTTGTGCAACTTGCGGGAAGAACCATACTAGGGTATGTTTAAAGAGAAAGCGGGTGTGTTTCAACTGTGGTCAGGAGGGACACATTGCACCGAACTATTTTAGTCTGTAGAAAGGAGCATGTTTTACCTGCGGTTCGAAGGATCACATGGCTCGTGATTTCCCTAAGAACCCAGCGGGAAGTGTAAGTGGCGGAAAAGGAAACAACAACGGTGCTGGTGCATTGACTATCACTGGACTAGCTCAATCAAGCCGTCCTACTACGAGGACTTTCAATATAACCGTACAGGATGCTGTACAGTCTAAGGATGTGGTGTCTGGTATCATTCCGATTAATGGTATTAATGCTTATGTATTATTTGATTTGGGTGTTACTTGTTCATTTATATTTGATGAATTTGCTCAGAACTTAGATTTGTCTCAGGAAGAATTAGAATTTCCCTCAAGTAAAGAAATTGTGAATAGGGAAGTGATTCCTGTTAAATTCATATATAGGAATTATAGAGTGGTTATAAAAGGTCATGAAATGATGGTAGATTTGATACCAATTAGACTTGGTGAATTTTATGTTATACTGGTAATGGATTGGTTATTCAATTACGGAGCAGTAATTGATTGCCAAAGGAAGTGTGTTAACCTTATGACTCCGTCAAAGGTTGTGTTCTTTAGTAGCAAGTCACCTCAAAAAGTAAGTTGTCTGACGGTGATGCAAGCCAAGAAGTTGTTGAGACAAGGATGTATAGGATACTTAGCCTACATTGTCGATACACAGAAGAAGAGTGCGAAGCTGGAAGAGATACCGATCATAAGAGATTTTGCATATGTATTTCCAGACGATTTGTAGGGTCTTTCGCCGAATCGACAAATCGAGTTCGTGATTAATTTACTTCCAGGAACGGCCCCGAAATCTAAGGCACCATATAGAATGGCCCCGGTAGAGATGAAAGAGTTGATGGTGCAATTACAAGAGTTGCTCGATAAGAAGTATATTCAGTCAAGTGTTTCGCCATGGGAAACACCGGTGTTGTTTGTTAAAAAGAAAGATGGATCAATATGGCTCTACATTGACTACAGAGAATTGAATAAGGTCACAATTAAAAATAAGTATCCATTACCTAGAATCGATGACCTGTTCGATCAGTTGAAAGGAGCGAGGTATTTCTCAAAGATAGACCTGAGAAGTGGTTATCATCAGTTGAAGGTGAGGCCGGAGGATGTGCCGAAGACAGCGTTCAGAACTCGGTATGGTCATTACGAGTTTCTGGTTATATCTTTTGGTTTAACTAACGCACCTGTAGCATTCATGGACTTGATGATTAGGGTGTTTAAACCGTTCTTAGACAAGTTTGTGGTGGTGTTTATTGATGATATATTGGTATATTCCAAAACCAAAGAAGAACATGTGGAACATTTAAGGGTGGCATTGGAGACGTTAAGAAAAGAGAAGTTGTACACTAAGTTCTCAAAATGTGAATTTTGGCTGGAATGTGTACAGTTTCTCGGACACATTATTGATAAGGTCAGAATTTTTGTAGATCCATCAAAGGTGGAAGCTGTAATAAACTGGGATCGCAGAAGACACCATTAAAAGTGAGGAGTTTCTTAGGATTGGCGAGGAGTTCTTATCGGCGTTTTATTCAAGACTTTTCCAAGATCGCGCGACTCAGTTGTGAATTTAACTAGAAAAGCGGTTAAGTTTGTTTGGACGAGAGAAGTGTAAGGAAAGTTTTGAGAATTGAAGAAGAGGTTGAGTTCAACACATGTGTTGTCGTTGCTCGATGATCTGAAATTTTGTGGTGTATAGTGACGCATCGCATAAAGGACTAGGCTGTGTGCTTATGCAAAATGGCAGAGTTATTACGTATGCATCATGTCAGTTGAAAGATTATGAGAAAGGGTATCTGACTCATAACTTAGAGTTGGCAGCAGTGGTGTTTACCCTAAAAATTTGGAGACATTATCTTTATGGAGAGAGGTGTGAGATATATACCGACCATAAAAGTCTGAAGTATATCTTTACACAAAAAGATTTTAACATTCGACAAAGAAGATGGTTGGAGCTGATCAAAGATTATGATTGCGAGATTTTCTATCATCCCGGAAAGGTGAATGTTGTTGTTGATGCCTTAAGTAGGAAGGGACGGGAGAAGTTAATGATATTAACTGATCAAGAGAAGCTAGTGTCGGAAATGGCTAAGATGGAGTTGGAAATTAAATATCCGACAGAATCTGATGAAAAGTTATTCCAGATGGGAAATAGTTCAACGTTGGTGGATAAGGTGAAAAATGCACAACTTCAGGATGGAGACTGCGAAAGGATAAAACAGAAAATATCTGTAGGTGGGGAAAACATATTCAAAATCGATTCGGAAGGGTTACTTTGATTCGAAGGGAGGATTTGGGTTCCGCCAG
The DNA here is from genome assembly GCA_020205605.1 of Panax ginseng. NCBI lineage: Eukaryota > Viridiplantae > Streptophyta > Magnoliopsida > Apiales > Araliaceae > Panax > Panax ginseng. Next base: position 86,066,787 of record CM035129.1, on the reverse strand, counting down.
TAACAGAGGTTAAAGAATAAATTCTGAATGAAGCTCATAACTCACGATATTCAATTCACCCTGGGAGTACAAAGATGTACCAAGATCTTAAGCATCATTTTTGGTGGTCGAATATGAAGAGGGATGTGGCTGAGTGTGTGGCGAAATTCTTAACGTGTCAGAAAGTCAAAGCTGAACATCAAAGGCCAAGCGGATTGTTACAACCATTGGAGATACCAGAATGTAAATGGGAGCATATCATAATGGATTTTTTGGTAGACCTTACAATGACTCAGGAAGGTTACGATGCCATTTGGGTGATTGTTGATCGACTAACGAAGTCGGCACACTTTTTGCCAATTAAGATTCGATTTACACTAGATCGGTTAGCAAAGTTATACGTGAAAGAGATTGTGTCAAGACACGGTGTACCTGTGTCCATTGTATCAGACAAAGATTCATGTTTCACATCTAATTTCTGGAAACGATTACAAGAATGTTTGGGGACACAGCTCAGAATGAGCACAGCCTACCATCCTCAGACCGACAGACAGAGTGAGAGAACCATCCAAACACTAGAAGATATGCTCAGAGCATATATCATGGATTTCAAGGGAAATTGGGATGACCATCTGCCATTGGTGGAGTTTTCTTATAATAATAGTTATCACGCGAGTATTGGCATGCCGCCTTACGAAGCGTTATACGGCAGGAAATGCAGAACTCCATTATGTTGGGACGAGGTTGGTGAACGTCAGCTATTGGGTCCAGAATTGTTACAACAGACTGTCGAGATTGTCAAGGTTATTCGAGTAAGATTAATAGCTGCACAGGATAAACAAAAGAAATATGCCGATCAACATCGACAGAATCAGGAATTTGATGTCGGTAGTTATGTTTTCTTGAAAGTGTCTCCCTGGAAGGGGAAAATTCGATTTGGCAAGAAAGGAAAATTGAGCCCTAGATTTATAGGACCTTTCGAAGTGCTTCGACGAGTTGGCAAAGTGGCCTATGAGGTGGCGTACGAGGTAGCCTTACCTCCGGAGTTAGAGCATATTCATAATGTTTTCCATGTTTCGGTATTGAGACAATATAAGTCAGATTATAAGCATATTATAGAATATGGGCCCTTACAGTTTGAGAAGGATTTGTCATATGAAGAAGTCTATGTTTAAATTGTTGACATAAAAGAGCAAGTACTTAGGAATAAGGTAATACCTTCTGTTAAGGTAATCTGGAAAAACCATAATGCTGAGGAAGCTACGTGGGAACTTGAAAGCGTTATGATGAAGAATTATCATTAGTTGTTTGCTTGATTTTGTGTAGAGATGCTGGGGACAGAATCTTGATAAGGAGGGAAGAATGTAACGAATAAATTTTTCAAGTTGTGATTCTAGGGATAGAATCCTTTTAAGGAGGGAAGGATGTAATGATCGAGAAATTTATAATTTAATTTAAATATTTATGAAATTAAATAAATATTTAAAATAATTCATTTATTGGGGAAAATAAATATTTGATGAATTTTCATGAATTAATTTAGTAGCTAAATTAATTAATGTTAATTAAATTGAGTAGTGATAATTTTATTTGAAGGATTTAATTTAAGGAAATAATTAAATTAAATCAATTACTTAATATTTAAGAAAATAATTAAGCTAAATAGGGTATTTAATTTAATGGAAATAAATAAATTAAATAAAATGATGTGTCTAATTAAATTAGATATATAAAATTATTTATTAATTATAAGGTATAATGATAATAAGAATTTTATTACTATTATAAGCTAAAATCAAAGTTATTTAATTAATTGAAGTAAGGTGTGACACATGAAAACTATGTAATATAAATAATATAATAATAAACTAGTTTGGGATTATTGTGATAGCCAAACAAGGCCTTGTGGCCTTTGGTTTTTTTCAACTGACGACTTTTGTTATTTTCTAACCGATAGAGAACGTGTCATATCAGTTTATTATACGCATCTTATTTTTCCTCCTAAGGCTATAGTTAGTGAAGAGTAGAGAGTTTTTATTTAGGTTCTCTATAAATTGATTTTTGTGGAGTTGTTGTTCAAACGTTGATTGTAGGATGTAGGTTATGTTGTAGAATCTGTTAATTATCATATTTGAGTGTTGTTTAAATTATCAAATTCATGAGAAATTGGGTTGAGGAAGAAAAGGAAAATCAAAGTGTTTGTGTTCTTATAATATGGCCATAGAAAGTACCAAATTTCTTGTTTAATATATGATGTAATCTGTAACTTGTTGATGGATTATGATAATATGTTAAGAAACGAAAACAACGCATTTTAAATTATGTCAATTGATTGAAAAACGAATTCGTGGTGATCAAATTCGTTAAAGGTGTTAAAAATGGAGTTTTCATGAGAAAACATGAAATTTAAGGAATTAAAATAGTTTAATTTGATGTCTAATTGTTCTAAGTTAATGAATATGTGAGGAAACATGTATGTGTTAGTTTTATATTAGTTGGATGTGCTAATTTCATCGTTTGATGGGTGAAATTTGTGTTTGTCAAGCTAAAAAGCGGCTCTCTTATTCACCGCTTAGTCTCGTCTGTCTGAACACGTGCAAATTGCACGGTACAAAAAAAAAAATGGTATGATTTGCTTTGGTCCCAAGCCTAAGTGTGGCGCAGCTGCGCCACACCCTGAACTGAGACAGTGAGGTGCAACATTAGCGAGATCATACATAGTGGACTTCTATTAGTTTAGCATGCATGTTAATGATGTTGAGGCATAATATAAACCACAATAACAGATTGTCATGCGTTGTTATATAAAGTGTAAAAGAATTTAAGTGATTACTTGAATAAGTTATGTAATGAACCAAATGTGATGTTTTCAAAAGTTGAATATAAATGATAGGCTTTATAGTGTGATTTCAGAATCGTTAAGGTGTTAACTAACGTGGTTAGGTGCTAGGTTAGGGTTATGACCTAAATGATGGTTTAAACCCTAAAAGCTAATATTCATGCAATTAATTATTGTTGCGATTTCAATGATATGTGTAGGATAATTGGAGTTTATTTTATATTTGTGTAGCTTACAATCAAGGCAAGTTCTCTAACCCTACTTTTATAATTGTGCAAGTTTCTAAACCTTATCTCCTTACGATTGAGCAAGTTTTCTAACTCTACCTTGTTATTATTGAGCAAGTTCTTAAACCTTAACTCTTTACATTGAGAAATCTTTCTAACTTCATTCTTTTCATATTGAATGCAAGTTCCCATTCTTAAATTATTATTGTGCAAGTTTCTAACACTCTTTATAAAGTTGAGCAAGCTTAACCTATCTTATATATGTTTGTACAAGCTTATGTAACCTAATTCGTTACATCGAGCGAGTTTTACTTTCCCTATTATCCTTTGAAGCATATATTGTTCTAGTGCATTGATTCATAGAAGATTGTTATAAACTCCTTTGAATATAGCACTTTGCGTGTATATCATGTTATTCAGTTATAATTATTGCCGATATTCGATCTTTAACTTTGATAGCCTTGATCAGTTATACATTCTTGTATTAAACCTTTACTGATGTAAATCGAACAATGTTCTAAAATTCTAGAAACACTGATAAGTTAGTTTCAAACTAAACTTTCTTTAGTGCGGAAAATTCTAAATTCAAACTGAGACGAACAACCCTAACATAGGGGATTTTGTAAGTATAACGTTTAGATGTTTGTGCACAATACATGGAACGTTTAGATTTATGAGAATTTTATTTTAATGAATTATGTTAAAGATTTGTTTTATTTTATGACGTATTCCGCAAACTGATGTAATAAATTTTAAGGTTAGATTACCTGATTTTTAATTTGAGATGATGATGTAACCCTTTAATGGGAGAGATTAGTTATTTAAATTATGTCTTTATCCTTTACTGATGGGTAGTTAGATGTAATAGTTTTGATAAATGAACACCAAATCCTGTGGGAATGAAGTACCTGGATTTGGGGGTGTCACAGTTAGAGTTGGTTAAAACTATTCTGGTTGGTACCAGACGCATCTATCATTAATTTTTACATTTTTTTCATAATAGAGAACTAGGGTTTTACGTTTTGAGCGATTTCCAACGAAGATCCAACCATAGCCTTAATATTTTCCACTTCTTCTCTTGAATTCAATCATTGTTTATGAACTACTTTTATGTTGCTGGAGATTATTGAGGATTTGAACATCACGTTTGGATTAATATCAGCAATTGGGTTTGATCGATTCTATCTTCTCTCAATTGTGTTATTTATTTCTCATGTGTTGCTATAATCCCATAATGGCTTTCGGTTCAGCGATGAACTAAACTCCATTATAGGATTCTAACGGATTTTAATATGTAGTCTAATTGATTGCTTGATTGCTGGACTGTTCGTGTATCATCAGAAATTTCTATTATGGCTGATTTGGATGCATGAATGATTAATCAACATTCATTTTATGTGATTGTATGGAGTTAAAAAATAACATGCGAGTTTGGTTGTAACCATGATAGCATGCGTATATGGGGCATTTTTGCTTAGCTTTATATTTCGTGAACCAGATAGAAATATATTGTTTCACGGTGTGAGTTATATAAGGGCTTGTGCTTAAATTCAATAGGGCTGCAATTTCACATAGAAATATAGTGATCTTGGTTTTATTGAAGATTACATGATGTTTATTGTATGTGGATGTTATTTGAGTAGGTCATAATACATTGAAAAATGGTTATGTCTATATTCGTGCTCTTGGCTAATTTTCTGTGATACGTGAGTAATCTTTCATGACGGTGGTAATTAGATGAATTATTAAATGAAGTTAGGATCCCATTATTTCCAGATTTGATTTATTACATTAATATTCTTCTTTTATTTGTTATTTAAGTTTGGAGTAATTCACAATCATAAGCGTCCGTTTAAGCATATAAGAATAGTGACATAGTTGATGCATAATAGTTTAATTTAGAAACCTTTCTCCGTGGATCGATACTTTACTTACTCTATATTACTTGTTGATACATGTATGCTTGCATGAGTTAGAGCTCTTTTGTTAGAACTAAAAAAGAGGCAACAAGTTTTTGGCACCGTTGCCGGGGAAAGGCGTTTAAATTTATTATTATTATCATCATTTATAAGCTATATTGTATGACTTAGACAAATCTAATCTTATCTCATTTCTATTTTTGTTTTTGTTTTTGTTTCAGGTACTTGTAGATATTTTATGCACACGCGATCATCCAATTCAGAGTTGATACCAACACAGGACAATATTAACGGGAGAGGTTGGAAAGCGAGTGTGAGTAGAAATTTACAAGCAGAGTTAGAAGGGACTACATCTAATATGGCAGAAGGACAAAGAGAAGAGCGAAGAGAGGAGTATAGAACTTTAAGGGACTATTCAATGCCGAACATTAATGGACTACAGTCAAGCATAGTCAGGCCAGCGATAGCAGCCAACACCTTTGAAATAAAACCGGTCACTATTCAGATGGTGCAGAATTCAGTACAGTTTGGTGGTGCTGCTACAGATGATCCTAATGAGCACCTATTGAGGTTTATTGAGATTTGTGATACATTCAGATATAACGGGGTGACAGAGAATGCTATTAGATTAAGACTATTTTCGTTTTCATTGAGAGATAAAGCGAGAAGTTGGCTTCATTCTTTGCCTTCAGGATCAATTACTACATGGGAGAACCTAACACATAAGTTCTTAGCTAAGTTTTTCCCAATGGCTAAGACTGTGAAAATGAGGACAACAATCTCTCAGTTCGAGCAAGAACAGGGTGAATCTTTATACGAGGCCTGGGAGAGATACAAAGAGATGCTAAGGAAGTGTCCGCACCATGGTATGCCAGATTGGATGGTGATCAACACATTCTTTAATGGATTGGGGTGGTAGTTTAGGCCGATTGTAGATGCAGCTGCAAGAGAAGCGTTATGGGCAAAGAGTTATGAGGAAGCTTATAATCTTATCGAGACAATGGCAGGGAATGATTTTCAAAACCCTACATCTAAGATGCCACACCCCAAAGTTGCAGGTTTGTTGGAAGTGGATGCTATCACTCAGTTGTCAACACAGATGGCAGCCATGGTGAAGAAAATAGATTCATTGGCAGAGAGCAAGGCGAAGATAGTTGCCTTTGTATGTGAGATTTGTGCAGGGTCACACTCGACGGATCAATGTGACATTAGCACGGAATCGGTACAGTATATGAGTAACTACAGGAAGGACCAAGGACAGTTTCATAACACATACAACTCCAACAACCGCAACCATCCAAACTTCAGTTGGTCAAATAGTCAAGGAAATCAACAAAAATCAGTTTCAGCCGAATCAACAATTTCAGTCACAGCCATCTCAGCCACAGTTTACACCAAGACCACCTTTTTCACCGGGATTTTCTCAACAACAACAACATCACACTCCAGTTGCACCTCAGCAAGAAAAGAAATCAGAAATGGAGGAGATGATGATGAAGTACATGGCAAACATATAGGTGATGATAAAGAGCCAAGAAGTGGCTATTAAGAATCTGGAAACTCAAATGGGGCAAATGGCGAGCATGCTTAACAACAGTCCCCAGGGTTCATTGCTAAGTACTATGGAGACAAATCCAAGAAGAGAAGGGAAGGAACAATGTCAAGCGATCACATTAAGGTATGGGAAAAAGATTGCAGAAAATGAGCATAGCGCGGTTGTGTCATGTTTGCATAGGAGGTCAAGGCTTGCACCCGAGGCGTAAACTGGACCGAGAAGGAAGAAAACCGAAAGGTTACGAGTTTCTGCAATGAGAAGAGGATAACAAAAGCGAGTTGATGGATAATCCTGTGAGTAAAACACCACTAGTTCACCCTCCGGTTCCGTATCCACAGAGATTGAACAAGCTGAGGGAAGATAAATAGTTCAGCAAGTTCTTGGAGGTTTTTAAGAAGCTGCAGATTAACATACCATTCGCTGAGGCATTTGAACAGATGCCTAGTTATGCAAATTTCATGAAGGGTATATTGTAAAGGAAGAGGAGAATAGAAGAGTTTGAGACAGTGGCCTTGATAGAGGAATGCAGCGCAGTGCTTCAGCACAAATTACCTCCAAAGTTGAAAGATCTGGGTAGCTTCACAATTCCATGCATGATCGGAAAGATGAGCTTCAGCAAATGTCTGTGTGATCTTGGGGCAAGCATAAATTCGATGCCCTTGTCAGTATTCAACTAGTTGGGATTGCCGGCTCCGAAGCCGACAAATATTTCTTTACAGTTAGCTGATAGATCCATCACGTATCCATGGGGAATAGTTGAAGACGTATTGGTAAAAGTGGATAAGTTCATATTTCCGGCAGACTTCATCATCTTGGACTATGAAGAAGATAAGAGTATACCAATCATACTGGGGAGACCATTCTTAGCCACAGGAAGGACCTTGATAGACGTACAGAAAGGGGAACTCACTATATGTGTTCATGATCAGGAGGTTACCTTTAACGTATTCAAGGCGATGAAGTTCCCAACAGATGAAGAAGAATGTTTTTGGGTTGATTTGGTGGATCAGGTCCTAAATGATGAAGTAGTGAGTCTGGCAGATTATGAACCTTTGAGAAGTATCATTGTTGAAAATTCAGACTTAGAGAATGAGGAACTTGAAGAACTTGTGCACTTGCTTGATACTGCTCCACAATTCAGGAAATTTAAAGCACCAGCTGAGCCATTGAAGAAAGCTGGAGAAATGTCAATAAAATTGAAGCCATCTCTTGAGACACCTCCATAACTTGAATTGAAACCACTTTCGGATCATTTAAGGTATGCATTTTTAAATAAAGATTCAAAGTTACCTGTGATTATTTCTTCTGCACTAACATCTTTTTAGGAAAAAAAAACTGCTACGAGTCCTTAGAGAGTTTAAGTCAGCTATTGGATGGACTATAGCAGATATAAAAGGGATTAGTCCTTCGTTTTGCATGCATAAGATCATGTTGGAAGATGATAGTAAGTCATCGGTGGAGCAACAAAGAAGACTTAATCTGATAATGAAAGAAGTGGTCAAGAAAGAAGTTCTGAAATGGCTAGATGCAAGTATAATATATCCAATTTTAGACAGTTCATGGGTGAGCCCAGTGCAATGTGTTCCGAAGAAGGGTGGTATGACTGTGGTTTCAAATGAGAATAATGAGTTGATTTCAACACGAATAGTGACGGGGTGGAGAGTTTGCATGGACTACCACAGGCTTAACAAAGCTACGAAGAAAGATCACTTCCCACTGCCATTCATCGATCAAATGTTGGATAGATTAGCAGCTCATGAGTATTATTGCCTTCTAGACGAGTATTTAGGCTACAATCAGATTATGATAGCTCTAGAGGATCAAGAAAAGATAACCTTCACATGTCCATACAACACTTTTGCTTTCAAAAGGATGTCTTTCGGGTTGTGCAATGCTCCAGCCACCTTTTAGAGATGCATGATGGCTATTTTTTTGGATATGGTGGAACAGAATGTGGAGGTATTCATAGACGATTTCTCAGTATTTGGGGATTCTTTTGATTTATGCCTTGAGAATTTGGTGATGGTCTTGAAAAGATGTGTTGAAACGAATTTAGTACTGAACTAGGAAAAGTGCCATTTTATGGTACAAAAAGGAATTATATTGGGACACAAAGTTTCAAAAAAGGGACTTGAGGTGCACAGGGCTAAGCTAGAAACTATGGAGAACTTGCCACCACCTACTTCAGTAAAAGGTGTTCGCAGTTTTCTTGGACATGCAGGATTCTACCTCAAATTCATCAAGGACTTCTCCAAGATAACTAAACCACTATGTAGTTTATTGGAGAAGGATGCACCGTTCAAATTTGATGAGGCCTGTGTGTCGGCGTTTGAGCATTTGAAGGAGAAATTAACTTCAGCACCAGTTATTATTGCTCCAGATTGGGATTTGCCATTTGAGTTGATGTGTGATGCCAGCGATTACGCTGTGGGGGGCGGTTTTGGGTCAGAGAAAGGAGAAAATTTTTCATGTGATTTATTATGCCAGCAAGACCCTTACAGATGCGCAGTTGAACTACACCACCACAGAAAAAGAGTTATTGGCAGTGGTGTATGCCTTTGATAAATTCTGAGCATATTTGAATGGTACAAAGGTGATAGTGTACACGGATCACGCAGTAATTTGACACTTAGTGGCAAAGAAAGATGCAAAGCCCTGATTGATCAGATGGATATTATTATTGCAGGAATTTAATTTAGAGATCAAGGACAGAAAGGGCACTGAAAACCAAGTGGCGGACAACTTATCTCGACTGGAGAATCCGAAATGGGAGGCAGACGACAAAGTTGTAATTAATGAATCTTTTCCAGATGAGCAGTTATTTGTGGTGAGAGGGGAAGTGCCATGGTTTGCAGACTACGAGAACTATTCGGTGAGTAAGATGGTACCTTCTGACTTGATGGGTCATTAAAAGAAATTTTTTTTGCATGATGTCAAATGGTATATATGGGATGAACCATATTTTTTAAACAGTGTGCTGATCAGATGATAAGAAGGTGTATCCCGTATAGCGAGATCGAGGGGATTTTGCAGGATTGCCATGCATCTGTGTATGGGGGTCACTATGGTGGAGAGCGAACATCGGCTAGAGTGTTACAAGCAGGATTCTACTGACCGATAATTTTTAAGGATGCGTACAGTTTCATCCAAAGATGCGATAGATGTCAGCGAGTTGGGAACATTTCGAAAAGAAATGAAATGCCATTGAATACGATCCTCGAAGTGGAAATTTTTGATGTGTGGGGGATTGATTTCATGGGTCCTTTCATTTCTTTTTGTAAAAATTTATACATCTTGCTTGCAGTGGATTATGTGTCGAAATGGGTAGAAGTGGTAGGTCTTCCAACAAATAATGCCAAAGTAGTTCTCCAGTTTTTGTAAAAGAGTATTTTCACGAGGTTTGGGACTCCTAGGGCCATCATTAGTGATGAAGGCAGTCATTTCTGCAACAGGCAGTTTACAGCTTTGTTGGCTAAGTATGGGGTGAACCATCGCATTGCTACAGCTTATCACCCACAAACGAATGGCCAAGCAAAAGTGTCAAATCTGGAAGTTAAAAGAATCTTGGAAAAAGTTGTGAATCCCACTAGGAAGGATTGGTCTTTAAAGCTTGATGATGTTGTGTGGGCATATAGGACTGCATACAAGACTCCGTTGGGCATGTCACCTTTTCAGCTCATTTATGGCAAAGCCTGTCATCTTCCTATGGAGCTAGAGCACAAGGCATATTGGGCGATTTGGAAGCTCAATTTTGATTTAAAAGCTACAGGGGAGAAGCGCCTACTCCAACTCAATGAGTTGGATGAATTCCGATTACAGGCATATGAAAATTCAAAGTTGTACAAAGAAAAGGTGAAGAAATGGCATGATCGCAAGATCATAGAGAGAACATTTGAGCCGAGACAAAGAGTTTTGCTTTTCAACTCCAGACTAAAACTTTTTCTTGGAAAGCTCAAATCAAGGTAGTCATGGCCGTTTATAGTGAAAACATTTTTCCTGCATGGTGCGATAGAAGTATTTGATAAGTTTTCGGACAAACCTTTTAAAGTGAATGGACAACGATTGAAGCATTACTTTGGTGGCGAGGTGGACAGACAGAAAGTCACCTCAATTCTTTCTTCGATGTGATTGAATCAGAGACAGTCAAGCTAATTAACTATTACTTAGCGCTTGATGGGAGGAAACCCATTGTTTCTATCTCTACTTTTTATTTATTAAGTTTAGGTTGTTTTGTTGCATTGAAACCAAGTAATCACTGTGTGTTATATTGGAAGATTCAACTAGAACTATAGGACTCAGGGTCGCGCGGTCATGCTATGATACCAATAATAAATTGCGCGCCCGCGCTGCACGCCACTTTGTGCAAAAATAGGCACTCGCGTGCCCGCGCCCGGTCTCCATTGAAAATCCGAGCGGCCTCGCCTGGAACCGGAAGTTGAAAAAAATTTTGGTTTTTAAAACGTGTTGTGACTCATTTGTCTATCAGTTGATATAATAGAGAGGTGCATACTCCTTGCTCTCCATAACATGCACGTCTCCTCATCTCTAATCCGTTACAACTTGAAGCCATACATCTCTCCTTCACGACGTGATTGTCGCTTCAGATCTCATAACCAAGATCGATTGCTACACTGATAAAACTTAGGGTTTCAGCGTGGTTGGGCGACATCAGTTTGGGGGTTCTTCACTTCATCACCTATCACTCACGATTTTACAAGGCAAGCCATTATCTTCTTTTCATTCAGTATCCAATGGGACCTAAGAGAGCACGCTCTATTTCTTCTTCATCATCGTCTTCCTCTAGCAGTCATGGGGAGGATGTTGTGGATCATACGAAATTTCTCAGTCTAGACATCCAAATAGAGTATTACAGAATCGTGGCAAAAACATTTGTGATGGAGAGGGGTTTCAAGCCTGAGAAACAGGATGGTCAATTATGGAATATGATTCAAGAAAGGGGATGGTTTGGACTGGCTGCAACTCCCATGGCTGCCCCCATGGGTATTATTCGAGAATTCTATGCAAATGTAAAAGATACTATGAGTGGGTTATCCATGGTTCGAGGAGTTCAAGTGGATTTCCGACCTCCCGTAATCAGAGCAATCTTCAGGATAATTGACAAACCACCGACTGGGAATGATAATTGGGTAGAAGGTGCATATTTGGAAACGGATCTGGAAGTGGTCATTACTGAGTTCTGCGTTCCGGGAATGAAGTGGACTTATAAGGCCGGCACGAATCAGCCTTGAATATTCCCAGCCTCAACCTTGAATCGGTATGCTAAAGCGTGGAATTTTTTTATATGTGCCAAGCTTGTTCCGTTGTCACATCAGCATGAAATAAAAACTGAGAGGGCTATCATTCTGTGGGGCATAGTCACGGGCAAGTATATTGATGTGGGCCACCTCATTCATCAAAATATGTTACGTTATATGCGGGGGTGCACTACTGGGAGTATTCCACATACGTCTATTGTCGCTAGCCTATGTGCCCATCAAGGAGTCTCGTGGGGTAATGAACAACTACATAACCCTAGCCAAGATATCACTCATGCGACTATTACTAAATTTGAGGATTGGGCGGGGGGTATACCGCACCCGAGAGGAAAAGGATTTATCATTCAACCCACATTCTCAATGCCTCCACCACAGCCAACACATAAAACTGAAGCTGGAACGTCGGCTCAAGCAACTGCTGCCACTGGGGATCGATAGCTCTGAAGGTTGGAGCGAAAGGTTGACGCGATGTACGACAACTTTGTAGCGTTTTCTACGAGTCTGACGAGGTCGTTGGTGGAGGCATTTGCACAGCAAGGGACAATGCTTGAGTGGCCGTAGTTCGGGACCGCCGTGCCATATCCACCACCGGATTCACCACCCGACGAGGGTGGTGCAGCTGAGCAGTAGGGGAGTTTCTTAAACCCTTTACCTTCATTGATTGAGGTAATGAATATTATAAATTTAGGGGTATTGGGGTAGTAGGGTAGTGCATATAGTATTTGTATGTTTAGTTAAAATTTTATGTTTAGTTTAACAGTTTTCATGTTATATTGTTCTGTTTTTAGTTTTTAGTCATCATTACTTGTGTTAGTATATGTTTAGTTGCATGTCTCACGGTTCTAGCGTTATGGAAATTTTGTGTAGCCTATGATGAAAGTGAATTTTTGAAGGATTGTTGAGTATTTTGGATAACATGAGCTTAGATATAATGTTTTACATGATGTAATCCATGATGCTGTTTAGATGCTTTCGGTTTGCACTGCCGTGTTCACAATTGCTTGTAGGCATTAGAATTATGTGTTGAATTGCTTAATAGAAAATGTTGTTTTATAAAGAGAATTATGTGTAAAATGGACTTAGACTGTACAAAACATTGATAATCAAACTATTGGAACACATGGATATGGTATATATAATAAAAAAAAAGAAAATCAATAACGTGGCTAGTCTTATTTCAGGGCCCTTGTTACTTGAGTAAGTACGCCCGTAGGGGTGTCTTAACACCTAGCGCCCTAAGGTCTTTTATGGTCTGGGAGTCGTTGGTTGAAAGCTCGCTAAGGGGTAGCATTGTTAGCCTAATGGAATGAGGCATTGCACAGTCATGTGAAAAAAAAAAGAGAAAGAGAAAAGAAAAAGATAGCAATAAACACCGCGGGAAAGAGGCAACAAGCTCACCCTTTTCTTTCATTGTTCCCTACAGGAAATGAGAATATAGTTGGGACTAGTTAGGGAATGGAGTGATGGTCCAAGATAGTTGTTATAGTAGTCCTCACTATTATATAAGAATAGTGTGGTAATAATTGTAATGGTGACTTATTTTGAGTTTGGATATTGTCTAGGAGACAATATTTGTATTAAAACTCACAGCTTATGTTTTGTCGTATTCTACACGACACATAACAGTTGTATAAATTAAGTTTGTATTTGAATTATGTACCATGTATTTGGCGACTCAAAATGGGTGATGTATACCTATTTTGGGGGCGTCACACTAATACTATGTGTTCATAGCTTTCAAGCATTTAACATTACCTCATTTCATATCTTATAATGTTCGGTTCAGTTTACTCGGAACATTCTTCAAGTTATTATCATTAACTCGACTTCTCAACATTTACACGTTATTCTTTATTCTTTATTACCTTACGTTCAAACCTTACAAGAGTGTGTATGTTAAGCACGTTTAACTTACGTGTACACTAACCGTCTTCATCTGTTTACATGTTTTAACGCTTGCATTTCTCATTCTAAACTTCCATCCAACCTTTACTTAATGTTTAAATCACTTCTTTATGTGTTACATTACGTGAACTTTATATTCATTATCATTCCGTATACATCCCCCATGAATTGAGCAGTTAAAAGCTCATTTCTGGGCTTTGCCCTACACTGGCATTGCGACGCCCAGTTCCCTTTACAAAACTGGCGCTACGACGCCAGTTAATAGACCTGGCTCCTAGAAAGGTGTTTCGGCGCTTCCTTCTTAAGCATATGCTGCGCCGGCCCTGCCCCTTTGAAAATTTTTGTAGTTTTTTATGCATTTTTCTTTTACATACGAATTGCCTACTTTGCAATCTTCTAACTTATTCGTTATAATTCAGAACAAGTTCGTTCCAAAGACATTTTCATGCTTTCATTACTAACTATAACTTCCCCCGAACAGAATATTTTTATGAATCCATTAACAAGCCTTTCAATAAACTTAAATTTCTTCGTTTGTTTACTTACGTTCTTGACGTTCTTTGTTCGTTCGTTCGTAACTTACTCATCCGAACCCAGAATGAGTTCGTTCTTGAGTCCACGACCTACGTTTTCAATGTTTTCCAACATTCTTATGAAACCTTAATTATTTCATAAACTTAATTTCTATATTCATCCAGAAATCATATTAACCTATGATTTCATGATTACTTCTTTTACGAAAATTTTGCCATAACTTCGTTATAAGCTGTTTTCAATCCGTTCCAAAGGAACATTTCTTTCAATCTACATCTCTTAACCAAACACAAACACACACACACACACACACACACACACACACACACACACACACACACATATATATATATATATATATATATATATATATATAAATATGTGTGTGTGTGTGTGTTTGATGGTTTTAAACTTGTCCATCAACAACAAGCTCTAATTAGATGGTTTTAAATTTGTCCACCAACAACGTTCTTCGTGTTCTTCGTTCGTTCTTCATTTTACATCAATATTTTGATTACGATTATCTCGTTATGCATTAATTAACATTATAAGTTCATTAATTCTTCTTTATTACATTGGACCATTCATAGGATTCCTCCGAATCGTCCATTAACATCAAGTAATTCATACTTCATATGAATGCTTTTAAAAGAAAAAGATGAAATAAATTTCAAATTCTCATTACTTCATTTCATTATGGTTAAACCATAATAAAATCATTTCTTAACATCTTTTAGTTCCATATTCATTAAGCTATGTATTTTGATATATGAAAGTTAAAGAAAAATAGATTAAAGCTAGGTTTAACTACCTTTCTTCTTTGTTTTTCTTCCTTATTCTTCTTCCTCTTGACAAAGCTTGCAATTTTCTAGCTTTCCTTTTCCTTTTTCTTCTTCAATCCGAGCTCTCTAGCTCTCTTCCTCTCAATATTTCTCTCTCTCTCTCTCTCTCTCTCTCTCTCTCTCTCTCTTTGAAATGTGTTAGTTGAAAAATATCAATAAACACTTTGAAATGGCTTGCTTATATAGAAAACCAAGAGTGAGGGAACTTTGGTCATCAAGTCAACTTTTATTTTCTTACAAATTGGTCACTTAACTTTTGGTCTTATATAGTCCAAATCCTTAGGTTTGCAAAACTTACAAATCACCCCCTATTTTTCACTATTCACACCTCCTTACTCAAGATATCAACCAATCTTCTCAAGGAAGCTAGGTTACTCACTTGGGTGACCCATTGGGTTACCCCATCCTTTTTGACCCACCCATGACCCATGGTTCGACCCACGAGTTTGGTTCTTAGTTTGGGCTTAGCATTAATTCAAATTGGTCCAAACTTTGGGTTTGAATTTAACATTCTTTTGAGCCTTGATTTAATTATCATTGGGCCTCCTAACATTATTACCTTATTAGGCTTACCAAAGTCAAAGCCTAATGGCTTAATAACCCATCTTGACTTTTAATTACTTTACCTTCTCGTATTTTTACCGTATAATAATTCATATTATACATGTATTCTTCTCGTACTATACTCGTATAATAATTCATATTATACTCGTATTCTTATTAATTAAATATCTTTAATTATTACATAGTTGAAAAACTGCTTTTATTAGTTTCTAAATTTTATTGGACATTTCGTTTTTCCTCATCATTCTTTTTTTTACGCATTCTTCAAAAATTCGAAAAACTAAAAAACATATTTTGATGAATAGTATTTTCCTTCTCATTTTCCCAAAACATAGTTAAACGATTGAAAAGTGCATAACAATATTTTACATCATTTTTATTTCGTCCGATTTTTATACCTTTTTTGAGAAAAACGTTTATCGGCTAATATGACTTTTCACGACATATTACTGTCAAATCTTGAAACGGAATGTAATTTTGACATTCTAATCTCTCTACACGACCTAGGTTATTCAAACCCTAAACCCTTAGATTTCATCAGATGAATAGTGTCTATTTTGTCTTTTTCTCAGAAAAATTTCATTTTTGTCTTCAAATTTCTTACACATTTATTCTAGCACATAGTCAGAATCCTTTCATTTTATAATCATCCTAGGTTATAGAAGGACTAATAAACATATAACACATAATATTATTAATAAAAATTTATTTTATTAAATAATAATCCTTACATCATAATTAACATAACTATCCGATTTTCCATGTTGTCACAAAATACTTTTCCAAGAATAACCTTTCCAGCTCATTCCATGATCGTATTGATCTTGAAGGAAGATAGTATAACCAGTCTTTAGCCAAATCTGCTAATGAGAATGGAAAAGTTATAATCTTTATCTGCTCTTCTATCACTCCTTGTGATTTCATCGTGGAACATACCACATGGAAGTCCTTTAGATGCTTATATATATTTTCACCTTTAAGACCATGAAAAGTAGGCAAAAGATGAATTAGTCTAGAGTTAAGTTCAAAAGCAACATCTAAAGTAGGATATTCAATACACAAGGATGGTTAATTCAGATAAGGAGTAGCCAGTTCTTTCAAAGTTTTGTTGTTGTTGAGAGCAACCATCTCTAAGTGCAATTTTCTCTATCTTTAGATCAAATTTCAATTCAAGAGAGTTAGAGGATCGAGTTCTAAACATAAAATAAAAATAAAATAAAGAATAAATAAATGAAAACAAAGAATAAAAAAAATAACACACCCCGATAACGACGCCAAAATTTGGGAGCTGTCGTTGACACTCCTAAATTAATACCTTACTTCAACTCTATTACCACAAGAATTAGTATAGTAACAAGTAAGAGTCGATCCCACAAGGAGTGTATTATTTTGTATTTATTCGATTATTTCAAGTAAAAGGGGGTTTTGAGTTGATTAAACTAAATTAGCAAAAATAAACCAATAAGAATAAACAAAAATTTAAAAGCTTCAGTTCTTTAGTTCAGTATTGCCTTTTCACAATTATGGAATAGTCAAGTTTCATATTATTTACCCTTCAATGAGATAAATAACCCTAGATAACTGCAATTACTAATTATCCAAAATTCTCCTTAAGTGTAAATCTAATGTGACGATCGCCTCAAGAGATCTTAACTATCATACAACCTAAAACTATCAATCTAGTCCATAATCAAGTATCACTAATTGCTACATATGATCAAATATAATATTGTTCGCTTAATACTATATTTTAATCTAGCAGATGATATTTATCAGATTAATATAACTGGCCAAATCAAATCAATTAGATAAAATAACATGCAATCACTTAGCACAAATTAATAGAATAAATATCATGCAAGAAGGAATAAATAAAGTAAACTTGATTAAACTGTTAATTATGAATAACGTTCAATATTCCCAAGAACTGAAATAGAGAATTTAGCTCGACATGCCTTCAAGTTTGCACTTGAATGTTGTAGATTATATATGATAGATGATGTCCTAAAAATGTAACTAAGAACATGTATTTATAGTGCTAGACAAAGTCCTAAATCCTATGAGAAATAGAAATCTAAATCCTAAAAGGAATTACAAATCATAATCATACTTTCCATAAGAAAATAGAATCAATTTTGAAAGTAAATCCTAGTTTAAAAGGAATCCTAAGTCTATTAGAAATTAAAATCCAATTCTATGTATATATTTGTTAAGATTTGCTCTGAAAAGTTTCCAAAATTATGAGATTTCCCACCCAATTCGCTGGGGGCGAGTTCCCATTTCCTATTGCAACGACCTTTGGTAGAATGGCCATAACCTTTGATCAAGGAGGAGTTACGGAGTGTGCTACATATCAAATTGAAGCTTTTGATGAGATCTACAACTTTAATTCTTTGAGAATTAACATATTCTGGCTGGATCAAGTTCAAAGTTGTTCTCTGTAATACCCGTGAATTTTATAAATAATATTAATAATTAAATTAAGAAAAGTTGAATATTTATTTGAAAATTTATATTGGTGTGACATGAGTAGTGATAATTCAATTAAATTAAATTGAGTATATGATAATTGAGAGATATTAAGATTTTAATGAAAAGCTTAATATAAGCTTATAAGAATGTGCTATGTGCGGCATGAGAATGAACTAAGTGATCATTTAAATAAATTTATGAACGAATGATTAAATAAGGTGTCTAATTAGTTGGTGTTATCAATTTGGGATTAATTATATGTTATGTGAAACTACAGCAATGGTATAAACTGGAACTGGCAATAGCTAAGCCTGGTTTGAAATCGCCTTTAATCTGCAATGATTGAGCACTTCTACGAATACAAACCAAGTAAATTGCGCTTAATGGCCTATCTGGAAAAAATTGTTTAATTGTTTTCGATACAAGATGGAAAATTATTACAATGTGTGACATTATTACAATGTGTGACATTATTAAAATCATATGGTAAAAGGAAATTGAATGATATAATTTACTATGTAGCAAAATATAACCCTATGTGGCATTTTAATGCATGGAGAATTAATTAACTGTGCATCTCAGAATTTCTGAAGAAAGATTAAATTTAATAAATGTTTGATGTTTAATATTTGAGTGCATAATAATGGGTTAGTAATACCTAACTGAATTATATTCTACCCACATTAAATATTATTTTAAGTAAACTCAATATACATGAATTATATGATTATGTGCATATATACCCCCCCAACTTTTCATTTTGTAATAATATTAACACATTAAAATTGAACTTTTTATGCCAAAAAGGAAATAAACCTAAGTATACTAAAATTATTTTGCTGAGAAATAGAGTTGTCCCATATTTAGTGTCTCATTTCCTCCAATTCAGGTGTATAAGCCAAAGGCCTAAGCATAGCCTTTTTCTCTCTTTGCAATTATCAGACAATCAAATGATGAAATGGGGAGTGGCTTCCACAGTGCATTGCAACTACTCTACCAAACCAAACATTTACCCAACATTTTCTTCTTCTTCCTGATGAGCAAATACATGGACAAAGACTTTATATGGATATTAAATTCTCTATAAATTAAGCTCTCCTCTTCTCAAATTCATTTGCTAAAATCTTCTGATAAGTCCATATAGAGAGTATAAAAGTACTAAACTAGCAAGTGGTTTGAGTTAGAAGCAGGAGTTAGCAAATTAGCTTCAACAGAGGTATAATTCTTAATCTTGAGTGTAGAGAATTCTCAGAAATTACATGAAATTACTTCAAATTGTGTTATACATTACCATAATGATGGTTAGCTGAGTTTATATGATTATACGATAGCAATGTGATTGATACTGAGCATGCTAAAAGGGGAATTTTTGTGTTTGGGTTTTGAATTTTGTAGAAGTAGAGCCTTTCCTGGTTATGTCCAGAAGAAACATATACTTATTGATTTGTACTCTTTCAGCGTGACGAAGTCGCTACTGCCCTCGAACTGATTTTAGTTTTTGTTGTTATGTGATGCTTCCAGCATGTTATTATGACTTAGTTATGCATGAAAATAGATATGACATGTGGTTCAAAGTCACCTTACTCATGATGAGTTACTTTAACATGATTTAGTAGATGTTTTATGAAGAAAATTTATATTTTTTAAAAAAAACTTTGATGAAACTTGTATATTATAAATTTTGAACTTGATAGCATACCATATATGACTGAGTTATGAGCATTAATGAGCATGATTTGTGATTCAAGATCCCTTTGTTCATGACCAACTTGTTTGGCTTTGAGCTAAATGACTTTTTCAAGGAAAACTTGACATATTTGAAACTAATATCCATGAATACCACATGGAGTATGTTCTGACTTTGTGAGCATGTAAACATGACTTAACTACACATTAAAAGAGATTTAAAGATGTTTTGTATGTGTTAGATTGCATTGTTTAAGTTTAAAGTGATTTCAAAAACAAACTCGAATATTTTTCAAACTATGTTGCATATGTTTGGAGTAGTTATGTTCTGGATATTTGAGATGGCATGTTTATGTTCTTTTTGTCTCTAAACGTGATTCATATGTGTTAGACATAATGAAAGTTAACCAAGCAAGACTTTAGGCTTGTTTTAAAGTGATAAACGATGCTAGCTATGAGTAAATGACGTAAACAATTGGGAGCATGTATATTATAGATTATATGACCTCCTCACATGTACATATGGTTAATCTAGTAGGCCTTAATTCCTTGGAAATCCTAAACAAAGACATAACATGTAAAGTTGAACTTGAAATGGTCATACAAGTATGCAAGGTCCTTTAACATGTGTGCATGATAAATGTTAATGTCTTTAATGTCTTGGTATGCTAAGAATTAGACTGAAACCAGGAGAGTAGAAGATCAACTCTGGTCTGGCCAGGTGACAGCGCAGCTATGCCCTCCTGCAGTTTGGTCTGACTTGTTTTGTTAGCTTCTGATCATAATGGCTTAACTACATTATTGTCTAAGTTAATGAACAGAGACTTATTGATGTTTATATATAGGAATGGTATAGCGAAAAGATGTTAGACTTGTATAAGATTTCTATATATTGATTGAGAATTTGTGTTTGATATACATGGACTGATTGTATAGGCTTATGTATGTACTTAACATACATATTCGGTATGTGCATGAGATAAGTTATATTTTAAACTTGGGTAACTAATGAATGTGTATACTTATATACATTAATAGGGTAACTTAGTTCGTTGAGGTATTGATATGTTTTAGATTGGTAAACTACGTTTCAGGCAAGTTCTTCGAACCTTCTCAGATATTATTTCTGTGCAAGTTCCCTAACCCTCTTCTCTTTACATATTGTGTGAATCCGAATTGTTACTATATTGACCATATTTACATTGAAAAAATATCTATTACTATTCGAAATTCGATTTTATATCTTGATTTTGTTACAAGCATTAAACTTATTGTTCCTAAATGTATTATAAAAGTTGTCTAAGTCATTTGACTCGGCTAGACTAATATCATGTGTTAAAAAGCTATCCAAACCAATTGTCATGGTGCAGACTCTTATAAATCTACTGAGATGAACAACCCTCATTGAATGGTAAATTATATATTTGTCAGGGAATCGACGTGTGCACATACAAAAACATGTTTAAATGTTATGCATAACGTAGGTTATTTTAGGCTGATTACCTGTTGTACTTGTTTATATTGGATTTACAGTATAATACTGTTAATTTCAACAGGAGTTCTTAGTCCATAGCGACTACTTAGTGTTCATTATTCTTAAACTTTGAAATGATTAAACCTTGGAATTCTTGATGATATCTTTCAGTCCATAGCGACTCTTATTTAGAATAATTGATACTTCTTGTCATTCTTGAACTATCAATTATTGTTATACCCTTGAAATTTCGAACTTTATATTTGTTTACCCTTATTACTATATTTTTAATGGGCAAATTTTTTGCTCATTCTTGCTTTCCTTAAACCTTTCAGTTAAGGCAGAATGTGGTGAAACATCGGGCAAGGATAAGGGAAAGGGCAAGGCGAAGGAGTGGCTTGATCCGTTATGACTAAAAGTTATTATTATGTTCTAATAAGACTTATTTAATATTACGTACTAAGTTATGTTTGAACTTAAGTTATGTAATACTGCTAGTAACGGTTGCGAAACTTTGGGACAAGAATATTTATATTAAATCAATGTAAATTATTCTATTATTCCACTGTATGAGTTATCAGTATATTGTTAGTGTTAGATCGCGAAACACCGAATTTGAGATTTTAGTGTCTGAATTTGGGGACGTCATAGGTTGGTATCAGAGCATTAGGTTATAAACCTTAGGAGTGAGAATCCTTAAACTATAACCTTAGAATAATGTAGAGAGTATAAGGAGATAAAACTCATGTAGAGTTTTCTTAGAGAGTTAGTGACATTATGAAATATATTTTCATTCCCTACAATGAACTTATGTTTTATCTGACATTGTAATGGAGTTTTTTGTTTGTTTATCTTATGTCTGTGAATGTAGGATGTTGGAAAAAGGAGGACCTAGTAGGGTTATCGAGGAGGAGCCACGTGATATACACGTGGTGTTTGAGTCACCGTTGGTAGCTGAGCCCATTTTGGCAATGGCCCCTGTCGAAGATGAGAATGATGAGAAGAAGGAAATAGAGGTGGAGTCGGATCCAGAGGAGGAACCCATGGAGGATGATCCTGTGGGAGATTTCAATGGGACCCCGATCGAGGATAGGATGTTAAGAGAGTATGAAGAGAAAATCCTGGAGTTAGAATGTCGAGTTGAGGATCTTAGAAACCAAGGCTTAGGAGAGAGAAATTGAGATGTAGAAGTTGAGGGATGAAGACCACAAGAGGAAGTTGGAGATACAAGAAATGAAGGTGGAAATTACCTATCACAAAGAAGTAGGAATATAGATGGGAACTCTTTTTCATCGTTTGATAACTAGGAAGGTGGAATTGGCGGGTAAGCTAGAGGAGTCCAAGCAGAGGGAGTTAAGTGAGAAAGCCGAGAATGATGCTCTTCGCACATAGTTAGAGGTTATGGAGAGGATTCACTTTTAGGAAAAGTGAGAGGAAGCCAACGATAAAGCTAATGACCTAGAGTATGAGACAAGATGTAAGAAAAGGAAGATGAACTGAATGGGTTATGCTTTTCACACAGCTATGGAGAGGTTGATCGATGGCATGTACCATTATCCGACAGAGTAAAGGCAAACCCGTTATACATTGAGTAGAGATATGATGGCTCACATGACACATATTGAGTACAAGGGTACTGTGGAGCGCGGAATGTTAGGTTGAGATATATGTGTTAGTAATCCAGTAGTAGTAGTCATTATTTATATATGTTTTGTAGTAGTAATCCCAATCTTTTGTATGAGATGTGGGATAGATATGTAAACACCAAATATGTTCATAGGGGTAGTATGATAGTATTTCCCCATCTTTTGTAATATTAGGGGATATATGTTGACATTTATAGAAGTATGTTAGGAGATGATCACTTATGATGTAATAATTAATGACATATGAATATAAATGTTCTTGTTTCAAAAATGTGTTATATGATTATTTTATTAAAATAGTAAATAGTTAAAGAAGATTATAAGATAACAATTTAAAGTCTTTATTTTAAAAAATTCCGCCCAGATGTGGACTAGTAGCACCAGAGGAGTAAGTAAATAACAAGAGGGAACAAGTGGACCCCATCCAACGACTAGTAGACTTGCTAAGGGAAGCCTTGCAGGGAAGAAATAATGAACCCATGCGTAACAACCCCCAAGCAATACTTGTAACAAATTTAAAGATTTTAAAAGAGTAGGACCGCCCGAATTTAAAGGACCACTGATCCTATTGAAGCACTGACTTGGATCAAAGAGATGGGGAAATCTTTCACCATTGCTCGTGTGGGTGAAGATCAGAAGATCTCACTCGCCACGTATATGATTAAATGTGAAGCAAACTTTTGGTGGGAAGAAAATCAACAAAGGGCGGGGTAAGAAGTTATAACCTGGGAATGGTTTAAGACACTGTTCTTCAAGAATTATTTCTCGAAGAGCATAAAGAATCAGATGGAGGTAGAGTTTTTTTGAATTAAAACAAGGGAATATGAAAGTAGCGCAGTACGCGACAAAGTTCAATGAGCTCGCTAGATTTTCCACGCATCAAGTGGACACCGAAGAGAGGAAAGCTAGATGCTTAGTGCTTGGACAGAAACCTTGGTTGTTTAACAAGGTGTCAGTTCTCTAAATTAACTCGTTTGCCACACTGTTGGAAAAGGTCATCATTGCAGAAGGAGGTAGTGAGGCCTTGAGTCAATACAACAAGGAGAACAAGGGTAAGAACACCGGGGGAGAGAGTCATGGAGGAAGCAGTAGTGGAGGAAGCAATCTAAGGAAGAGAAAGTGGGATATAAACAACAATAACAACAGAAACAACCATCAAGCAAGAATTTTTCAGGAGGATTTAAGAAGAGAGCAGAGGGATGCTCGAAGTGTGGAAAGAACCACCAAGGGGAGTGTTGGAAGAGACTCAGTGTTTGCTACAACTGTGGCCAATAAGGGCACATTTCACCAAACTACCCTAAGACAACTAAGATCAAGGAATGTTTTTCTTGTGGCTCAACCGAGCATCAGATCAAAGACTGTCCAAAGAAAGGAAGCATTGGAGGAAGCGAACATTAGGGAGGAGGCAGCGAGCTGATGATTGGCGGACCTGCGCAATATAACTGACTGACTACCCGAACATTAACCATGACAGTCCAAGATGTAGTGGCTGCAAAGGACGTGGTGGCAGGTATTATCTCAATCAATAATATAAATGCCTATGTATTATTTGATTCGGGTGCTACTTGTTCCTTTATATCTGAAGAATTTTCTAAACGCTTGAACTTACCCCAAGAACGATTAGAAAACCCTTTGAACATAGAGATTATGTGACACCCCCAAATCTAGGTACTTAATTCCCATAAGATTTGGTGCTCAATGTCCATACATTCATACTATCTACCCAAATAAATTAAATTTAAATCATAAATCCTTCCCATAAATAGGGTTACATTAATAAATTCAAAAATAATCCCAAGTTCTCTAACCTTTAAACACCATTCAAGTGAGGAAATAAAATTTATTACATCACATCATTATTAAAAAGTCTAAGATCATCATAATAAATAAAAGTACAAAATCAGCATCACTTGTACAATTTTCCCTTTCATTTGCTAGTTGAAGGTTCATCTACCTTCTCCACTTTAGGTGCAATGAGTTTATAACTGGGTATAACAATGAATCAACAGGAGTATAATAATAATAACTGCCAACAATAGGCTCATCAAGATTGGATAGTACTCTAACAATGATAATCTGAACTGGAATCCACAATATGGAATATACATAACTGAGGGTCATAAGACCATGAACTATGTCCACAGTTGCGAGTAATCTTTCAACTCCAACTTTAACAGTCATAAGACTATAAGGACTCCTCATACTTAGGGGGATTATCCCTTCGTATAATGTATTGTGCACAAACATTTTAACGCTAAACATATATTATCCCCTAATAATAGTAGGGTTGTTCATCTCAGTATTTAGAGTACAAGTCCGCACCAAAGAAAGTTTAGTTTGGATAAGCTTTCAAGGGTAATTTGAAGTTTAACAAACATCAACTAGAGGACTAGTTGAATCAATAGTGTTTGATAAGTACAACATAACCTAGAATAATTGGGAATCATAAATAAACTGGTTATACATATCAAACTCATGCTTGAAAAAACTATATAGCATAAGTATTCAATAAAATGAATAAAATGGTTAACCTTCGCTTGAACAATAAATAAGCTAAGGTTAGAGTCTTATAACATTAGAAATGAAATTACTGAACATACATTAACTAGTAACAAGCTGGAAAGTAAAAACTTGCCCAACATGGTATTAAATTCAAGCAAAGAATTAAAACATTTCAATAATAGAAACGAAAGTTCAAAAACTGTGTTCATTATACAATAATAGAACTTAAGAAACTTGTTTAACTATAAACAAGTTGGAATGAATCAATCAAATGAGAATTTCAAATAACATTAGGGTTAAAGTTTACTCGAATGAATTTTAGGAACAATTGACTTATTCAATAACAGTTAAGATAATAAGCTTGCTCAATGTAAATATAGAGTTAGAAAACTTGCCTAGAGCGTAAGCTACAATATTAAACTCACGTTCTCCTACACATTGGTTTAGAACCACATTATCTATTAGATATGCTAATATACCATACATGTACATTTCTAGTTAAACTTATCATCTTAGCACAAGTCTTATGCTACCATTTATATTTCAGAATTCCCCAAGTGTTAACATCACTACACCTATCTAACATTCATTGTGTATACTAAGTTATCACATAACGCGTTCTCAATTACTAATCATTTTTGCAACTTTGAATTCATAATCTATATAACACAACTATGTTTTAGCCTTGTTGTTACATGTTGGACATGTTACCATAACCTTAAGCTAAGCTACAAAGAACGACCAAAGTCTGCAGAACAAGCACGAGTTGTTGGGTTAATAAAAACGCCTTGGCGCAGTCGGCCAGCTGATTTTATATTGGGATGCGACCAGCGTGGTATAATGCTACACGCGCTTTCTAAGTGTCACAAGGCAAGACGACTTGATGTAACCCTTTTTTTGCGTAAGCGTAGCTTTGGCACTTTTGTTAAGCCAACTAACACGAATTTCACCCATCAAACAGTGATAATAACACGTAAAATAAATATACAACTATCATAGACATGATTGCTAACCTATTCAACCACTTAGCACAATTTAACAGTGACTAAAACTATTTTAATTTCTCAGTTTTCATATTTTTCATATAAAACTCCATTTTTGATATTTATCCCAAAAATTATTACTGTAAATTCATTACATGATCAAATCATCTCATTTAAATTATATTATGTTCGTATCTCAATGAACTAACATCTACAAGCTTCAATTTATACTTTCACATGCAAATTGGCCATTAAAATTGATACTTACATAGTTACATATGAAAATATATATATACTGACAAAATTTCTACCGATATCCGAAATTATCATGCGATTATTGTTTAAACATAATATCTAATCATCATAGACACATGCAATCATCATAACTAATTCAAGAACATCAATTCTAAACACATAAAATTCACAAAGTATGAAAATTATTGTCATAATATTCATATATACGCTTATAATATCAAAGTTGTAAAACATACCTTCAATTACACACACAATCGCTGCTAATCACTTGAATTTGCTGTGAAAACTGGTAACTCTCTCTCAATTTTCTCTGCTAACTTCTAACAAGCTCTCTCAACTCTCTCAAAACCCAGCAACTAGTATGTGTAAAACTAAAATAAACTGATAGCCAGCATGCGTAATATCAAAACACAAAACTTATATGGCCTTAATAGCCATCATCAGTTATCAAAATAAAGTATACATTATATTTATTATTCTAATTTATTTTATTTATATTATTAAATTTAAATTTCAAAAATCGAAAATATCAAAAGCCATAAGGCTTGTTTGGCAAACCATTCAAATTTTTAAAGAATTAAAATACTTAAGCCTTGTTTGGCAAAAACTAATTTAAATCCTTTTTAATTTATTTTAATAAATACTTTAATTTATAATTATAATCACATATTATTTATTTAAATTTTAATATCTAACACTAACCCATTACATTAATCACACACTATATCTTAATTAAATATAGCATTTAACAAATATCACAAAATTATAACTTTCATTATAACTTTATTTAATAACTTAATATATCATTTAAATTATTAAATCAAAACAACAGTATAACATCTCATGTTATTTTACAGCTCTCTAAATTATAACTTAATTTAATTTGGAAAAATTCTCTAATACATTTAGATTCATCAACCATCACGTCAATAAAATATTTACCACCTCGAATAATATTTATATAACTCAATAAATATTTGAATTACAATTTGAAATTTCGGATCGTTACAGATTACAAATAAGGAAGTAATTCCCGTAGAATTTGTTTACAAAAACTGTTGTGCAAACATTAGAGGTCACAAATTTAGAGTAAATTTGATTCCAATAAGATTAGGAGAGTTTGATGTGATATTAGGAATGGATTAGTTGTATAATCATAAGGCAATAATTAATTGCCAAAAGAAAAGTGAACCTTTAGAGTCCAAATTGGTCTAAGGTAGTGTTTTATGGTAGCTCATCGCTTAGGCAATCATGTTGTCTTACGATGATGCAGGCCAAGAAATTATTAAAGAAAGGATGTGTAAGTTATCTAGCATATATTGTAGGTACTCAGAAATAAGGATTAGAAATGAAAAATATATCGGTAGTGAGCGATTTTTAAGACGTGTTTCCAGATGATCTGCCTGGTCTTCTACTAGACAGAGAAATCGAATTCGTGATAGACTTAGTACTGGGAACCGCACCTATTTCGAAAGCCACATATCGTATAGCGCCGGTAGAAATGAAAGAATTGATGATACAACTATAAGATTTGCTAGATAAGGGATATATTGTTCTGAGTATGTTTCCCTTGGGAGCACCA
Organism: Panax ginseng; assembly: GCA_020205605.1. NCBI lineage: Eukaryota > Viridiplantae > Streptophyta > Magnoliopsida > Apiales > Araliaceae > Panax > Panax ginseng. Next base: position 86,038,547 of record CM035129.1, on the reverse strand, counting down.
ATGTTATTTGTCAAGAAGAAAGATGGATTGATGAAGCTTTGTATTGACTATCGAGAGTTGAACAAAGTGACGATTAAAAATAGATATTCGTTTCTGAGGATTGATGACCTTTTCGATCAGTTGAAGGGAGCAAAATGTTTCTCAAAGATAGATCTATGAACGGGTTATCATCAACTAAAGGTACGAGAAGAAGACATACCGAAGATGGCGTTCAGGACCCGATATGGACATTATAAATTTTTGGTGATGTTATTTGGGTTGACTAATGCTCCAGTAGCATTCATGGACTTGATGAACCGAGTTTTCAAGCCATACTTGGATAAGTTTGTAGTTGTTTTCATTGACGATATTTTGATTTACTCGAAGACTAAAGAAGAGCATGTTGAACATCTGAAGATGGTTTTATAAGTGTTGAGAAGGTAAAAGATGTACACAAAATTTCAAAATGTGAATTTTGGATGGAGAAGGTTCAATTCTTAGGACACGTGATAGACAACGATAGAATTTCAGTAGATCCTGCAAAATTGGAGGCGGTAAGTAATTGGGAACAATCAAAGACACCGATAGTGGTGAGAAGTTTCTTAGGGTTAGCAGGGTACTATCGAAGATTTATCTAATATTTCTCTAAGATAGCAACCCCATTGACCAATTTAACGAGAAAAACGGTGAAGTTCGTGTGGACGGACAAATGCGAAGAGAACTTCCAAGAGTTGAACAAGAGGTTGAGTGAGGCCCTAAATCCCAGGTTACTGACCCCGAGTTTGGTGCTCACGATCCAACATATAAATAACATCTAACTACCCATTAATTTATGAATATAAATATACATCTCATTAACTTATATTGTTAATACATTATCCTAGGTTCTCTAACCTTAACATTCTAAACATACCCTTAGATATACAAAAAGGGTTTACAAATACAACATAATAATAATGTCATTACATAACTATTCCAAAGAATACACCTTTTGCCTTTGTTCTTCTCAAAGACTCTCCGTACCACTTCGTTCCTAGTTGAAATACTTTATTTAGCAAGGGTGAGTAATAAATTTACCCCGCAAATTAAGACATACAATGAATGTATAAGAATCAAGATTAGCATACTATCTATTTCGATAGAATGACACCAAAGTTCGGGGAACTTTGAAATAGCTGAACAATTCATTAATCACTAACAAGTCTTCTCGCAACCTATTCAACACAATAATTCGATAATGAAAGAGTAAAACGCTTTCAAAGTTTCTACGATATTCTTTTGAATAACAAGATATAATTACTTTCTAAAGTTTATGCCAAATGACCCCAAAGGACCTTGAAATTCTCTTCTCGAGTAACTATAACAAATTGACTTTGATATACCCAATAACAAGATGGAAATATTTTTCCAGAATTTATGTTGAGTGATCCTTAAGGATCTTGAACTTCTCTTCTCAAGTAACTATCAAAGATTTACTTTGATATACCCATGTGTATCAGATAACCATAAATATTAAATCATACCCCCCAGCAAGTACATAGAGCGGCCAACTCCTCATACCCTATATTATGCATAATACTCAAAATGCGCGCAATAGCCGAATATACGACCAAAAGGTTCCTTTTTATATAGAAAGGTTGTTCTTCTCAGCCTTACAAATAGAAGTTGTATTATAAGAACGAAATACAATGATTTCAATTTCTAATCGCTTCTCTTCTCTTCTCAAACCTATTACGTTTTCTTTATCGATCTAGCCGAAACAATTGGCATCGACCTGTCAATAATAATTTAGTTCTCTTCTCTTCTCGAACCTATCAGGTTTTAACAAAAGTTCGTCTAGCCAGAACAATTAGCTAAGACATTTTTCAACATGATTTAACAATAGACAGAATTTAACTTACTATTTGCAATCAATAATAGCTTCTACGGATGTAAATATCCAACAACAATTATTCTCCAAGTATATTCTCAAAATCACTAATTCAATTTGAATTAATAAACATGTATTAACTACGAATAATCAAAAATAATTCTCAGACGTGGTCTAATCAACAATAATTAACCACCATACTATTTAAAAGATATAACTCAAGGTTGAGTTAAGGAAACTTTTTTATTCATTGACTACTGCTACACAATTTAAGTTAACTTCTTTTGTAAGAACTATCATTAATAAGATTGGTCTTTTAATCAGCATATCATACTTTGTATCATAATACAATTACTTTATCAATAAATTATCTAACACTTAATCACATAATTAAATATTAGATAACACCTTACAACATTAGCATTATTATCATCCTTTGATAATTCTTTAATCACTATATCATATCCATTATGATTTAACACTCACTTTTTCATTTCATAAGTTATTCTTTAACATCTAATAAGTCAAATACTAATTCAGTAACCTAGATTCTAAATCTAGCGACCAAATTGCCAATCAAGCAACCTGGATTCCAAATCCAGCATCTAGATGGCCAATCCAGCAAACCAAATTGCAATCCAACAAACTAGATTCCAAATCCAGGAACTAGATTGCAATCTAGCAAGCTGGATTCAACATATTTTCAAATCAGTAAACTTCTTTTCAATCCATCAAACTGGATTCATTATCCTTCAATCCAGCAAACTGGATTCATAAATTATTCAATCCAGCAAGCTGGATTCCATATCCTTTTCACGAAAACACCAAATCACTTATTATTTTTCTAACCTTTGCCAAAACACATATACATATAATTTATACACAAAAAGTATTTTTTTCATAATTTTCCAACTTCCTTTAGTATTTTTCAAAAAACATTTTTAGTGTGTTGCTTAAGAATTTATCCCATCATGCTCAACTCTAGAAATTCCCATCTCTTGGCACAATCGTATACGTATTAACGTGGGCCTCCAGTTTAAATTTTGTGGCCATCGAAGTTATAGAACTCCGGTTATAGTCATTTTCGTCAGAAAATCACAAAAATTGAAATGGTTATAACTTGGTCATTTTAAGTCAGAATGAGCTCATTTTTGGACAGGCGCTACTTAATACCATATATTTGCATGTCCCAAAAGGCCAGAATTTTTCTCATAAATTAAGTGGCCAAAACTACTTTTTTACAAAAATTTTGGTCAAATAGCTTTTTTCTTTTTAATGTTTTTAACTCCTTTGTTAAAATCAGTCCTCTCGATAATCTACAACACATTTTCTGGTGATTCCACTTGGAGATGTTAGAAAACTCATAGATCTAATTTTTGGACTTGATCACACTCAAAAATTCAAAATATAATAGGAGATATGGTCATTTGTATTTTGTGTTTTGTTTTCACAAAAATCTAATTTTTAACTCTTAGTGTCTTCTAAGAAAACTTTCATGTTTTCATATAATAACCAATATAACTCTTCATAACACTTACTAATACCTCATATACTCATGATTCTACCATGATACATGATTTATTTCATCAAACAATCATCAAACACAAGATTAAACACCATCAAGGCTAAGAAAATTAAGATTTTCTATATTTTGAAAAACCTAGCTTCATTTCATACTTTAGATCTAACTTTTGATCCTCAAAAGGGTTAGATCTAAACATGAAACACTTATATACACATAGATATAAGGTTTTAAACCTCAAGATCATAACTTTATATTATCAAAAATCAAATCAAACCAAAAAGGAAATTTGACTACATAAGTAGAAATTTTGTTATACCTTAGCTTTTCCTTCTTGTCCTTCTAAAATATGAGATGGATCTTGGTTGTATGAAGACCAAAATCCCCTCTCCTTCTCCTCTTAGAGCTGCCGAAATGATAGCTCTCTCTCTCTCTCTCTTTCTAGTTTTGTTTTTGTTAGCTAAGATAAAGTAATAGGATGAGAGAGAAATGAAATAGCTTTTGTGGTTTAGTAAAAACAAATGTAGATATATTAGTATATGTTATATTCATCTCCCAATAACTCTCATGCTTTCTCTTTCTTAATTACTAAGTGCTTGCTTGCAAGAATGAACAAAAATGTTAGAGAAATAAACAAGTGACACATAGGAGGTTTGTTCACCTAATAAAGTAAACAATCAACACATGTTTTCCCCATTTTTTCCTTCTCTATAACCCACCAGCCATGTGGCCTTAGATTGTCCAAGTTTGATTTTTGTTTTATGAAATATTTAGTATATCAAATGACTAAAATGCCCCTCTCCCATTGGGCTAAATGTTGGGCCATTCATTTAATTTTTTAGGCTTACAAATTTAGTTTCTTTGGGCCATAACAAATAACATATTCCAACACTCTTAATATTAACATTCCCTAATTATTTAATTAAGATTTTCATTTCCTCAATTATAACATAAATCCTTACTCATTCACATTTATTTTCTTAACCCAATTAGACTTGCTATAATTAGGTTATAAAATTAATTAACTGAGATGTATAAAATAAATCTCTTAGAATTAGTATATATTTTATATACTAATATTCTCTCGTATCATAACCCTTAAGTTATTCAATTTTTCATTCCTAAATTATAATTAGGTTACCTTAGCTTCTCTTATTTGTTTATAATAAACAAATAAAAACAAACTCATATTATTCATATGCATTTACCCACATATAACAATACACAAAACCATATAAGTCTTTCACACAAATTTTTTTAAATCCATTCCTTATTTCCAGTCTAGGTCTTATTATTCAACCTTTATTTAATCAATTAAGATTTTATTAATCGTATAAATTCTCGGGTTATCATATTCTCCCCCCTTATAAGGATTTATCCTCAGAATCATCGCTTTCTTATCCTCTACAATCTTTTAAAGTTGTATCATCAATTCACTTATATCAACACAATATTAACTTGTGTCTCATATACTAACTTGTGATTTGGATATATAAAAGAAACTATTCACAACATTATATATCCAATATTACTCACGTAATTATATTATTAAGCGAAATTGTTACCTGTCGGCACCTCCTGGGCAGCCATTGCATCTTGCACAGTCATATTAAATGTATGGGCCGTTGGTCTTCCTGTCTGAGAAGATCCTCTAATCGCCAAGGTTCCGCTACCGGGTCCCTTGTTGACACTTCCCTTCTTCATATTCCTCTTCAGACAATTCCGAACCAGATGATCAGTTGATCCACAGGCATAACAACCTTGTATCTTCTTCGAACTGGGCCAATTAGGCGACATGTGTCCCTCTTGTCCACAGTTATAACAAACTCCCTTTTTTTCAAAAGACTCCTGCAAGATTCTTTCCACAAGTTGCACAAGTTTCACCTTCTTTTCTCTTCTCTTCTGTTTTGTTACCCGACTGTTTATTCTCACTCCACTTTCTCTTGTTTTGATTATTACCATCACTGCTTCCTCTATCATTTGTCTTCTTCTTATTCTCCTGATTATATCGAGATGCAGCTTCGCTCCCCCCCTAAGCAATGATTGCTTTTTCCAATAAAGCCGTAAACGTATTGATCTGTATCACAGCTACTTTGTTGAATATCCCTAGCTTCAACCCATTCTTAAATCTTCTCGCTTTTCTCGCCTCTGTGTCCACCTGATGAGGTGAAAATCTCGCTAACTAGTTGAATTTAGCAGCATATTCTGATACCGACATGTTGTCCTGCTTCAGTTCTAAAAACTTGACTTCCATCCGAGCTTGCATACTCGATGAAAAGTAGTTCTCAAAGAACAACTCCTTGAATCTGGTCCAAGTCACTACCGTTGTACCAGCTCTAGTCTGATTAGTCTCCCACAAATAATTGGCTTCTCCCTTCATCAGATATGTAGCAAAAGTTGTCTTTTACTCTTTCGCTACTCTGGAAATAATGAATGCCTTCTCCATCTCCTTCACTCGAGTTTGGGCTTTAATCGGATCCGTAGTCCCTTTTAATTCAGGCGGTCCAACCGCTTTAAAATCTTTAAAGTTAGCCAATCTATCGGTTGGCTATTCTCTTGCTCCTCCTGCTGGAGCTCTATTTCCCATAGCTTGGGCTATCATATTTGCAAAGTTTTGCATCGGGTCTGGTTGACCTCCTTCATTATTCACTTACTACTCTTCTCTTTGATTTCGATTCTGTCGTCTAGGCGGCATTATCTGATTTAAATAAAAATCTTACAATAATTCTCTTTCTCTACCCAAATTCTTATTAATTACACAATAAGAATTTAACACAAAGTTCTCATATAATCGCATATTTATTCAAATAGAACATAGTACATTTAGTACTCAACAAATACAACTATCCCTTTTTAATCAAATATTAGGATTAACAACACAACTTTACACAAAAAGTTGCAATTTTCCAACTTTATACAAAAAGTTGCACTTCTTCATTCACACATAGCTATTCCCAGTTTGTCAAACTTACCACACTTATGAGTTCAAGAACTTGCCATAATTATATGAGTTTATGAAGTTATCATAGTCAGACCATTGGCGTCCATTCGCTGAGGGGTTCAAAAATTTCATATAATTATAAGTCACGAACTTACCATAAGTATGAGTTTTAAGAACTTGCAATTTAATCTTATATTCATATAAAAAATATATATATTTACATATGTTTACACATCATTCTCGATATTACAACCTTTAATATCATACACTATCAAAACATACTATCGCTTATACTTAAGTCATCTACCTTCCACTCCCTTCACCAGTCTTCTTCTTATTGGGACACTTGTTGAATTCGTGACCCATTCTTCTACATAAAAAACACTTTCTTATATTCGGCTTAAGACAATGTAGGGAAATATGTCCTTCCTACTTACAGTTAAAACACACGTTCTTCCACATCATGCACTCTCCCAAGTGAGTATTTCCACACTTGCCACATACTTGCTTCTTCTTTGGGTTTGAATTTTTAGAATTATCATCACTGTCGTTGTCCCTCTTTCTCTTATTCTTACTCTTCTTCTACTTGATTGTTCCCTCAGACAATCCACCACCTTCAGCCTTCATTCTTTCCACCTACTCCTTCAACTTGTTTCGTTCTTCGGTCATCTCGTGTAACGCTCGTTCTGTCTTCCACAACTCCTCCAAGAGAAATACTTTACTCCGGAGTTTTTGAACTTCTGCATATACTTGATCTTGTTCTCCAACTTTAGTCTTACTCTCTTTCTCCACCTTAACTTCCCCAGACTCTGTCTCCTCATCTCCAGTCAAATACATCTCGGGATTATCATCATGATCACTCCCTAGATTCACCATGGGTTTATCTTTTCCCACTTCTTCAATCGACTTGCTCATGCTTAGCACCTGGCCACTCGGCATCGGTGCAACAAACCGCTAGCAAGCTCTTCCGCATACTCATTTCATCTTCTCCTGACATCCTACAGTCAATTAAACAACTTGATTAGTACTTCACCAGTACAAACTTAATACCCACGATGTCCAGACATCTCACTGTTGATACACTTTATCAATCCCTCACTTAGTACTCTAAATGAGTATTCTCTATCTCTCGCTTATGGTTATAATCCTAAGGTTTTCCCCACGCCACATAAGGTTTATAACCTATAACTTTGATACCAACCTGTGACGCCCCTAAATTCGGGTTACTTGACCCCTTGAGTTTGGTGCTCACGATCCAACATATAAATAACATCAAACTACCCATTCATTTATGAATATAAACATACATGCAATTAACTTATATTGTTAATACATTACCCCAAGTTCTCTAACCTTAACATTCTAAACATACCCTTAGATATACAAAAAGGGTTTACAAATACAACATAATAATAATGTTCATTATAACTATTCCAAAGAAAACACCTTTGCCTTGTTCTTCTCTCAACACCTCCAAACCACTTCGTTCCTAGATGAAAAATGTTTTATTTAGCAAGGGTGAGCAACAAATTTGCCCTGCAAGTTAAGATATACAATGAATGTATAAGAATCAAGATTAACACACTATCTATTTCGATAGAATGACACCAAAGTTTGGGGAACTTTGAAATAGTTGAACAATTTATTAATCTCTAACCAATCTTCTCCAACCAATGCAACACAATAATGAAAGAGTACAATGCTTTCAAAGTTTCTACGATATTCTATTGAATAACAATTTATAATTACTCTCTAAAGTTTATGATTGAATGATCTTAAAGGATCTTGAAATTCTCTTCTCGAGTAACTATCAAAGATTTACTTTGATATACCCAAATAACAAGATGGAAATATTTTTCCATAATTTATGTCGAGTGATCCCTAAGGATCTTGAACTTCTCTTCTCGATTAACTATCAAAGATTTACTTTGATATACCCATGTGTATAACCATAAAGATTAAATAACCATAAAGATTAAATCATAATACCCCATAATAATAGAATATACTCGACCAAAGGTTCCCTTTTATATAAATATTATCATCTTTGTTCCCTTTTATATAAATATTATCATCTTTTATACGACCAAAAGGTTCCCTTTTATTCAATATTAAGTATGGATAAGGGTATTATTTATTTCATATTTTGAAGAGAGTTATTTTTCTTTCAGTACTCGTAAGGGTTGTTACTCCATTCTTTATTATTCCGTTGGAATAACCTATCTACGTGGACTACCGCATGCATGGTGAAATTTTTTTGTTATTCCATTCTTTATTATTCTGTTGGAATAACCTGCCTACACGGACTACAGCATGCATGGTGAAATTCTTCTGTTGTTCCATTCTTTATTATTCTGTTGGAATAACATGTCTACGTGCACTACCGAATGCATGGTGAATGACCATTCGTATTCATTCTTTATTAAATTCTGGAAATTATCTGTCTACGTGGATTACCGCATTGCGGATGAAAATCCATTTGCAGTTTCATATATTATATTATACTCGCATGAGATATTCTTTCTTTTGTACTCGTCATGGTATATCATTTTCTTTGTTATTTTCCTTTTATGAGTACTATTCACAAAGTACTATTCACGGGTACTAATCAAAAATTACTATTCACAAAGTATTATTCACGAAGTACTATTCACGAGTACTATTCTTGAAGTACTATTCACGGGATACTATTCACCCAGAGTACTATTAATGACAAAAATTGATTTCTTTTCAATCCAAATCATTTTTGATACAATATCATTCTTGAATTTTACTCCACAAAGCAGTATCATGTTGACAATTTGGATATTTTTAAACTTTGGATAAATTTAAAGTCTTTAATATCTATCCTTGATTTCGTTTGATTAATGCTTATATCATTGTCATCATCCTCATGCTTATATTGTGATGAAAGTCATCTTTGGCTTACGTGCATAGATGGACTGTTGATATGTATGATTATGACCAGGGATCATTCGGTATAATCATGACCCGTAATGTTACAAATGATGTGGTAAAAGTCCTCATTAGCCTATAGTGCATTGATGGATAGTTGTTGGTATGATTATGACCAGGGATTATTCGGTATAATCGTGACCATTGATGATTACATGATTATCCTTGGCCCGTAGTGCAGGGATGATTCGATGATGTGGTTTATTTATTAAGCTGAGTCTCAGTGATAAAGTTGATGAAAAACTTTTTAAATCATAGAAGATAGTTGATATCATGCTCTACTTGACTCTTCTAATGGATTGCTTATTCCACTGTAGTTGTTGATCTAAAACTTGTTGTCTATTGTATTCTATCAGTTGTTATACTGTTGAAGGCTAAGAATAATTCATTCTGCATTATCTTAGTCATAATATTTCTTACTGGACTAGTTGAGCTCACCCTTTTCTTTTACTGTTCTCTTCAGAAAATGAGAATATAGTTGGGACTGGTCGGGGAACGGATTGATGGTCCATATAGTTGTTTTAGTAGTCCTCACTATTCTGTGAAATAGTGTGATAATAATTGTAATGAGGACTCCATTGAGAGTAGATATTGTCTAGAAGGCAATATTCTTGTTTAAACTCTCAGCTATGTTTTGTCGTATATTGTCCGACAGTTGTATAATTAAGTTTGTATTTGATTTATGTACCACGTATTTGGCGACTCAAGATGGCTGATGTATACCTTTTTTGGGAGCGTCACAATTTATATATATATATATATATATAAAGCAGTAAACGCTCCGGATGTAAATCCAGGCTCATCGAACGAAGTTCAAAAATAGTTTATATATATAAGTATATATATACATAAATGCGAATAAACACTCCGGACATGAGTCCAGGCTCAATCGAGGCATAACTCGATAATGTTAGTCCAAATTTATATATATATATATATATATATATATACAAACAGAAATAAAAGCCACGGACCTAAGTTCAGGCATACACACACGCAAACACGACTCTCAACATGAAGAACGGTGTGTGCACAGTAGTGGAGAAAGGCTTTAGAAGGTGTAATAAGGCTTAAAGTGGACTACCAAAGAAGACTTCAATAGCTTTAAATGGATGAACACCTGTCTCCCGACGACAAAAATATAGCAATATAGAAGCTCACAAGTGTTTAAAATGAGAAAGCACTAAGTTTATAGTATGTACAAAGCAAATTGGACATGGCTTCCTCGCCTTTTTTTATGCAAAATGGCTGCCCCAAGCCCTCTATTTATAGAGGGGGGGAACCAGAGGTGTACCTGCGATAGTCGCAGATGCACCTGCGGCTACCCGGGCTCCGCGGGTCCCATCGTCTTAACGTACGTGTATGCGTGCAACATGTTGTCCGTTCAAACTTCTAGAACTTCAATCCGGGCATTCGATCGAGGTCTATAAGACCTTTTCGACATGTTGTTGTCGAGAGCTACACAATGACATGGGATTAGAGGTTGTACAAAATCAGGAAGATGGGACCATGCCCTTGGTCGTTAGGCTTCAAATTCTATTCGGTGTGTTGTCTTGCATAGTAGTCACTCGGGATTGGAACTCTTTGATTCTTGTAGGACACTTCTATGTAGAATGTATGTTGAAATGTTCTTGAGATGGCGCAAATGGCAAAATGATGATTTTGCCCCTCATCGGGGTTATCTCTGGTATGAGCTGATTTAGCAATCGTTGCTCAGGGTTATCTCTGAGATTGGACTGCTGCAAGTATTGAACGCCCTCAGGGTTGTCTCTAAGGTGTGCTTGACCTCCCAGGGTTATCTCTGGGATTGGGGAATGAGTGCCTCGGGGTTATCGTCGAGTATTGAAGCTGATTGCATGGGTTTGAAACAAGCCTTTTCGGTCTCCGGAATTGCAACTTCATTCCTCGAGGTTGTCTCCAAGGTTTGAACTGTATCTCCCAGGGTTGTCTCCAGGATTGGAAATGAAGATCTCGGGGTTTTCTCTAAGATGGAACTGAGGATTCCGGGGTTGTCTCCGGAACTGGAATTGCATTCCTCGGGGTTGTCTCTGCGACTGTGTTGAGTTATCCTTCAAAGTTATCTGTAAAAGACGATTCTTCCCTCCTGCAGGGTTAGTAACTGGAATGCAAAATTTTGAGTGTCTACATATATAAATATCGTAAAATAGATACGACACTTGACAGCTCAAAATAACACTGAGATATTCCTCCAAAAAGAGGAATCATCCGAACCGGATTTGAGAATCTTAGTGATCTATTGAAAATATTTATATAAATATCAATTGTGAAAATATAAATTTTGTCATTCTTAGACGTCGCAAGGCTACAGAGATACTTCGAACCGTACGATTCCGTATAATACTAAGTGACTTAATTTATACAATCACATAATAGATAAAATATTGTTATATATTATCTGAGTTAAACAATAATATTTGTTATATCAGTTTGTGCTTAAGCAATTTAATTATTATACTTGATATAAATTGTTTGAATTGATTTATTCTTTTATAGACAAGTATTGATACATAAAAACAATTAATATAATATTGTTAAAGAATTTTTGAAAAACAAATCTTTTTAATCTATAGAAAAACACTCTTTATTTTAAAGAGCAAATAATTCTTTATAAATTTCATCTTTGAGCTAAAAGCTAAAATTGACTTATCTACTTATTTAAGAAGCATCTCTCCAAAAACTTATTTGAACTTTTATAATTGTTCATGCTTTACATATTTTCTTAATCAGAAGCATCATTTGATCTAAACATAAATTATTATCTACTTACTAAGAAGCATAATGTTTAAGTATAAAAGTCTTTGAACTTTTATAAATTTGTTCTTTAATTGATATCTGCTTATTTGAGAAGCATCATTCTGTACTAAATTCTTATTTGCTTATTTAAGAAGTATCTCTCAAAAATCTTATTTGAACTTTTATAATTGTGCATACTTTACATATTTGCTTAATCAGAAGCATCATTTGATCTAAACATAAATTATTATCTGCTTACTAAGAAGCATATTGTTTAAGTATAAAAGTCTTTGAACTTTTATAAATTTGTTCTTTAATTGATATCTGCTTATTTGAGAAGCATCAATCTGTACTAAATTCTTATTTGCTTATTTAAGATGTATCTCTCAAAAAACTTATTTGAACTTTTATAATTGTGCATACTTTACATATTTGCTTAATCAGAAGCATCATTTGATCTAAACATAAATTATTATCTGCTTACTAAGAAGCATATTGTTTAAGTATAAAAGTCTTTGAACTTTTATAAATTTGTTCTTTAATTGATATCTGCTTATTTGAGAAGCATCAATCTGTACTAAATTCTTATTTGCTTACTTAAGAATCATGTTGTGGTAAAATCATTTGTAAAAGGAGAAAAGGTCAGAGTTAGCCTATTTTATGTACCTGTGAGAAAGAGGAGTAATTCTTCGACCAAGACCAGAGTCTTAGAGAGGTCAGTGGGAAGTTGGGTCTCTAGTGTACTTGTGAGGTGAGGAAGAGGTTGTTGTTTCAAGACCAGATCATAAAATAGAACTGAACTCAAAAGAAGGTAGAACTAAACTTGAGGAGGGAACAAGGAGCTTGTTGTCCAAGATAGAATATTTGAATAGTTGGAAGTTTATCCATAAAACTTTGTAAAGGCTTCTCCGCCTGTTAAAGGAGTTTTTATTACTGATAGTAATAGGATCTCAAGTTCAAAGTAGGGACTTGAGACTGGACGTAGCAACATACCAAGGGGTGTATGTTGTGAACCAGATAAATCTCTATGCATTGTGTGATTGAATTTTTCATTATATTACATGCTAATTTCTAAAACTGCAAATTGATTATTAAAAATTCAATAAGGCCTAATATAATTTTTAACTTGTAATAATCTATTCAACCCCCCTTCAAGATTATTATTGGACTTTCAATTGGTATCAGAGTGCTGCTCTTTAACTTGTTTGTTGAGTATATACAGGCATATCAAAGAGTAGATCCATGGCCTATAATGCTACTGGTTGCAGAGAATGATTGTCAATGTCCAGATCTCCATTATTCACTACAAGAAAAAGGGCTATCAGCTACCGCTTATCAGCGATCGTATTCGGTCGCTGATAGGTATTTGCGACCGAATGCGGTCACTGATAGTCGTCGCATAAAATTTGGTCGCTGGGGTGCACATCAGTGACCACTATTAGTGACTGACATATCTGCGACTGCTATGAGCAACCGAAATGATAAATTCAATCCGCTGTCGAGTCAACATGGTCAGTAATAAAGTCGACGCGTGGTCCACGTATAATGATTTCAGATCAACTAATCGGGAGGCGGTCATCGATATGAAAAAAAATATAAAGTAGATTTTTGTTGCTTTACAGAATTCCCAAAAACCTATACCTGTTTTGTACCTGCTTTATCCCAACACACATACACAACAAGATAAACAGCATACACAACACTATAAACATCCATAGATCCAATCGACGCATACATCCACCAAAAACTAGTATATAAACTATATAAACCTTTAAACACCAATATGATTTGAATAAATATAAACAAATCAAAACTTGTTTAAGTAACATACAGACATCCAAAGAATGAATATACAAGTATAAGCTTATACTATAACTACAAAACAAACAGGTACGTCAAGCATCATCGATCGCCTCCTTGATCACCTTGTAATTAACAAAATAATAAAACAAGTTACAAATATAGTAACTATGTTGATACTTATATATATTACGACAATATATACAACAAATTGATTTTATATACCTCGTCGCCATCCCCATGTTGTCATGCTTCTTTGTCACTCTTTCAGCTTAACTCCTCGGGATCGAGAGCCCACGGTGTGCCCTTGATTATCTTCAAAAGATTTCGATCTCGACATATAGCTCTCACACAATCGGTAGGAGTATGAACAAATTGGATGACTCGATGATCTGTAAAGATTTGGGTAGCAGATTTACTGAGTTATTAAAGGATGGGCGTCGTCATTGTCCTTGACCTTTAATATAGTTCTTCTTCACAACAGACGCCCTCTCCCACAACTCTTGATCAATTGGCGGACGTGGAGTGCCTTTAGGATAGCGCTCATTCAATAAACGCTTATAAGTATCCTATCATCATGTTAACAATTAAATAGTTAAAAATAAATTCTATAAGCATTGATAAACAAGATCAAGTTGTTAAAACTTAATACCGCTATCTGGATAGCATCAGGCAGACCATCACAGGTGGCCACGTACACATCCAGCCAATGGGATATATTTTCTACAATTCATGATTGTAAACATATTAAAACTTGTAAATACGTACCCTGGCGGCGTTGATATATCGTGAATCGGGAAATACCGCTAGCCTTGTATGTTCCTTTAGCCTTTTCGCCATCGAATACACCCGAGGCTCTGTTGGTGGCGGCAGTCTTTTGTCTTTTCACCCACCTCTCAGCTCTCTATTGGGCACACATCTCATCCCATATGGACTGGGTGCACCACCAGGGGCTATGCTCGTGCATAAAATCCTCTCCCTGGCCTGGATGGTCGATCTCGGCATTGTGAATGGCTTTTTGTCGTTCTTTTTTCAAGTTGTCCTTGGTGCAGACCGTGGACCTGAGAATAATGTCTCGAATCATCTTTCAAGGCGTCCTCCCATTTATACCTTTTCAGCAAATAAAACAACAATAATAACATTACTAAACAATTATCCTTCATTAGAATATTATATAATTATCTGTCATAATTAAAAAAAAACATACCTAAAATTCAATTCTAAATAAAGATCCCTCAGGCTTATAAGTGTGCTTCGCATACGTAATAGGCCAATTCTGTAAACACAACTGTGATATGCACTTGACAATCTTATTATCTGAAAAATCACTATAATATACAACAATTTTCATCAACGATAAGTAGATATATTAAAGCAATTTACATCTAAGTTATAATACTTATGAACATTTTTACTTAAAAAAATTCGCCAGAGTCTCCCCTACAATATAGACTAGCCACATGCACGACGGCATGCATATATGGACATTTCTAGGCACCCAAGACACAAACCAAGAGAAATATACAAATTTTCAATACAATAAGACCAAAACAATAACGATTGAATGAAAATTAAAGCAGTAAAAAATTCAGACCCATATACATTACCAATATAATATCATATACATTACCCATATACTTAATTCCTAGTTATGTTTTATGTCATACTCATGTTCATGGTTTTGTTGATCTTGACGATCTTATTATCTGAAAAATCACTATAATATACAACAATTCACATCAACGATAAGTAGATATATTAAAGCAATTTACATCTAAGTTCTATGTATCTTGTATAAATAGAATCTTAAATGCTTATATATAAATGATATATGCGGGACGTACGTGCTATTCGGAGGAGGGCTAATCTGAATAAGAATCCGATCATCCGGATTAGTAGGGGCGTTGGGCACATGATTAGGCCCCCTACCCAAGCCGCGCTTTTTCTGCGCTGTTTCATAAGCCATCTATATAATACAAATTTTAAGATGTTATTATGAGTCATATTTGATTACATGTATATATGACAATAAACATGACAGTGATATAAACATGTATATATATGAATATAAAATGACAATAAACAAAAATTGCATTTAAATAGTTTAGTACATAAACATGACAGTGATATAAACATGTATATATATGAATATAAAATGACAATAAACAAAATTTGTATTTAAATAGTTTAGTACATAAACATGATAATGATATAAAAAATATGTAATGCTAAACATATATTTCATTTGTTCAAGTGTCAATGTTTGATTCAGAATCATCTTGTATACGTGTTGCAGATTCATAACCATCATCCGCTTCAGATTCAGTGTTAGATTTAGTCAATAACTCTTCCTCCTCAGTATCAATGTCAATTGACACAAGTATTGACTCAGGATCTAATTCATGTTGTTCATCTCCAACATCTAACTGGATTACTTCATTGTCGTCCTCCACATTTATTATAGTTTGACTATGAAGCATCTGCTCTTGGTAAATCTCCCCATCAACTACTTCTACACGACTACGCGCGGGAGTATGAATTACAACTTGCCAATCTGTAGGTGGTCTATCCCTTTTCCTAATAGGAGTAGGAGTGTAGTATACTTGTACTGTTTAAGTTGGTAAAACAAACGGTTCATTGGAGTAAGCAGACCTATGGAGGTCAATATCGACGATTCCATGTAATACATCAACATGTATCCCTTTTCCGAATCAAACCAACTGACACTTGAACAAGTGAATATGACCCCAGACGCGTGCCTTCATGACGACAACTCTACGATTTCCTCTAACTCCCCATAAAAGGCACAACCAAGCTCATTGTAACAATCGCCTTGGACACACACTCTAGAGTTCGTTGCTTTTTTACCGCGCCCATATGCCTTTATGTGAAATTCACAACCATTTATTTTGTAACCATTGCGGCTGACTTGGTCCTTGTCTGGTCCCATAGCTAGGACTTGTACATTAGCCTGAATCGTTGATCCCGCAGTCAAAGCCTATAAAAAATCCATCTTATTAAATGAAGTCATAGTTAACATGAAGTATATATATACTACGTGCTTAAAAATTGAACTTACTTTGTCCTTTAGCCAAAGTGCAAATTTTTTATCACGATTGATTTGAATATCTTTATCAGTTATGTCGGGATACTTCACTTTTAACTCGTCATCATACAATCTATACCATGTTATAAACATTAACATATTGGAATAAATTTTTAACTTAAAAGATAAATTATCAAGTTTACATGTGTACCTCACAAATTTGTCAATCTCCTCGCAATTGAGAAGAAGTGCAGCATGTAATTCTTGCTCAGAGAGGAATATGCGCTTCCCTTTTCCATAAGTGCAGCCCGATAGACCAAATACAGAGAGCCGACCATTTAGTTCAACATTTCCCCCATCATCATGTCTCGATACTCGATTAGCCTTTGTCAAGACTTCATCCGAAAAATAGTCTAAGACAAACGTAGATATCTCATCAAAAATGTATGCCTCACATATCGACCCCTCGACATAAGCTCTATTCTTCACCTTCCTCTTAAGGTTTCCCATCACCCTCTCGAAAGGGTACATCCATCTATATTGAACTGGACCCCCAACACGAGCTTCATAGGGAAGATGGATTTGCAAATGCTCTATGGAGTCAAAAAAACCAGGTGGGAATATTTTTTCCAGTTTACACGTGATCTCTATGGTGTTCTTATCAAGTACAGACATGTCCTTCTCATTTAATGATTTTGAACATAAGTCTTTAAAGAAATGACTAAGATCCGTCAAAGCATCCCATATTGGTTTATCAAGCAGATCCCGAAATGCTTTAGGCATGAGTCTCTCCATGAACACATGACAGTCATGACTCTTCATCCCTTGCAATTTCCCACCCGTAACACACCTTGTAATGTTTGACGCATATCCATCTAGTAGTTTTAGAGACTTAACCCATGTGCACACATCTTCAACTTGCTTTTTGGACAATGTGTACCTTACATGTGGTTTGAAAATCTTACCATTAGGAGATTCCTAAAGTTCTAATCCAGGACGCTTACAAATATCTTTCATGTCCAAACGTGCCTTATCGTTATCTTTTGTCTTCCCCATAACATTTATCACGGTGTTAAACACATTATCAAACACATTCTTCTCAATATACATCACATCTAGATTATGACGAATCAAATTTGTAGACCAAGTATATGGCGGTTCCCAAAGATGCTTCTCTCGAACCCAGTTATGAGATTCGCCAAACCCATTGATTATGTTTGTGGCATCAATCTTACCAAATGGGATAACCGGCAATCTCATCACACGATCTAGCATCTCCATTCCAGACAATCGCGATGCAGGTATATCATTGTCTACTTTCCCTTTCCTGAAGTGTTCTCTATTTCTGCGAAACGGGTGATCTACCGGCAAGAACCAACGATGACAGTCAAAACAACAAGGCTTTCGACCTTTTGATAGATTAAACGAATTTGTATGCTCCATACAATACAAACAAGATAACTTCACGTGTGTACTCCATCCAGCTAACATACCATAAGCTGGGAAGTCACTTATAGTCCACATAACCACTGCCCTAAGGTTGAAATTTCTTTTCGTTGCAACATCCCAAGTTTGTACTACATCCTCCCACAATACCTTCAACTCGTCTATAAGAGGTCTCAAGTAAACATCTAAGTTCTTTCCAGGACTCTTAGGACCAGGAACCACGAGTGAAAGAAACAAGTATGGTTGTTTCATACACATCTAAGGAGGCAAGTTATGCGGAGTAACAATCACTGGCCAACCATGAGTGCGGAACAATTTGAGTGGCCAAATGGATTGAAACCATCGGTGGACAATCTAAGCCTCACATTTCTAGGTTCCAATGCAAACCCAGGATGTGCTAAGTTAAAATCTTTCCAAGCACCTTTTTATCGTGGGATGATTTATTTCTCCATCTTTATTTGGAGATTTTGCATGCCAACTTCATATGTTAAATATTCTTGAAGACATGTACAATCTTTCTAGGTGATGTGTTATTGGAAAATACCTTAGAATCTTAAGCGGTATACTTGATTTTTTGTAGTCACACCTCTTTATTAGGCCTAAACCGATCATGGACTCGCAAAGCGTGCACCTTGTCATCTCATTCATTTTTCCTTATAAAAAATATGCAATCGTTGGGACATGCATCGATCTTTTGGTATCCAAGACCCAACTTCTTCACCATTTTCTTACAAAAGTAATAGTTACTGAGGTAATTTTCACCGTCGAGCAACAAACTCTTAATGGCCTTCAAGAGTGACTCAAAACACTCATGACTCATGTTGTGATCAGACTTGATGTTAAGTAATGTCGCCACTGCAGACAATGTACTGTGTTTGGTGCAACCATGCCTCAATGGCTCGCTACCCTCTTCTAACAACTTAAAGAAGTCTTTGGCATCAGAATTCATAGGTTGCTCTCTGCCTTGTTCCCAATCAAAATCTGGCCCTGCAATATCATGAACCATTTCATTATATACGATGAGTACTCTTTGCCCGAATTGTGTACTTATGTGATGCCACCATCTCTTCTCTGCCCATGTGCCCACCAAAGATTCTTCGTAATTTTCATGAACCCAAAAACAAGTAAATGGTAGTTTACCATGTCTCGCCCATATAATTTACATTCTTACACTTCAAACATGGACATCATATGCTGACTTACCATTCATACATTCAGGGTAACTATACGATACTCCAAAAACACTTGGCAACAAATTTCTAAATTCAATTTGTAGATTTATCTCTGGGCACTTGACTTTCGTCGTGCCATCCAACTACGGTCTGAATAGAGGTCCATGATTCCACGGTACATACTACAGACAACATGAGCTTATTAATGTATAGCATGATTGTAAGCATATGACTTGAGCATACTTGTAACCATATGACTTAAGCATACTTGTATTCCATGGTTGTCATGCTTTTACTATTATATGGCTAAAATGAATATTAACGTGCAAGGAAAGCTGTAACATTTAGTATATATGACAAGATGAGACTGAAAACTACAAAGCAGCTTTCAAGACTTGAATAGGTACCTCGTACTGATTAATTAATAATAAT
This sequence comes from Panax ginseng, assembly GCA_020205605.1. Classification (NCBI taxonomy): domain Eukaryota; kingdom Viridiplantae; phylum Streptophyta; class Magnoliopsida; order Apiales; family Araliaceae; genus Panax; species Panax ginseng. The sequence continues at coordinate 86,018,630 of CM035129.1, read as the reverse complement.
TTTAATTTTGTCTTGGTTTTTGTTATATATTTGATATTTATTTGGAGTTGTAGGCAATTATGAGATACGTCTCCATTCTTTTCTCATGTCCAAACCTAGAGGCAGACACCAGTCCCTAAATGATTTTACTTTCGCCAGTGGGGAGACAGCATGGTCTCGCCCCGGACTAATTCTCCGATGAAGGCACACTACTTTTTCAAGATTATTCTCTCAGACATTGTTTCAGATAGTAAAGATGGTATGTATTTGCCAACCCTATATATATATACCTCAAACTGGTGTATTTTGTTTCTTTATTCTTCTGACGGACTAACCTTGAAATTCTTTCAAGTGACTAGTAATGATTTATTGAGCAGCTCGAGGGACGACAATTACTTGATAAGATGTATAATAGCCCCTGCAATGTGTTCTAGAAACTATAACGCTACGTATATCAAGATTGCAGAAGAAGGCATACTATTAGTCCCTTAATGTGGGACTATTAGTCCTATAAAGTCATTTGATACAATCCAAAACATTACATACTAGCTATATACTTATTTTTGTGGCATTATATTGTATAATGTTTGAATAATGTAGCATTTTGTGAATTTTGTGGATTTTAAGATCAAGGCGGTGCCCCAATAATGTAGGATTGAATATAAAGTACAAACTTATTTTTGTGGTGTCAAAAAAACATCATCTCAAACATATGTGACAGGAAGATGTATTGGAACCAATAGTTTTATAAGAGAATTGACATAACATACTTAAATGTTGATGAAATTAATAGCTGGTCTTCAATATTGTTGTTGTTTGAGTACATTAATTGATCTAAGAAACAAATAAATCCTCGAAACAAGTATATATGAAAATGGCAACAAGACCAAATAAAACAAAGCCTAATTACTTTGACTCCAGTTTTTTTTATCATGAATTCATGATCCAAATTATAATTGGACAATATGATGTTCTACAAGGTTAATAAAAGATGCATTATGCTTCATCGCATCTCTCACAGGCTTCAGAGCGAATTCAAATTCTGAAGAGTCACACTGCTAATGTTTCAAATTTATTGAGCTCAACATAAAATCATATTCCATTTTATTTATAGCAGCAAATCGCACAACACACATTGTGTGTGACGCCCCCAAAATAGGTCCAATCCACCCAACCTATTCTGAGCCGCCAAATACATGGTACAGAAACAACTACAACTTCATTATTACAATTAATAGTGCAAAATACGACAACACATCTTTGTGAGTTTAAATACAAATATTGTCTTCTAGACAATATCAACACTCAAATGAAGTCCTCATTACAATTATTGATACACCATTTTACAGAATAGTGAGGACTACTAAAACAACTGTCTTGAACCATCACTCCACACCCCAACTAGTTCCCGCTATATTCTCGCCTCCTGAAAAGAAAAATGGAACAAAAAAGAAAAGGGTGAGCTCAACTAGCCCAGTAAAGGATATTATGACTAAGATAATGTACAACAAATTATCCGTAGTCTTCAATAGGGAAAAATCTGATAGAATACAATAGACAACAAGTTTTAGATCAACAACTGCAGCGGAAATAATAATTCATAGAAAAGTTACGTAGAGAATGAAATCTACTATAATCTATGAATTTAAAAGTCCATCATCAATATTTTATCCCTGTAACATCAATTAATATTCATCTTGAATCAAATATTCATCTTTGCACTACAAGCCAAAGATATTCATCAGTTGGTCATGTTCATCTCAACACCTGTTCATCTTTGCACTACGGGCCAAAAATATTCATAAGAAAATCAACCATCTTTGCACTACAAGCCAAAGATATTCAGTAATATCATCATTTAGGACTAAGGATGATGAAAAATATTTTAAAGAAAATGAATCCAGTGAAACAAAAGAACAAATACTAAGGATTCGTACTTTAAACAATTTGAGTTCAAAAATACTTCATAAATACTCATAGTGAAGTAAAATTCAATAATGATCAAAACATGGATACAATCAAAGCTAGTATCCATAATAGATATTTTGGATAAAAAATGATAATTTAATTTTTCTGTGAATAGTGTCGTATTCGTGAATAGTGTCGTATACGTGAATAGTAACCCCAACACTGAAAGACAAGAATTTCACAAGAAAAATCTTTTCAATATTCCATCATAATGATATTGAAGGAAATAATATCATTTATAAAAAAATAATATCCCTTACCTCGAAAGAATAGTACTTACATTTGGAATATAGGATATATACCGAAAGAAACTCAGACCGTATATAGCAACACTCAAAGTATCAAAATACTCACAAGAATAAACTTCGATAATATAGAGAGAAAACTTCAGGTTTACTGGTGTGATTTTCAATTCTAACCTAAGCACCCTATTTATAGGAAATTGCTTAGAACACCAAAGCAGAAAATTTAATAAAATATTAATATATATATATATATATATATATATAAATTTTCAAGCCCACCTTAGAAAATCTGAATTCAAGCATGTTTATCACTCATGTGGGGCCCACCAATAATGAAAAAACATTTTTCTTAAAGAAAATAATTAAAACTTCAAAAATCAATTATTCTGGAACTTCGGAACTTCAATAATTCATAATAAATAGCTCTTTTATCAGAAAAATTCAAACCTTATGTCCTTTCCATAGGAAATTTCATTCTCTACAACTTTGTAAGTTTAAGTTCCATATTGCAAACAGAAATTGACCGAAATCCACAAACGGGCGATTTTAGAAGCTATAATCAAATTTCAGTCAAGAAATGGGGTCCACAAACATGAAAAATATGTTTTTAATATTTATTGTAACAAAAATATTCTTTCTCCTTATATACTCATTTATCCCACATTCATTGTAAAAATATCATCATTATTATATTATTAAAATATAATAATATATTTAAATAAATTATTTTATCAGAAAAAGATAAAATATCAATTTTCAACAATTGTCACATTAAAAATTTTCTCCATCTATATCCACATAAAATGAATATTTTCCTTATCATATAAATCAATAATTAATTATTCACAAATAATATTACGAGAATCACAATCATCGACAATCAGTAGTTCTCGAGGAAAGAGGGGCTTTCAATAAGGATTTCTCCTTCATCGCACGCAATTAGGTGACCAAACCTCTCCTTAGATGTAACTTTCTAGACATTGCCAATAATGTTATCTAATAATATTATTCCAATAATATGAATTATTGATCTGATAATGAAAAATACTATGCAGTGACAATTATTAAAACAACAATAATATAAAATATCAACGTAGCAATTATTGAATCAATAAAATAAAATATTGAACAATAATTCTTTGTAATAATTATTGAGTAGTGCCTTCTTACGTAAGAATCAATAATTGGTGCAATCACCGATATCTTCTTGTCTGACAACAACGTATTAATGTGTGTTTTAACCACCAGGGTATTCAAACAAAGATACCAGTAACAACTACGCCCGTTATTTATAAACAACTTATACTTGTCGTTTTCTTCATCCAATCGCTTTTCAGTTATGGGGCCCACACAAGGTCAAGCTCATGCATCGAATATTCCCGATGCAGAAGAATATTCCACAATCAAACGAATATTTCCCGACAACAATGAATATTTTAAAACCACTTGCTTATTTAAGATATTTGCGCATTTTACCCATAACTGACCACATTAATCAAATAAACCCTTACTATTTCAAAATAATAAATAAAGGAAATTCCATTTTATTTATAAAAAAAATCAGGGTCTTACATTGTGGGAGCATGCAATTAATTTCTGTGTACTAAAGAAAAGAAAGAGAGGATAACAGAGTTAAACTTAAAACAATGACAAGAAGGTACAATTGTAATTTATCGAGAAAACATCATTTTCCTGGCTAAAGAAGCTTAAGAAGCAAATACCCCTAAGAAAATGAATTAGCATCAATGAAGAAGAACATTAGAGCCATTTCCTTATAAAAGGAAAACTATAATACATCTTTTGTTGGGTTCCAGTCAAAAATTTATCCACTCATTAATACAACAAAATAAAATTAGTACATGGAAATTTAGCCACTCATTAACACAACATTTAAATCTACTAAGATTTGTATATGCTGAACCAAATAAAATTAGTACATGGAAAGATTTAGGGATTTAGAGATAACTAAAAGTTTAAGTTAGAGATTAAATTGGGGGTTCTGCTGGTGCAATGGCATTGTAGTGCATGTGCGTAAGTGGTCGCATAAAGTGGTCTATTCTCTTCCCCCTACTCTCTTCTCCTCCGCCTCGTATCTCCTCTTTTCTTTTCTTACACATCGATGTCGCAAAAACCCGAGGGTGATTAAGTTTATATTATCGTGACCGCTATCGCCGATCGCGTCTGATTCTTGATTTTTAATGATGTGGATATATCTTGCGATGCCGTCATGATCACGATTTAAAGTGGTCGCACAAAACCTTGGCGCCAACATTTCCTACTAAATTTTGGGAGGTGAAATTATGATGGCGACCGATCAATCGGTGTGATGTCACGATCGATATATAATAGCGACTGGATTAAATCATGGTCGCAGATATCGGTCGCAAATAGTAGAATTTATTGCATCGATATGCGATCAGCCGATAGTATTAATTCACGTTAGGCCTTTTTCTTGTAGTGATTTGATGGTACCAACTTTTCCACCTGGAAAAACAGATTCAAAATCTATGCCAAATCCCAAGGAATCAAAATTTGGTGTGCCATCGAACGAGGTGTACAAATTCCAACCAAGATCTAAGGAGAAAAGACTGTTGAGAAAGACATCTATGAATTCACCACTGAAGAAGAAACTATGAATATTGCCTCCCAAGATGAGCAAGTACTAACTAGTGCTTTGATTGAAAAAGAATACAAAAGAGTTAGCAACTGCAAAAATGCAAACGAAATTTGGGAAAAATTGATTGTAACCTATGAAGGTACCAATCATATCAAAGAAACCAGAAAAGATGCTCTAATCCAAGAGTATGAAAGCTTCAAGCTTGAAGAAGGAGAAAAGATCATTGATATGGAAACACAATTTTCCAGAATCATTGATGAGCTAGAGCAATTGGGAAATGCATACACTACAAATGAGAAAAATAGAAGAATTTTCAAAGCTCTTCCATCCATCTGGAAAATGAAGGTTACAGTAATCAAAGAAATGAAAGATCTAACCACATATCCTATAGATAATCTCATTGGAAATTTTTGTTCCCACGAAGTCGACATGCTCGTCGAAAAAAGCCAAATCAGACACAAATCTCGAAAAGAAAGGAATCACCTTCAAAGCCCTTCTGGTGGATCAAGAAAGTGATGATGAAGAACTGAATGAAGAACTCATAAGTCTAGACAACAATGAAGTTGCTCTCCTATCCAGACAACTCAGAAGAGTAAATTAGAGCAAGGTAAGAAAATATGGCAAAGGCTTTATGAAGACAAATAACAACTTCAACAACTTCAAAAGCAAACAAACTTTCAAGTCAAAGACGCAAGGAGGAAATTTAAAAGCCATTAACAACAACTTCAGAAGTACCAACCCAAATAAAAATTCAAACACATGTTTTTAATGCAAGTAGCCTGGAGACATCAAAAAGGATTCTCCAAAACTGGCCAACAACAAAGTTCTTGTAGCTGAGGAAGGATGGGATCTAAGTGACGAGGAAGAAACTGTTGAACAAATCGAAGAAATTACAAATCTCTATTTAAAGGCAGACAATGACTCATCACCAAAATCTGAGGTAAATTCTGAACACCAATTTTCTAGCACCTCATTTTCTGCATACACATTGGAAAATATAAATGAATAACACTATGAATTACAAGAGGCTTACAGTCATTTATATGAGAATAATGAATTATTAAAAGAAGAGTTAGAAAAATTAAGAAAAATAAATAAAAGTCTTGAAATTAAAAATGCTAACTTAATTATCACCAATGAAGGTTTACATGAAATAAACTTAAAAAATGAAGAAGAATTAGAACAATTTAAGAAAATAAATAAAAATCTTGAAATAGAAAATTCTTCACTTATTATCTCAATTGAAAATTTTTAAATTAAAAATTCAACACTTGTTGTAATCAATGAAGATAATCAAGTACAAGATCAAATGGTAATGGAAGAAATCAGAAATGAGAATTCAATTTTTAAATTAGAAATAGAAAAACATAATTCCATAATTGAAAACTTAACTAAAGAACGTGAAGATTTAAATACTATAATTTATAAATTTACAAAAGGAAAAGAAAATCTTGATGTCATGTTAAATCAACAAAAATGTAGCTTTAATAAAGAAGGTTTAGGATATACTGGAGAAACAAGTAAATCAAAAGATAAAGGACTATATCATGTTACAATCAAAGAAAAAGAAAGTCATATATCTCCTTTCACTAAATGTTCCTATTGTAACAGAAATGGTCATTCCTATTATATGTGCAATGCTAGAAATGGAAACTATAAAGGAAAAATGATTTGGGTTCCCGAAGGAACATATACTGCACCAACTATCACAAGAAGAGAATTTCATAAATATTATTATCATACTTCTCATAATCTAGTTACTCATAGAATGCTTTTTTCTACTAAAACTAATTATCCTATGCCAAGTTTTGTAAAGGAAACTTCAAATGCTCCTTATACAAAATGGAAAACTCACCCTAAGGACCCTTCCTATTAAAGGGTACCAACTTATAAAATTAGTATATATATTGCAGGTATGTCTTGCAGCTGATCTGAATAAAAGCAAATGGTACTTGATAGTGGCTATTCAAGACACATTATTGGCGACAAGTCAAAATTGAAAAATATTCAAGCTACAGAATTTGGTGAGGTAACTTTCAAAGATAACAATAAAGGTAAAATAATTGGAGTTGGATGTGTTGGTAATAACCACATAACCATCTCTAATGTTCAGTTAGTCACTGGACTCAGGTATAATCTTCTATCTATTAGTCAACTCTGTGATAGTGGTTTTAAAATATCCTTTATTACACATAATTGCTCTATCTTTGATCAAACTAGTAAATTGATTTTAGTTTGCCCTGGATATCAAAATGTGTATACTTGTGACTTAGATGTATACTCTCATTTAGATAACATTTTTCTTGTATATTCAAATGAGGATCCTTGGCTATGGCATCGTAGACTAGGACACATCAACATAAAACTTATAAATAACATTTCTTCTAAAAAAACATGTTCATGGTCTTCCTAAATTGAAATTCTTTAAAGATCATGTATGCGAAGCTTGCGAATTAAGAAAACAAATTCATGCATCACATAAACCTAAATTTACTGTGTCAACCTCTCGACCCTTAGAATTGTTACACATGGACCTTGTTGGACCCATCCCTAAACATAGCATGGGTGGTGTTGTATACATTCTAGTTTTGGTTGATGATTATTCATGATTTACATGGGTTAATTTTATAAAATTTAAAAATGAGGCTATTAACTCTTTTTATACCTTATGTAGAAAGATTCAAAATCAACAGGGGAGTTCTATTATCTATATTTGATCTGATCTCGGACAAGAATTTGACAATTCTGATTTCATTATGTTTTATGATGAGAACGGTATAAGTCATAACTTCTCTGCTCCTTATACACCTCAGTCAAATGGTGTAGTTGAAAGAAAAAATCAGTCTGTGCATGAAATAGCTAATACCATGTTGAATGAATATCGTCTTCCAAAGTATTTCTGGGTTAAAGCTGTGGCAACATCATGTTACATTTTAAACAAAGTTTTATAAAGACCTGTTTTGCTCAAAACTCCCTATGAGCTTTATTATAAAAGAACTCCAAAAATAAACTATTTTTGTGTTTTTGGGAGCAAATGTTTATTCTAAATACCAAAGGACATTTATTGAAATTTGATCCTAAATCTGATGAAGGAATATATCTTGGATATTCTCTTAATAGTAAAGCATACAGAGTCTTCAACAAAAGAAGTCTAGTTGTGGAAGAATCAATGAATGTGACTTTTGATGAGACTTAGCCTCCTCCAAAATATAAAGAGCTTGTTGATAGTGATGTTGTCATAGAAAATATTCTCAGAAATATGGAAGAACCAAAACTAGATAATGCATCTTTGCTAGAGTTTGTGCCCTAGAGGCCAATTATTTGATATAATTGCTTAACATTTTGATATTATATTTGATTGAATAAATGAATGATTTTATTATGATTTTATTTACTGCGTTATATAAATGTTATCATAATAAAATTCCTTAGAATAGTGATACAAATTATATAGTTTCAAGTATGTGACTTGAGCATGAGATTATATAATTATAATTAGTATCGTTATTCTTAAAAGTCCTAGTCGAGTATCATTGTTGATGGGACAACAATGATGCATTGAGACTAGTATGTGGATTGACTGATGACCAAATCTCATTGGTCATAAATATATGAGATATTAAGTCAATGCATAAGTACATGTTAGAGAACGATGTACTGGACAGACCCACCATGAGAATTCTACATGGAACAGTATGCAAAGTGTCATTAGCGATTCTCATAGTTACAATGATGTAATGGTCCTCTGACCTAAAATCACTATATTACTACACGAGAATTTATGTACTTTGATATCATCAAATGTCACCATTAATAGGGTGGACTATAAAGGTGATTATTGGGTACATCATGAATCGTGTGAGGAATATGAGTGATCTAGAAGGAATTTAACCCTCCTATATATTACGGGTGATATCCATAGGCCTCTTGATTGAGTAGAACTATGAAATGCATGGCCATGCTCAAATAGTGATTTGTTTCATATAGTCTACTCATTGATCAAGAAAACTCAGATTAAATTATGAAGAGTATGACACATTCCATGACTCGAGTTTAATCTAGGATGTCAAGGTTAAAAGGATTAAATTACATTGAAACATTGGTCACAAAAAGGTTGTATCGAATCATCGATTTTATTATTCCTTGGGTAGCAGTGATGCATTACTAGATGTCGCTCATTGTTTATAATTTTATAATATGATTTTAAAATTATTGCCAATGTAATAATAACATATAGGGTCACACACATAGAACATAATTAAAAGGGAATTAATTTAAATTGTAAAGATTTAAATATGTCAATATGATTGATAGTATTTAAATTACAAATTTAAATTAATAGGATAATTTATATATACGTATATTAATTAAGTAAGACTTAATTAGGATATATATATATATATATATATATATATATTCGGATTTTATGAAATTAAGTTTTTGATTAATTCCTTTTAACTGCTATATATATGATATATAGCAGCCATTTAAGAATCATATCATAACCTCACAAACCCTAGCCGCTCTTAGAGAGAGACTAGAGAGAAAACCTTTGAAGAAAATCCTGATCCTTTGGTGGCTAGTACCGCAACACCCTTTTATTGCAGAATCATGAGACCGTTCGTGGGTGTTCGTGTGGATACCGTAAAGACGTAGTTCATTCGGATTACGTTGGAGATTTGATCGCATCAATTCCAACTTCATAATCGGTATAATCTCTTACACACTGAATTAATTTCTGTTTTGCATGGATCCTGTTTGGGTTTTGAATTTTGTTTTGTTTAATTTATTTTCCGCTGTGCATTGCTTTGATATGTCAAAAACCCTTCAATCACCACTTATTAATGAGAATCACCTAGAAAACTCAAACCCTCAGTTGAATGATTTGCCCAAAGAGTCTCACATTATTAAAAATCATCCTATAGAAAATGTTATCGGTAATATTAATAAAGGGGTTATCATTAGATCACAAGAACATAATTTAGCTGGTCACTTATCTTTCTTGTCTCAAATTGAACCTAAAAATATAAAAGATCCGTTACGGGATGAAGACTGGATAATTGCTATGCAATATAAACTTGAATAATTCACTAGAAACAAAGTATGGGAGTTAGTCCCACAATCCAGAGATGTTTCAATTATTGGAACTCGATGGGTATTTCGCAATAAACTTGATGAAAGTGGAACTGTTGTACGTAATAAGGCAGGATTAGTTGCACAAGGGTATAAACAAATGGAAGGTATTGACTATGATGAAACATATGCTCATGTTGCAAAAACTGAATCTATTCGTATGTTATTAGCATTTGCATGTCATAAAAATTTTAAGCTATTTCAAATGGATGTCAAATCTGCTTTCTTAAATGGTGTTATAGAAGAATAAGTTTATGTTAAACAACCTCCGGGCTTTGAAGATTTTGGTCATCCTAAATATGTTTATAAATTACATAAAGCTTTATAGGTTTAAAACAGGCCCCTAGAGCTTGGTATGAAAGACTGAGTAAATTTTTTCTAAACAATGATTTTAAACAGGGAACTGTTGATACTAGTTTATTTAGTAACAATAAGAATGATGATATTCTGGTAATTCAAATATATGTTGATGATATTATTTTTGGTTCCACTAACATTACTATGTGCAATGATTTCTCTGAAAGTATGAGTAAAGAATTTGAAATGAGTATGATGGGAGAGTTAAACTTCTTCCTTAGATTACAGATCAAACAAAGAGAAAACGGTATTCATATATCTCAATCTAAATACTGTAAAGAAATGATCAAGAAATTTGGCTTAGAATCTGCAAAATCTCTTAACACTCCTATGTCAACTACTCTTAACAAAATCTCTTAACACTCCTATGAAAATGGAAAATTGGTTGACTCAAAGAAATATAGAGGAATGATCGGAAGTCTATTATACATAACTGCTAGTAGACCTGACATTATGTTTAGTGTTTGTAAATGTGCCAGGTTTCAAGATAATCCTAAAGAATCTCACCTAACCGCAGTAAAAAGAATTTTTCGATATCTTAAAAGAACATCTGAATTAGGTCTATGGTATCCTAAGGATCAACCATTTAATCTCGTGTGTTTTTTAGATTCTGACTACACATGTCATCATGTCGATCGAAAAAGTACCAGTGATACCTGTCAGTTTCTGGGAGAATGTTTTGTTTCTTGGTTTTCTAAGAAACAGAACTCGGTATCTATTTCAACCACCGAAACTGAATATATTGATGTTGCACGTTGCTGTGCACCAATACTGTGGATGAAACAGACCCTTACTGATTATAACTTGAAATTTCATTGTGTGTCAATTCTATGTTATAATACTAGTACTGTCAATCTAAGCAAAAATACAGTTTTGCATGCTAGGTCTGTGACAACCCGAATTTTTATAAGTTATTAAAATAAGAATTTAATAATTAAAATTCTTATTATGAGATGTTTTGAGTTTGAGTATTTATATATACGTGCTATATATTTTGAAATATGTGATCTGGTGTGAAGAGAAATATATATTCATATATTGGGAAAGTGAGGTTTAATAGTTGAGTTAACTATTGAAGGAATTAAATGAATTTTGTAATTAATCTTAAATATTTATTGAATTGAATAAATATTTTAAATATTTTATTTATTGAGAAAAATAAATAATTTATGAAATTGTGGTATAATAATTTTATGTTTGTATGATAATTAAGTTAAAGCAAAGGTAAATTTTATTCTTTGAAGATTTAATTTAATGAATTAATTAAATTAAAAGAGTTGTTTAATATTAAAGAAAATAAGTAAATTAAATAAAGCGATGTTTAAGTCTAATTTATTAATTAAATTAGATATATGATTATTTATTAATCATAAGAAGAATTATAATAAAAATTATAATTATTATAAATATCATTGTAAGTTATGTAAATTAGTTACAGGTGTAGCAAATAAAACTATATAATATAATATTATTAAAATAATCTAGTATGGGAGAAATTGTGTAATTCAAACGCATGATTTTATGGTCATTGGTTTTATAGAATGACGCCTTTTATTTTTCTTCACGGCGTACATTGGGGGGAGAGGAGTCGGTTATATGTTACGCGTTCTTTTTCATAAGGCTAGTACTGAGCTTGGTGAGGAAGAGAGGAAATACATAGGTTTTGAGAGAGAGAGAGTTTTCTGTGATTTTGCCAAGAGGAAAGAGAGTTCACCATCTCTTGCTAAGCCAACAATTAGGGTTTGAAGGTATACTTTACTTCTAATGTTTACAGTTCGAATTCTTATGATCATCTTCTGTAAATTGCTTATCACATAGGAGTTATACATGTATGTATGTGGTTTATAATTTTTTAATCATCATTTGTGAGTGCTATTTGATGATTAGGTTACAAGAAATTGGTTTGTAGGAAGAAATTGAAATAACAGTGGTTATGTGTGAAATGGCTTAAGAATGTACAAAATTTTATGTCTAATATGTGTTATAATCTGTAAATTGATGTTGGATTATGTTAGTATGTGAAGAAACGAAAACAATGAAAGTTGAATGAATCGAAATGGTTGAGAAACGAATTCGTAGTGAACGAATTCGCTTAATTGTCAAAACATGAAAATTAGTATGAACACGAGCTTTAAATTCATATTTGGGTTAGTCAATGTTTATGTTAATTGTTAGGTATTTGGTATGTTGTAGTTTTATGAGTTACAAACCCATAGAATCGAAAATGAACTCATTTGGATGAGTATGACTCATGTTATGATGATTAGAAAGGAGTTTGTAGGCCTAATTTGGCTTTCTGTAGTGTTCGGGATCAAATTTGTGAGTTAGCAGAATTTTGAAAAAAAAAACTAACAGGACATGTTTTACTAAAACAGCCATAACTTTTTCATTTGAACTCCGATTGAGGTGATTCAAGATGATCCGGAACGAGGACGAATAGACCTACAACTTTTGTTCTTTAAGATTTTTAATTTGAGGTCTTTAGGAAGGTCAAAATAGTCATCTTTGTGACTGTTACGTATTCAAAGGCGATCGAAGGGCGTCGATCGAGCACATACGCAAGTATAGTGCTCCCGATGATGGAATATGTTATTCTAAATGATGTAACATGAAAATGCATGATATAATACATGACATAAAAAATTTCCTTGCTCATAATAGAAAGCATTGACATGACTTAGTATGTGTTTTGAAAAGAAACTTAAAGATTTTGAGGAAAAAAAAAAACAAACCTTGTGGAAACTTATGTTCTATAAGTTCTGAACATAGTGGTTTATATACATGCTTGAGTTCAAATATAAATGAGCATGATATGGTGTTTATAGTGTCTTGTTCATGATAAAACTTGTTAGACCTTGTGTTAGAAAAGTTTTCAAGAGAAACTTGATATAATAGAACTAAGGTGCATAAATGCTACATGAGGTAGGTTTTGAACTTGAGAAGACGTTATCATGACTTAGTTACTTATGATAAGAGTTTTTAAAAGATGTCTTATATGTGCTATACTACATCATTAATGATAAACTGATTTCAAAGACAAACTCCATTATCTTTTGTAAACTAAGTATTAAAACATGAATGATATGTGCACTTAACTAGTCAAGTATGACATAAGTTATTAAGCATGTTTTAAAAGTATGAACTATGCTATGTCCACGTAAATGAGATAGATATATGTGAGCATGCTATTAGAGGCTTATTAGTACAAATATATAGTTCAAAATCTTATAACATCAAATCTTGTTAAAGAAAGTTGTTAAGCCTTATTGATTGAAATAAATCATTATGGAGCTAAGTAATTTGAATGTGAACTTGAAAATAGATCACAACCTATTTGATGTCAAGTACGGATGGTTAAGGTATACTTATACATGCTTAGCTATTCTAAGAGTATGATGAGAAAGTGAAATGAAGGTTTTACAAACCTAGTTATAAAACAATGTAACGTTACTATTATATTAAGAATGTTTGAAATATATGATTAATGGATGTGAATCCATGATTATATAACTGTGTAGGAATACACGAAGTGCAGATATTCGTTAAGCAGTTAAGTCATAGTTCATAAACTATGGATCAGGCAAGTCTTTCAGTTCTTATTTGCTATGTTAACTTGATGATTAACTGTTTTAAATATTTGTTGCAAAGAGCATGATGTGTTCTATATATATTGAAAGTATGAAACGTTAAAGTCAATTTATGACTACGTTGATTGAATAATGAATGTTGATTTAGTAAGGAACTCAATCTTTGTACTTGTTATATGAAATGCAACATGTATATTATGTTAGTCCAATGTTTAAGAGATATATGTTGAGCATGTTATTATGTCTTTATGTGATGCATGAAAAGCTGTTAGATTACATTTGGGTCATGTAAGCTCAACCTTGCAAATAACCACTTTTGCAGGTTAAAGATTTAAGGTATGGTTATATGCTACTTGATAGATATGAATCAGATGTGATACTTGAAGATTTATATACTTTGGCTGAGTTATTATTATTTGAACCATGTTTATGGTTTCGAATAATGTATTAATGTTGAATTGTAATATCGTTTTGCGATGTAAACTCTTGTAGTATTACAATAATTATGAGATATTTAGATGTAAAGGTTGAAAGTTCTGGGAACGATAATAGTTTGTAATAGAAAATTTTAATTATTCTACAAATTTCAATGGTTGTATTATCGTTTAATGATGTAAAATTAGAGGTTGAATGTATTGTTAACGACCGAAGTCGAGAATATTATTGTATGAATTTTTGGGGTCGTTACACGGTCAAAGCATATTGACATTAGGCATCATTTTTTACGTGATCATGTTAATAATGAAATCATTAAGCTAGAACACATTGACACTGAATTAAATATAGCTAATATATTCACTAAACCACAAAGTTCAGAAAGATTTTGCAAATTACGAATTAAATTAGGCATGCTAGATATTTCCTCTTAATTTTGTTTAACTCATATTTATTAATTCTTAATTATATTATTTCTATATATTTAGATAGTAATTATTATAAAAACTAAAACATTTGTATATTTATATTTATTTTACTAATTTTGTAAATAATATTTGACATTTTATCCTTTTTAAGTTAATATATATATATATATATATATATATATATATATATATACACACACACACACACACAAAACAAGGTTCAGGAGCATAACTCTTAAATAACATAACTTTGTTAAATAGCATAACTATTTAAATGCCTTACTTTTAATTTCTCTCTCCTAAATTGCCTCGCCCCGATCTCACCACTTGCCTTACGTTTATTTTCTCTCTCCTCACTTGCCTAATCTCACCACTCTCTGAAAATCCCTCCTCCCAAACTCATCATCCCCCTCCACTGTACCACCCCACTTCTCCGATTCCTCACCTCTCTGAAACTCCCTCCTCCGAACTCTCCTCCCAAACTCATCATCCATCACCCTCGATCCAGGGCAACGCTCGGCCCCCCAAATTAACACGTTCAAGTTGAACGGAGACCAAATCTTTACTTCCACTCAGTAAACCCTTAACACAATTTCAATTTGATTAAGAATTAACTGGTATTCAATTTTATTTTTTGATTCAATTTGGAAATTTTCTGGTCTGAGAATTAGTCCTAATTTCTTTATTTATATATATATTTCAAGGATTAAATCTGTAGCATTAAAACAAGTACAAATCTAATGGTCAAAAAATGATCAATCCAAAGCACTAAGCTAAGCTACGACCCAATCAGATTTAACAAAAAGGAGGTACACAGATCACCATCTGAGCCGTTTGATCAAACCAAAGACTCCATCTCAACAATTAGATCAAAGTCAGCAAAGAAACACAATCTCATATGGCATCCCAACCGTTCACCTCAACCTAGATCTAACATCCACCGTCCATTTTATGTGGTAAGTCAAACTATTAATATCAAAATTATTGCTTTAATTCATTTCCATCATCTCTCTCTTCTCAGTTCACGCCTTTGTCTCTCTCTCTGCTCTCTCTCACCGAAACCAACTCTCTTATCTCTGATTATGTCTATCTTCTTGTTTTTCCTCCGATTCTATCTCTTCTCCACTCTCAAATCGTGATTCTCAACATCTTGATATGTTTTATAAACTTTCTTTTTGACATGGTTAATCGATCTGATTAATAGTGTAAACTTAAGATTCTTAATACTTATTAGGGTTTTAATCAAAGAACGATGAAAATCCTCTCTCACACTCTCCATATCTTAGATTCTGATCAGTATTGATCTGTTTTGTCAATTTGGTTAGGGTTTTTGGTTGATTTCAACTGCAAAAGTTTTTTTTCTACGATTTGTATTCTTTTTCGATCAAAAAACGATGAAAGTCGTTTCTTTTACTCTCTCAAACCCATTGTATCTTCTGGTAATGTTTTAAAACCCTAATTTTTTTTCTTTCTAAATCAGCAAACTTTTATGTGTTTTGACATTGATTGATTTAATTTTTGGAAACTCACTAATTAATTTTTTAAAAACTAATATGTTCCGAAAAAGTTCAGATCTGAGAAATCTATGGTTCGATTTTTTTGATCTGGAAAATTGTTTTACCACAAAACCTCTAACTGTTTTTCTTCTACAATTTAAAATCACTAAGTTTTTATTTAAAACTACCATTAGTTCATTTTTTTTAAACCTTCATCTGACAAATTTGTGTTTAGGGTTTCACTTCTTTTTATTTAAAATCTCTCATAGTAACAGTGCATGTTTACAATCGTTCTCTAAAATATTTTTAAGAATTTTTTTTTGTGATTCAATTCACCAAGTTCTGTTTAAACTTCCACTGAATCATCATTTTGAAGTTTGTGATTTGGGGTTTCACTTTCTTAAAACCATTTTCTTTTAAAACCCTAGAATCTCAACAACTGTTTACTAGCGTTGATTTTTCAAAATTTTTACCCTAAACCTATTTTTAACTCTATTCATTTTTGGCTATATATATATATATATATATATATATATATATATATATATATATTATATGTATATACCTATGTGTCTGTGCTCTTTTACTTTGGTGAATGTGGTTCTCATTGAGAAACCGCATAAAGATGAGCATATCACGCTTACTATCTATAAGAAACTGGTAAAAAAAAATTGCTGCTCACTCAGGTATAACCCTCCATTTTTAAGTACTGTCTACTATGAATTGTGAGGATATTGATGTCCACTTGGTTTATTTTTGAATGTCTTATATATTGTGTGGATACTAATGTCCACTGGGTTTATTTATTGCACTAACTGTTGTGTGATCTATCTTCCTTAGATTTGCTATAAATGTTAAATTTTTCCAATTACCTGCCTCGTTGAAAATTTATTTCTAAAATGACAATCTTTCTATCTGCTGATTCAACTCAACTCTATTATTATCTGTCAAAATAGTTCCTTGCCGTGTTTTACCAAAGAATGTTTTAAATGAAAAATCTTGCTATCTTCTTCTAAAATCTTTTGTAATCATTCTTGAAATTGACTGAACTTAATTGTTCTCTATGTGACATGTGTCTCTCTTCTGTTATTGTTTTCTCTACCCTCTTAAATAAAAGTTTTAAACTTTTTTTCTTTTATCCACACTACTGTTTTGCTTAAATACTTTCTGATGTTACCTACAGTTCTTCGTATGGTCATATTACTTATAACCTCATACTTATATTTCCTACTGAATCTTGACTACCTATATTTAGTATAAGAGTTATTTTACCTGTTATATATCATTACAATATTTTCTACATATCTCTATATATAAGCTCATTTTCAAACATGGTGCATTCATATCTTCAATCCTTACTGAGTTTCATCCTCTCACCTATCTTCCCTGCTTCTTTACTAATAATGTCTAACCTATTTTCATCTAAATAAAAAACACTTCCTCTGTATTCTGAGTTACAGTTTTCTAATGTTGTTCCTCATCTCACTACTGCATCTGCACAGGACAAATATAGAATTATGGGACATCACATGTGTCCAGGGAATGTCATTACCTTCCATAGTTTTCCAGACTTGGTCGAAAAATTTAATAATGTTGAGTGGGAGTGCTTAGTAACCTTTTATGATAAATCTATATATCCTAGTCTTATAGCTGAATTTTACTCTCATATGGAATTTTCTACGGATTCTTCTGGTTTGTTAAAAAGCATCACTACCTACATTCAAGGTCAGACATACATTATTGATGAACTGTTTCTTGTACATGCACTTCAACTGCATCCCTCTACTTTAGAGTTACCTAGGATCAACTCCTATCTTCATCCATCTGGTATTTTTGTAGAAGAATACATGTTATTTAAGCAAAACTTGTCTATTGTGACTGATCAAATGGTGTCTGTATTTTTATTTGATTTTCCTTGCAAAATTGGATTGGAGTTTCTTACTGCTGAGTGTCAATTTCTGGGAAACATTCTGAGAAACAACTTCATGCATGTTAGAGATGATAGGAAACTGCTGCCCTTTGATTTGGAAATCATCAAGAGTATTTACAATGAGTGCATGTCTCCCATTTAAATATGCCACCTCAGTCCTTGATTGTTTTTAAACCTATTGATCATGAGGTTATTGATCATGAAGATCCAGATATTCACATTCCTGAAATCTCTCACTTCTCTCCCCTAAATCTAGAGGAAATTTAACTATTTGAACTATCTGTAATATTAACTACCTATTTGGGACGACTGTACCTAACTCTCCTAACCCCTCACTACTACTACTACTACTACTACTACTACTACTACTACTACTACTACTACTACTACTACTGATGCTGCTAGAAATATCTTTTCTAGTTTTATATATATTTTGGTTACTAACTCTCTATGCAGGATTACTTAACTAATTTTTTTGCAGGATTAAGTCTTTTTCCCCATCATTTTTTATTATGACAAAGGGGGAAAATAAAAATATTATAAACTTCTATAAACTGTTATGAGATTGGATATTATAACTGCTATAACTGATGAGATTGGATAAACTGCTATGAGATTGGATAAACTGTTATAACTGCTATAACTATCTTAAACTGATTGGAAAAATGTTCATAGTTTGAGGGGGAGCTTCCTAAGGGATAAAAATATTTTTATATAATTGTCATCATCAAAAAGGGGGAGATTGATAGCTATGAATAACTTTGTCGTCTCAATTATTGATTTAATAATATAAAATATTGTGCAGATGATATTGTAACAATAATTGAATCAATAATATGATATATTATGCATCAACTACTGTTGCAATAATTGAACAAAATTGAGTGACTTCTTACGTAAGCATCAATAATCAAAGATACTGTACAATATTATGTGCTACTGTGCAACCACGCGTATTACTATACTTTTATCACCAGGTATTTCAACAGTTAATGGTAAAAGCTTTACCGTTATTTTTATAAAAATGTTATTTCTGTCGCTTTCTATATCAGACAATAATTTCGTTGTGGGGTCCACCAATGATTGTGTCGTCGTATGGATATTCCTCGACAAAAAGAATATTCCTTGACCAAACGAATATTTTATGACAACTTACTTACTTTGCAAAATTTGTAATGATTACCCACAACTATAACATTATATCAAATCCACACCTTATTATTCAAATTAATATTTAGAGAAAATTAAATCTTTATTCATAAAAGTTGTTGTCTTACAAAATCCTTGTCTAGATGTTAGTTATAACATTATGATTCCATATAAACACAGTCAATCATTTATACACCAAAATTTATCAACAGTTGTATCACAGAGTTTGAAAACAAATTTTATTTTACAAAGAAACTCAAGAACATTGGTCCTTCAATTAAATTTCATATTGTTGATTTAATTCCACATATAACAATAATCATCTAAATAACAATTTCTATTCTCACAAATCATCACTAAAACTCAATTACAGAGAATTTTTATGAAACTCAAGAACACATAAAACTTTTCATATATAGGAACTAAAGCTTTTGGAAATTAAAATTATAGTTTCACTTTGCTTGATTAAACCTTGTTAGATGACAATAGAAGTGCTTGGATAATCCCATATCTACTTCTTAATTAACAAATTAGGTCTCATTTTATTTTATATATTTTGATGATAACAAATTATATAGTGATTAAATAAATTTGTAAATTATTTTATATTTTTATTTAAACTATTTTACGATTTTATTTGAATTAATTTTAATTAACCTCGATAAATTAAATGTGAAGTGTTAAATAAATTGATTCATATAAGTATTTAAGACAAGGATATCCTATTTCTTTGTTAAAACAAAAGTTGGGCAAAATATTTTATTTCATGCATACATATATCATGAGCATTAAAATATATTATATAAACTAAGTGTGTGTGTGTGTGTGTGTGTATATATATATATATATATATATATATATATCATATAAGTGCATATATCTTTTATATATATACACTATGCATGCATTATAGACCAACTTGCATGTATTAACATTAATATATGTATATATAAGGTTTGCATGAATATAAATATCATATATATATATATATATATATATATATTAAGTATAGCATATGTGTGAGTAATATGCTGGCATGTTGAGACACTCTTTTTAGGACATCAAAAACCGTGTGTGTGTGTGTGTGCTGGCATTGCATGTGGTCAAATTTTCTTATTAAATGCTAAAGTTCTTTGAAAAAGGAATGGACGAATTTTGGAGTACTGGCCATTAATAAACCGCATATTATATTTTTCATCTGGACAGTTAAATTCAAAAATACATCATCCGAACCATACATTCAAAATCAATTTTCACAAATTACATTTTTGCACCCAACATCAAAAATCTATAAATAAGGAGTATTTCATTCATTTGGTTTTTACCAATTCAGTGAAAAGCAAAGCATACTCTCCTTGCCTACATTCTCTCTACAAGCTTTATATCTCTTCTTACAAAATTTCTGATTATTTTTGAAGAGGAAATTGGTCCAAGTATTGAGATAAGTCATTTGAGTTTAACTTCTGTTGAGTTATTTCTTACTTGTTTTATACATATATAGATATACGAATATACATTGTTATACACAATTTTATATATCTATATTTCATCTATTTGTCAAATAAAAGGATACTTAGGCGCTGCAAAACTACGAAGAGGAATTCGAACTGTACGATTCCTTATAGTCTTCAGTAACCTTTTATCGATATTATTTATATAAATATCGTAAAATAGACACGACACTTGATAGCTCAAAACAACACTGAGATATTCCTCCAAAAAGAGGAATCATCCGAACCGGATTTGAGAATCGTAGTGATCTATTGAAAATATTTATATAAATATCAATTGTGAAAATATAAATTTTGTCATACTTAGACACCGCAAGGCTGCGGAGATACACCTCTATAAAGAGGAATTCGAACCGTACGATTCCTTATAGTACTAAGTGACTTTATTTATACAATTACATAATAGATAAAATATTGTTATATATTATCTAAGTTAAACAATAATATTTGCTATATCAGTTTGTGTTTAACCAATTTAATTATTATACTTGATATATATTGTTTGAATTGATTTATTCTTTTATAGACAAGTATTGATACATAAAAACCATTCATATAATACTTGGTAAAGAATTTCTGAAAAACAAATCTTTTTAATCCATAGAAAAACACTCTTCATTTTAAAGAGCAAATAATTCTTTATAAATTTCATCTTTGAGCTAAAAGCTAAAATTGACTTATCTACTTATTTAAGAAGCATCTCTCCAAAAACTTATTTGAACTTTTATAATTGTGCATACTTTATATATTTGCTTAATCAGAAGCATCATTTGGTCTAAATATAAATTATTATCTGCTTACTAAGAAGCATATTGTTTAAGTATAAAAGTCTTTGAACTTTTATAAATTTGTTCTTTAATTGATATTTGCTTATTTGAGAAGCATCAATATGTACTAAATTCTTATCTGCTTATTTAAGAAACATCTCTTGAAAAACTTATTTGAACTTTTTTAATTGTGCATACTTTACATATTTGCTTAATCGGAAGCATCATTTGATCTAAACATAAATTATTATCTACTTACTAAGAAGCATATTGTTTATGTATAAAAGTCTTTGAACTTTTATAAATTTTCTCTTTAATTGATGTCTGTTTATTTTAGAAGCATCAATCTGTACTAAATTCTTATCTGCTTACTTAAGAAGCATATTGTGGTAAAATCATTTGTAAAAGGAGAAAAGGTCAAAGTTAGTCTATTTTATGTACCTGTGAGAAAGACGAGTAATACTTCGACCAAGACCAGAGTCTTAGAGATGTAAGAGGGAAGTTGGGTCTCTAGTGTACTTGTGAGGTGAGGAAGAGTTTGTTGTTTTAAGACCAGATCATAGAATAGAACTAAACTCAAAAGAAGGTAGAACTAAAGTTGAGGAGGGAGCAAGGAGCTTAATGACCAATATAGAATAGTTGAATAGTTGGAAGTTTATCCATAAAACTTTATAAAGGCTTCTCCGCCTGTTGAAGGAGTTTTTATTACTGATAGTAATAGGATCTCAAGTTCCAAGTAGGGACTTGAGACTAGACGTAGCAACATACCAAGGGGTGTATGTTGTGAACCAGATAAATCTTTGTGCATTGTGTGATTGAATTTTTTATTATCTTGCATACTAATTTCTAAAACTGCAAATTGATTATTAAAAATTCAAAAAGGCCTAATATAATTTTTAACCTATAATAATCTATCCAACCCTCCTTCTAGATTATTATTGGACTTTCAGAATGTAATAGATAGGAAATATTACACATACATTCCTACATACATCATCTAATAAAGATTAAATACATCATCTCTGTCTACAACTAAAAATAAAAAAGTACAGGGAAATGGTGTAAGACCCCAACTTATTATAAATGAAATTAAACTTCCTCTATTTATTATTTTGAAATAGTAAGGGTTGATTTGATTAATGTGGTTAGTTATGGGTAAAATACGCAAATATTTCAAATAAACAAGTGATTATAAAATATTCATTGTTGTCGAGAAATATTCGTTTGGTCGTGAAATATTCTTACTGTCGGGGAATATTCATACGATAACGCAGCCTTGTGTGGGCCCCATAACGGAAAGCGATTGGATGAAGAAAACGACAAATATAAGTTGTTTATAAATAAGCTGGCGTAGTTATTATCAATTAATCATTGTTAAAATACCAAATTGGTTAAAACACATTAGCACACGGTATTACACCAATTTTTGATTCTTACGTAAGAAAGCACTACTTAATAATTGTTATAGTAGTTACTATTCAATATTTTATTTTATTGATTTAATAATTGCTACGTTGATATTTTATATTATTGTTGTTTCAATAATTGTCACTACACAGTATTTTCATTATCAGATCAATAATTCATATTATTTGAATAATATTATTAGATAACATTATTGGTAATGTCTAGAAAGTTACATCAAGGAGAGGTTTGGTCACCTAATCATGCGTGCGATGAGAGAAATCCTTATTGAAAGCTCCCTCTTTCTTCGGGAATGACTGGTCACATGATTGTGATTCTCGTAATATTATTTGTGAATAATTAATTATTGATTTATATGATATGGAAAATATTCATTTTATGTAGATATAGATGGAGGAAATTTTTAATGTGACAATTGTTGAAAATTGATATTTTATCTTTTTCGATAAAATAATTTATTTAAATATATTATTATATTTTAATAATATAATAATAGTGATATTTTTACAATGAATGTGGGATATATGAATAAATGAGGAGGAAGAGTAATTTTGTTTCAATAAATATTTAAAACATATTTTTCATGTTTGTGGACAACATTTCTTGACTGAAATTTGATTATAGCTTGTAAAATCGCCCGTTTGTGGATTTCGGTCAATTTTTGTTTGGAATTTAGAAAAACATAAACTTACAAAGTTGTAGAGAATAGAATTTTCGATGAAAAAGACATAAGGTTTGAATTTTTCTGATAAAAGGGCTATTTATTATGAATTATTGAAGTTGCGGAGTTCCAGAATAAAATATTGATGATGGACTTTTAAATTCATAGATAATAGTAGATTTCATTCTCTACGTAACTCTTCTATGAATTATTATTTCCGCTGCGAATATTAATCTGAAACATGTTGTCTATTGTATTTTATCAGATTTTTTCCTGTTGAAGACTAACGATAATTTGTTCTATATTATCTTAGTCATAATATTCTTTACTGGGCTAGTTGAGCTCACCATTTCCCTTTTTGTTCCATTTTTCTTCTTAGGAGGCGAGAATGTAGCGAGTTCTAGAATGAAGGTGTGGAATGATGGATCTAGAAAGTTGTCTTAGCAGTCCTCATCATTTTTGTAAAATAATGTACCAATAATTGTAATGAGGACTTATTTGGGTGTGAATATTGTCTAGATGGCAATATTTGTATTTAAACTCACAGTTTATATGTTGTATTAATAAAGTTGTAGTTGTTTCTGTACCATGTTATTGACGACTCAAAATAGGTTATGTATACCTATTTTGGGGGCGTCACAGTTGGTATCAGAGCTTAGGGATATGATTTCTGGCGGAGATCGGGGAATAGAATTAGTAGGGGAGAGACGAGTAAAACCTTCGCTAGTGTGTCTTACCTAAGCTTATTTGTTGGTTGGTCAGTATATAGGGATATTATGTGATATGTTGATTTCTTTAATTAACCCTTGTTTATGGCAGTATTTGAGAATGTCAACTGAGAATGTTAACAGTGGAGTAAATGAGACTATGGAAACACCTTTACTCACCAACGAGGAGAATGTGCAACAGGCTGGCAATGTTCCTCCTGTGAACAACACCACTGAGCAGATGATGAACGACGGGATGTTTAGAAGCTTTTTGTAGTTCGTGCAAAATCAGACAAGGGAGACTCGTGCACAAAATACCGGTGGAAACGATAACAACACACGATTTATCACAGCCAAGCACTTCAAAGATTTGGGGCCACCAGAATTCTGGGGAAAGCCAGATCCGATTAAGGCAGAAACGTGGGTCAAATAAATCACCAAGATATTCTATGTCTTGGGATGCACGGAGGAACAGAAGGATCCATTCGCCACCTTTATGTTCCGTAATGAGGCAGATTACTGGTGGGAATCTGTGAAGCGTACTCATCCAGCCGCACTCAGCATGTCTTGGGAGACGTTTCAAAAACTGTTCAATGACAAGTACTTTCCTAAAAGTATTCGTCATATAAAGGAAGTAGAGTTTATTAGATTGGAATAAAATAACATGACGGTGTCCCAGTACGAGGCGAAGTTTGCCGAGTTATCCAGGTTTTCACCTCATTTGGTGGAGAATGAGGAACGATGACGCGGATGTTTCTGAGAGGTTTGAAACCCGGCATACGTCAATATCTCATTTCTCATAAATTTTCTCTCTATTCAGATGTTGTCAACAGGGCTCAATTATTAGAGCGAGATAACAAGTACGTTCAACCGAGGGACCACAACCAGGATCATACCGCTGACAACAGTCATCAGAACAACAATAACCAGTGGAGAAAGAAAAGTACGGACAAAAGCGGCAACCACTCTGGTGGTAATCATGGCCATGAGAATAGAAGAAGAGAGTCAGGAGGAGATTTTAAAAAGAAGAGATTCAACAATGACCATGTGAAGACGTCAACACCAGCAGCAACTAGTTCTAAGGGAGGAGAACGACCACCGGTCGTATGCTATAAATGTGGAAAAGAGGGACATATCAGCCCAAACTGCCCATAACAGTTCAAGGTATATTATAATTGTGGAAAGGAAGGACATATCGCTCGATATTGTACGGTAGAAAAACCAAGTCCAGCGGGGATGGTGACTTAAAAGGCTGTCCCAGAAAAGTCAAAGTCAACGGTTCCTGGAAGAGCGTTTGTTGTGACTGGTCAAAATGCAAGGAACCCAAACGAGGTGATCACGGGTAAGCTAATCATAAATTCTTGTGAAGTTTATACCTTACTTGATACCGGTGCTACCCATTCATTTATCTCTCCTGCTTATGCTCAATGTTTAAACTTAACTCCGAAGAAATTAGACTTTGATTTATCTGTGGAGACTCCGTTAGGAGAAACTTTCATCACATCCACTGTTTATAAATCTTGTTTGATCCAAGTTGGCACCATCACATTACCTGTTGACCTTATCTCTTTAAAGAAACTTATTTTTGATGTGATTTTAGGGATTGATTGGTTAACTACTCATCATGCCAAAATTGATTGTTTTCGTAAGGTTGTTAGTTTTCATATTCCTAACCAACCTATTGTACAAATTCAAGCAACTAAACCATTAAAATCAATCACTGTCATATCTAGTCATAAAGCTATTCGTTTATTGAAAAACGGTTGTCAAGCTTTCTTAACCCATGTTATGGATTTGAATAAAGACATGTCAGAATTGAATAATATTCCTGTTGTTAGTAAATTTCCTGACGTGTTTCCTAAAGAACTTCCCGGTCTACCCCCAGAATGT
This sequence comes from Panax ginseng, assembly GCA_020205605.1. Classification (NCBI taxonomy): domain Eukaryota; kingdom Viridiplantae; phylum Streptophyta; class Magnoliopsida; order Apiales; family Araliaceae; genus Panax; species Panax ginseng. The sequence continues at coordinate 85,992,345 of CM035129.1, read as the reverse complement.
GAAATTGAATTCTTTATTGATCTTGAACCTGGTACAAAGCCCATTTCTAAAACCCTATATCGAATGGCTCCTATTGAACTTCAGGAGTTAAAGGTCCAACTATAGGAGTTGTTGGACATCGGTTTCATTCGTCCTAGTACATCTCCTTGGGGTGCTCCTGTTTTATTTGTAAAGAAGAAAGACGGGAGTATGCGACTTTGTATTGACTATCGAGAATTGAACCATGTCACCATCAAAAATAGGTATCTGTTACCTCGTATTGATGACCTGTTTGACCAGTTGCAAGGAGCACAATTCTTTTCAATAATCGATCTTCGTTCTGGATATCATCAGGTGAAGATTAGAACTGAGGATATTCCAAAGACTGCCTTCAGAACTCGATACGGGCATTATGAATTTTTAGTCATTTCTTTTGGATTGACTAATGCTCCTACGGCTTTCATGGATATGATGAACTGAGTATTCAAGGACTATTTGGATCAGTTCATTGTTGTCTTTATTGATGACATTCTCATATATTCCAAAAGCCGTGAAGATCATGAACACCATTTGAAGCTGGTACTCCAAAGGCTTCGTGAAAACAAGTTATATGCCAAGTTAAAGAAATGCGAATTCTGGCTTGAGAAAGTAGCATTCCTTGGGCACGTGGTGTCAAAACATAGAGTATCTGTTGACCCGGTGAAGATTGAGGCAATACAAAGTTGGGAGCAACCGAAGTCAGTAATCAAAGTTCATAGCTTTTTGGGCTTAGCTGGTTATTATCGGAGATTCGTGGAAGAATTTTCTCGAATCGCTACTCCGTTAACTCAGCTGACTCGGAAAAATACAAAATTCGTATAGAGCAAGGAATGCGAGAAGAGTTTCCAAGAGCTCAAGAGGAGACTCATTTCGGCACCTGTTCTGACAATACCATCTGGTTCGGATGGATTTGTTATCTACAGCGATGCTTCAAGCAAAGGGTTAGGATTTGTTCTCATGGAACGTGGGAAAGTTATAGCCTATGCCTCTCGACAACTTAAAGAATATGAGAGGAATTATCCTACTCATGATCTAGAGTTAGCAGCGATCGTTTTCGCGCTAAAGATCTAGAGGCACTATCTATATGGAGAGAAAGCCGAGATATATTCAGACCATAAAAGCCTCAAATATTTCTTCACCCAAAAGGAACTCAACATGTGACAACGACATTGGCTCGTAGCTGTTAAAAGATTATGACCACACCATTCAATACTATCCTCGAAAAGCAAACGTGATAGCTGACGCGTTGAGTAGAAGATCATATGCAGAAACGAGTGCGATGATGTCAAGTATATGCATAGAACCAACTTTAATCGATGAAGTTAAAGTTGCTCAAGCCAAAGACCCGGAGCTGATGCGTATGTAGAAGAAAGTACAAGAGGGTGCTATTCCAGAAGAAAGAATCGATGAAGAAGGAATACTTCGAGTCCACTCCAGACTTTGTGTTCCTAAACGATTCTGATTTAAAGAACAAGATCATGATGGAGGCACACAATACACCATTTGCAATCCATCCTGAAAGTACAAAAATGTATCTTGATCTTCGACATACATTTTGGTGGAACAATATGAAAAGAGAGATCGCGAAGTTTATCTCGAGGTGTTTAACTTGTCAACGTGTAAAGGTGGAGCATCAAGTGCCTAAGGGTCCGTTGCAACCACTTGAGATTCCGAAATGGAAGTGGGAACACATTACCATGGATTTCGTTACGGGTCTTCCCACGGTTTCTCAAGGTGTAAATGCTATTTGGGTTATTGTTGATAGATTAACCAAGTCTGTTCATTTCTTGCCTATACGGGAGACTTATTCCCTTGAACGTCTTGCTCGTATGTATGTAAATGAGATTATGAGAGTGCATGGCATGCCAGTATCCATAGTTTCGGATCATGACCCAAGATTCACTTCAAGATTTTGGGTTAGGTTGCAAAAAGCTATGGGCACAGATTTACGATTCAGTTCGGCATATCATCCTCAAACGGACGAACAATCAGAGAGGACTATTCAAACTCTTGAAGATCTATTAAGACTTTATGTCCTAGACTTCAAAGGGAGTTGGGATAAGTATTTACCATTGGTGGAATTCTCCTACAACGACAGTTATCAGGCAAGTATAGGGGTAGCTCCATTCGAAGCATTGTATGGAAGAAAGTGTAGTTCTACAGTATATTGGGATGAGGTGGGTGAAGCAACATTGTTGGGACTAGAGTTGGCACGTATTGTTACAGAAAAGATCCAAATGATTCAATAATGTATACAAACGGCACAAGATCGACAAAAGAGTTATGCGGATCTTCATCGAAAGGACGTGGAATTTAGTATTTGGGATCATGTATTTTTGCGTGTTGCCCCATGGAAGGGAGTTACAAGATTCGGGAAGAGAGGAAAGCTCAATCCACGATTTATTGGTCCATTTTAGATTCTTGACCGAGTAGGAAATGTAGCCTATAGACTTGCGTTACCTCCAAGTATGTCTCGTGTTCATAATATTTGTCATATATTTGTGCTTCGTAAATATGTGAAAGACCCGAACCACGTTATTGAGCTAGAACCGGATGAGATAGCTGAAGACTTAACGTACAAGGAGGTACCTGCCAAGATCTTGGATAGGAAGGAGCATGTCTTACGTACAAAGGTCATACCACAAGTTAAAGTTTTGTGGAGAAACCATGTTATTGAGGAAATGACCTGGGAGTTGGAAACGGAAATGAAAGTGAGGTATCCTCACCTTTTCGAGACCCAACTTATTATAAATGAAATTAAATTTCCTCTATTTATTATTTTGAAATAGTAAGGGTTGATTTGATTAATGTGGTTAGTTATGGGTAAAATCATAAATATTTCAAATAAGCAAGTGGTTATAAAATATTCATTTTGTCGGGGAATATTCGTTTGGTGGTGGTGGAATATTCTTCTTTGTCGGGGAATATTAAATGCGAGTAGTGACCTATGTGTGGCCCCATGTGGAAAGCGATTGGATGAAGAAAAGCGACAAATATAAGTTGTTTATAAATAGCAGGCGTAGTTATTACAGATTATCTTGTTAAAATACCGGTGGTTAAAAACGGTAGTAGCTGCGGTATTGCACCGATTATTGATTCTTACGTGAAGGCTTTACTTAATAATTATTACGATAATTCTTATTCAATATTTTATTTTATTGATTGATAATTGCTACGTTGATATTTTATATTATTGTTGTTTTGATAATTGTCACTACATACGATATTTTCATTATCGGATCAATAATTCATATTATTTGAATAATATTATTAGATAACATTATTGGCAATGTCTAGAAAGTTACATCTAAGGAGAGGTTTGGTCACCTAATTGCGGTGCGATGAGGAGAAATCCTTATTGGAAAGCCCCCTCTTTCTGAGAGGAGGCGGCACAGTTGCCGATATTGTGATTACTGTAATATTATTTGTGAATAATTAATTATTGATTTATATGATAAGGAAAATATTCATTTTATGTGGATATAGATGGAGAAAATTTTTAATGTGACAATTGTTGAAAATTGATATTTTATCTTTTTCGATAAAATAATTCATTTAAATATATTATTATATTTTAATAATATAATAATGGTGATATTTTTACAATGAATGTGGGATATATGAATAAATGAGGAGGAAGAGTATTTTTGTTGCAAAAAAATATTTAAAACATATTAAACATGTTTGTGGACCCCATTTCTTGTTGAAATTTGATTATAGCTTTGTAAAATCGCATCAGTTTGTGGATTTTGGTCAATTTACATTTGGAATTTGGAAAAACTTTAAACTTACAAAGTTTGAGAATGGAATTTCCTATGGAAAAAGACATAAGGTTTGAATTTTTTTTGATAAAAGGGCTATTTATTATGAATTATTGAAGTTTTGAAGTTCGAGAATAATTGATTTTTGAAGTTTTAATTATTTTTTTTTAAAAAAACGTTTTTTTTATTTTGGTGGGGCCCCACTACATATGTTAAATTTTTGAATTGAGATTAAGTGGTGGGCGGAAAAAATTTTATATATATATTAATATTTTATTAAATTTTTTACGCTTTGGTGTTCTAAGCATTTTTCTATAAATAGGGTCTTGGGTTAGAATTGAAAATCACACGAAGCTGAAGTTTTCTCTCTTCTCTCTATATTATATTATCGGCGTATTCTTGTGAGTATTTTGATACTTTGAGTGTTCTTTATACGGTGCAAGTTCTTGACACTATATATCGATATTTCGATCGGAAATCTTTGTCTTTTCGAGGTAAGGGATATTATTTTTTTTAAAATGATATTATTTCTTCTAATATCATTATACCGGAATATTGGTAAGATTTTTCTTGTGAAATTCTTGTCTTTTAGTGTCGGGGTTACTATTCACGAATCGACACTATTATTATATCTGACACTATTCACGAATCGACCTTATTCACGAGAAAAATTAAATTTTCATTTTTTGTCAAAATATCTATTATGGATACTAGCTTTGATTGTATCCATGTTTTGATCATTCTTGAATTTTACTTCACTTTATGATTATTTATGAAGTATTTTTGAACTTCGGATTGTTTAAAGTACGAATCCTTAATATTTGTTCTTTTGTTTCTTTGGATTCGTTTTTTCTTTAAAATATTTTTCATCATCCTCGGTCCTAAATGATGATATTCTTGAATATCTTTGCTTTGTAGTGCAAAGATGGTTGATTTTCTTATGAATATCTTTGGCGTAGTGCAAAGATGAGCAGTGTTGAGATGAACACATGATTGGTGATGAATATCTTTGGCTGTAGTGCAAAGATGAATATTTGATTCAAGATGTATATTGATTGATGTTCTGAGGGATAAAATATTGATGATGGACTTTTAAATTCATAGATAATAGTAGATTTCATTCTCTACGTAACTCTTTATGAATTATTATTTCATTCTTGAATATTGATCTGAAACTTGTTGTCTATTGTATTTTATCAGATTTTTTCCTGTTGAAGACTAACGATAATTTGTTCTATATTATCTTAGTCATAATATTCTTCTTGGGCTAGTTGAGCTCACCCTTTTCCTTTTTGTTCCATTTTTTTCTTCTCGGGGAGGCGAGAATGTAGCGAGAGTACTAGTCGGGGTGTGGAATGATGGTTCTAGAAAGTTGTTTTAGTAGTCCTCACCATTTTTGTAAAATAATGTACCAATAATTGTAATGAGGACTTATTTGGGTGTGAATATTGTCTAGATGGCAATATTTGTATTTAAACTCAGTTTATGTTTTTTTTATGTTGTATTAATAAAGTTGTAGTTGTTTACGTACCATATTATTGTGACTCAAAATGGGTGATGTATACCTATTTTGGGGGCGTCATGATTAATATCGAGCTTAGGGATATGATCTCTGGCGGAGATCGGGGAATAGAACTAGGAGGGGAGAGGCAGAGTAAATCCTTATTTAGTGTGTGTCTACTAAGCTTATTTGTTGGTTGGTCGGTATATAGGGATATTATGTGATATGTTGATTTCTTTAATTAACCCTTGTTTTATGGCGGTATTTGAGAATGTATTTGAGAATGTTATGATGGAGTAAATGAGGCTAGTGGAACACCTTTACTCACTGATGATGAGGAGAAGCGTACAGCAGTGGCAATGTTCCTCTGTAAACAACACCCTTGAGCGAGATGATGAGCAGCGGGATGTTTAGAAGCTTTTTGCGAGTTCATGCAAAATCGACGAGAGGAGACTTCGTGCACAAAATCTGGTGGAAATGATAACAACGCACGCGGTTTATCACGATGAAGCGAGTTCAAAAGTTGGGACCACGAGTGCAGGAAAGCGGATCCGATTAAAGCGAAGCGTGGGTCAAACAAATTACCAAGATATTCGATGTCTTGGGGATGCGGAGAACAGAAGGTTCCATTCGCCACCTTTATGTTCCGTAATGAGGCGGATTCTTGGTGGGAATCGTGAAGCGTACCCATCCGGTACTTTTCGGCATGTCTTGGGAGCGTTTGAAGCTGCATTCAATGACAAGTACTTTCACGAAAGTATTCGTCATATGAAGGAAGTGGAGTTTATTAGATTGGAACAAAATAACATGGCGGTGTCCCGATCTGAGGCGAAGTTTGCGAGTTATCGAGTTTGCACCTCATTTGGTGGAGAATGAGGAGCGTATATGGCGGATGTTTACGAGAGGTTTGAAACCCGGCATCGTCGATATCTCATTTCTCATAAATTTTCTCTCTATTAGGATGTTGTCAGCGGGGCTCAATTATTAGGCGAGATAATGAGTACGTTCAATGAGGGACCACCTGACCGAGGATCATACGGTGTGGCGATCATCGAGAACAACGATAACCGGTGGGAGAAAGAAAAATACGGACAAAAGCGGTAACCACTCTGGTGGTAATCATGGCCATGAGAATAGAAGAAGCGAGTCGGGAGGAGATTTTAAAAAGGAGATTCAACAATGACCATGTGAAGGCGTCGACGCGGTGATGACAAGCTGGTTCTAAGGGAGGAGAAGCGACCACCGGTCGTATCTTTATAAATGTGGAAAAGAGGGACATATCATTAAGCGCCCTAGCAGTTCAAGGTATGTTATAATTGTGGAAAGGAAGGACATATCGCTCGAGATTATGCGGTAGCGAAACCAAGTCCGGTGGGGATGGTGACTCAAAAAGGCATCCCGGAAAAAAGTCAAAGTCAGCGGTTCTGGAAGAAGCGTTTGTCGTATTTGGTCAAAATCTGAGGAACCCAAGCGAGGTGATCACGGGTAAGCTAATCATAAATTCTTGTGAAGTTTATACCTTACTTGAATCTGGGGTGCTACCCATTCATTTTTATCTCTCTGCTTGTGCTCAGCGTTTAAACTTAACTCAGGAGAAATTAGACTTTGATTTATCTGTGGAGACTCAGTTAGGAGAAACTTTCATCACATCCTTTGTTTATAAATCTTGTTTGATCAAGTTGGCACCATCACATTACACATTGACCTTATCTCTTTAAAGATACTTGCTTTTGATGTGATTTTAGGGATTGATTGGTTAACTACTCATCATACCAAAATTGATTGTTTTTCGTAAGGTTGTTAGTTTTCATATTCTAACCAACTTTGTTATGCAATTCAAACAACTAAACCATTAAAATCAATCCTTTTTGTCATATCAAGTCATAAAGCTATTCGTTTATTGAAAAGCGGATGTCAAGCTTTCTTAGCCCATGTTATGGATTTGAATAAAGACACGTCGATTTGAATAATATTCTGTTGTTAGTAAATTTTCTGGCGTATTTCACTGAAGAACTTCGGTCTACCCCGAGCGTGAAGTTGAATTCTTTATTGATCTTGAACACTGGTACAAAGCCCATTTCTAAAACCCCATATCGAATGGCTCTATTGAACTTGAGGAGTTAAAGGTCCAACTCTGAGGAGTTGTTGGACATCGGTTTCATTAAATCTAGTACATCTCCTTGGGGTGCTCTGTTTTATTTGTAAAGAAAAAAGGCGGGAGTATGCGACTTTGTATTGACTATCGAGAATTGAACCATGTCACCATCAAGAATAGGTATCATTACCTCGTATTGATGATGACTGTTTGACCCGATTGCAAGGAGCACAATTCTTTTCAAAGATCGATCTTAGATTACGGATATCATCGGTGAAGATTAGGCGAGGATATTCAAAAGGCGCCTTGAGAACTCGATGCGGGCATTATGAATTCTTAGTCATGTCTTTTGGATTGACTAATGCTCCTGCTGACTTTCATGGATATGATGAGCCAAGTATTCAAGGAATATTTGGATCGATTCGTTGTTGTCTTTATTGATGACATCCTCATATATTCAAAAGTCGTGAAGATCATGAGCACCATTTGAAAATTTGGTACTCAAAGGCCCGTGAAAACAAGTTATATGCCAAGTTGAAGAAATCGAGTTACGGCTTGAGGAAGTAGCATTCCTTGGAGCGCGTGGTGTCAAAACATGGAGTATCATTGACGCGAAGATTGAAGCAATACAAAGTTGGGAACAGCCAAAGTCGGTGGCCAAAATCGTAGCTTTTGGGCTTAATTTGGTTATTATCGGAGATTCGTGGAAGGATTTTTTTCTCGAATCGCTACTCAGATTAACTTCGGTGACTCGGAAAGATACAAAATTCGTATGGAAGCGAGGAATGCGAAAAGAGTTTTCAAGAGCTTAAGAGGAGACTCATTTATTTTTGTTACGACAATACCATCTGGTTCGGATGGATTTGTTATCTCTGATGATGCTTGAGGCAAAGGGTTAGGATGTGTTCTCATGCAACATGGGAAAGTCATAGCCTATGCCTGCCTGCGACAACTTAAAGAATATGAGAGGAATTATCCTACTCATGATCTAGAGTTAGCGGCGATCGTTTTAGCGCTAAAGATCTGGAGGCACTATCTATATGGGAGAAAGTGGAGATATATTGAGGACCATAAAAGCCTCAAATATTTCTTCACCCAAAAGGAACTCGACATGCGGCAGCGACGTTGGCTCATTTATTAAAAGATTATGACCACACCATTCAATACCATCTGGAAAAGAAAAGCAAGCGTGGTGGCGCGCGTTGAGTAGAAGATCATATCGAGGAGCGAGAGCGAGTGCGATGATGTCAAGTAGATAGAATTAGAACCGGGGAACTTTGAATCAAGTATCGCATAGAAGTTAAACTTTAATCGAAAAAGTTAAAGTTGCTCAAGCCGCAGAACCGGAGGTGATGCGTATGAAGAAGAAAGTACAAGAAGGTGTTATCGAGAAGAAGCAAGAATCGATGAAGAAGGAATACTTGAGTCCACTCCGGACTTTGTGTTCTAACGATTACGATTTGAAGAACAAGATCATGATGGAGGCACACAATACACCATTTGCAATCCATCTGGAAGTACAAAATGTATCGTGATCTTGACATACATTTTGGTGGAACAATATGAAGAGAGAGATTGCAAAGTTTATCTCGAGGTGTTTAACTTGTCAGCGTGTAAAGGCGGAGCATCAAGTGCCTAAGGGTCCATTGCAACCACTTGAGATTCCGAAATGGAAGTGGGAACACATTACCATGGATTTCGTTCTGGGTCTTCCACGGTTTCTCAAGGCATAAATGCTATTTGGGTTATTGTTGATAGATTAACCAAGTCTGCTCATTTCTTGCCGAAATCACGGGAGACTTATTCCTTGAGCGTCTTGCTTTATATATGTATGTAAATGAGATTGTGAGATTGCATGGCATGCGAGTATCCATAGTTTGGATCGTGACCCAAATTCACTTCACGATTTTGGGTTAGCTTGCAAAAAGCTATGAGCGCGGATTTCTGATTGATTTGGCATACCATCCTCAAGCAGACGGACAATCGAGAGAGGACTATTCAAACTCTTGAAGATCTATTAAGACTCTGTGTCCTAGACTTCAAAGGGAGTTGGGATAAGTATTTACCATTGGTGGAATTCTCCTACTGACAACGAGTTATCGAGAGCAAGTATAGGTGTGGCTCCATTGAAGCATTGTATGGAAGAAAGTGTAAGCTCTCGATATATGTTGGGATGAGGTGGGTGAAGCAACATTGTTGGGACGAGTTGAGTGCGTATTACTACGAGAAAAGATCCAAATGATTCGACAGCGTATATACAAGCGGCACAAGATCGACAAAAGAGTTATGCGGATCTTCATCGAAAGGGCGTGGAATTTAGTATTGGGGATCATGTATTGTTGCGTGTTGCTCCATGGAAGGAGTTACAAGATTTGGGGAAGAGAGGAAAGCTCGATCCACGATTTATTGGTCCATTTGATTCTTTGAGAAGTAGGAAATGTAGCCTATAGACTCGCGTTACCTCAAGTATGTCTCGTGTTCATAATGTTTTTTCATATATATGCTAGCCGTAAATATGTGAAAGACCCGAACCACGTTATTGAGTTAGAGCCGGATGAGATAGTAGAAGACTTAACGTCTGAGGAGGTACTGTCAAGATCTTGGATAGGAAGGAGCATGTCCTACGTCTACAAAGGTCATACCACAAGTTAAAGTTTTGTGGAGGAACCATCTTTATTGAGGAAATGACACGGGAGTTGGAAAGCGGAAATGAAAGCGAGGTATCCTCACCTTTTGAAAACACCAGTCGTCGTCGTCAATTTGAGGATGAAATTTCATAAGGAGGGAGGTTGTAAGACCCCAACTTATTATAAATGAAATTAAATTTCCTCTATTTATTATTTTGAAATAGTAAGGGTTGATTTGATTAATGTGGTTAGTTATGGGTAAAATCATAAATATTTCAAATAAGCAAGTGGTTATAAAATATTATTCATTGTTGGGGAATATTCGTTTGGTGGTGGAATATTCTTCTTTGTCGGGGAATATTAAATCTGACAGTAGCGACCTTATGTGGGCCCATGTGAGCGATTGATTGGATGAAAAAAGCGACAAATATAAGTTGTTTATAAATATGGCGTAGTTATTCACAGATTAATCTTGTTTAAAATACCGGTGGTTAAAACACGGTAGCTTTGCGGTATTGCACAATTATTGATTCTTTACGTGAAGGCCTTTACTCAATAATTATTACGATAATTCTTATTCAATATTTTATTTTATTGATTGATAATTGCTACGTTGATATTTTATATTATTGTTGTTTTGATAATTGTCTACTGCTGATATATTTTCATTATCGGATCAATAATTCATATTATTTGAATAATATTATTAGATAACATTATTGGCAATGTCTAGAAAGTTACATCTAAGGAGAGGTTTGGTCACCTAATTGCGGCGCCCGATAAGGAGAAATCCTTATTGAAAAAGCCCCTCTCACTGGAGCGACTGGTTGCCAGTATTGTGATTCTGTAATATTATTTGTGAATAATTAATTATTGATTTATATGATAAGGAAAATATTCATTTTATGTGGATATAGATGGAGAAAATTTTTAATGTGACAATTGTTGAAAATTGATATTTTATCTTTTACGATAAAATAATTCATTTTTAAATATATTATTATATTTTAATAATATAATAATGGTGATATTTTTACAATGAATGTGGGATATATGAATATATGAGGAGGAAAGTATTTTTTTTACAAAAAATATTTAAAACATATTTTTTCATGTTTGTGGACCCCATTTCTTGGTTGAAATTTGATTATAGCTTGTAAAATCGCTTGGTTTGTGGATTTGGTCAATTTACATTTGGAATTTGGAAAAACTTTTAAACTTACAAAGTTGTAGAGAATGAATTTTCTATGGAAAGGACATAAGGTTTGAATTTTTTACGATAAAAGGGCTATTTATTATGAATTATTGAAGTTAGAAGTTTAGAGAATAATTGATTTTTGGAAGTTTAAATATTTTTTTAAAAAAAAAATTTTTTTTTTTTTGGTGGGCACCCACTTATACATGTTAATAATTTTTGAATCAGATTCAAAAAGGTGGGCGTGAAAAATTTTTATATATATATATATTATTTTATTAAATTTTTTACGCTTTGGTGTTCTAAGCATTTTCTATAAATAGGGTCTTAGGTTAGAATTGAAAATCACACACGAAGCTGAAGTTTTTCTCTCTCTCTCTCTCTATATTATCGAGCGTATTCTTGTGAGTATTTTGATACTTTGAGTGTTCTTATATACGGTGCAAGTTCCTTGACGTTATATCGATATTTCGGTCGGAAATCTTTGTCTTTTTCGAGGTAAGGGATATTTTTTTAAAAAAAATGATATTATTTCTTCTAATATCATTATCTTGGGAATATTGGTAAGATTTTTCTTGTGAAATTCTTGTCTTTTAGTGTGGGAGTTACTATTCACGTATCGACTTTATTCACGTATCTGACACTTATTCACGAATCGACCTTATTCACGAGAAAAATTAAATTTTTTTTTTTGTCCAAAATATCTATTATGGATACTAGCTTTGATTGTATCCATGTTTTGATCATTCTTGAATTTTACTTCACTATGATTATTTATGAAGTATTTTTGAACTTCGGATTGTTTAAAGTACGAATCCTTAATATTTGTTCTTTTGTTTCCTTTGGATTCGTTTTTTCTTTAAAATATTTTTCATCATCCTCGGTCTAAATGATGATATTCTTGAATATCTTTGGCACATGTAGTGCAAAGATGGTTGATTTTCTTATGAATATCTTTGGGGCGTAGTGCAAAAGATGAGCAGTGTTGAGATGAACATGATTGGTGATGAATATCTTTGGGCATGTAGTGCAAAGATGAATATTTGATTCAAGATGTATATTGATTGATGTTCTGAGGATAAAATATTGATGATGGACTTTTTTAAATTCATAGATAATAGTAGATTTCATTCTCTACGTAACTCTTCTATGAATTATTATTTTCATTGCGAATATTGATGCGAAACTTGTTATCTATTGTATTTTATCGATTTTTTCCTGTTGAAGACTAACGATAATTTGTTCTATATTATCTTAGTCATAATATTCTTTACTGGGCTAGTTGAGCTCACCCTTTTCCTTTTTGTTCCATTTTTTCTTCTCAGGAGGCGAGAATGTAGCGAGTTCTAGTCGGGGTATGGAATGATGGTTCTAGAAAGTTGTTTTAGTAGTCCTCACCATTTTTTTGTAAAATAATGTACCAATAATTGTAATGAGGACTTATTTGGGTGTGAATATTGTCTAGATGGCAATATTTGTATTTAAATTTAAATGTTGTTTTTATATGTTGTATTAATAAAGTTGTAGTTGTTTACGTACCATGTTATTGTGACTCAAAATGGGTGATGTATACCTATTTTGGGGGCGTCATGATTAATATCGAGCTTAGGGATATGATCTCTGGCGGAGATCGGGGAATAGAACTAGGAGGGGAGAGGCGAGTAAATCCTTAGCTAGTGTGTCCTACTAAGCTTATTTGTTGTTGGTTGGTCGGTATATAGGGATATTATGTGATATGTTGATTTCTTTAATTAACCCTTGTTTTATGGCGTATTTGAGAATGTCATTTGAGAATGTTATGATGGAGTAAATGAGATAGTGGAGAACACCTTTACTCACAGCAGCGAGGAGAGCGTACAGCAGTGGCAATGTTCCTCTGTGAACAACACCTTTGGCGAGATGATGAGCAGCGGGATGTTTAGAAGCTTTTTTTGCAGTTCATGCAAAATCGAGGACGAGGAGACTTCGTGCACAAAATACGGTGGAAATGATAACAAGCATACGGTTTATCACGGCCAAGCGAGTTCAAAGAGTTGGGACCACGAGTGCAGGGAAAGCGGGATCGATTAAAAAAGCGAAGCGTGGGTCAAACAAATTACCAAGATATTCGATGTCTTGGGATGCGGAGAACAGAAGGTTCCATTCGCCACCTTTATGTTAAAGTAATGAGGCGATTCTTGGTGGGAATCGTGAAGCGTACCCATCCGGTACTTTTCGGCATGTCTTGGGAGAGCGTTTTGAAGCTATTCAATGACAAGTACTTTTTCTGAAAGTATTCGTCATATGAAGGAAGTGGAGTTTATTAGATTGGAACAAAATAACATGGCGGTGTCCCGATGCGAGGCGAAGTTTTTGCGAGTTATCGGTTTGCACCTCATTTGGTGGAGAATGAGGAGCGTATATGTAGCGGATGTTTACGAGAGGTTTGAAACCCGGCGTCGTCGATATCTCATTTCTCATAAATTTTCTCTCTATTCGGATGTTGTCAAGCGGGGCTCAATTATTAGGCGAGATAGCGAAATACGTTCAATGGGGACCTGACGAGGATCATCTACGGTGGCGGCGATCATCGAACAACGATAACCAGTGGAGAAAGAAAAATACGGACAAAAGCGGTAACCACTCTGGTGGTAATCATGGCCATGAAAATAGAAGAAGCGAGTCGGGAGGAGATTTTAAAAAGGAGATTCAACAATGACCATGTGAAGGCGTCGACACCTGGTGACAATTTGGTTTAAGGGAGAGAGAAGCGACCACCGGTCGTATCTTTATAAATGTGGAAAAGAGGACATATCATTGGCAAAGCCCCAGCAGTTCAAGGTATGTTATAATTGTGGAAAGGAAGGACATATCGCTCGAGATTATGCGGTAGCGAAACCAAGTCCGGTGGGGGATGGTGACTCAAAAAAACATCCGAGAAAAGTCAAAGTCAGCGGTTCTGGAAGGCGTTTTGTCGTATTTGGTCAAAATCACGAGGAACCCAAGCGAGGTGATCACGGGTAAGCTAATCATAAATTCTTTGAAGTTTATACCTTACTAGATACTGGGGTGCTACCCATTCATTTATCTCTCTGCTTGTGCTCAGCGTTTAAACTTAACTCAGGAGAAATTAGACTTTGATTTATCATGGAGACTCAGATTAGGAGAAACTTTCATCACATCCTTTGTTTATAAATCTTGTTTGATCAAGTTGGCACCATCACATTACACATTGACCTTATCTCTTTAAAGATACTTGCTTTTGATGTGATTTTAGGGATTGATTGGTTAACTACTCATCATACCAAAATTGATTGTTTTTTCGTAAGGTTGTTAGTTTTTTATATTCTAACCAACACTGTTATGCGAATTCAAGCAACTAAACCATTAAAATCAATCCTTTTTGTCATATCAAGTCATAAAGCTATTCGTTTATTGAAAAAGCGGATGTCAAGCTTTCTTAGCCCATGTTATGGATTTGAATAAAGACACGTCGATTTGAATAATATTCTGTTGTTAGTAAATTTCTGGCGTATTTCTGAAGAACTTCGGTCTACCCCAGAGCGTGAAGTTGAATTCTTTATTGATCTTGAACACTGGTACAAAGCCCATTTCTAAAACCCCATATCGAATGGCTCTATTGAACTTGAGGAGTTAAAGGTCCAACTCGAGGAGTTGTTGGACATCGGTTTCATTAAATCTAGTACATCTCCTTGGGGTGCTCTGTTTTATTTGTAAAGAAAGAAAGAGCGGGAGTATGCGACTTTGTATTGACTGACTCGAGGAATTGAACCATGTCACCATCAAGAATAGGTATCCATTACCTCGTATTGATGACTGTTTGACCGATTGCAAGGAGCACAATTCTTTTCAAAGATCGATCTTAGATTACGGATATCATCGGTGAAGATTTAGGCGAGGATATTCAAAGGCGCCTTGAGAACTTCGATGCGGGCATTATGAATTCTTAGTCATGTCTTTTGGATTGACTAATGCTCTGCGGACTTTCATGGATATGATGAAGCAAGTATTGAGGATTATTTGGATCGGTTCGTTGTTGTCTTTATTGATGACATCCTCATATATTCCAAAAGTAGTGAAGATCATGAGCACCATTTGAAAATTTGGTACTCAAAGGCCCGTGAAAACAAGCTATATGCCAAGTTGAAGAAATGCGAGTTACGGCTTGAGGAAGTAGCATTCCTTGGGCGCGTGGTGTCAAAACATGGAGTATCTGTTGACCGGTGAAGATTGAAGCAATACAAAGTTGGGAACAGCAAAGTCGGTGGCCAAAAATCGTAGCTTTTTGGGCTTATTTGGTTATTATCGGAGATTGTGGAAGGATTTTCTCGAATCGCTACTCAGATTAACTCGGTGACTCGGAAAGATACAAAAATTCAGTATGGGCGAGGAATGCGAAAAGAGTTTCAAGAGCTTAAGAGGAGACTCATTTGGCTTTTGTTACGACAATACCATCTGGTTCGGATGGATTTGTTATCTCTGATGATGCTTGGGCAAAGGGTTAGGATGTGTTCTCATGCAACATGGGAAAGTCATAGCCTATGCCTCGCGACAACTTAAAGAATATGAGAGGAATTATCCTACTCATGATCTAGAGTTAGCGGATCGATTTTTTTCGCGCTAAAGATCTGGAGAGCACTATATATATGGGGAGAAAGTGGAGATATATTAGGACCATAAAAGCCTCAAATATTTCTTCACCCAAAAGGAACTCAACATGCGGCAGCGGCGTTGGCTCATTTATTAAAAGATTATGACCACACCATTGATACCATCTGGAAAAGCAAGCGTGGTGGTGGCGCGTTGAGTAGAAGATCATATCTTGAGGAGCAGAGTGCGATGATGTCAAGTATCGCATAGAACCAACTTTAATCGATGAAGTTAAAGTTAAGTATCTATAGAACCAACTTTAATCGAAAAGTTAAAGTTCTTCAAAATGCGTATGAAGAAGAAAGTACAAGAAGGTCTATTATTCGAGAAGCGAGAATCGATGAAGAAGGAATACTTGAGTCCACTCGGACTTTGTGTTCTAACGATTACGATTTGAAAGAACAAGATCATGATGGAGGCACACAATACACCATTTGCAATCCATCCTGGAAGTACCAAAATGTATCGTGATCTTCGACATACATTTTGGTGGAACAATATGAAGAGAGAGATTGCAAAGTTTATCTCGAGGTGTTTAACTTGTCAACGTGTAAAGGCGGAGCATCAAGTGCCTAAGGGGTCCATTGCAACCACTTGAGATTCCGAAATGGAAGTGGGAACACATTACCATGGATTTCGTTACGGGTCTTCCACGGTTTCTCAAGGCATAAATGTTATTTGGGTTATTGTTGATAGATTAACCAAGTCTGCTCATTTCTTGCCGATACGGGAGACTTATTCCCTTGAACGTCTTGCTCGTATGTATGTAAATGAGATTGTGAGATTGCATGGCATGCCAGTATCCATAGTTTCGGATCGTGACCCAAGATTCACTTCACGATTTTGGGTTAGTTTGCAAAAAGCTATGAGCGCAGATTTCTGATTGATTCGGCATACCATCCTCAAGCAGACGGACAATCGAGAGAGGACTATTCAAACTCTTGAAGATCTATTAAGACTACTGTGTCCTAGACTTCAAAGGGAGTTGGGATAAGTATTTACCATTGGTGGAATTCTCCTACTGACAACGAGTTATCGAGGCAAGTATAGGGGGTGGCTCCATTTGAAGCATTGTATGGAAGAAAGTGTAAGCTCTCGGTATGTTGGGATGAGGTGGGTGAAGCAACATTGTTGGGACGAGTTGAGTGCGTATGACTACGAGAAAAGATCCAAATGATTCGACAGCGTATACAAAGCGGCACAAGATCGACAAAGAGTTATGCGGATCTTCATCGAAAGGGCGTGGAATTTAGTATTGGGGATCATGTATTGTTGCGTGTTGCCCCATGGAAGGGAGTTACAAGATTTGGGAAGAGAGGAAAGCTCGATCCACGATTTATTGGTCCATTTGATTCTTGATGAGAGTAGGAAATGTAGCCTATAGACTCGCGTTACCTCAAGTATGTCTC
This sequence comes from Panax ginseng, assembly GCA_020205605.1. Lineage (NCBI taxonomy): Eukaryota > Viridiplantae > Streptophyta > Magnoliopsida > Apiales > Araliaceae > Panax > Panax ginseng. Next base: position 85,975,089 of record CM035129.1, on the reverse strand, counting down.
GTGTTCATAATGTTTTTCATATATCGTCTTAGCCGTAAATATGTGAAAGACCCGAACCACGTTATTGAGTTAGAAGCCGGATGAGATAGTAGAAGACTTAACGTCGTGAGGAGGTACTGTCAAGATCTTGGATAGGAAGGAGCATGTCTTACGTCTGAAAGGTCATACCACAAGTTAAAGTTTTGTGGAGGAACCATCTTTATTGAGAAATATTTTGGGAGTTGGAAAGCGGAAATGAAAGCGAGGTATCCTCACCTTTTGAAACACCAGTCGTCGTCAATTTGAGGATGAAATTTCATAAGGAGGGAGGTTGTAAGACCCCAACTTATTATAAATGAAATTAAATTTCCTCTATTTATTATTTTGAAATAGTAAGGGTTGATTTGATTAATGTGGTTAGTTATGGGTAAAATCATAAATATTTCAAATAAGCAAGTGGTTATAAAATATTCATTGTTGTCGGGGAATATTAGTTTGGTGGTGGAATATTCTTCTTTGTCGGGGAATATTAAATGCAATGGTAGCTTGACCTTATGTGGGCCCCATGGAAAGCGATTGGATGAAAGAAAGCGACAAATATAAGTTGTTTATAAATAGCTTGGCGTAGTTATTTACAGATTATCTTGTTGGAATACCCGGTGGTTAAAACACGGTAGCTTTGCGGTATTGCACCAATTATTGATTCTTACGTGAAGGCCTTTACTTCAATAATTATTACGATAATTCTTATTCAATATTTTATTTTATTGATTGATAATTGCTACGTTGATATTTTATATTATTGTTGTTTGATAATTGTCACTCTGCGATATTTTCATTATCGGATCAATAATTCATATTATTTGAATAATATTATTAGATAACATTATTGGCAATGTCTAGAAAGTTACATAAGGAGAGGTTTGGTCACCTAATTGCGGCGCATGATAAGGAGAAATCCTTATTGGAAAGCCCCCCTCTTTCTGAGGAAGCGCACGGTTGCCGATATTGTGATTTGTAATATTATTTGTGAATAATTAATTATTGATTTATATGATAAGGAAAATATTCATTTTATGTGGATATAGATGGAGAAATTTTTTTTAATGTGACAATTGTTGAAAATTGATATTTTATCTTTTACGATAAAATAATTCATTTAAATATATTATTATATTTTAATAATATAATAATGGTGATATTTTTACAATGAATGTGGGATATATGAATATATGAGGAGGAGAGTATTTTTGTTTTGCAAAAATATTTAAAACATTAAACATGTTTGTGGACCCCATTTCTTATTTGAAATTTGATTATAGCTTTTGTAAAATAAATTGGTTTGTGGATTTTGGTCAATTTACATTTGGAATTTGGAAAAACTTTAAACTTACAAAGTTGTAGAGAATGGAATTTCCTATGGAAAAGACATAAGGTTTGAATTTTTACGATAAAAGGGCTATTTTTATTATGAATTATTGAAGTTTAGAAGTTAGAATAATTGATTTTTGAAGTTTTAATTTTTTTTTTTTAAAAAAAATTTTTTACACATTTTGGTGGGCCCCACTTGCACATGTAAATGTTTTGAATTCAGATTCAAGAGGTGGGCGTGAAAATTTTATAAATATATTATTATTTTATTAAATTTTTTTGCTTTGGTGTTCTAAGCATTTTTCTATAAATAGGGTCTTAGGTTAGAATTGAAAATCACACGAAACTGAAGTTTTCTCTCTCTCTCTCTATATTATCGAGCGTATTCTTGTGAGTATTTTGATACTTTGAGTGTTGTTATCTGGTGCAAGTTTCCTTGACTTATATCGATATTCGGTCGGAAATCTTATTCTTTTAGAGGTAAGGGATATTATTTTTTAAAAAATGATATTATTTCTTCTAATATCATTATTGGAATATTGGTAAGATTTTTCTTGTGAAATTCTTGTCTTTTTAGTGTAGGGGTTACTATTCACGTATCGACACTATTCACGTATATCGACATTATTCACGAATCTGACCTTATTTAAAAAAAATTAAATTTTCATTTTTGTCCAAAATATCTATTATGGATACTAGCTTTGATTGTATCCATGTTTTGATCATTCTTGAATTTACTTCACTATGATTATTTATGAAGTATTTTTGAACTTGGATTGTTTAAAATACGAATCCTTAATATTTGTTCTTTTGTTTCCTTTGGATTCGTTTTCTTTAAAATATTTTTCATCATCCTCGGTCTAAATGATGATATTCTTGAATATCTTTGGCTTTTGTAGTGCAAAGATGGTTGATTTTCTTATGAATATCTTTGGCGCGTAGTGCAAAGATGAGCAGTGTTGAGATGAACATGACCGGTGATGAATATCTTTGGCTTTGTAGTGCAAAGATGAATATTTGATTCAAGATGTATATTGATTGATGTTACGAGGATAAAATATTGATGATGGACTTTTAAATTCATAGATTATAGTAGATTTCATTCTCTACGTAACTCTTCTATGAATTATTATTTTCGCTGCGAATATTGATCTGAAACTTGTTGTCTATTGTATTTTATCAGATTTTTTTTCCTGTTGAAGACTAACGATAATTTGTTCTATATTATCTTAGTCATAATATTCTTTACTGGGCTAGTTGAGCTCACCCTTTTCCTTTTTGTTCCATTTTTTTTCTTCGGGGAGGCGAGAATGTAGCGAGTTCTAGTCGGGGTATGGAATGATGGTTCTAGAAAGTTGTTTTAGTAGTCCTCACCATTTTGTAAAATAATGTACCAATAATTGTAATGAGGACTTATTTGGGTGTGAATATTGTCTAGATGGCAATATTTGTATTTATTTAAACTCACGATTTTATGTTGTATTAATAAAGTTGTAGTTGTTTACGTACCATGTTATTGTGACTCAAAATGGGTGATGTATACCTATTTTGGGGTGGATAGGTCTCCGGACCTAATGTAGTAACTAGGCGAAGGTAAGAAAGCCTATCATAGGCCCAAAACTGAAAATGCAAAGATTAAATCTCATCAGTTATGAAGATTGATTGCCCGAATAAAGGAAATTGGGAGATAAAGAAAATTACTCACCAACAGAAATGGATAAAAGCATAGCCAAGCCTTCGTCACGCCCTCTGACCGTATGCGCATCCCACAAAGAAAATAAGCAAAGGTGAATGAGCCCCAATCAAAATTACTGATGTGATCCACATCACGAGTGGGGCTAACCAAAGTAAAAGAGACCGTCGAGGAATTGTCTGCTAGGAAACAACCCCTGATGATGACCAAGAAAAATCACCGAAAAATGCGATCTCTAATCCTCTGATTAGTAGGCAGAGGTTCAGTCAAAGCCCCACTCATGGCATCCACACTTAAAGGCCCAGAGCGAATGGTTCGACCCTTGAGGGTTGTAGTAGGAACTCCCAAAAGGGACCGAACTGCAGCTGGTGAAATATCAGCTACCAAAGGCACTGACGCCCCTATAAACTCTAACCCCGTGTGTAGACACTCAAAATTGTACATTCCTTTTACTAATCATACAGGAGGGAAAAATCGTCTTCCAGAGATAACCTTGGAAGTCATATCAAAGTTAAGTCTCGGAGACAACCCCGAGACATCAAACTCAAGCCCTGGAGACAACCCCGGGACATCAAACTCCAGCCATGGAGACAACCCCGGGAGATCAACTCAAAGTCCCGTAGACAACCCTGGGAAATCAAATCCAACCCCGGTGACAACCCCAGGGAGATCAAATTCCAATCCTGGAGACAACCTCGGGAGATCGAAGTCCAACCCCGGAGATCGAGTTCAAACCCCGAAGTTAACCCCGTGGGATCAAGTTCAAAGCCTAGAGTCAACTCCGGGAGGTCAAACCAACCTCAGAGAAAACCCTAAGGACTATCAGAATCAACAGTATTCCAATCTCGGAGACAACCCTGAGAAAAGACAGCTACAACTGCATCAAGACCGAAATCAACCCGGGAGAGAAAAATCAACTCAAATTGATACAAAAGAAGTCCTGCAGAACCATAACTTCAATCCCAAGTGAAAATAGCACAAGACAGCTCAACGGATAGACTGCAAAGACTTTGAAATTTGGTGATGGACCCATCATCCTGAATTCAGAAAATGTCTAATCCCATGTCATTATGTAGCTCTTGTCAAGGACTTTCCAGAAAGGTATAGCACGCCTTCATCGAATTCCCGGATTGAAAGTTATGAAGGCTCGAGTAGACAGCGCATTGTCCACGTAAGACCCCGAATTTTATGAAATGAAAATATTCAATTTTCTTATAATTATTATTTTATTTAGTAAATGGTTAAATTGATAAAAGGATTAAAACTAAGGGTGATATGTGAAAATTTTTGCAAAGTAAAACAAGTTGTTATAAAATATTCGTTTGGTGGGGAATATTCTTTTTGTCGGGGAATATTCGTTACGACGACACAATCATTTGTGGACCCCAACAAAGAAATTATTGTCGGATTAGAAAACGACAAAATTATCTTTTTATAAAAATAACTATGAAAGTTTTATCGTTAAGCTGTTGAAATACCCGATAATAAAAGTCTGATGTCTGGCGTGGTTGCATAGTAGTACACAGTATTGATTATTGATGCTTACATGAGAAGTCCCTCAGTTATACTCAATTATTGATACAGTAGTTACTGTTCAATATTTTATTTTATTGATTCAATAAATGCTACGTTGATATTTTATATTATTGATTCAATAATTATCATTGCACAATATTTCAAATTATCAAATCAATAATTCATATTATTTGAATAATATTATTAGATAGCATTATTGATAATGTCTAGAAAGTTACATCGAGGAAAGGGTTTGGTCACCTAATCATGCGCATGATAGGAGAAATCCTTATCGGAAAGCCCCCTCTTTCCTGAGGAGCGACACAGTTGTCAATAATGTAGTTACTGTAATATTATTTATGAATAATAAATTATTGATATATATATATATATATATATATATATATATATATATATATATATGATAAGAAATATTTATTTAATATGGATTTAAGCGGATGAATGTTTAGCATGTGACATTTGTTGAAAGTTGGTATTTTATCTTTTTTGATAAAATAATTCATTCAAATATATTATTATAGTATTACATTATAGTAGTATGATGTGATTATATAATAGTATGATTTTAATTTGAATAGTAGCATTATTATAGTAAATTCATGGTATAAAAGTAAAATGATGTGGACGAGAACAAATTGAATTTGAATTCTGATGATGTAAGCAATGATGTCATCGGAATGATGAGGTAAGCAATGATGTCATCGGAACGATGAGGTAAGTAATGATGTCATATGATCGATGATGTAAACGATAATGTCATAAGTTATGTCAAAAAGACTATTTTACCCAAATAGAAGCTCATTTCTTCATTATTTTTCACCAATTCATTCAAGCTAATAAGAGAGAAAGTATAGAGAGAATAAGACAAAAAGAAGAAGAGTATTATTTATTTATTTACACTATTATTATGAATATTATTCAATCTCCTACTAAGGTAAGGGGTATTATTCTTTCGTATTCATGAAGAAAGTTATTTCTTTCAATACTCGTAAGGGTTGTTATTCCATTCTTTATTATTCTATTAGAATAACCTGTCTACGCGGACAACCGTATGCATGGTGAAATCCTTTTGTTATTTCATTCTTTATTATTCTGTGGGAATAACATGTCTACGCAGACTACCGCATGCCCGGTGAATAACTCTTCGTATTCATTTGTTATTAAATTATGGAAATGTTCTGCCTACGCGGACTACTGCATGACAGTTGAAAATCCATTTGCAGTTTCGTATATTATTCATTTCATATTCCTAAATTTAATCTTACAATGGTAAGTATTGCTTCTATAATTCCTGAAATTAGAAGAATATCCTTGATATTTGCGCTTCATCCAGTATCTTTTCATGAAAATATTATTCTGGGCATTCTTGATAAATTTTAACCTTTTCATGTTGGAGTACTATTCACGGGGTAGTATTCCTAAAGTACTATTCACGGGGTACTATTCACCCGGGATACTATTCATGATAAAAATTGATTTCTTTTTGGTCCAAATCATTTTTGATACAATATTAATCTTGAATTTTACTCCAGAAAGCAGTATCATGTTGACAATTTGGACTTTATTGAATTCTGGATAAATTAAATTATAAATCCTTAAAATTTATCATTTGCTTTCATTTAATTGAATTCTTATATCATTGTCATCATCCTCATGTTTATATTGTTATGAAAGTCATCTTTGGCCCGTAGTGCATAGATGGACTTATGATTGGTATGATTATGACTAGGAATCATTCAGTATAATCATGACCTGTAATGTTACAAATGATGTGGTAAAAGTCCTCATTGGCCCGTAGTGCATTGATGGACAGTTGTTGAGATGAACATGACCATTGGTGATAATAATGAATATCCTTGGCCGTAGTAGTGCATGGATAATTCGATTGATGTGGATTATTTATTTATTGTGAGTCTCAAATGATAAAATTGATGATAAACCTTTTAAATCATAGAAGATAGTAGATATCATGCTCTACTTGACTCTTCTAATGGATTACTTGTTGGTTTGCAGCTATTGATCTAAACTTGATGTTTATTATATTTTATTAGTTTGTTATCTAATTGTTGAAGGCTAACGATAATTTATTTTGCATTATCTTAGTCATAATATTTCTTACTGGGCTAGTTGAGCTCACCCCTTTGCTTTCATTGTTCTCTTTAGGAAATGAGAATATAGATGGGACTAGTCGGGGAACGGAGTGATGGTCCAGATGTTTGCATTAGTAGTCCTCACTATTCTATGAAATAGTGTGATAATAAATGTATTGAGGACTTATTTTGAGTTTGAATCATCAGAAGATAATATTTGTATTAAAACTCACAGCTCATGCTATATACTTAAGTTTGTATTTGTATCCTATACCATGTATTTGGCGACTCAGAATGGTTGATGTATACCTATTTTAGGGGCGTCAAAGTTGGTATCAAAGCTTAGGGATATGATCCCAGGCTGAGATGTGAGACTAGAACTAGGAGGGGAGAGACGGGTAATTCCTTCGCTAGTATGACCTACCTAAGTTTATTTGTTACTTAATTGGTCAGTCAGAGTATAGGGATAATATGTAGCTTGTCAATTAACCCTTGTTTTGTGGCAGTATTTGAAAATGGCATCTGAAAATGTTGAGATCAGCAATGAAACACATGAGACCGTTGAGTCACCAACGATCAATACCCAGAATAATGTGATGTCAGACGAAAAAGAAATTAGAGATATCCATGTGATGAGTGAAGAATTTATAGTTGCACCCGAGCTAGTCGCAGAGGTAGCAGCTGAGAGTGAGGAAGAAGAGGAACCTACGGAGGATTTATTAGAAGAACTTTATGATCAAAATGTAGAATTGCAAAATCGTATTCATGAGTTAGAAGAGGAGGCTGAAGAACGGCAGACAGTCGTGGTGCAAAGGGATATAACAATTCAAAATTGTGTTACCCGATGTGCGATACTTGAACAGAAGCACTCTTTGTCAGAGTATAAGATATTAGAGCTGGAATCTAATAATGTTATGATCAAAGTTTTGATGAAAGAAAAAATAACTGAACGAATGAGAATAGAGGATGCATGGGTAAAATCCGCACAACGCGTTGATATTGTAGAAAAAGACGTCTGATCCAATAAGGCCAAAATAGATTAAATGGATTTCTCTTTTTGGACAGCAATTGGTAGAATCCAACATCAAGTTCAGAATTACCCTATGAAGAGCGGTCAACCCCAATTCGATATGGATCGGAGAGTAATGATTCAAATCATGGATCAGGAATGTGACGAAGCAATTAAGAGTTGAATGTCCTTTATAGCAAAGTCAAGTCCAGCTGGGATGGTGACGCCAAAGGATGTCCCAGACAATTCAAAATCGGTAGTTTAAGAGAGTGTTTTTCTTGACGAGGAACCCGAACAAAGTTATCACGGGTAAACTAATCATAAACTCTAGCAAAGTCTATACCTTATTTGATACCAGTTCTACCCAATCTTTTATTTCTCCCACTTGCGCTCAACATTTAAATTTGACTCCGGAGAAATTAGACTTTGACTTATCTGTTAAAACTCCGTTAGGAGAAATCTTTATTACATCCACTATTTATAAGTCTTCTTTGATTCAAATCGGCAACCGCACGTTACCTGTCTATCTTATCTCTTTGAAAATACTTGCATTCGATGTGATTTTAGGGATTGATTTGTTAACCACTCATCATGCTAAAATTGATTATTTTCGTAAGGTTGTTAGCTTTCATATTCCTAACCAACCTATTATGCGAATTCAAGCAAGCAAACCATTAAAGTCAATCAATGTCATCTCAAGCCATAAAGCTATTTGTTTATTGAAAAATGGATGTCAAGCTTTCGTAGCTCATATCACAGATTTAAAAAAAATACGTCAGATTTGAATGATATTTCTATTGTTAATAAATTTCCTGACGTATTCCTTGAAGAATTTCTTAGTATACCCCAAAGCGTGAAATCGAATTTTGTATCGACCTTGAACCTGATACAAACCCTCAAATATTTTTTTCACCTAAAACGAACGCATAATGCGCCAAAGACGTTGGCTCGAGCTATTGAAAGATTACGTACGACCATACCATTCAATACCATCCTGGAAAAGCAAACGTAGTAGCTGACGCGTTGAGTAGAATATCATATGCGGGAACGAGTGCAATATTGTCAATGCAAAGGCCCATTTTGTATGACTTACAAAGGATAGAGATATAGATAAAGACTCCAAGGACCCACGTGATAATGACAAATATACGAGTAGAACCGACTTTAATCGATAAAGTTAAAGCCGCTCAAGCTACAGACTCAGAGTTGATGAATGTGAAGAAGAAGGTTCAAGAGGGCGTTATTCTAGAAGCAAGAATCGATGAAGAGAGAAAATCTCAACCCTTAATTTTATTGGCCTATTTGAAATCCTCAATCAAGTAGGAACTGTGCCCTATAAACTCGCTTTACCGCCAAGTATGTCGCGTGTTCATAACGTTTTTTTTACATATCTATGTTACGTAAATATGTGGAAGACCCGAACCACATTATTGAGTTAGAACCGGATGAAATAGCGGAAGATTTAACGTATGAAGAGGTTCCTGTTAAAATCTTAGATAAGAAGGAACATATTCTACGCTCCAAGGTTATACCTCAAGTCAAAGTTTTTTGGAGAAACCACAATGTTGAGGAAATGACCTAGGAGGTATCCTCACCTCTTCGACATACCAGGTACGTACCCTAATTTTGAGGGCAAAATTTCATAAGGAGGGGAGATTGTAAGACCCCGAATTTTATGAAATGAAAGTATTCAATTTTCTTATAATTATTATTTTATTTAATAAATGGTTAAATTGATAAAAGGATTAAAACTAAGGGTGATATGTGAAAATTTTTGCAAAGTAAAGAAGGTTATTATAAAATATTTGTTTGGTCGGAGAATATTCTTTTTGTCGAGGAATATTCGTACGACGACACAATCATTGGTGGACCCCACAAATGTAATTATTATTGAGTTAGAAAAATGACAAAATTATCTTTTTATAAAAATAATAGGAAAAGTTTTATCGTTAAATTGAAATATATCCGGTAATAAAAGTACACGATGTACGCGTGGTTGCATAGTAGCACACGCAGTATTGATTATTGATGCTTACGTGAGAAGTCACTCAGTTATACTCAATTATTGCTTGATGAATTCTTTATTCAATATTTTATTTTATTGATTCAATAATTGCTACGTTGATATTTTATATTATTGATTCAATAATTGTCATTGCACAATATTTCAAATTATCAAATCAATAATTCATATTATTTGAATAATATTATTAGATAGCATTATTGACAATGTCTAGAAAAGTTCTATCGAGGGAAGTGGTTTGGTCACCTAATCAATTGCGGCATAATAGGATAAATCCTTATCGAAAGCTCTTCTTCTCGACGGGAGCGACACGGTTGTCAATATTGTAGTTCTATAATATTATTTCTAAATAATAAATTATTGATATATATATATATATATGATAAGAAAATATTTATTTAATATGGATTTAAACAGATGAATGTTTAGCATGTGACATTTGTTGAAAGTTGGTATTTTATCTTTTCCGATAAAATAATTTATTCAAATATATTAGTATAATATTACATTATAGTAGTACGATGTGATTATATAATAGTATGATTTTAATTTGAATGGTAGCATTATTATAGTAAATTCATGGTATAAAAGTAAAAGGAGGTGAAAGAGAACAAATTGAATTTGAATTCTGATGATGTAAGCAATGATGTCATCAAAACGATGAGGTAAGCAATGATGTCATCGGAACGATGAGGTAAGTAATGATGTCATATGATCGATGATGTCATAATTTATGGCGAAAAGACTATTTTACCCTTACTTTGCCAAGCCTATAAATAGAAGCTCATTTCTTCATTATTTTTCACTAATTCATTCAAGCTATTGAGAGAGAAAGTATAGAGAGAATAAGAGAGAAAGAAGGGTATTATGTTACTACACTATTGTAGTATCCAATCTCCTACTAAGGTAAGGGGTATTATTCTTTCGTATTCATGAAGAAAGTTATTTCTTTCAATACTCGTAAGGGTTGTTATTCCATTCTTTATTATTCTACTGGAATAACATGTCTACCCGGACAACCGCATGCATGGTGAAATTCTTTTGTTATTCCATTCTTTATTATTCTATGGGAATAACTTATCTACGCGGACTACCGCATGCCTGGTGAATAACCCTTCGTATTCATTTGTTATTAAATTATGGAAATGATATGTCTACGCGGACTACCGCATGAAAGTTGAAAATCCATTTGCAGTTTTGTATATTGTTCATTTCAGATTCCTAAATTTAAACTTACTATGGTAAGTATTGCTTCTATAATTCCTGAAATTAGTAGAATATCCTTGATATTTGCGCTTCATCCAGTATCTTTTCATGAAAATATTGTTCAGGGCATTCTTGATAAGTTTTAACCTTTTCATGCCGGAGTACTATTCACGAGGTATTATTCCTGAAGTACTATTCACGGGATACTATTCACTCGGGTACTATTCACCTAGAATACTATTAATGACAAAAATTAATTTCTTTTCGCTCCAAATTATTTTTGATACAATATTATTCTTGAATTTTACTCCAAAAAGCAGTATCATGTTGACAATTTGGACTTTATTGAATTCTGGATAAATTAAATTATAAATCTTTAAAATTTATCCTTTTCTTTTATTTAATTGAATTCTTATATCATTGTCATCATCCTAATGTTTATATTATTATGGAAGCAATCTTTGGCTCGTAGTGCATAGATGGACTGTTGATTAGTATGATTATGACCAGGAATCATTCGGTATAATCATGACCTTTAATGATACAAATGATGTGGTAAAAGTCCTCATTGGCCCGTAGTTCATTGATGGATAGTTTTTGAGATGAACATGACCATTGGTGATAATAATGAATATCCTTGGCCCGTAGTGTATGGATAATTCAGTGATGTGGATTATTTATTAAGCTGACTCTTAACGATAAAATTGATGATAAACCTTTTAAATCATAGAAGATAGTAGATATCATGCTCTACTTGACTCTTCTAATGGATTGTTTGTTTCACACGCAGATTAAACTTGATGTTTATTATATTTTATCAGTTTAACATTGTTGAAGGCTAACGATAATTTATTTGCATTATCTTAGTTATAATATTTCTTCATTGGGCTAGTTGAGCTCACCCTTTGCTTTCATTATTTCTCTTGAGAAAATGAGAATATATTTGGGACTAGTCGGGGAACGGAATGACGGTCCTGATGTTTGCATTAGTAGTCCTCACTATTCTGTGAAATATTGTGATATAAAATGTATTGAGGACTTATTTTGAGTTTGAATACTGTCTAGAAGATAATATTTATATTAAAACTCACTACTCATGCTATATACTTAAGTTTTTATTTGTATTTTGTACCATGTATTTGGCGACTCAGAATGAGCGATGTATACCTATTTTGGGGGTGTCACAGTCCAAGTGTACGCACTTCGAGAAAATGGGACCCGCGAGGCCCGGGGTAACCCAAGGAGCCATAGGTATATCTACGGCTATCGCAGGTTGACCTGCAGCTAACTTACACAAGTACAAAGTAGTAAATAGACAACACTTAAACCACAACATTTTTATAAAAAATATTGTGGTATTTTTTTTACAACGTTTTTTGGCAAAACGTTGTAGATATATATGAAAAAATATTATCTATTTAAAAGGGCATTTTTTTTTAGCTAGATAACATTTTTAAAAAAAAAAAATTATCTGTGTAAAAAGCACGGAGCAAAAAATGTGCTAGTGAAAACTTATAATTAAAAGATACTTTTTCTCCGTGCTTTCACAACAGCCCCGACTATCATTTTATCTGTCCTATAGGCAACTTTAATCTTTTTCTTTCCAGTTGGATTTCTTAGCCATGCTCTTTTCTTCCCATTGTTATTGGTTGTAACCCTAAAAAATTGGGCTTTCTTCTCAACTGATAAGGAATTATTTCTCTCTTTTCGGCCCCTCACATCTCAGCCCCTCTTTTCATGCGGTGGCAGTTGGGAGGAAAATGGGGAATGTGATAAGGCAGCACGTGAAGAAAGAAGCAAAAACGATAGTGGTGTTAAGTTTCGGTGGGACGGTTTTGGGCGTACGACCATCGCCGGTGGTAGCGGCGTTTAGCTCGAGGGGGCCCAATGTGGTGACGCCGTAGATCTTGAAGCCAGATGTGATTGGGCCTGGAGTAAACATCTTGGCCGAATGGTCTGAGGTTTTTGGACCCACTAGGTTGGATTCGGACAATAGAAAGATTGAGTACAACATCATGTCAGGTAACCCCTAATTCCTCCATCATCAACACACACATTCCAATTTCCATCGAAGTATTTTATTGTCACTTAAATTTGTCCGAGTAGGGCTGTAGTGAAAATTAAGGAAGTAAGGATTTCACCAAACCATGTTGGCTGCCTCAAAATTATTGGTAAACAATGGGGTATTTCTGGAATTATGTTAGTCGCAATGCAAATTCTGAAGTCTGATGCTGCTGCTGCTGCTTCTGTCTCTCTCTCTTAAATTTCTTCGCTTTGACATCGAAAACCAGGTCATGGGATGATGTATTTTCATTGAAATTGTTGGTTTCCATCTTTGATCTTCTATTCCTACAAAGGGTCTTGCTTGTTTTGTTGAGATTTGAACCAATTTAGCACTATTTTTTTCTGAGGTATGTGTTCTTGTATTTGTTTGCGTATACATATTTTTACCGTGTTTGGAATTTATGCTTGATATTCTTTGTTTCTGGATGTTTTAAATTTGTGGGTTTTATTTTCCTGTAATTTTAAACTTTGAATGAATTTGAGGTTTTATAGTCATTTTTATTATGTTATGGGTATGGTTATTGGCTGCAGTTGAAGATAAGGGCTGGTTTAGTTCTCTATAATTTGTAAAAATTTTGTTGGATAATTGTGGATCTAAGTAACATTCATTTTGAATTTAGTTTCACTCCTAATAAATTAGATCATTATTGATTCATGAAATATGAAATGGCAAACAAAAACTTAAGCTTGATAGAGCTTGTGGGATTGATTATGGTTTTGTTTCTTTCTAATGAAATTTTGGGATTTCCTTGCCTTTTTGATACATGCCCTTCTTAATGACCCTCTTTACCTGCTGCTCATTATTTCTTAAAGCTTTTTCTTTGGTTCTTGCATCATGCAAAAATCGTAAATGTACATATTCTGGTTTATTATATCTTTGGGAAACTAGAGTATTTTCATCTTCAAAATTCCCTCCTAATCCTTTGTAAATCAATGTAGAATCAGAGAAGAACAATGGGGAAAAAGTATGTGCAATCATAGAGAGAAAAGTGGAAAACTGTGAACTGTTATCATGTGAGCAAATATTTGAACAATGCAGGATTGATTATGAGATTTTTAAGGGTTTTTTTTGGTCAAATTTTGAGGTCAATCAATATGAGAGTATATAACTAGCAATGAAAAGAAAAGTTTTCTTAAGATGTTATCCTTATCTGTGTGTCAAATCAGTGCATGTATTGAAACAGCTTCCTGCACTCTATCTTTCTCTCATTATAATTATTTGTGCAAGTTATTTTAAATTTTTAAGCCACGTCTTTTTCTTGGAAATTATGTAAAAGTTTATTCAAACGGACACCAGGAGCGCTTCTCTAGTAAATGCGTATTTCTAGCCCATATTATTTGTAGTCTGATGCATCTCAAGGAGAATAGCCTGCACATTATGAAAGTACCATATTGTTAGCTTGGTTGTGGTTAATCTGCGAAGTTGCCTGTGGGTTTGAGTTATTTTTAATTTGGAAACTCTTTAGTAACTCTTTAAGGGTCTATTCTTTATTGATGGAATGTTTTTTTTGTTTCTTCTTGTTGTATAGGATGATCATATTAACATTGAATCACTAAAAATTGGTGTCGGGCATGTGGCAGCAAATACGTTAAGGCTTTTGATTGCTGGTACCCAAGCAGGTAGTTTGATTGATGTTTCTGGCCAAAACATAGAAAAACTAACGAACTCTTCAGGTGCCACTATCACTATGCTTGCTCAAACTCAGATGCTATTGTGTGCATCGGCTAGTACAAGTGAGCATGTGCTTGCTTTCATTCACCATATGAAGATCTTAACCGTGTCAAGCCTTTGAGAGAAGAAAACAGAGTTCATTTAAGTACTTATCCAAAAAAGTAATTAAAAACTGAGATTATTTCAGTTAATGGCTCACTGCTTTATCAAAAACAGAATACATGACACTCTACTCTCACGGACAATTATCTAACTCTGGAAACCACTCGAAGTCCATTCTAGGAATCATGGATATTTTTATGATCTTTATGCATCTTTATCAAATAACAATACTTCCAAATACTCTCAATTATTTTTAGCAGTTTTTTAATGGAATCATATTTTAGAAAATAGAATTCTTCCTTGGGTAGCATACTTGATATGACTTGTAGACTTGTTCAAGTTTATCCAACAAACATTTAATGTTAATAGATGACTCTTTTGGTAAAAGATGTATAAACTAAAGGAAGTTATATCATAGATAAGTATATAGAGCAAATATTTGAATAAAGAAACTGTTATCAATGTTCGAAAAAGCTAAAAGCAGTACAAAGCATTTTTCTCCGGACGAGAGTTACTTTCCATTGAGTTCATTACGTGAAGGAGCTAGTACTAATATGTCTAGTAATGATAAAATGTCTAGCATGATATTCGTTTGATGCTTTTGTCTACTTGTCTTGCAGATCAAAAATCTTGCTACTGAGGTATGCCTTGATAGAGCTATTGTTCTTGAATTACTTCGTGACCCACCTCCAAATCTACTTTTGATGAGCGCTGCTTTGCCTGATAAACCTGCTTCAACAATCTTAGACCCCAAAACCAGACAGGTGGAGAATGTTCCTTTGATGATGGCAACAGATGCAGAGAAACTAGAGGCTAAGGTGAAAGCCCCAGTTTATGTCATGCAAAGAAGTTGGTCTGCTAAAAAATGTATTAAGAAAGTACAAGTTGAAACACTTGAAAGAGTTTATAGAAGAACAAAGCGTCCCACTGTGAGTAAACTTTAATATCTGATTAGTTACAATGGCTATAGTTGTAATGTTATTTTCCTTCTTTAATATCTGATTAGTTACAATAGATAAAGTTTGTTTTTAAGGTTTAATTGATGTTGATAGGTTATGTACTAATCAGTGAAAGTGCATGCAACTTGGTTTCATGCTTTTTAGATATTGTCGACTATGCACAATTTGTGATGGGAAAAGAACAACCTCAATTACAAACACAGCAGTTGCAAGTACAGTCTGACAATGTTTCCTCTGATGCCCAGTGGTTTATTAGATTCCGAGTACTTGTATCAAGTAACAGACTGTAAGTTTCTTGGGTTACTAAAGTTTTGACCACCAAAAAAGGTTTTAATCTCTGAAGTCTAGTATATGGTTGGAGACTTCTAATGACATTTTTTGGTGGAAAGGATGTATACATTTAGGTAGTAAGTGAATTTGAGATGTAAGGATAGTTTGGTATTATTGGGATCTAAACGTATTGTATGGTATTAATATTATTTGTAATTGGTATATTTTGAATGTTTGATACAGTTTAGCTTTAAATAGACGACACCTTCTAAACGTTGTATAAATGTGTTTAAACGTTGTCTGATGTATCAAATTACAACATTTTAAGCCAGAAAATGTTGTGGAATCATAACATCTACAACGTTTTCAAGCATCCAATGATTTTTGGAAAAAAAATATACAACGTTTTTTAAGAAAAAAACGTTGTGTAATGTGTTAAACCACAATGTTTTAAAAACGTTTTATAACGGTGTCAAATAGATGACACCCTTAACCACGACGTTTCTGTAAGACCTTCTACAACGTTTTTTACGCGTTATCTATTTACTATTTTGTAGTAGTGTTAGTCTATAAATAGACCCCCCCTACTAGCTCATTTGAAAAAAAGAAGAAAATGAGAAAATTCTGTCCATTTCAGCCCTTAACCTCTTCTAGAGTGCTCCAAACTTTGATATTGTTCTTCCTAAACATTTGTAAGCTCATTCTACAGCATATCAAAATTTAACCGGTGGAAACTGAGTTTTCAAACTCCAAAAGCGGTCTGAAGTCTTCTTGTCAACACACTATAAGATATTTTCATATTTGAAGCTTTCTACTACTTTGATATATATATATATATATATATATTGAGATTCACACCGATTAGTTACGCCTGGATCATCGATCCGTGGCTTTTTCTCTTATATATATATATATATATATATATATATATATATATATATATTTACTACTTTTAAATATCTGCTTTAACTGCCTTTGCAATGTAAATCCTTAATCTATAATGGTTTAGATTTATTTAAATCTAGTTTTCTTTCTAGTTTTTATAAATATTACTCAATCATGTGAGCCTAGGAGCCACGAGGTCTAAGATTCAGCTAACAAATCTAGATCTAGTTCCCACGATGGACCCTTTTCAGTTGTGCAGTCAGCTTTTAAATTATTTATGGTGTCTGGACATCCTTGGATGACTTTAATGCCCATAAGGAGCCCGACACTGCTATATACCTTATTTTCTCAAAGATGCTTCGCATCTTGAAAATAAAATCATATCAAACCGAATACGGAATATAATGGAAGTATCAAAGGCCTCAATTATTATTGAGCATAATGGTTTGAAAACCTGTTTTCAAAACATCACTGCTATATATTGCTTAAAACTGAACTTTTATACAAATCAAACCCTTTGTATATAGGTGCAAACGAGGCATAGCATTACTTTCAAATAACTGTACATAAGCCCAATAAACACATACACACACATTCAGATTAATTAGGGAATTAAAAAGTTGCGGTAACCGTGTTTTCACGGAAGTCGGGGGGTGCCTAACACCTTCCCCCCGCTTAATCAAGCCCTTAACTATATGAATTTTGGTTTTCAAGGCCTGTTAAATAGAGTCCAACCATTGAGCCTTTGTGTAAACCTTTTCAAAATTAGTTGAGTTAGTACAACCATTTCAAATCTACCAACTGGCGACTCTAATTTTTAATTCATCGGCATTTTATGCCGGACTCTTTTCAAACTCACCTTTTCAAACAAAACTGAACAAAGTAGAGAACATAAAGGGTAAGAACAGAAAAGAGTAAAATAAAAGGAGAGACTGAGTCTGGTGGAACCAGCTCTCGGATAAAGCCCACAAATGGCCCCAAGGACAGTGATAGGGAGGAATAGAGAAGAAGGCCTTGAAACCTCAACAGTGAACGATGGCCTGGTACTCCAGATGAAGGGTCTAGTATAAGGAATGAATACTAAACCAGTTCCCCCTAGGCTGAGTAAAGTCGGGAACCTACATCAAATTACAAATCAAGATTAAGCCATTGTTCCGAAAGTGGGAAAAGGATGAACATCCAGAAAAAGCTTATATTACCTCATTAGCATGGAGATAGATAGAAGGGTGGCGTCTCAAATCCTCTAAAAGATCTGGAATCATCACATTGATAGTTATAAGCTCTCGATGCGGGGTAGTAGAAGAAGAAGGAGCGGGGTCCACAACAAGAACATCCTCATCCTCGTCACCGGCATCCGGCCTATCAACCTGGATAGGACGAATCACTGATTCAGCCAACCGACGAGGTTGTCGGGCTGGATGAGGCTGAGGGAAATCAGAAACTCTCCTCTTCACACCTGCGGAGACCCTATGAGAGCTGCTCGGTATATCTAAATACATAACCTGAACAAAATCTCCAAATCACCACAAAAAGGGTGAGGTAAGTTTCTAACTTAAAGCTTATTGAAGTTAAATCATTACATCATTACTAGTTTAAGTCCTAAATTATGCATTAAGTTAACATAAATCCATAATAGAGTTAAACTTGCATGTTCATTAAATTCGTAGGCTCATGATAAAATTTTGCCAACGTCTACTATGTAAAATGGACAATCCACATGCACATAGACATGACTAGGTGGTTATTTAGTAGCACACTGACCCAATATCAAAGATATAGATATTAAATATTAAAAGTAAATCACAATGGCAGCCAAATTGCCATGTGCATTTTTTTGAAAAACCCGTGCTCTTTTATCCTCAAATAGGATAAATAAACTAGCAAAAAAGGTGCCAAATGACTGTCTCAGTTTTTTCACATCAATACATTCAGCATCATAAAATATGAGCATTTACCAAGTTTAATAATTTTATCAAGTCATATAAGCATGCATATTCGTTATATTGTGTTTAGAAGCATTTTATATGAAATCTAACATTCTAATGGTCAAAGCTTGAAAATAAAAGATGTATACATTATCGGAGTTGCGTAGAACGATTGAGCATAAAAGGCTTGAAACGGAGTTCCCTGAAGTTGAAAAGTCAAATCAGGAAAAAAGATTCTACGCGATTGAGCATAAAAGGCCTGAAACCCTGAATTCAGGTACAAAACATCTGATAAAAAAAATCTTCATGTAAGTCATTGGTATTAACCCTAATGTGGGGTTTAGAAGGCCAATGATAGAAAATCTTCATGTAAGTCATTAGTATTAACTCTCTTTGTTGACTAAGTCGCGAGCGAGCAATATCCTGCATATTAAAAGAATAAAATGCACTAAAAGCTTGGCGTCTCAGTCGTCAGGATTAGTACACTGGTGTGAATAAGGCATTTCGAGTAAAAGTCTATGAAATTGAATGACTTATGAAATCGCAAGGAAATTTTAAAACATCCATGGTCATTATTCATGGGTAGGATTAGATTTAAAAGGCTTACCTCCCTTTATCAGAGATATTCCATCTTTGCTCTAGACGTTCTTCTTCGTAGACTTGATTTCATATGACACGTGCACTATGAGTGACGCAACTCATAGTAGGGGTTTCATTTCCATGATTTACAAATTTTATTTATTTTTTCTTTCACTTAACTTGTCTCATTTTCTTAGGCTATTCAGAGTTACCCATTTAACGAGTTTTGAAGCAATGACTCCTAAACCAAATGGCTTTAGGGTACTAGGTGTTAAAACACCCCTTTCAGGTTTACTTGCTCAAGTAACAAAGGCCACGCTTTGAGATAATTCAGGTAGTCACTCTATTTGCTTCTTCGCCTAAGCTTGTGTAAGATTCATTTTCTTAGGCTTAAATTACCAAGTATCGAGCATTAGGCCGGTGACCCCCAAACCATATGGTTTTAGGGCACCATGTGTGAAGACACCCCTCATGGCTTAATTACTCGAGTAACCTAGACCACAATTCGGATCTACTCAGGTCTTGCCTTTTCTTTTTTCAATGGTCTTTTTCTTAGGCGCTAAGCTACCCATGTAACGAGCGTTAGGCCGATGACTCCCAAATGAGATAGTTTTAGGGCACTAGGTGTAAAGACACCCCTATGGCTTAATAACTCAGAAACCTAGGCCACGATTTGAGACATTAGGCTGGAGACTTATCTTTTATCTTTTCATTAATTGCCATTATTTTTGCCATAGCTTCATACCCCACAAATAAGAGTCAGGGCAATCGCA
The DNA here is from genome assembly GCA_020205605.1 of Panax ginseng. Taxonomy (NCBI): domain Eukaryota; kingdom Viridiplantae; phylum Streptophyta; class Magnoliopsida; order Apiales; family Araliaceae; genus Panax; species Panax ginseng. The sequence goes on along the minus strand of CM035129.1, from coordinate 85,954,953 downwards.
AAGTGTAGACATGCATATGAGGTCAAGTCTGTTCCAAAAGCACTTTGAACTAGGGTGTCGTGCCTAATCAAAAGGGTTGAATAGTATTAATTCTCTGATCATTCCCGTATTTTTCTCCACGGACGCTAATCAGAATTAATCTCATTCATAACAAGTTAAGCAAAAGTTTTTTCTTTTAAAACCTTTTTTCTAAGAATACTTAACATGTATGTTATTGCTAATGCATGTAAATTGAAACTGAAATCACATAAAGAGATGAAAGAGTCATTCCTCACATATGGATTATTTATTCTGAGAAAAGTATGATTGGAAAAGACCACATGATCATACCGGATCACCAAGGAGATGATATGAGGGAAGCTCTGATGATGATGGACCATGCTGATGATGCCAACTTGTGCATTTTCCTTTTTAGGATGGTCGATGAATGCCCCAGTGTTAAGTTGTCACTATTTCTGACATTGCCCCAATCTTGTTTGATGTAAGGGTCCCAATATCGGGTTGTTATTGATTCTGAAATTGCCTCAGTCTTGCTTGTTGTATGGGGTAGTTTCTTTGACAGATGGGTTGATAAGATGTCAAGATCGTAAAAGTATTTTACCTTTGAACCCATATGGTGAACATGTAGTGGATTTGGCTTTAATGCTTGGTTTGCCCCAATCCTTGTTTTTGACTTGTAGGTGCAATTGGCTTTGCTAATTTTCTTCTTCTAATTTGATGAAGGCTTCAGATGGAGGGTGTCAGCTCTTTAAAGTTCATTGCTGATGATCATGTTTGATATATCGCCGTGTTATTTTTCAACTTTGATGATTGATGTCGAGAGGCATTCGGACTCCACCAAATTGGCCCTAAGATCTTAGATTGGTTGGTGATGACTTCACCCGATTTTGATTTGATCTACAAGGTTTGATTTGTGGTCTTGATCTAGGGGAACAGGTCATCAGGTATGAGATAGACATTGCCACGACGGTTGGCCATGTACTGCTTATGTAAAAGGAGATCAAGTTTTCTCGCACTTCAGGAGTGATGAGTTGTTAATGAGTTGCATCTTATGATGATGGCCATTTTATCCCTGTTACTGGTTTTCTTGATGTATAGATGTCTCTTCCTTTTTGGGACTTGTGCCAAATTTGATGAAATGACATTGAGGTGCTATTGGGTCTTTTCAACATGGGTCGCTGGCTTTAAGGGTTTTTCTTGGGTGTAGGCTTTTTGATTTGGTGTCTTGAGACTAGTCTTTGGATTTATAATTGGGTTGGATTTTGGGTTGAGAAGTAGAGTGTTTGAATTTTTTTTCTTTTAAGGGTTAGACCACACCATAGATGACTGACTATGTGCTCCTAGAGTTGAGGGAGATCAGGTCATTCATAGTTCAGGCTTGGCCTAAACAATTGAAAAGTGTTTATTTGGGTTTGAGCTTAGTTTGAGGGGTTTTTGGATTGACAACACCATAGATGGCTGCTTACGTACTCCCGTGGATGAGAGATCAAGTTATTCATAGTTCAAGCTTGGCCTGATTGGTTTTGAGTTTGAGCTTGGTTTGAGGGGTTTTTGGATTTTTGGTTTGATTTGAAGGGTTTTCTGGAATTGTTTTTATGGTTTGACCGCATCATAGATGGTTGCCTACGTACTCCCACTGATGAGGGGACATTAGGTCTTTCGTAGTTCAGGCTTGGTCGAGACCTAACTGGCTTGATTTTTGATTTTTAATTTTTAATTTTTTTTTTGATATTTACATGTATGGAAAATAAAAGGCATAACGCTAAGAAAGTGATAACGTCCCAACATCTCCTGGAACTCGCATCTTTCCTTTGGATCAACATCTTTCTGGCTAGCTGAGGCTTGATAGTCTAGTTGTCGGTGGTTATATTGCCTTCGAGGCTCGTGATAGAGGTTACCTCCTAGTTCTGAATATCTTCAATCATGGTCATAACTTGATCATCTCCTGAATTAGCATATCCCTTAAGGAGGCTCAAACTGGACTCGTCGCCAAAAGGGATGAACTCTAGATTCCTCTATGGGTTGGCTTCCCTGACAACTTCACTACCTTTTCTTCATCTATTCCTTCACCTTTCTCATAGGCTTGAGAGGATTTAACTATGAAATCTCTCTCGAATTGTTGTTGTATTTCTCGAAAGGAACTTTCCTTTTTTGGATTCTTCCACATTGGGAAGGATTAGTATTTCCTCCTCATCATATAGGAGGGTAGAATTAGGAATGTGGTTGTTAACTTTTGGCAACAGAATGTTTGACCGTTGTAGAGGAATTTTGTAAGACCCCAACTTTTATGAATAAAGATGAATTTTCTATAATTATCATTTTTGAATATTATGGAATGAATTTGATATAATGTTATAGTTGTGGGTAATATTTATAAATTTTGCAAAGTACGCAAGTTGTTATATAATATTCGATTGATCGGGGAATATTCGTTTTAACAGAGAATATTTGTACGACGACACAATCATTGGTGGACCCCACAACGGAATTATTATTGGATTGAGAAAACAACAAAAATATTTTATGAAAATAACGGCGGAAGTTTTATCGTTAAATGTTGGAACACCCGATGTTAAAAGTACAGGAATACGCGTGGTTGCATAGTATCACACTGTATTGATTATTCATGCTTACGTGAGAAGTCACTCAGTTTTGTTCAATTATTGCTTCAGTAATTGTTGCATAGTATCTCACGTTAATTGATTCAATTATTGTCAATATTTTTTATATTATTAAATCAATAATTGAGATGACAGAGTTATTAATATTATTATTTGCAATATTAACGATGTCTAGAAGTTCTGCCAAGGGGAGGTTTGGTCACCTAATTGCGCTTATAGGGAGAAATCCTTATAGGAAAGCCCCCTCTTTCCTGGGAACGACCTGGTCGATTAATAATGTGAATTATAATAATGATGATGAAGTTTTGTTTTATTAGTATTATTAATGTAATAAAACAAAAAATCTTTTTATATAAAACAGAATACTTTTATAAAGTTATTCATTTTATTAGACAATAATTAGAATATATTATATTCTATTATGCATAGTGTTTGCATAGTGCCTGCATAGTGTTTGCATTGTAAAATCTTTTATATAAAACATAATACTTTTATAAAGTTATTCGTTTTATTAGATTATAAATAGAATATATTATATTTTATTGTAAACTAATACGGACCGTCTAGCTTAAAAAAGTAAATCAATCGGGATAATTCGAGAATTAGTTATTATTCAATCCATTCTTCTATAAATAGAAGCTCATTCCTTCATTATTTCTTACGAATTCACCTGAAACTCTAGAGAGAGAAACTATAGAGAGAATTATTCTTCTATAATCTTGAGCGTATTTATTTAGAGTTTAAGAAAGCTTTGAGCGTAGTGCAAGTTTCTTCAAGTATATCCCCACCCCTACCCATCGGAGTACTCTTCTTTATAAGGTAAGAGATATTATTTGTTGTACTCGTAAGGGGTATTATTTCTTTCGTATTCATGAAGAGAACTTTTGTTATTCTATTCTTTATTATTACGTTGGAATAACTCAGATATCGCTGAGCTACCTATACTTGGTGAAATTCTTACATTATTCCATTCTTTATCATTATGTTGGAATAACTCCGTCTGTCAAGTACCGCATACATGGTGAAATTCTTACATTATTCCATTCTTTATCATTACATTGGAATATCCGTCTTGATTGCATATTACATGACGACCGGTTCCATTAATTATTTATTCGTTGGAATAACTTTATGCATGCGATCTATCGCATGCATGGTGATTTCATTGTTATTCCATTCTTTATTATTCGTTGGAATATCACGATTGCAATTTAATTTCACCGACCGGTTCCGTTATTTATTATTCTATTGGAATAAAATGTCTGCAAGGCTATCATCGTATGCATGGTGATTTACATTATTATTCCATTCTTTATTATTACATTGGAATATCATATGGCGGTGCTAATTTACTTTGACACTTTGGTTCCGTTATTTATTATTTTGTTGGAATAACTTTCGTGCATGCGGTCTATCACATGCCTGGTGATTTCTTTTGTTATTCAATTCTTTATTATACTCAGTTAGTTAAAGTTTTGACTTCTATACTCCATGAAATTAGTGGAATATCTTTGATATTTGCGCTTCATCCAGTATATTTTCATGAAAATATTCTTCTGAGCATTCTTGAATTTTACTCTACAAAGAAGTATCATGTTGACAATTTGGACGTTATTAGTTCCTGGACTGGGTATGATTATGACCAGGGATTAATCGGTATAATCATGACCGTAATGTTACAAATAATGTGGTAAAAGTCCTCATTGGCCCGTAGTGCATTGATGGACAGTTATTGGCATGATCATAACCATTGATGAATACACGAATATCCTAGGCCCGTAGTGCATGGATAATTTGTGGTCGTGATACTAATGAATATCCTTGGGCAGAAGTAGTGCGGGGATGATGTGGATTATTTATTAAAATTTGAGTCCCGGTGATAAAAGTGATGAAAACCTTTTAAATCATAAAAGATAGTAGATTTTATTCTCTACTTGACTCTTTTAATGGATTGCTTGTTCCACTGCAGTTAAACTTGATGTTTGTTATATTGTATCAGTTTAACACTGTTGAAGGCTAACGATAATTTATTCCTGTATATCTTAGTCATAATATTTTTTACTGGGCTAGTTGAGCTCACCTTTTTACTTTTATTGTTCTCTTCAAGAAATGAGAACGTAGCAGGGATTAGTCGGGGAACGGAGTGACGGTCCAGATAATAGCATTAGTAGTCCTCACTATTCTGTTAAATATTGTGATAATAAATGTAATGAGGACTCAATTGAGTGTGGATATTGTCTAGATGACAATATTTGTATTAAAACTCATAGCATATGTATTATAGTATATTACACGATGGTTGTATAATTAAGTTTGTATTTGTATTCTGTACCATGTATTTGGCGACTTAAAATAGATGATGAATACATATTTTGGGGGCGTCACAAATTTCCTTAGGGGATTGTCTTGTTTCCTCTGCCACTCCCTGCATTACGACCAGTCCACCTTGGCTCTACCCGGATTGGTGCTCATAGCCATCACCTCCTTTGAACTACATGTCTCAAGTGAACATCTTAAGCTCTTTATTTCCCTTTAACCTTTCCTGGTCATGGGGATTTCTATCTTTAGCTCCCCATTTTCAATGAGATCATGAATTTTATGCTTTATAAACCAACATTCCTCAGTTACATGTCCAGGTGAGTTAGAATGGTAGAGACATTTATTGGTGGAATCATAACTTTTCATCTCGGGATTTACAAGAAGCAGCTACTCAGGAATCTTTCTTTTGCTTATCAGAAAGTGTAGCATCTCTTCATTTGATTTGGTCATAGGGGTGAATTTTTGGTCTCTTTTAGAGGTTGTTTGATCTTTCTTCTTTGTGAATTCGCATTCCCCCGAGTGATTTTTCCGCTGGCAAGATCTTCTAGTAATTTTATCATTCCATTTTTCCTGTCCTTTCAGCCTGCTTTGATCTCTTCAGTCAGCTGGATTATTTTGGAGGGAGATAGGCTTACATTCTGGCTAACCTCTTTTTTCTTTTGGCTTTCTGATAATTGAGTGAAAAGTTGCCTTGTAGCCTGATGTTGATGCACTATCAGACTAGCCAACAGAGTTACTTGATGCTGGATCGTCTCTAATTTTTGACTTACTATCATATAGTCCTCCGAATTTTCAAACTCTAGGACATTTGTTCTGCTCCTTTGAGGGAACTCCTCCATCCTACGTATGTACTTATGATTTGGATGCATCTCAGCGCTCCCTGGCCCGATCATGTTCACTCCCTCCGTATCATGCTATAACGGAAGGTTGGTGTTGACATTTTGTTGGTCAGGTCGTTGGACCATAATACTGCCACTTTCAATCAGATTTTTGATTTTATGCTTTAAGGACCAACAATCTTCTGTATCGTGTCCTGAAGACCCTAAATAGTAAGCACATCTCTGGCTTGGATCATATCTTTTACTTTTTGGATCAAGAAGTGGAGCCAATTTAGTAATTTTCCTCTGATTGATTAATAACTCCAATATGTTTTCAAGGGAATCGCCCAGTAGAGTGAAAACCCGATTTTCTGTTCTTTCAAATTTTCTCTTTATGTCTTGGCTTTGGTTGAATGCAACATGTTGTTGAAATGGCATATTGCCTTGCTTCTTCCAAATGGGGGACTATAGGTTGGTCTCCTAGCTTGCATTACACTAGTTAGAGAAGATGTCCACAATATCACTAGAGGCTCATTTAGTAAATCGAACCGAACAAATTTTATTGTGGTGTAGTGTAGTAGTATATATTGATATTTATAGTTATATAAGTCAAAATATTAGTTTAACAAGATTTTCTCACACTGGTCATATGAGAGAATTGATATTTTTATAAGCATATTTGATATTTTTACATATGTTTTTGACTTGTCGTTATAGTTAGATTGTAAAATATGTATGTTTTAGTGATATTGGTATAAACCTACATCCCACATAGGAGAGAAATAAAACTTCTCAACTTTATATAATAGGACTCCTTACTAACAGTAAGAGACAAAAGGAGAAGTATAAAATAAAATTAAGCGAAACACACTCGCGTGTGCGACATGGCACCGTTCGAGTTGCACTTAGCCATGTGCTAGATCGGATGACCAAGATTAAGTTTTTATTGTATCTGATCAAGTGAGATACACCTGATAGGTTTTTTATTATTCCAATACCCATATTCTGGGAATAACTGTTTTTTAAAATTTATAAATAGAGAGTTCTGGCAGAAAAATTATTCATTCATTTTTTCTCCAATTTTCTGTTTTCCAAATTAATAAGTCTCACAGTATTTTCTAAATAAAAATCTTCATTTTTGCTATCTGCATATTTTGTTGGCTTTGCTGTATCCTGTAAGTGAATTGCTTGTAATTCGATAGCAAACTCAAATCGAGCGGGGGCAATTATCACTTTAAAGATGGTTTTTACGCGCCTCAAAAACCAAATCATTTTTCATTTTACATACTATCGTTCTAACACTTGTGGCCGATTGATAAAATGATAAAATATTTTTGAATTTAAAATAATTTATTATCATTGTGTTTACTCATCAAACAAATTCACCTTTATTTGGGGAGTTGATATTTTCACTGTAAAAGTCTCATTTTCAGCTTAAATGATACAATACACAGTTGTATCGTGTGTTTCAAAATTGTACATTGCACTTGAAACGGTACATTTTGTTGGAAATATTGGAAATATATAAGAGGGGATGTTAGTTTTTATACTTTGTAATTTTAATGATGATAATATGCTATAGATTATAAGTTATTAAATGGGCTGAATTGATTTTATAATGGTTTATTAAAAATAATATATAGGAAATATGTTTATACATGTTTGTTATTTATGGATTGAATGGATTATATTTTTGGTTGTCTTTTAATAAAAGATATGGCAGACATAATTTATGCCGAAAATCTTTTTGAATAACAAACTTTGTCAATTGAAGCATAATATACTTAGAAGTTTGTTTGTATTTTAAATTGTCATCCTTTAAGAAAACTGATATAGCTAGAAAGTATCTTGTTTAGTATCTAAAATAGATGAAATTTCAGGAGCAGAATCTGACATACCAGAACATGAACTAGAATAGAAAATGACCAATGACAGTCTTCCAAGAACAACAAGAACATTGAAAAATCATCCTCAACCTCAACATTATAATAACCACAAGAAGTGTGACACCCCCCAAATTCAGATACATCTATCTCGAATCTAGTGCTTCACGTTCTAATATACTAATAACTTGAACAACGGAATAACAGAATAATTTACATTGATTTAATATAAATATTCTCATCCCAAGGCTCGCAACCATTACTAACATATTACACAACTTAATCCAATTATAACTTATTACATAATACTAATTAAGTCTTAATACAACATAATAATTAAAGTTCTAATATAAAAGAACAAACTACTCCTTAGCCTTGCCCTTTCCTTTATCCTTGCCTGATGTTTCACCACACTCTGCCTTAACTGAAAAGTTTAAAGAAGCAAGAATGAGCAAACAAATTTCCCAGCAAGTAATATAACAATAATGGTGAATAGACATAAATATCAAGATAATAATCTCAAAGGTATAATGATAAAAGATAGCTCGAAGGTTTAATGAATAATGTTGTAAACAAAGAAATTTCAATAGTTCAAAATATGTCCTATGAATTGTAAACAGAAAGTCATTATAGACCGAAGTATTATCAAAAGAATTCAAAGGTTTCATCATTTTCCAATAGATAAGATTTTAATACTGTGTAGTCACTATGAACCAATAACTCCTGCTAAAATTAACAGTATTTTACTGATAATCCAATAAACAAGTACAATATGTGATCAGCCTAAAGTACCCTGCGTTATACCTAACATTTAAACATGTTGTTCACGCGTGTGTTAGTTTCCCAACATAATATATATCCCCTTTTATGAGGGTTGTTCATCTTAGTAGATTATAAGACTTCTGCACCAAAGCAATTGGTTTGGATCGCTTTCTAACACATGATATTGGTCTAGCCGAATCAAATGACATAGACACCTTTTTTAATGCATTTAGGAATAATTTATAAGTTCAATATTTTCAACATGATTCTAAGAATATAATTCTGATTTAAATCAAGCTTCAGAATATGAATGATAATTTATATAGCACAAGAATCATTCTAGCAATTATTTACTCGTACGATTGTACAAGTTTAGGTACTTGCCTTTCGCGTTGATTACCAACTTATAGCTTTAATGTCACTCCAATATCCTATTATCATAATTATGTATATATACACGATCATTAGTTATACAAGCTCGATACTTAAACCAATAATCCTACACAGTTATATACATATAATCAATCACGCATATCATATACACACATTCATTCATATATTTGATATACTATCACACCACATAATTGCATTTTTACTCTTGCTTTTGTCTTTAAAAGTTTTACCTAGAAACTTTATAGAAACATGTTCAATTTTAATTCTGTATTAACATCACATTTTGACTACTTAAAACACAACTTTAATTACGTGTTATAGCTTAGGACATATACATGCTACAAGGTTCAGACTAAAGTTTGAAAAATCGATCAAGACTGGCATGTAGAATAGCAGCTACCGCTTCCCCCGATCGAAGCGTAATTGAGCTTTTCATTCCACAGATTAATCTTAGAATACCATGACACTGATACATATCATATACGCATGTTAAGAGGTCTTGGACTAGGTTTGATGTTTCTTGTGTTTATTTTAAGTTTATTTTCCCATGTTATGGTTTTCACTTTAAAATTTCTATCTAACAAAGCTAATTAGTTTCATGTAACAAAGAACTATCTAGGATAACTATTAAATCACATAACGAGGCTAATAAATCTTTAACAGACATGCTCAAGACATTCAACTCATGTACTCAAAGTTAACATAGCTTTATTCTTGAAATTTATTGTAAATCGTGCTTGAGTAATTCATTTCGTGCCTAACTAGATGAGTGTACATATTACTCGTGTTCAGAGGTATAAAGAGTGCTAGCCTGTTATCTCATAAGGTCAGAATGCAACCCACTTAGTGCTTATAAATATTTGTTTTCAAAACTTAAGTTTTATTTCAAAACATATACTAAACCAAGCCAAGCAACCTATTATATAAAAATCAAATTGAAACCAAATTTCATACCCATTTGTACACATAACTAAACCATATACACATACTGAAAAAACAGTCAGAACTCAAAGGACACAAGGCTCATTAATTTTTATTTTTAAAGCTCCTATGTTTTCTTGAAAAATCGATACTAAACCATGCTAAAGTAATATTGCAAGCACTAAAACTTGAATCATCATATCATACCTATTTATGCACCTAACTAAGTTATACTCATATGCTCAGAACATCAGAAACAATAAAAAATCATTTTCAAGGATCAGAAGTGTATGGCATCGCTACCTGGTTTATACTTTAAGTGGCAGTAGCACGCCTATTTAGGAGATGTGTCCAGCACAGCACTGTTTTTTGCAAAATCTAGACATCACCACATATATACTTTCAATACAGCATGCTCAGACCAACCACCTTGACTCCATAACATACATATATCTCAGACAACATAATGGCATCAGTTCACAAATCAATTAATAATTAATTCATGAAATCTCTAAGAATTAATCAAACTCACAAAATTATACATTCCTACATTATAATCACATAATTGATAAGTCAGTTTTATACGTATTTATCCGATATCACTTACTTGAATTTGTTGTTTAAACTTGTGTGTTATAGTTACTTTTCATTCATATTACTTCTATCTATTTTGTAGGTTGCATACTTGGGAGCTGGCTTGGTAGCATTTGAGGACAAACTGGATGTATTGAGAGCTTAATGAGATCAAGTATTGAGGAGATGACAAGTGAAGTGAAGTAATAGCAGCAGAAGCAGGAAACCAAAACTAAAGTGATGCGCGGTCACGCCTTAAATGGCTTATGGTGCAGCGCTGCCACGCTATTCCTTAGTCTCAGAAACTCTACAAATAGTAGCACGCCTAATTTGACCTCATGAGTCGCACTCTGCAAGACCTGGCCCTTGTCTACTAGAAAGTTTGACTTCTTATTTAATCTGACCAATTGGACTAAAACTTGGGCAAGGGGCCAGACGAACTTTAGCCAATATTTAAGCATATTAAAGATTATGTAAGATATCTAAGACTCAGTAAATCCCTTTGGGGATAAATCCATCTTGTATATTCCTTCTTTCTTAGATTAGATTAGATTAGATTACAAAACCCTAGATTATATTAGATCTGAAGATTGAAGCTCTTGAAAATCATTGGAGATTCACATTAGAAGCAAGGGAATTTAGATTTGCTTACCTCAAACCCTAAATTCTCTTCTTATCTCTTTGTATCTTTCAATGTTTATGCTATTGTGGATCATGGATTCTAGCTCAATAATGAGCTAAGCTCTATTTTGGGATTACAATGAATCTTATTGACTAGTTTATTTTGATATTCTTCCTTGTTAGTTTTATTTATTTTTATTTGATTTTCTATTATGATTTGTGATTAATTTTTTAATTGACTGGCCATATATCCATTACAGTGATAATCCATAGGAAATTGAGAAATGAATTATGGGTTTAGATCTGGTCATAATAGCATGTGTGACGCCCCCAAAATAGGTCCAACCCATCCAACCTATTCTGAGTCGCCAAATACATGGTACAGAAAACAACTACAACTCTATTATTACAATTGTCGTGCAAAATACGACATCACATATACTGTGTAATGACCCAAAAATTCGGATTTTCTAGAAATTAAGTTTAAAGAATTAGTTATTAATAAAATGAATTTTTATTAATAACATTATGTGCTATGTGTTTATTAATCGTTCTAGAACCCAGGATGATTATAAGTCGGGATAATTTTCGCTATGAGCTAGATTGAACGAGTAAGAATTTTCAAAACAAAAATCCGAGAACAAAAATATTTCTGGGGAAAAAGACAAAATAGGCACTATTCACCCGACGAAACCTAAGGGTTAGGGTTTGAATAACCTAAGCCTTTCCGTGAGTTCGGTATGTCAAAATGACATTCCGTTGAAAGATTTGACGATAAAATATTGCAAAAATTTAAATAAACCGATAAAAGTTTTTCTCAAAAAAAGTGCTGTAATCAGACGAAATAAAAACGACGAAAAGTACTGTATGTACTTTTCATTCGTTTAGCTATGTTAGGGGAAAACGTGAAGGAAAACGCTTAACACCAAAAAGTATTTTTCAGTTTTTCAGAAATCCAAAGAATACGTAAAAGTTAATCGGTAAAGGAAAGGGAAAAATCCAAAAATATTTGAATTCCGAGAATCGCAGTTTTTAAAATTGTCGGACGAAAACTCAAAAGACAGAACCACAAAACATAAAGGCTAAGTAGACTTAAGGGCTAAGTTAAATTAACACTTAAGTCATGAATAGTAAGGAGGTGTGAATAGTAAGGAGGTTGAGGGGTGAAATGACTAAAATACCCCTAGCCTTGGTTTTCTATAAATAGGAAGCTTATTTCATTTATTTGGAATTTTGAAAATTGTTCAAAATTTGAGAGAGAGAGAGAGAGATTTCGGATGAGGGAGAAGAGGAAAAGGAGGAGGAAAAGTTGCTCGTGAGCAAACTTTGTCCGACGGAAAGAGATCTAAGGAGAAAGGTAATTCAAAACCTAGTCTCTTAGAAATTTTCTTTAGTTTCTATGTTTAAAAACATAAATTAATGAGAATAAGGAGTAAATGATATTAAGAATGATTTTATTTGGTTGAAATCATAAGAAAAGAAGAAATAAGAAATAAGAAGTTTAGTTTGTAAATTTCTTAAGGAAGTGTTCGATTCGTAATGAATTAGAACGATCCAAGTGGATTATATAAATGAGTAGATGAAATAAGTAAGGAATGATGTTATATAACATCAAATTCCAATAAAAAGTGAAATCGTAATCCAAAATATCGATTAAAATGAAGAACAAATGAAGAACACGAAGAACACGCGAAGAACACGAAGAACGTTGTTGATGGACAAATTTAAAACCATCTTAGGATAATTGTTGTTGATGGACAAGTTTAAAACCATTGCATAAAAGTTAGATGCATATTTCTTGGTTAGGAACGGTAGAAACGTTCGTGAAGAACAGATTAAAACTGAGCTATAACAAAGTTATGGCAAAAATTTTGTAAAAGACAAACGAGAATTAGAAAGTTAGTAAATGAACCTGAACGTGTAGGGTTTCATAAGAATGTTAGACAACATAGAAAACATGAGTCATAGACTCAAGAATGAATGAATTCCGAGTTCGGGTGACCGAATTACGGACGAACGAACAAAGAACGTTAAAAATGTAAAACGAACAAGGGTGAAGATTAAGCCAATCGAATGGCACATTAATGGATTCAGAACGAAGCTCTATCTAAGGGGTATTGAAGTACATAAGATAAGGAAGAGAATGGCTTTGGAATGACCTCGTTCTGAGTTATAACGAAGGAGTTATGAGATCGGGAAGTAACGTCTCAAAATGAAGTTAACACTTAGAAGAAATTTTCAAGAATTAGTGCTTGGCGCCCCGGCGCCAACCATAACTTGTAAGGTGGTGCTGCAGCACTAAAACAAGGAGCCGGGTACTGCAAACTCATGCCACGGCATGAGAGATAGAAGGGAGAGTGGCGCCGCAGCGCCAGTGTAGGGAAAAAGCCAGAGAAGAGCTTTTAACTGCTCAGCTCTTGGGGGAAATGTAAGGAAAGATAAAGAACATAATGTTCAACTAATGTAACACTTAATCAAGTGATTTAAACATATAATGAAGGTTGAATGGAAAGATTAAACGAGATTAAAAGATAAAGAATGTAGAAGCGGGTTACGGAACCGATATCCGGGAACCGTAGTCGTGATAAACAAACGTGGGGGATTGCTATGATTGTGATTCCCTAGACGTTGGGGAACGAGGGTAATGAATAACATTTCGATGTTATTACATGATAGTGAGAGATAAGTGTAAAGCGTATAGACCCGTAAACGCAACGTACTTGTAATAAATGATCGATCAGTAGCATACAATGAATAGTATGATAAACCCGACATTAAGAAAGAATAATGAACATGGGGTTCATGGGATGGATAATGATCGAAAGAGATTAAAACCTTGAGTAAAGGTTGAATGAGAGGTTAAGAGACGAGCAACGTGAATGTTGAATACGTAAATGATCCTCGTGAATCGTATTCGCGCCGGACGAACATTCTAAGTATACCTTGGTTATATGACCTAGACGTTGACAAAGGTAGTAAGTAAGATATGAATTATCGAGAAAGCCGTAATGAACGGTAATAAGAGTAATAAAAGCCGAAGGTGAGTCTTATAAGAATGAATCCTGAGGAATGGCATTTAGTTGCAAAAAAGCCGTAAGGAATAAGAAATTGATTTAACGATCATTAAGTTAATGGTGAAGATAAGTTACGATAAGTTTAGGTTGTGGTACAATCGTAACCTTTGATGGTTGACATATGGGAGCTGGGCTAAAAAATTCCTTCAGAGAGCGAAGGTATATATAAAACTAGCAACCGATCTAACTCACTGTGATGGCAGTGTAGATGAGACAGAAACTTGTTTGTTGGTTGTTTGTGGGAAACCACTCGGAGTACCATATGGACTACTAGCAGAGAAGCGATGTGTGCTGAGTCCTAGAGAAGTTATAAGAAGAAGATAAGAATGTAAAACATCAAAGATGATGAATGTATAAGTAAGACATCTCCGTATGTTATGAAGCCGTAGAACGGTAATGAAAGTGGTCGCGTAAACTTAGGTTGCAAGAACGCGAACCCTAAGAAGTAAAGTTAAGCAAACTAATGCATAAGTCAAATATACATGACTAATTAGTGTATGTGTTGTTTTTCTTATGTGCTACATAGGAACTGGAATGAGCAGTTCAGCGTAAGCTGTAGCTGTGCGTAAGTCAAGTTTCCTAACTTCATTCATATTCTAAATGAATGCTAGTTTCTTAAGCTTCTCAGATGTTGAAATTGAGAAGTTCTGTCTATGTGCGAATGTGTGATATTTGTACAAGGTGGTAAAACATATGAGGCCTTGAGCCACAATGTTAACACTTCGGTGTTTCTATGATATGAACTGTTCTATGATTGAGCTTTTCAATAAGAGAATGCTCTATTCATACATGATCCGTTATTGCTAAGTCTGTGCTAATGATTCTAGCCAGACAAAATGTGTATAAAAAAGGTAGAAGAATGAAAGTATTTTAAAATGAAAGTGAATATTGTTTTAAAATGATAGGAATCGAGATTATTCCTATTATTCAAGCTACTTCATAACCTTTGTTCGGTTATTGAAGTCTTAAAAGAATGTTTGAATTCTTGAAGATGTTTGTTCAACTGTGATGACTTGCTGGGCAATTGAATGCTCACACTTGCTTTAAATGAAAAACATTTTCAGCGAACGATGTTAGGAGAACTTAAGGATCTCATAAAGATCAAACCGACGGTATACAGATGAAGTGCCATTCAGAATGGGAATGAGCGAAAAGATCAAGTGAAGAATTGTAATATAGAAAGATGAAATTGAACTATATACTAGTTTAAGAAACTGTTATGTATCCTTAGTGGCGGATAAAAATCGCTCTTGTAAGATGAAATGAATAATGTATTTAACATTATTTGTAATGAAAAAGGTTATAAGGTTTTTAGAACCTGGTATTTGAGAGTGTATGTTGTTATATCTCAGTATATAATGATGTATGTTTGGAAGAAGATGGGATCGTGACGTACGGAATCCGGATGTGAAAATAGACCGGATTTTGGGGCCAGATTGGTATCAGAGCTGATGGGTTATAAATCTTAGGTAAGAGTATCTAAGACTATAATTGTAGAGAGAAGGATAAGAAGATCAACACGTGATCATAGTAAATCGTAGTAACAGATGAGTTGTTAAACAATGAATGATTTATAGTACTACGAAGTAGTACGGGAAGAAGAACTCAGATTGAGTTGTGAAGGATAGTATATAAATTAAAAAAAATTCATATTTGGTAAAGAGAAAATTTAGAAGTTATAAAATTTCAATTGAGGACTCATGTGATAGCTGAGTTGTGTGAACCTTTGTTATGGGCAGAGGTTTGTGCTTGGTGTAACAACTGCTTAGCTTATTACAGTGATAATCATTGGAATTGGTCGCGCTGTCAAGATGTATATGACGAGAAGGTGAATCTTTTCTCATGTATATACTTGGTAGGTAGAGAACGATAAGGTAGGTGCGAGTTCTTGAAACTCATACTGATATGGTAGGTTTTTGAACTTCTCAGCAAATGGACACTTATGGTCTGTCTGAGATAGTTCTTAAGCTCATATTATTGTGGAAAGTTCCTGAACTCATAATGTGTGGTAAGTTGATGGACTGTACTAAGGTATTAGGATGTTTAGACTGAAAACAAGTTGTTTTCAGTAGGCTTAGTATTGAAGGTACTAGAGAAGATTAAGCATTATTACAGTAAGACAATGAAGAAAGATGGATAATAGGATATTCTAAGTCATCTCGCTATGCTAGATTTTGAAGTTTCTTGAAATTGTGCTTATGTGTGCACATTTTTTTTAAAAGGAAAGAATTGGTTCAACTTTTAGAACCAATAGATTTTAAAAGAACTATTCTTGGTATGTCTATGCTAATTGTTTCGGCTAGACAGAAGTTGATTTGAAATAACAAAATGAATTTTATATCATCAATGCATTTGATGCAAGGATGGTAAACGGATGGAGTTATTAATACAATTAAACCTAGTGTTGGATTTGATCTTGTGATCAACTACCTGCTATGGTATGATGTATAATGATGAAGTCAAAAACTGACGAAGTTCTCAACGTACTGTGAAAAGTACGGTATCATGACATCATAAAATGTTTTGATGTGTTGTAAAAGAATTTAAAGAAGTAGTCGATGTCAATTGAGTTGACTAGATGAATGTTTCAAGTTGATATCCAATTTATTGGTATGGTCTAAGATATTTGATTCTGCTAGACAAATGGTATGTCATGTTATAAGAAAATCGAGCTTTCTTTGAGAACTTGTGCCAAACCAAATTATTTTGGTGCGGAATCTGATGAATAAGTCTGAGGTGAACATACCCCGAAATGGAGTTATACGATGGGTTGATCACCTATGTATGGAAGAGGTAGTTTACCTTCTTGGTGATTGTAAACTGACCATGAAAGAAGGGTTTACGGTGAAATGCTGTTAAACCTAGTAAGAGTTCATGGTCAATTTGAACCCTCAACAAAAGTATGAAATGTTTTAAAGGAAATTTTATATTTCTCGTTGTTCATTCTACTTCATAATTCTTGATAAGTTATGAAGGTGAGAGAATGTTTGAAAGATAGGAACTTCTTTGAAGAAAAGTTGAGAAGATGTGTAGGCTAAAATTTTGAGGACAAAATTCTATGAAGAACAATGTGATGACCCGGGTAAGGGTGTGGTTTAAAGAAATTCCGAGGACGGAATTTTTATAAGAGGGGAAGAGTGTAACGACCCGGAAATTCAGATTTTCTAGAAATTAAGTTTAAAGAATTAGTTATTAATAAAATGAATTTTTATTAATAATATTATGTGCTATGTGTTTATTAATCGTTCTAGAACCTAGGATGATTATAAGTCGGGAGGATTCTGGATACGAGCTAGATTGAACGAGTAAGAATTTTCAAGACGAAAATCCTGGACCAAAAATATTTTTGGGGAAAAAGACAAAATAGGCACTATTCACCCGACGAAACCTAAGGGTTAGGGTTTGAATAACCTAAGCCTTTCCGAGAGTTCGGTATGTTGAAATGACATTCCGTCGAAAGATTTGACGATAAAATATCGTGAAAAGTTAAATAAGCCAATAAAAGTTTTTCTCAAAAAACGTGCAGATATCAGATGAAATAAAAACGACAAAAAGTATTGTTATGTACTTTTCATTCGTTTAGCTATGTTAGGGGAAAACGTGAAGGAAAACTCTTAACACCAAAAAGTGTTTTTCAATTTTTCAGAAATCCAAAGAATATGTAAAAGTTAATCGGTAAAGGAAAGGCGAAATATCCAAAAATATTTGGATTCCGAGAATCGCAATTTTTAAAATTGTCGGACAAAAACCCAAAGGATGGAACCACGAAACTTAAAGGCTAAGTAGACTTAAGGGCTAAGTTAACTTAACACTTAAGTCATGAATAGTAAGGAGGTGTGAATAGTAAGGAGGTTGAGGGGGAAATGACTAAAATACCCCTAGCCTTGATTTTCTATAAATAGGAAGCTTATTTCTTTTATTTGGAATTTTGGAAAATGTTTAACATTTAAGAGAGGGAGAGAGAGAGATTTAGGATGACGGAGAAGAGAAAAGGGAGGAAAAGTTGCTCGTGAGCAAACTTTGTCCGACGGAAAGAGATCAATGGAGAAAGGTAATCCGAAACCTAGTTTCTTAGAAATTTTCTTTAAGTTTCTATGTTTAAAAACATAGATTAATGAGAATAAGGAGTAAAAGATATTAAGAATGATTTTATTTGGTTGAAATCATAAGAAAAGAAGAAATAAGAAATTAGAAGTTTAGTTTGTAAATTTCTTAAGGAAGTGTTCGATATTTAATGAATTGGAACGATTCAAGTGGATTATATAGATGAGTAGATGAAATAAGTAAGGAATGATGTTCTATAACATCAAATTCCAATAAAAAGTGACATTGTAATCCAAAATATCGATTAAAATGAAGAACGAACGAAGAACACAAAGAACACGTGAAGAACACGAAGAACGTTGTTGATGGACAAATTTAAAACCATCTTAGGATAATTGTTGTTGATGGATATGTTTAAAACTATCGTGTATAAGTTAGATGCATATTGCTTGGTTAGGAACGGTAGAAACGTTCATGAAGAATGGATTAAAATTGAGCTATAACGAAGTTATGGTAAAAATTTTGTAAAAGACAAACGAGAATTAGAAAGTTAGTAAATGAACCCGAACATATAGGGTTTCATAAGAATGTAAGAGAACATAGAAAACGTGAGTCGTGGACTCAATAATGGATGAATTTCGAGTTCGAATGACCGACTTACGGACGAACGAACAAAGAGCGTTAAAAACGTAAAACGAACAAAGGGTGAAGATTAATCCAATCGAATGGCACATTAACGGATTCAGAACGAATCTCTATCCGAGGGGTATTGAAGTACGTAAGATAAGGAATAGAATGGCTTTGGAATGACCTCGTTCTGAGTTATAACGAAGGAGTTATGGGATCGGGAAGTAGCGTCTCAAAATGAAGTTAACACTTATAAGAAATTTTCAAGAATTAGTGATTGGTGCCGTGGCGCCAACCATGCCTTGTAAGTGTGGCTGCAGCAGCTGAGAACAAGGAGCTGGTATCTGCAAACTCATGGCCACAAGCACGAGAGATAGAAGGGAGAGTGGCGTGCAGCTTGATGGGTGTAGGGAAAAAGCCAGAGAAGAGGTTTTAACTGCTCTGGGAAATGTAAGGAAAGATAAAGAACATAATGTTCAACTAATGTAACACTTAATCAAGTGTTTTAAACCTTTAATGAAGGTTGAACAGAAAGATTAAAAGACAAAGAATGTAGACGCGGGTTACGGAACCGATATTCGGGGACCGTAGTCGCGATAAACAAACGTGGGGGATTGCTATGATTGTGATTCCCTAGACGTTGGGGAACGAGGGTAATGAATAACATTTCGATGTTATGACATGATAGTGAGAGATAAGTGTAAAGCATATAGACACTGCAAACACAATGATATTGTGATAAATGATCAGTCGTAGCATACAACGAATAGTATGGCTTCGATATTAAGAAAGAATAATGAACATGGGGTTCATGGGATGGATAATGATCGAAAGAGATTAAAACCTTGAGTAAAGGTTGAATGAGAGGTTAAGAGACGAGCAACGTGAATGTTGAATACGTAAATGATCCTCGTGAATCGTATTCGCGTCGGACGAACATTCTAAGTATACCTTGGTTATATGACCTAGACGTTGACAAAGGTAGTAAGTAAGATATGAATTATCGAGAAATCCGTAATGAACGGTAATAAGAGTAATAAAAGCCGAAGGTGAGTCTTATAAGAATGAATCCTGAGGTATGGCATTTAGTTGCAAAAAAGCCGTAAGGAATAAGAAATTGATTTAACGAACATTAAGTTAATGGTTAAGATAAGTTACGATAAGTTTAGGTTGTGGTACAATCGTAACCTTTGATGGTTGACATATGGGAGCTGGGCTAAACAATTCCTTCAAAGAGCGAAGGTATTTACAAAACTGGCAACCAATCTAACTCACTGTGATGGCAGTGTAGATGAGACGGAAACTTGTTTGTTGGTTGTTTGTGGGAAACCACTCAGGGTACGATATGGACTACTAGCAGAGAAGCGATGTGTGCTGAGTCCTAGAGAAGTTATAAGAAGAAGATAAGAATGTAAAACATCAAAGATGATGAATGTATAAGTAAGACATCTCCGTATGTTATGAAGCCGTAGAACGGTAATGAAAGTGGTCGCATAAACTTAGGTTGCAAGAACGCGAACCCTAAGAAGTAATGTTAAGAAAACTAATGCATAAGTCAAATATACATGACTAATTAGTGTATGTGTTGTTTTTCTTATGTGCTACATAGGAACTGGAATGAGCAGTTCGGTAGTAGTATTATATTTGCGGCGTAAGGCAAGTTTCCTAACTTCATTCATATTCTAAATGAATGCTAGTTTCTTAAGCTTCTCAGATGTTGAACTTGAGAAGTTCTGTTTATGTGCGAATGTGTGATATTTGTACAAGGTGATAAAACATATGAGGCCTTGAGCCACAATGTGAGCACTTCGGTGTTTCTATGATATGAACTATTTTGTGATTGAGCTGTTTAATAAGAGAATGCTCTATTCATACATGATCCGTTATTGCTAAGTCTGTGCTAATGATTCTAGCCAGACAGAATGTGTATGAAAAAGGTAGAAGAATGAAAGTATTTTAAAATAAAAGTGAATATTGTTTTAAAATGATAGGAATCGAGATTATTCCTATTATTGAAGCTGCTTTATAACCCTTATTCGGTTATTGAAGTCTTAAAAGAATGTTTGAATTCTTGAAGATGTTTGTTCAACTGTGATGACTTGCTGGGCAATTGAATGCTCATATTTGCTTTAAATGAATAACATTTTCAGCAAACGATGTTAGAAGAACTTAAGGATCTCATAAAGATCAAACCGACGGTATCCAGATGAAGTGCCATTCAGAATGGGAATGAGCGAGAAGATCAAGTGAAGACTTATAATATAGAAAGATGAAATTGAACTATATACCAGTTTAAGAAACTGTTATGTATCCTTAGTGGCGGATAAAAGTCGCTCTTGTAAGATGAAATGAATAATGTATTTAACATTATTTGTAATGAAAAAGGTTATAAGGTTTTTAGAACTTGGGATTTGAGAGTGTATGTTGTTATATCTCACTATATAATGATGTATGTTTGGAAGAAGATGGGATCGTGACGTACGGAATCCAGATGTGAAAATAGACCGGATTTCGGGGCGTTACATACTGTGAGTTTAAATACCAACTGTGACTCTAGACACCAACTTGTGTCAGCACCTCACACTGATACATTACATAAAGGTACAGTCAATAACTATTTTAGAAATTAAATCTTTGGATAATGCTCAAGGAAACCTTCGTACATGGGAGGCCATGAATCTAAGTTATGATAGATGTCATATGTCCACAGAATTATCCTTGATTAACCCAATAGACCCCAAAGAAAAACGAGAAGATTACTATCATGTTCTTTCCAATGGTGAGTCTTCTCTTGACATATAATTATCTCCATTGTCTGCAATTGAAAATTATATTTCAACCAAACTCCAAGAGCATATAGGTAGTGCTCGTAGATATACTTAGCAAGTGGATGTGCACAACCCTGTCTTATGATAACACGAGGTTTTATGTCATTAGACATCTTATATGATAGTGGCAAAACACCCTTACAACGTTGGGTTCACCTCACCCTATTCGGTTCACCAAAATTAAATATCAAATGGCGTATACAATACGCACACTTATCTAAAGTTCTCAATAAAATTATTTTCATATTATTTAGGGAGAACCTCAACAGCTATAGACCACCGTTCTATTCCCCTGTTATCACCGCTCGACCCGACAACACTCTTATTACCTGAAAGAAATTGTGAAGCAAAAGGGTGAGCACAACTAGCTCAGTAAAGAATATAATGACTAAAGATAATTAAATTATCAATAGCCTTCATCAGTAATAAATCAGAGATTTAGAACATATGGTAGATGATAAAACTTTTCAACCATAGTTGCAGCGGAACGAGCAATCCATTAGAAGAGTCAAATAGACCATAAAGTCTAATATCTTCTCCATGTTAAAAGTCCACCAACAATATTTTATCCCTGTAACATCAATCAACAGTTCATGTCCACAATCATATGAATAACTCATAAACATAATTATGGTTATAAATTCCTCTTCTCATCCAGGATGAAGATAATTTACATCACCTGTCTTTACCTGAAACATCAAAGATCATGGTTATACCAAATCACAGTTCCTGTTCATAATCATACTAATAAGTTCATCTTTGCACTACAGGCCAAAGATATTCATTAATAGTTCATCTTTGCACTACATGCCAAAGATATTCAGCAACAGGTAATATTTATACTACAGGCCAAAGATATTCAATAACAGGTTATCTTTGCACTACGGGCCAAAGATATTCATCAACAATTCATCTTTGCACTACAGGCCAAAGATATTCAACAACATGTCATCTTTGCACTACGGGCCAAAGATATTAATATCTCAAAGAAATATATAATCATTTTAGAATTTATATAAAAAATAATTATAACCATGTTCATCAATTCACCTTTGCACTTAAGCTAAAGATATTCAATTATAAATTCAATGGTTATGATCATACCAGTCAACAATTCATCTTTGCACTACTGGCCAAAGAGAACCCATAGTCACGATCATACCAATAATCTACTCATCTTTACACTCAAGTCAAAAAGAAATTTCTTCAGCGGGATTATAAAAATGTTATATATAATAGTAAAAACAATATGATCAACAACTGCATTTAATTTCAAGAGTAAGATTCATAAATCAATGATTTCATAACACCTTAATCCAAATATTATAAATCACTTAATAATCTTATAATCTAATATTATTAATATTACCACAATATTTTAATCATTTCTTAAACTTATAAATAATTTATTGTAATTGTTTAAACTTTACTAATTAATGCATTTAATCATCCTAAAATGCCAAACTCATAAAATTTCATCACCAATAACCAAAACCCTCATCAAAAATCTGCATATACCTTATATAGGATTCCCAAGCCATAAAATCCTATTTTCCAATTTTGTTACTTCACATAACATATTTAATTCATTTACTCATAACTAGTCAATTTTCATGAAAAATAACAAATCAGTATAAATAAATTTTTTTTTCTGGGATTTAGCAGAATAGAGTCTCATATTGAACATATATTTTTCTCGGAATTTTTAAAATTCATTTACTATTTTTCATATGGCCAAAACTACCGAATATTTAGACATTTATCATAAATTGTACTTTTATCAAAAAATTCCGAAATTTACAAGGTATACTAATATTATATAGATGTACTCCCAATAAAATTTTTATCAATTTTGGAGTTAACCACAAGGAGTTATAAGGGTTTACTTTTAAAATATTCTTTTCTCATAAAATCCATAACTATTAATCTATACATCCAAAAATTTGCCATTTTTGGACACAATCGAGAAAACTCATCAAATTATCATTTTAAATTTTTCCAGAATTTTTGAAGGTTAGAAAAATTACAAAACTGAAGAAACGTAATAACCCTTAAAATCCCTCACCTCAAAAGAGCAGTACTTCTGACTGGAATAGCGGATGTAAAGCCGAACGAAACTTGCACTGAATAGCAATTATCAAAGTATCTAAATACTCACAAAATACGCTCGATAATATAGAGAGAAAGAAAACTTGTTTCTGGTGTGATTTTCAATTCTAACCTAAGCACTTATTTATAGGAAAATGCAAGAAAGCCAAAGAAGACTAAATTAATAAATTAATAATATTATTTATCTTCCTTCTACCCACCAACCAAGACCAGCCTCCATCCTTGAACCAATAATTCTAGCACATGTTATCCACACCAAGCAAAAAGTGGGGCCCGCCTTCTAGAAATCTCCACCAAAATCATTTATAAAAATAATTTCTGAATTAGTCACCTCTTAAAATTCATAATAAATCATACGTTAATTTTTAACGGTTCAAAATTTGTGGACATATACTCAACTTATATATGTATAACATATTCAAAAATCACAACGATCCAACGGTCGGATCAAAATTTATGACTCACGCAATACAGCTTAAGAACACAGATTTTTTGGACTATGAGTCCTTTGGACCAGTTTCCTTCAAACAGTCACCAAGAAATATCCACAAAGAATTTTTGAGTGATTCAAATTTCTACATTTAGCTTACTTCCAGAGCTTTCTTTTGATATATGGCTCATCTCCTAACTCATTACACACAAAGAGTTATAGATTTTACAAAATCAAGTAATAAACTAATTTTCTGAAAATTTCCAAATTTCGTTCTTCATTTCGACAAAATACTAATAAAACACCTCAACATTAATTCCTTCATTTATAACAATATAAAAATATATATTTCCTTATCATATAAATCAATAATTAATTATTCACAAATAATATTACAGAATCACAATTATGACAACGCATAGTTCCCGAGAAAGAGGGGCTTTTCAGATAAGAATTTCTCCTTACTTGGCAGCCTTGATTAGGTGACAAACCTCTCCTTGATGAACTTTCTAGACATTGCCAATAATGCTATCTAATAATATTATTCAAATAATATGAATTATTGATCCGATAATGGAAAAAATATGCGATGATAATTATTGAAAAAACAATAATATAAAATATCAACGCGACAATTATTGAATCAATAAAATAAAATATTGAGCAAGAATTCTTGTAATAATTATTGAGTAAGTGCCTTCTTACGTAAAAATCAATAATTCAAAAATATTGTGCAATAACATTATTGCTCTTTATGCAACCATGCGTAGACATTGTATTTTAACCACCGGTATTCCAATGATTGTTAACGGTAACATTTACGCCATTATTTATAAAAACTCAAACTTGTCATTTTCTTCATCCGATATTTATTCATTATGGGGCCTGAAATGTTTGCTTGCCCGTCGCACGAATATTCTCCACGTGCAAAGAATATATTCTACGACCAAACGAATATTCCCCGACAACAACAAGTATTTTATAGCCACTTGCTTATTTTGAAAAAAAAAATCATATATCACCCTTAACTTTACTCTTAATCAATTTAACCATTTACTGAATAATAATTATAAGAAAAATTGAATAATTTTATTTCATAAAATTCGGGGTCTTACAGCATGTGTTTGTGACTTCGACATGGTGATGGAATTAATGATTCATGCCTAAGATGAAGATATACTTATGCACTGCATGTAATCCGATAAGAACTTGTGTTTATCACTTTTTAATTATAATTCACATAGAGATATAGTGGATTAGTTAATTAGGGTATTCTTCTTAATTCTATCATCTATGGATTTAAGCTGATATGGGTATGGTGCATCGAGAGATGTTCATATTTTACCTTGGTGTTCTTGATTAACAATCCGGTATAATTAATTAGGCTTAACGGGAAGTGTATTGATTTAATGAAACAATAGTTGAAATTGTAGTCTCAAGTCCTCATTATCTAGTTTCATTCTAGGTGTAGTTAGCATTAGTTAAAGTAATTATTTTAATTCATCTTATTAAATCAATTGTTTAAATAAGATTAAGTTGGTTACGGGTTAGTGCTTAGTAATTTTAATTAAATAATTCCTCATGTGATCGATACTCTACTTTCATTATATTACTTGTTGACCGCATATACTTGCGTTCCGTGCTTAATTAGATTTATGACCAACAATAATCATCATGCTTTCACCATTCTATACTTGATTTAAGCTTACAAAATTGTAGAGTAATTAGAATTTAAGTACCTTTGATGATCTCAAATTACTTCTTCTTCTCTTACTACTTATGGAAGTGCAAAAGTTCTCATATTACTGTGGCGCCCCCATATTTTCAGACACTCATATCTCAAATTTCGGTGCATCACGCTACTACTACGAATATCTTACAAAATCATTAACAACGGAAATAATAGAATAATTTACATTGATGAAATATAAATATTCACGTCCCAAGGTACCGTAACCATTACTACAACCATTCTGTGATTAGCTTAACATAGCTTAATCATTCTTGAATACATCATAATAACAATAATAATAATACTTCTAGTCTTAAGGACTAAATTATTTTGTCGCCTTGCCCTTTCCCTTGTCCTTTCCTGAAGTACCGCCTTGCTCTGCCTTAACTGTAATGTTTTAGGAAGCAAGAATGAGCAACAAGTTTTCCCAACAAGCAATATAGCTAGAAGAACAAGCAGTTATAGCATTTGAATCATTCAAAGGTATAATAATAATTGATAGTTCAAGGATATCAAGAATACCAAGAGTATTCAAGCGGGTGTCGTATGGAATGAAGGATATCAACAAAATCTAAGGATTTATTCATTTCGAGGTTCAACATAATTGAATCTTGAGCGATCACTAAGGACCAAGAACTCTTACTAGAATTAACGATATTACATCGTAATCCAACATCCATTTAGTACATCGGTGATCGACTAAGGTACCCTATGTTATGCATAACATTTAATCATACTCATGTCGCGCACGCGTCGGTTCCTCGACAATATATAATTTCCCTTCTATGAGGGTTGTTCATCTCATTAGATTTACGATAGTCCACACCAAATCAATCGGTTTGGATAGCTCTTTAACTCATAATAATAGTCTAAGCCAAGAATCAAGGGCTTAGGCGGTTTTTCATCATGCATTGAGGAATGATAAGTCCAATGCTTACAACAACGTCAAGGTATACAAGTGATTTTTTGAATAGAAGCGGATATTTTCTTGATAAAATATGATTGATATGACAACAATTCAACGTATGAGTGTGTGAATTAAGGAACTTGCAACACGGTAATAATAGTGTTAGGATCTTTGGCTCATTGTAAATTTGAGTGAGGTTGTCCAACAATAACAATAAGTTAGGGATAAAAACTTGCATACTTGAAATCAAGGTAGAGTAAGAAACTTGCCTTTAGCGTTGATTACTACTAATAGCGAAAATCACCTCAACGAACTATGTCTGTCCTATTCATGTAAGTATAGGTATTCATTAGCCAAACACACTTGATATATATCAACAACATGTACACATAACACATTTTTCTTTCTATCTCTTTGTACCCATCAAAACTCATAATGGTACACTAACATGCTCATACTATTGACCATCGCTAGCTTATTCATAATCTTTCTTCCTCGAAGTTTTAAGAGGTTCATTGCTTTAAGTAGACCATAACGTCTATTAATCCCACCGAACCTTTTTCTACGCATGTTTGCAAGTATTAGATTTATTTTCGAAGTTGGTAAAATTTCTACTTAGAACTCATTCATTATACTAATAGTTCTGACGAAGATAGGAGTATTTATTAATCCATCCTTATATCAAGTTACGATCTTTGTCTCTACGAGTTTGGGACATCTCGCCATGTGTAGAAGATATTATAAACTTGTTCGAAGACAACATGCTTGTTGTCGAAGACATCGCGCTTTGTCCAAGACATCACGCTCTGTCAAGAAGACATTACGCTCTGTTCAAGACATCACGCTTTGTCCAAGACATTACGCTCTGTCCGAAGACATCACGCTTTGTCCGAAGACATCACACTCTGTCCGAAGACATCACGCTTTGTCCGAAGACATCACGCTTTGTCCGAAGCAGCTCCTTCAGAGACTTCGGTCTACACTACTTCGACAAGGTTTAAGTTCGTCGGGTTAATTAAGACTTAACTATATGCATACAACCTAAGGGAATTTCTTAATACAAGGTCTGACACGACCGAACCCATCAGCATGGTTCCTAAGCATGGTGCAGTTGCACCCCATGGATTTCAGAAGCGGTGAACATGCTCTATTTTGCAGAGTAGCCACAACTTGATTCCAGACAATTTTTTTTAACGTATTCATGCACGAAGGTAAACTTTCTAAACACCCTTTATCCTGCTAATTCATCATACTTGACCTAATAATCTGAAAAATGAGAATCAACAAGACTCAAATTAAGAACGGAGTAGAACTTATACCTTCTCGAGCTTTAACCTTGATATCTCACACACTGATTTGGTAATGCTTAGCATCTAAGAATTCTTTACTCAGATTTCTCCAACACTCTTATCACTAAAACAAACTGCCCTAGTGGCTTGTATTTAAAGAGAAAACATGGGCCAGACACTTGCTTTACCCAATATTGGGATTCATGGTGCAATAGAAATGAACAATGGTTATTTAAGGAGTTGTTCAATCACTCCATACCGGTCACTTAGCTAGCCATGCATGCCTAGGATTAGCAGCTTGAAATTTGCGTAAAGAGAGTTTAGGCTACTGTTCTTTGTACTTGGTGACCCTCATTTGGGGACAAGAGAGTAGATCTAGGACATGGACAAGAGCTATCCGGTCAGGCCCACTGCCCCACGCCACATTTTAATTTAACCAATACTTGTACTCTCAGTTAACTATTTTGTTGGATTCCGATTGGATTCTAAATATCCCAAGTTTATTGGGCTAACTCAAAAGTCCATCAATTAACTTATTGGGCTAGACTCCCAATTTATTATTTGGACCTTAAACATGCAATTGCTTACTCATCCTTCACTAAGTCCATCATTGTGTCACACAAGACATTTCATGAACCTATCTTATCGATCATCAACAGCTCAATTTTAATTCAATTGAGTTACTCTCCTCATGACACGTAAGCATTTGTAAAATAAATACTTCGCCGGCTCTATTTAATAATAATATTAAATCATAAAATTTACGGGTATTACATCCTCTCCCCTTATAAAAATTCCGTCCCTCGGAATTGATCTGAGGTTATCTGAAAAGATGGGGATAGTCTCTCCTCATCCTATCTTCTAATTCCCACGTGGCCTCTTCGACATCATGGTTTCGCCAAACAACATTAACAGAAGATATAACTTTGTTTCTTAGCATTTGCTCTTTCTTATCTATTATCTGAATAGGAATTTCTTCATATGCCAGACTCTTCTCTACTTGAATGGGCTCATAGGAAATTACGTGCTTATAGTCAGACTTGTACGGTCGTAGTACGGAAATATGAAACACGTTGTGGATGTGTTCCATTAAAGTGGCAAAGCAACTTTGTATGCCACTTCGCCCACTCACTTCAATATCTCGAATGGCCCTATGAACCTCGGACTCAATTTTCCTTTCTTTCCGAATCTGATCTTTCCCTTCCACGGAGATACCTTCAAAAACACATAACTACCGACTTCAAAGTCTCGGTTCTGACGATGCAAGTCGGCGTACTTCTTTTGGCGATCTTGAGCTGCTACCAATTTGCCCCTTATTGTTGCTACCACATCGGCCGTTTGCTGGACTAATTCTGGTCTTAAAAGTCGTCGTTCTCCTACTTCATCCCAACATAATGGCGTCCTGCACTTTCTCCCGTAAAGAGCTTCATATGGCAGCATACCGATACTCGCATAATAGCTATTATTGTAAGCGAATTCTACTAATGGTAAATGGTCGACCCAATTCCCCTTGAAGTCCATCACGCAAGCTCTCAGCATGTCCTCCAACGTTTGTATGGTTCGTTCACTTTGCCTGTCAGTTTGAGGGTGATAGGCAGTACTCAATCTCAATTGAGTTCCCATTCGTTCCTGCAAACTTTTCTAGAATTTTGACGTGAAACGTGGATCTCGATCGGAGACAATCGACACCGGCACTCCATGTCGCGATACGATTTCCTTTACATACAAGTTTGCTAATTGGTTCAAATTGAATCGAATCTTGATGGGTAGAAAATGAGTTGTCTTTGTTAGTCGGTCCACAATGACCCAAATGGCATCGTAACTCTTACGTATGTAGGAAGTCCAACCACGAAATCCATCATAATGTGCTCCCATTTCCATTACGGTATTTCCGGTGGTTGAAGTAGTCCACTTGGCCTCACGGTGTTGCTTTGACTCTTTGACAAGTAAGACATCTGCTAACACACGCCGCAACCTTTCTTTTTAGATTAGGCCACCAAAATGGTGTGAAGATCCCGGTACATTTTTGTGCCTCCTGGATGTCTGAATCACGTCGATTGTGGTGCCATGTAGGATTTCCTCTCGATTCGATTCTGGTGGCACCCATACTCGACCCTCGAATCTCAATATACCATCCTTATCTACTTTGAACCTTTCTTCCTTATCTTCTCTTATTCTCTTCTTTATCTTCTCACATTCTTCATCTTTCTCTTGTGCTTCCTTCATTCTATCCAATAACGTCGGGTGAGCTCTCATCATGAGAAATCTTCCTTCCGCTTCTCTTGGCTCCTCCACCTCTATTTCCAACCTTTCCATTTACATTATTAAATCCCTCTTGAGTTGTCGGTTTGAATAACTTCTCCCTTCCTTTTCTACTCAAAGCGTCGGCTACAACGTTTACTTTTCGGGTGATAAAGAATTTCATACCATAATCCTTGAGCGGTTCCAACCATCTTCTTTGTCGCATGTTCAACTCCTTACGTGTGAAGATATATTTGAGACTCTTATGATCCGTATATATCTCACATTTTTTCCATACAAATAGTGCCTCCAAATCTTCAATGCAAAGACTACCGCCGCTAACTCCAAGTCATGGGTAGGGTATCGTTTTTCAAAATCTTTCACCTGTCGTGAGGCATATGCAATGACCTTGCCATGTTGTATTAGCACACAACCAAGTCCTCTATGCGATGCATCACTATACACCACAAATCCTCCCGTACATCTGGTAATGATAATACAGGCGCCTCACTTAGCCTCCTCTTCAATTCTTGGAAACTCTCCTCGCATTTCTCCGTCCATACAAACTTCTCTGTCTTCTTCGTTAGATTGGTTAGCGGGGTTGCTATCTTAGAAAAATCTTGGATAAATCTTCGATAGTACCCGGCTAAACCTAAGAAACTCCTAACCATTGGCGTCTTTGGCTATTTCAGCCATTTACCGCTTCCACCTTTGTAGGATCCACGGAAATTCCATTTTGATCTATCACGTGTCCTAGAAACTGGACCCTTTCCATCCAAAATTCACATTTTGAAAATTTCGCATACATCTTCTCCTTCTCAATGCTTCCAATACCATCTTGGTGTTAGGCGTGCTCTTCTTTTGTCTTTGAATAAATCAAAAATGTCATCGATAAATACTACTGAACTTATCTAAGTATGGCTTGAAAACCCGGTTCATCAAGTCCATGAGCAACTGCTTTGGAGGCGTTGGTTAACCCAAATGACATCACTAAAATTCGTAATGTCCAGTAAGCGAGTTGAAAGCAGCGTCTTTTGTATGTCCTCCTCTCACACTTTCAAGCGATGATAACCCATTCGTAAATCTATTTTGGAAAAACACTTCGCTCCCTTGAGGTTGATCGAAAAGGTTGTCTATCCTTGGCAATGGATATTTATTCTTAATTGTCACTCGGTTCAACTCCAGAATGTCGATCTGAGTCTCATCGATCCATCCTTTTTCTTTACAAACAACACTTTGGTGCTCCCCGAGGAGACACACTTTGGCGAATGTAACCCTTATCTAGCAACTCTTGCAATTGAATCATCAATTCCTTCATTTCTCTTTGGCGCCCATACGATATGGGGCTTTCGAAATTAGTGCGGTTCCGGTGCTAAGTCTATTATGAATTGATTTCTACATGCAGCGGAAGGCCAGCGGTTCATTTAAACACGTCTTGAAAATCTTTTACCACTAATATATCTTTCATTTCTATCCTCTTTTGATGAATGTCCACTATATAGGCTAAATAACCCACACATCCTTTCTTTAACAATTTCTTGGCTGCATCATCGTAAGGCAACACGATTGCTTGAGCGATGAGCTACAGAAAAACACTACCTTAGACCGATTTGAGGTCCGAAGGTTCACACTCTTCTTCGACAATCGATTATCGTAACGTGGTAGGATAACCAATCCATTTCTAATATCATCAAACTCTCCCAATTTAATCGGAATTAAGTCTCACGTTGAGTTCGTGACCTCTAATGTTTGCACAACAGTTTTGGTAAATAAACTCTATGGGAATTACTTCCTTATTCGCAATCTCTACGTTCAATGAGTTTTCTAAATGTTCAGGAGGTATGTTTAGTCGATTAGCAAATTCTTCAGACACAAAGGAATAGGTAGCACCGAATCAAATAATACATAGGCGTTTATATTATTGATTGGAAGAATACCTGACACCACGTCCCTTTCATTCACTGCGTCTCTCGATATCATGTTAAAAGGTTCGAGGCGATCGGTTGGTTGGATTGCGTTGGTCCGCCGATCATCGACTTCTTTGCCCCCTCTGATGGCGCTTCCTCCGTTGCTCCCTTTCTTTGGGCAATCCTTGATTTGATGCTCAGTTGAGCCACACACGAAACATCCCTTGCTCCTCTTCGGCTTCGGGCAGTTAGGTAAAATGTACCCTTCTTGGCCGCAGTTGTAGCAGATGCTGTGCCCCTTCCAGCATTCCCCTTGATGGTTTTTCCTATATTTCGAGCAAGCTTCACTTCTTTTCTTGAATCCTCCTTGATAATTTTCTGACTGGTTGATGCTTTGGTGGTTGGTGTTGTTGTCGTTGTTGCGGTTATCCCATTTCCTCTTTCCCAAATAACTTCCACCACTGCTACTCCCTCCACGAGTCTCTCCTCCAGCATTCTTGCTCTTCTTCTCCTTGTTGTATTGGCTCAATGCCTCACTACCTCCCTCAACAATTATCGCCTTCTCCAATAAGGTGGCGAAAGAGTCAATTTGAAGGACTGACACCTTGTTGAACAACCAAGGTTTTAGTCCAAGTTGAGCGTCGAGCTTTCCTTTCTTGATGTCTACTTGATGTGTCTGCTAATCGCTTGAGTTCATTGAACTTGGCAGCATCATTGTTCCACTTGTCATCTCCCCTTGTTTTAGTTCTAGAAACTTTACCTCCATCCTATTTTTCACGCTCTTCGGGAAGTAATTCTCCAAGAACAAAGTCTTAAACCTTTCCCAGGTTATAGTCCCTTCTCCCGCTCTCTGTTGATTTGCTTCCCACAAATTGGTTTGCTTCACCCTTCATCATATATGTAGCGAACACGGTTTTCTCGTCTTCACCCACACGAGCAATGGCGAGAGGCTTTCTCCATTTCCTTGATCCACGTTTACGCTTACGATAGAATTCGGTAGTACCCATGAATTTCAGGAGGTCTACGCTCTTAAAGTCCTTGAAGTTTGCGGCCAACGAGCTACTTGGGGGAACAGGTGGTACTTGTTCATTTCTTCCCTAAGAGCCTCCCTAACAAATCTACAAGCCTCGAATGGGATCTACTTGTCTCTCTCATCATTGACCAACTCTTCCGGAGCAAAGTTAATCTACGTGCAGGCGGCATTTTCCTACATCGAGACACTCCCATTTTTATTATCTAATTATATTACTTAAACAATTCTCCATAAAAGGAATAAGATTTGAATACATTTGAGAACAAGATCATTTATATTCATATGCCAAATTGTTACATTACATGATTATCTCCAAAGATACTTCTATAAATGACACAACTTATCCCCTAATATCACAAAAGATGGGGACAACCATTAACATACTACCCTCTAACATAACTCAAAAGTTTGGGGTTTACAACATCTCACATTCTACATAAGGATTACCACAATAGATAATACATTACACAACGAACTACAACTATTAACTTTTAGCGCCTAGAATTAATCTATCATTCCACGCTCCACAACGCTCTGGTACTCCCTCTGAGTAATGCGCACCACCACATCTTGACTTATGGTGTGCCGGGTCTGTCCCTGCTCTGTCGGGTAGTGATTTACCCCACCAATCGGTCCCTCCTCCATGGTAAATGCGCAATGCATAGCTCATCCTATCTATCTTCCTCCTTTGCACCTCACTTCATCTTCTAGATCGTTAGCCCTATCATTGGCCCCTTTCACTTTTCTTGAAATGGATCCTATCCATTACTTCCATCCTTAATCGAGTACGGATAGCTTTCTTCTCATCCCCTCGCTCAACCCCTCTGCTCCATCTCTTCCAACTTCCCCTGCCAGTTCTACATTCTTAGCCTCCGCCTTGTGAAACAAAGCCCCCATCTGGATTCCTGCCTCCTTACGGTGAACAATCTCTACTTCCATCTCCTGCATTACTAACTTTCTCTAGTGGTCTTCGTCCTTTAGCTTTTGGAATTCGGACTCTCTGTCTTTGGCCTCAGCCTCTAACTTCTCAACTTTGCACCCTAATTCCAAAATCTGCTCCTCATACTCCCCCAACATCCTATCCTCAAAAGTGGCCTCGTCGGAGTCCCCCGTGGGCTCATCCACCATACGCTCCTCCTCTGGATCAGACTCTTCGGGTATTGGCTCTATCTCCTCTTCCTCGTCATCATCATCGATAGGAACTACCGTTGATATAGGCTCTGCTATCAATGGTGCCTCATACACCACGTTTATGTCACGCGGCTCCTCGTCTACTACTCGGCTAGGTCCTCCCATGTCAGTCATCCTACAATCACTGACACAAGACAAAACAACCAACAACTCCATTATAATCATAAGTTCATTGTATAGAATGAAGTTATATTCTGTAACACGCTGAGTCCATCTCTATGAAAACTCTATATGAGTTTCATCCCTTTCTATCTTCTCGAGTTCTCCTCGGTTATAATCTAAGGGCTCTCGCTCCCAAGGTTTATAACTATGGCTTTGATACCAAACCTCGGCGCCCCAAATTTTCAGACACTCATATCTCAAATTTTGGTGCATCACGCTACTACTACTACGAATATCTTACAAAATTATTAACAACGGAAATAATAGAATAATTTACATTGATGAAATATAAATATTCACGCCCCAAGGTACCGTAACCATTACTACAACCATTCGTGATTAGCTTAACATAGCTTAATCATTCTTGAATACATCATAATAACAATAATAATAATACTTCTAGTCTTAAGGGCTAAATTATTACGTCAGCCTTGCCCTTTCCTTGTCCTTTCTCAAGTACCGCCTTGCTCGCTTTTTAGCTGTAATGTTTTAGGAAGCAAGAATGAGCAACAAGTTTGCCCAAAGAAGCAATATAGCTAGAAGAACAAGCGGTTATAGTATTTGAATCTTTCAAAGGTATAATAATAATTGATAGTTCAAGGATATCAAGAATACCAAGAGTATTCAACAGTGTCGCTATGGACAGAAGGATATCAACAAAATCTCGAGATTTATTCATTTCGAGGTTCAACATAATTGAATCTCGGCGGTCACTAAGGACCAAGAACTCTTACTAGAATTAATTGATTACATCTGTAATCCAACATCCACGAGTACATCAGGTGATCAGCCTAAGGTACCCTATATTATGCATAACATTTAATCATACTCATGTTCGCACGTTGGTTCCCCTACAATATATAATTTCCCCTTCTATGAGGGTTGTTCATCTCAGTAGATTTATGATAGTCCGCACCAAATCAATCGGTTTGGATAGCTCTTTAACTCATAATAATAGTCTAGCCTAGAATCAAGGGCTTGAGCTTTTTTTCATCATGCATTGAGGAATGATAAGTCCAATGCTTACAACAACGTCCAAGGTATACAAGTGATTTTGAATAGAAGCGGATATTTGCTTGATAAAATATGATTGATATGACAACAATTCAACGTATGAAGTGTGTGAATTAAGGAACTTGCAACACAGTAATAATAGTGTTCGGATACTGGCTCATTGTAAATTTGAGTGAGGTTGTCCAACAATAACAATAAGTTAGGGATAAAAAACTTGCATACTTGAAATCAAGGTAGAGTAAGAAACTTTCCTTTAGCGTTGATTACTACTAATAGCGAAAATCACCTCAACGAACTATGTCAGTCCTATTCATGTAAGTATAGGTATTCATTAGCCAAACACACTTGATATATATCAATAACATGTACACATAACACATTTTTCTTTCTATCTCATTGTACTCCATCAAAACTCATAATGGTACAATAACATGCTCATACTATTGACCCTTCGCTAGCTTATTCATAATCTTTCTTCCTCGAAGTTTTAAGAGGTTCATTGCTTTAAGTAGACCATAACGCCTATTAATCCCAATCGACCTTTTCTACGCATGTTTGCAAGTATTAGATTTATTTTCCGAAGTTGGTAAAATTCTCTACTTAGAACTCATTCAGTATACTAATAGTTTCTGACGATATATAGGAGTATTTATTAATCCATCCTTATATCAAGTTACGATCATCTCCGAGTTCGGGACATCTCGCCATGTCCAAGATATTATGGCTTGTTCGAAGACAACATGCTTCGTCCGAAGACATCGCGCTTCGTCCGAAGACATCACGCTCTGTCCGAAGACATTACGCTCTGTCCGAAGACATCACACTTTATCCGAATACATTACGCTCTGTCCAAAGACATCACACTTTGTCCGAAGACATCACGCTCTGTCCGAAAACATCACACTTTGTCCGAAGACATCACGCTTTGTCCGAAGCAGCTCCTTCAGAGACTTCGGTCTACACTACTTCGACAAGGTTTAAGTTCGTCGGGTTAATTAAGACTTTACTATATGCATACAACCTAAGGGAATTTCTTAATTCAAGGTCTGACACGACCGAACCCATCAGCATGGTTCCTAAGCATGGTGCAGCTGCACCCCATGGATTTCAGAAGCGGTGAACATGCTCTGTTTTGCAGAGTAGCCACAACTTGATTCCAGACAATTTTTTTAACGTATTCATGCACGAAGGTAAACTTTCTAAACACCCTTTATCCTGCTAATTCATCATACTTGACCTAATAATCTAAAAAACGAGAATCAACAAGACTCAAATTAAGAACGGAGTAGAAATTATACCTTCTCGAGCTTTAACCTTGATATCTCACAATAATCGATTTGGTAATGCTTAGCAACTAAGAATTCTTTACTCAGATTTCTCCAACACTCTTATCACTAAAGCAGTACGCCCTAGTGGCTTGTATTTAAAGAGAAAACATGGGCCGAAACTTGCCTTTACCCAATATTGGGATTCATGGTGCAATAGAAATGAACAATGGTTATTTAAGGAGTTGTTCAATCACTCCATACCGGTCACTTAGCTAGCCATGCATGCCTAGGATTAGCGACTTGAAATTTTTACGTAAAGAGAGTTTAGAGCTACATTGTTCTTTGTACTTGGTGACCCTAATTTGGGGACAAGAGAGTAGATCTCTTGACATGGACAAGGGCTGGCCAAAGCCAGAATTCGCCTTACGCCCACATTTTAATTTAACCAATACTTGTACTCTCGTTAACTATTTTGTTGGATTCAGATTGATTCTAAATATCCCAAGTTTATTGGGCTAACTCAAAAGTCCATCAATTAACTTATTGGGCTAGACTCCCAATTTATTATTTGGACCTTAAACATGTAATTGCTTACTCATCCTTCACTAAGTCCATCATTGTGTCACACAAGACATTTCATGAACCTATCTTATCGATCATCAACAGCTCAATTTTAATTCAATTGAGTTACTCTCCTCATGCCATGTAAGCATTTGTAAAATAAATACTTCGCCGGCTCTATTTAATAATAATATTAAATCATAAAATTTACGGGTATTACAATTACTCTTTTAACTCTCAACCTCACTGACTCTCTCAATTGAACTAATAGTCTCAGCAAAGAAAATCTTAGTAGCTTGATTAATGAAGGGAAAGATCCTATATATAGCCAAGCTATTATCCAACTACTGGGTTTTGCCCTATGAATTAAACCAATGGAAGAAGGAAGGAGATAAGGGTTAAGAAGGAGTTGGTGAAAAGTTTGCAACTACTCCCTCTCCACCATGCTCCCAGCCTTAATTCAAACCTCTAATATTATGTAATGTAGGAGTAGGACAATGGCCTATATGCGGCTAAGGTAAAAGAATGTGACTAAAATTTTAGGACAAGGGTTTTAATTACAATGCACTAGTAAATGAACGTCAACATTTTTAATGTGAGTTCCCCTTTTTGGGCTTACGAGGTCTAATATTACTACCTAGGTTCACATTATTAGGCCATTGTTATTCTACAATTAGTTGGGCTAAGACATAAATTAGTAGGATATTCACAACCCATTACTTTACATTAAACTTATTATTTCAATTACACCCCAATATCATAATGATAATTAATATCGAATATTTATTTTTTTAATAATTAACTTTCTTCCATAATTCTAAAATACACATTTAAGATTCACCATGAATCATTATGTCACACAAGGCTCATTTATACAAGCTTAGTAACTTACATACTCAAGCTTTTGTTTACCATATAGTCTTACATAATAATTATTTATATTATAATATTATTCTTAATATCACATTTGATCTTTCATGTATGATGCAATTTTATTAAGTATCTATATGATCACACCACACATATAATTTACACATAACAAATAAATAATTAAAATAATAACAATTAGTCCATCACATTATTTAATCATCATTTCCTCATTAATTAAATTAATGAATTACTTGGTCCATTGTTATGTCACACTAGGCATAGCATATAAGCTTAATTAAGCTTCATTATCATTTTCACCACATCTCTCGATCATCTCATACTTAATTCAATTTAATTTAATTATCACATTTCATGCCACAAATTATATATGTATTCAAATTAAATATTCAAACATGTTTATTTTCAATATTAATATTATTTATAAAATTCATGGGTATTACAAAAAGAGCTTTTGAAGAGAATTTTTATTATGAAAATACAAAATCCAAAGCTACACTAAAGAGCATATCTATCAATCTTACTATTGGTAACAACAATGTTGATATATAGGTAATAAATCAAAGGTATGATCATCTTGTTTATTTGCTATATGTGATTTTCTTATAAGCTTGCTCTAGTGTTATTCTTTATCCTTACGCTTATTTCTTCTAATATTGACTAGGGGGGTGAGATATATAAATTCAACTAAATTGATATGAATTATTTTTATTGATGACAAAAGGGAAGAAATATTTGGTATTCTTGGTATTTTTGATGGTATTCAGATACCATATTGTGTTGGAATATGCAAATGATGGCTATGAGATTTGATTGCTAATGAGATTTGATTAATTGTTTGGATTTGAATGTTATGATATATGTTGGTTATGTTGGTTATAATATGTTTGGATATCATATTTATTATATGCATAAATTAAGGGGGAACATGTAGATTACAAAGTTTAATATATTGTCACCATCAAAAAGGGAAAAATGTTAGTTTTTATACTTTGTAATTTTAATGATGATAATATGCTAGATATTATAAGTTATTAAATGGGCTGAATTGATTTTGTAATGGTTTGTTGAAAATAATATATACTAAATATGTTTAACATGTTGGTTATTTTATGGATTGAATGAATTATATTTTGGGCTATTTTATTATAAAAGATATGGCATGCATAATTTATGCTGAAAATCTTTTTGACTAACAGACTTTGTCAATTGGATCATATTAAGGAAGTTACCTATACTTAGAAGTATGATTGTATTTTAAATTGTCATCCTTCAAGAAAACTAATATAGCTGGAAAGTATCTTGTTTAATTAATGCTGAATTGGTATTTTTAATATAAAAAAAAATTCCATGAAATCAATTCCAATTCGAATTGGAGTTTTTTAAGGAGTTGGTTTAGCTAAGAAACTATTTTGATTTGATATTGTAGTCTTTTAAGGAAACATACTATTATAGTTA
Source organism: Panax ginseng (assembly GCA_020205605.1). Lineage (NCBI taxonomy): Eukaryota > Viridiplantae > Streptophyta > Magnoliopsida > Apiales > Araliaceae > Panax > Panax ginseng. The sequence goes on along the minus strand of CM035129.1, from coordinate 85,915,279 downwards.
TGTGGTCTTTTTATCTTATTTTTAATATCCTTTTGGCTCCTTTAAATTAGCATCTCTTATATTTATATCTTTAATATGCTGATTTAGAAAGATATTATAGATGTTAGCTATAACAGATTGTTGATATTATTATTTTTCGTTAAGCCATTCTTGCTAACACTTTGAACTAGCCGTTGATATATATATATATTCATGCTTGGCTATTGAAGAAGGTGTTGTATATTTTCATTATCTAAAAGTATATAATAAATATATTATATGTTATCCATGTAATCAATAATTAATATTGGTTCAGTTGGATAAGAGAGAGGAGTTGATATTAAGGACTTGAGTTCAAGTCATGGTAACAACATTCAGGTTACAAATCCACCCAAATTACTAACCGAAAATTATTCAATCCTTTCCATATTCATAAGAAAAATTATTATTCTATATATTTTTCTTGTTATAATTTTCTTCTTTCATTTATAGTTTAGCACTAGATTTGTTCCTACATAAGAAATTCTAGTACATAATAAAATCTGGGTCTGTCTTATCTTGGGAGACTAATTCGCAGTAACCTTATATATGTAGTAAAAGTAAGGGGCGAATATAGTCTTAAGGAAAGAGTGGTCAACCATTCGATTCAAGCAGGAATATTGTTATTCTATATCTTACTACAAATTAAAATTTTCAACAATCTTAAGATTATATTACCATGGAGTACAACAATTCAAAAAATAGCTTGAATCAAATTAACAAACTCGAGAAGTTTGATGGATTATTCTTCAGACATTGGAAAAGAAAAATTTATTTTTTCTTAACGACATTAAAAATCTCTCATGTGCTAAATGAGGAGAAAATTGAAGAAAAAGAAAATGAGACACCGGCAAAAATGAAGAATCAAATAAAATGGGAACAAGATGACATTATGTGTAAATGGTACATTTCAAATGCACTATCCAATTCGTTGTACGATGTGTATGTAGCCAAATTCATGGAACAAACAACAAGGGAATTATGGGAGGATCTCGACAACAAATACAAAATTGACGACGCCAAAAATAAAAAATTTCTAGTAAGTTCATTATTTGTTATCAAATGATAGATAACAAATTTTTTATGTTGCAAGTACATGAACTTCAAATTATTATGAATCAAATTGTGTCGGAAGGCCATAGCCATGATGAAGGGTTTCAAGTATCGACAATCATTTCAAAGTTACCATCTTCATGGAAAGATTGTTGAAAGGAATTTAAACAAAAGAAAGATGCAATCAAGAACTTATTAAATTTCTCCAAGTTAAAGAAAATTCTCGAAACTTGGATAAATTGAAAATAGAAAATAAAAGTGCTAAAGTGGTGAAACCCCAAAACCCTAATAAGACTTGGTTATGTAAATTTAGTTATATTAATAAAATCTCTCCATTCTGAAAGTGGTTTGTGTTATTATATACTTTGTTTAACAAATTAGGTCAAATAAATTTTCTTCCGAAAATTAACGTGCTTCACACGTCGTGTTTAAAATATTTTTTTCGAAAATGGACTTTTCGGTATATATGTTTTGACAAGCTGCTTTGTCGTGCGTACACTGACAAAACGCTTTGTCGTGCTTGTTAGGATTTGTGAAAAATCTAAGTTAGGAACCCTAGATTATAAATCCTAACCCTAGATTACCAACCCTAACCCTAATTTATAAACCCTAACCCTAATTAGATAGACTAACACCTAATCATGATTGCTAAACTATAAATTAGGTACTAATAAACATGATTAAGCAACCCTAATCATAAAAACCAAAACCCTGATCAAGATTATAGAGGATTAGGGCATAATTAACTACAAATTTGATCAACTAGCTCACAAGTAAGTTAGGAGTCATCAACACAAGTTCCAAAACATCACATGACCTGCTTCCAAACTCCCAAGCAGCATCAGAGTCATAGATCAGATATTTTGAGAGGCAAGTAGGTGATTAAATGACCAAAAACCCTACTTTGAAAATTTTATAAAAGACAGCCTTAGTTCAGTGCAAACCCACGAATTTTACAAGCCTATACACTCTTATAACCTACCTAAACAAGCCTTGGTGATAACAACAACAGATTCAGTAGCCAGAAATCAAAATCAAGCAAGAAAAGGTATAAACCCTAATTTAAAGCTAGATCTTTGATGCTATATTTAGTTTGTTGTTTAGATGTTTAGATATATGTAATAACATGTTAGAAAGTATGCTAAGTTGAAAGAACATGTTTTCATAACATCTTGATGCATTAAAATAGTGTTTTAAGTAAACTAGAAATTTTGTAAAAATATGTCTGACAGTCGAATGTCAAAACCTGTAGATCCGTGTATGTTAATAGTTAGGTCTGTTAATTGTATGTTAGTTGTAGTATGACATGAGGTCTTTAATAAAAAAAATAGGTTCATTGGAATCATATATTGCAAGATATAGGTGGTTAAAAGTGGTTGACCGATCACGAAGTTCTGTTTTCTGGGTTACCCAGAAAACTCAAGAACATGTTGAACCGACTACTTTGACCAACCTTTTAATCGCTTTCTTTTTAATGTTATAATGACTAATTGTAATGAATTAATACCTTGACATACATAATACATATCTATGACACTCAATCGTTTAAACAATTCATAAGATTACCATAATTAATGGTCCAAAGTCGTTGACCGAGCATGACTAAGTTTTTTGGGTTACCCAGAAAACTGATGAACATGAAGAACAACATTGGCTGTACTTTGACCAACATAGATTGAGACCTTAGATTCATACTATGTACAAATCAGTGTTACATATATGTACCTTGATATGTAGACTACATATTATAACAAACAAAACATAAATCTATCACACGGATTGAAAGATCTAGAAGCTACAAAATCGTTGACCGACCATAACCACTGTTCTGGGTTACCCAAAAACTCAAGAACAGATCTGATAGTGACTTTGAGCCTCTATAACTTTTTGTTATATGTAGGTTAAAGCATGAATTTGGTATGATGTTGTACTACTGCATGAGTATTATAACACCCATATACTTCTAAACCCAGAATCATTAACAATAGAGAATTAAATTAAGGTTAAAATGGTCTATAGGTCATGACCAATTGATTCCCAAAAACTTAAGAACACCTATAGCGACACTTTATGTCACTAGGGCATTAGCGACAGACAGAACATATTTTCTAATAAATAAATTAATAAAAATTAGAAATAATTAATAAATAAATATAAATAATTATAAAAATAGTTTTAAAAATTATTTGAAGTTATAATAATTAACTTTTAATATTTTTACATAAATTTAATAAATATTTTATTTATTTGGATATTATTAATAATTAAGTAATTAGAATAATTATTTATAAATAATAAATAATTATTTAAAAATAATATTAATGATTTAAAAATCATAATAAATGATTATAAATTATTTAAAATAATAAACAAGGTTATTATAATATTCTAAATAAATATTAATTATTTATAAATAGAAATAAATGATTTAAAAATCATCTAAGGGATAAATACTTCAAAATTATTATAAACTTCCAGAAATTATTATAAAAGATATATAAATTATCTAAAAATATAATAAATCTTATAAATAAATTTTAACCGAGTTATTAACTTATTAATTACTCGGTAAAGTCTTTGGACACCGAAACCATATCAAACTTAAACCGAACATAAATAGTTTATGTATTTGAGTATTATTATCAATACTAATGTGTTAGATTTATATGAATGAACATCTTAGTTGTTTATTAACGAATCGAGTATCATTGCTTGATTGGTTTTCGCTCAGGCAAGTTACTAAACCCTATTTTAATTACTTACGCAAATTTCTCAAACCCTACTTGTTCGTTGAACAAGATTCCTATCCTAAATTGCTTTTGATATGTTATACCAAACCTAAACTTGAATTGCCCATTGTTGCAAAGTTATTACTATAGCTTCAGCATAACTAATAAATGAATTGTTAATTCATATGATATTGTTTATTGAGCATAAACTGTTGTGTTAAACCAAATTTCTTTGGTAAGACATCCTATACTGAGTTGTGTGTCCCAAAAAGGGATAGATGTTGGGTTAATTAAATATTGACACTTTGTGCATGTGGGCACGATTAGGATGAGATGCATACTCCTAGGATGTTGAATAGGTTGATCCCCTATCTCACATCGAAACAAAATTTCTAAGTCTTTGTGACTAACAGAAATAAAAAGTCCAGAAATTGTTGAAATAGAAATTCCAAAAATGGTAACAATAATTAGTTGAGTTTTGAAATGTTATACTTCTTTAAATCATATATAGTTATAAATATAAAACTTGCTGAGCATGCCATACCTCACTTAATTAGATATAAGCATAGAATCGGATACCATGGGCATATAGATTTGAATGCGTTATATACATTGACTAGTAGTAAGCACCATATCAGATACCGTGGGAGTATAGATATGGGGGCGTTACTTTAATGGTATCAGAGCTATTAAGGCTATAGATATAAGGAAGAGAAATCTTAGTATATAGTCTTCGAGTCTGTAAAAATATTAAATTACACATAAAAATAACATTAAAAATATTATGTTTGTGTAAATTTCTATACTAGTAATAAAGGAGTTTTATTTTATAGGATGGCCAACTCCAGTGCTGAGGAAATGCTGATAGTAAACAATCCACCACAAATTGATTCATTTATAGCTAGTGATGCAGAGGATGAAGAATTTCTTCATGATCAACAACTGCTAGATGCTGAGGAAGAGGAAGATCCAGTAGCAGGACAATTAATGAGAATTGATGAGCATGATGAAGCAATGACATCACTAATTCAGAAATCTGAGTATGATAATAATAAAATGAAGTTTAGGCATACTTAGCCGAGGGAATGTTAGAGCATAAAAGGGGAACCAATAATCGACTGAAAGTACAACTGCACCATGCATAAAGGGGCAGGAAGAAAATACAGTCAAGGCTACTCAAATCTTCTCTGGGTACTCGTGATGTCTTCAATGATTTGCAGCGCTGAGTAGTTCGATATCCAGTAGAGGAGAAGAAAACTACTTATCCGATAGATCGATCTGTGGTATGCCACATGATCCAGGATTCCTTTGCTGACGTTAATGAATTCTAGAGTGTAGTATAGAAGTCTAAATGCTTTGTACTAATATGAATAAAAGATCATTTGAATTTTGTATTATAGCTTGTAGTGAGTATAAACTACTAGTTGTTTATGTATGTATTTTGTGACATATGAATAAAGATATGTTTGTGTTATTCAAATTCTTATGTGGATTTTACTTGTTTTATATAGAATCATGCCACAAACCAGAAGACCTCAACGAGAGATAGATAATGATGTTAATCTTACCCAACAGTTAGTAGAACTTTTGTTAGGTTCTATGAATAGACCCATAACTCAAAAAACTACAGTTAAAGATTTTAAATTTGTTAGTCCACCCAAGTTCAAAGGTACATCCAAACCTGTCGATGCACAAATCTGGATTACTGAAATAGAAAAAAAATCTTAGTAAACAATGTTAATAACAATAAAAAGACAACTTTTGCAACCTTTTTCTTGAAAGGTGAGGCGAATTACTGGTGGGAATCAACTAAGGGTCGGGTAGAAACTGAAATTGTGCCTTGGGATAGATTCAAAGTATTGTTCATTAAAAATTATTTTTCCTAATCTGTAATAATCCGAACTTAAATTAGGATTATCAATAAATTGAGAATTTTGATTTTCAAATTCTTGTATATTATTGTTGCAATAACTAAGTTCTGACTTGGTAAGGTTTAATATAGGGTAGAAATCCTAATAAGTTAATAAGAAAACTTTAGTTAAGACTTTGATCTTAGAAAAGAAATCCTAACCCTAATTAGGGTTATAACAAGAAATTAAATTAGGGTTTATTGATTATTATGTGATTAACATTAAGTGCGGCTAAGTAGGGTTTTTATTAAGTATACTTGTCATGATAAACCCTAACTGAGGATGTGATAACCTTAATGTTAAACTAATAAACCCTAAACTTAAATATTAAACCCTAATTATAAAATTAGTAAACCCTAATTCCTATTTTGCAAGATTTTAATGGTTAATAACTTAATAAAAATTTTAAGAATATATACATATGTGAAGTTACTAATTTACCCTCAAATTTGATGAGGAATTTACAAAAATACCCTTAGTACATAGGAAGTTACTAAAATCCCCTTTATCTTCCAAATTTTGATGATAAGGCCAAATCTATGACTCATCACTTATATGATTTGCAACATGTGCTCAAAACAACCCCACCATCATCCTTTTGACATCTTATAGCTGATCAAAGCCTTAGTTGTCAACAATTTAGTGAAATTAGGTAAATTACCCCTACTAGAAATTTCTACATATAAGCTAAGTGTTGGTAAACCAAAGCAACAAAATTTCACTAAGCATATACAAGTAATTTATCCACAAATAGCTCATAACAAGCCAGTATTCAGATCACAAAGACAGTTTTCAAAGATTGCTTGAAAAGGTAAGAACATTAACCCTAACCCTAGATCTTTGAAGTTATATCAAAAGTTATGATTTAGTGTTTATTTATATGATATAACATGTTATTTAGTGATCTGGGTTATTTAACATGAATCCATAACAGTTAAATACATAAAAATAAAGATTTAAGAGAGCAATCATGAACCCTAAAAATGTTGTCTGACAGCCGAATGTCAGGCCTCTTAGATCATAACCTGTTAACTATTTAAGCTGTTAAGTGTATGGTTAGTGTACTATGACATGAGCTTAGTAATATAAAAGTGAAATCAGAGCCAAAACATATAAGGATTATAAGTTATTCAAGGTCAAAACCCGTTAACCGTTCACGAATTTTTTTTTGGAAAACCTAGAACTTCAAGAACAACGTCCGACAAGATTTTTGACACCTTAGATCTCGCAATTGTGGTAGTTATAGGACCCCTAATTGTATCATTTCTGTAGACTAACATATGGACTACATGTCCATAAAAACCAACTGACCATTACATCAACCGATTGAAAGTTAGGATCGCTCAAAAGTATGACCCCGAAACTAGAAACCCAGATTTCTGGGTAACCCAGAAAGTTGTAAAGTCATGTCTGACAGCCAGTTTGACTACCTCAAATTCGATCCTCTGATGTTGTTATAAACTTTTAGATGTTGTATTATTGTAGTATGACATATATATTACATGTTTAATACACTGGAACCTTTACCTAATACCTAGAATCCATGTTATTAAACCTTGAAATAGGGTGACTGACGTTGACCGAGTTTCTGGTAACCCAGAAACTCAAGATCATGATTTGATGCTTACTTTGACCAGCCATAGATTTCTGAGGAGATGCAATTAGACCACAAAATTGTTATCTACTTATAGTACTACATCAGTACTACCTTGTTGAACCTTTTTCACAACCAAAACCCCTGTCAGTAAAAGAATTAAAGTCGGTCAAACCTGTCACCAAAGTGTTGACTTTTGTTTTCTTCAATTGGTGAAGAACACCAATAGCGACGGTTTCTCACTATAGAGGCCTTTAGCGACAGTTAGCTGAAAAAATAATAAAAATAATGGAAATAAATACAAAATAATTATTATAAATTAATAATTAATTTCTAAAATACATTTTAAATTATAATAAATAAATTTAAATATTTTGACATAAAATTTCATTAATATTGAATTTATTTAAATATTAATGATTATGAAATTATTTAATAATGCTAATAAATAAATTATTAAAAATAATACTAAATCATTTTAAATAATAATAAATTATTTAAAAATGAAACTAATGATTTAAAAATCATTATCAATAATAATAAATTATTTGAAACTAATATTGATGGTTTAAAAATTAATATGAGTGATTATTAATTATTTAAAATATTATTAATGATTTTAAAATTATTTTAATTAATAATAAATTAAGTAAAATTATTATTAATTATGGAGAAGTTATTTTAAGCTTTTAAAAAATATAATAAATAAAAATTAACTTATTTAAAGTAATATTTAAACTTTTAAAACAAAGTTTATTAGAAAAATAATTCAAAAATTATCCTATCAAGTTATAGAACACCAAATGGACCTCAAATGCAACCCAGACACTAATAGTTTGACTACTTATTAGTTGAGATTATTTTTAATGACTTATATAATCATATTTAGGTTGCATAGACGGCCTGAATAACATAGGATAGCTAATCTCCGAGCAGGCAAGTTCTCATATACATTTAATTTTTTTATTAAATGTACTTGTTATATTAATGTTGTATAAACTTGTTTAAAATTTTGTTCTTTAAAATAGGTTTATGTCTTATTGTTAAAGCATTACCAAGTCATATGAATTGTTATTTGCATAAAATGCATTTGATTTGATATCAAATCATAGACTGTGGTAAAACCAATGTTGTTTGGTGAAAATATATAGTGATACTATTATGATCGACAATTATATACTGACCGGGGTTTTATGACTATCCATTACAGCAATGACCGGGGGTTAATTAAAAGGATGATATGCTTACTCCTAGGATGTTTGGTTGAGCGAATCAACCCAAGTTTCTAAGACTATAGGACTGATAGTAACTTGTAATGTGTGGGGTTTGGCAGATAAACCTGAATATATATACCTTGAAAAACTTCTGAACTATATGTTCATCTATTTTAGTCATAGTGTGAGTATATAATAAACTTTGTATAAACCTGTTGAGCCTTTTAAAGCTCATCCCTTGCCAATATTATTTTCCTTTGCAGCTGTGACTGATATTCCGAGAAGTTCAAGTATGCATTCTTGTGGCTAGAGAAGACTATAATAGTTTAAGTTATTTCTGTTTCTATAAGACTCAAATGTAATAATTTTAATCTTGGATTGTGTATTAAGTTTTAGATATATAAATTGTTTAGTTTTTTTACCTTTCTGATTAAGAACTAGAAATCAAATACAATATTAATATGAACTATTTATTTGAATGAGGGTATTTGATGCCGAGTGAGTTCTGTAAAAACTGAGGTTACGCCCCTCAATTCCAGGAACAATCTTGTCATTGGTACTGTGAATGTCAGATAAATAGGAATTATTGATATGAAAGAAATATCTGAAAGATTATAAATCTATACATCTAAGTGATAGTATTCATCATGATAATTGTTCTGACGAGAACTAATATCTGTTATGAATAGTATGAACCTTGGATTGATAAAGATTATTTTCTTATAGAATATTTACGTGAGCACCAAATCTGTTACAAGATATGTAGGGAGTTTTGGGGCGACACGATTTGGTATCAAAGCCTTAGGTTAGAAACCTTAGGAGAGAATACCTTAGGCTATAACCTTGGAGGAGTTAGAGTAGTAAAGGGGATAGTAAGAAGATAAAATCATTAGAAGAAGTGATATAAAATGAGTTGTGATATTTTTTTGTGTTAATCCAGATAATAAATTCTATTATAGGATGTCGAAAGATAAACAGTTGATAGTGTATGACGCACCGATTGAAGCAGTACCATTACAATTAATACATCTTAATCCGGACTTGCAGGAAGGAGTAGGATAGACACTACAACAAAAAGGCTTATTTCTGACGAAATATTCACTCGACAATAAGGTTATTCCGTCGAGGACAACCTTATTTGCGACGGAATATTCGGTCGGTAATTCGGTCGTATATAAGCACGTCGAAATTAAGTCCGTCGGTTTTTTGGTCGAGGATACTTAGCCTCGACGGATATAGTGTCAACCGAATATTCAGTCAGAGTTAATATATCACCGACTAAAAATAGTCTGTCGAGGATATTCAGTCGATGTTAATCATGCCACGTTGCAGTCTGATAAAATTAGAAAAATAACGTAACCTCGACGGATTTCCGTCGAGCATACCACCATTTCGTCGAGGATATTCGATCAAAGATATTCGGTCAAGGATAAGTATGCCACATGGAAATCTGTTAAAAATGGGTAACAACTTATACTCGACGGAAATCCGTCGAGAATACCACCATTCCGTCGAGGATAGTGTTTTTTTTTAAATATTTTATTTGTTTTTGCAATATCCAGGGATTTAACCCACATCTTTGACCTGTACTTGTACCTGTTTTCCCAACATCACATACACAAGCTAACAATATGGCCAATAACATGAATTACTTACAATCACCAAGGCCAACAATATATCAAAAACCAACTAATTAAATGAGAAGTAAAAAGGTCAAAAACATCTCATTAATCTAAACTAAACTATAACAAACATCCTATTAAGCTAAATTAAACTAAGTGTCAAATCGCAATAAAACCAAAGTAATGACAAGGTTTAAACTACAATATGTACGTCAAAAATTATGTAAACTACAAAAGAATGTAAACATCTAAGTCAAGCTAGTAGAGCCCCCGGTGTGAGGAAGATCATCGGGCGGGCGTCGACGCTGCTCTAAAGTATGAAAATTGCCCTTATCGTCATCCCGCTCGTCAGTCCGCTCGTCACCCTGTTGATACAATATAATGTAACTCATTAGTCCATATATATGATTCAGTTAAAGATAACTAAATGAAAATTAAATAACATGCATAATATATATTTATATTTAAAATGAAGTATACCTGAGCAGTCGAGCGTTGACTCAACATCGGCCCAAACGCGTCCTCGACTAAGGTAACCACTATCCGAACAATCTCATAACGTATCGCGAATTTCAACGCTTCCGGAGGTATACCAAGATTTCTCGGCGGTGGCACCCAAATTTATAACGTCTGCGCAAAGTGATGAAGGCAAGAAGCAACCAAGGTCTCGATGATGAAACAGCGGATCGGTCTCAAACCTCTCCGACACCGCAGTCATAACACGCTGGAACAAAGCATCATCTAAGCCGGCGCCCGTATATGATGGTCCCACGGGTGCTCTCGGACGCAGACGCTGGCTAGAGCCTACAAAAATAGATATAACATGAATAATATTACAAGTTTACTTTATTCATAAATAAGAAATAAACACAAATATTATACCTCCTGGCAGTGTATAGGTCGGTATCCTCGGTAACCCCAGCACTCGATACCGCCCAGTAGTACTAATGGAAGTATCCTGAGATGCAATCCTGCTCACAACCATCGATTTTCTCATACCCGAGATTCAACCCCTTAACCATCTTCTTCACCTCATAGTAATTCGCGGGCAACGTATTATCCCTGGGTAAGAACTCGCTGAGAATATCAAGAAAATCATTGAATCCTCCTTCACTGTAGTCATGCTCATTCGTGAAATGTAAAAGCTTCGTAACTGCAGAAAGCCTGGTGTGCTTGTCATTTCCAGGATACAACGGAACACCCGATTCAGATAGCAACTTGTAGAAAGAAGCTGCTGAATCATTTGGCTTTTGCTGAGCACTACTTGATGCATGCTCATTTTCAGCCCAGTCAATATTGGTAGGGCCATACGCATCAACCAACATCTGCACGATGTCATAGTTATCTTCTTGCGAATCCCCATGATCCGATTGGTCTACAGTACTATCTCTCCGTTCTCTAAACTCAGCTGATTCCCCGTGATGAATCCATACCGAATACCCATCCACAAACCCACGTGAATATAAGTCAAATTTAACTTCATCGTCAGTCTTCCATATCATGTTCTTACACTTGAAACACGGGAATCTCATCTTTTCGCTTGGATCATCAACATGTTCTATTGCTTTGTTCATAAAATTTTACACCCCTTCACGGTACGCATCAACTAATCCCCTCCCATCAATTGGTATCCTACGTTACATCCAACTCCGATCGGCTGACATCTTTAATAGAATAAAATACCCAATTAGAATATATATGCATGTATTTAGTTTACCTAGTATATATCTCCACTCTACAGGGGTTAGGCATATATCCCGTTCCTTGATGTGTCTCCTCACTAGTGCCATTCACATGGTGCGTGTTTATAATATTTTAAGAAAATTTCAGCATCACCTCCCCATGGTCTCCAAGTACACGAAATAGACCAAGATAACTTAGTCTAAGTATGCACTCGAAGAACATATGTAGAGACACCAGCTGAAAAATCCTCAAAATATTATAAACACGCACCTTGTGAATTAGCACCGACCTAAGTAAGAGACATAACATCCAAAGAATGATCCCAATCGGGGATTATTCGACATTCACTCCTCTTGAGTGAATGTCAAACGGAATTTCTAAGTTTCATAGCGATTGCAAATTTGTAATGACTACTAGGAGAAGAGTCAATCTAAGTTTCATATTAGTTGCAGTTGCAACTAATAGTATTCTAACCGGTTCCTCGGCAGTAATCGGACAAAAAAAAGGTCGTAGTTCCTGTTTGTGTCCTATACTCTATTAATAAAGTTAATTGAATTACTGCAGACATTCCTCACTGTCCACTATAACAGATGACAACATCCCGAAGGAGTTCCATTAAGCTATTGAATAAAGTTCCAAGTTAAGCAACCCTCTAGATGAACGAACAATCACTTCTCTACTCGGAATGAATCATTGCCTAATATGGGTTTAATCCATGCCATAGACAACTTCTCACCACTCCAAATTCCTCAGATGGGTAGTTATCATAGAAAAAGAGGTGAGAAATTATGTGGGCACTACCCATCTGAGGAATTTAGAATGGTGAGAAGCTGTCTATGTCATGGATTGGACCCATATCAGGCAATGATTCATTCCTAGTAGAGAAGTGATTGTTCGCTCATCTAGAGGGTTGCTTAACCTATAATTTTGTTCAACAACTTAATGGCACTCCTTCCGTATGTTGGCATCTGTTATGAGGAACAGTGAGGAATGTCTTCAATAATTCAATTAACTTTATTATTCGAGTATAAGACACAAACAGAAACTACGAACTTTTTTTTTAATTAATTGTCGAGGAAACATTGAGTACTATTAGTTTGAATCGCTATATCAAACCCTACATAAAAGGAAGTGCTTCATTTAATTTATATGTTATTATATTTGAAAATTGTGGCAAACTAAGAAAATATGGTATTTGTTTTATTTTACCAATGAAAAACTAGGTAAACGCTACCCAGTCAACATGTATTTTATTTTATTTATTAAATATATAGACAACTTATTATTCAGTTACTTTTAATTGTAGAAAACTAAGCAAATTCTACTTAGTTTATTATTTTTTGTTATGTAAATTTATTTCAAATATATTATGTTGTTTTAATTTATGTTTACTTAATTTATTAGCTTGATTTTATTTTTTTAATAAATAAATTAAATTTATTTATTTATTTAGATTTATTTATTTTATTTTTTATAATATTATATTAAATAATAAATTAAATTTATTTTATTGTATTAAATTAAATTAAATTTATTTTATTTTATTTTATTTTATTTTTAATTATATTATATTAAATAATAAAGTAAATTTTTTTATTTTAAATTTTATTATATTATATTATAATATATTATATTATATTATATTATATAATTTATTAAAGTTATTTAAAGCTCTAGTATTTTTTTGTATTAATTTATATAAATATTTATTTATTATATTATAATATATTATCTTTTATATAGTTAATTAAATATTTATTTATTACCATCTATAACTTCCACGAAAATTGATTGGAAATTCATTGAAATTAATACTTAACACCAAAATAAAGGAAGTCTTCAATTGATTCACAAATTAAAATTCACAATGCTGGAAAAGGTAGAAATCTGAACACTGCAAATTAAGTTTATCACACTGCATTATAACTCCTCAATATTAGTTAACAAATTGCACACACTACTGATTATGGACATTATAACTGGCTGGGCACAAATTAAACACCAATACAGTAAACCAATATCAGTCATTGAGCAACATCTCAGTCTCAAAATCAGTTTCATACCAAACCAAATTTAGCACACTATCACAGAAAATCCCAATTTCAATAACACTGCAAAAGAAAATGTAGGGTTCAACAACATTTTGTTGGGTAAAATCTAATTACGCACAACACGCAAGTATACGTGGTCAACAAGTAATAAAGTGATAAGTTGAGCATCGTTCCCATAGAGAATTATTTAATAAAAATCACAAAGTACTAACCTGTAACCAACTCAATCTTATTTAAACGAATGAATTTCAATTTATAAGTAAACTAATTCTAATTACCACCAGTGAAATTAAGATTATGGAGATTTAAGATCACAACTTCACTTATTGCTTCATTTAAGTTAACACACTTCTCATAAATTATTCTTTATCATGAATTGTTAATCAAGAACACTAAAGCAGATAAAACCACCTCTCGATGCATAATACCCATACTCACTTAAATCCACAGATGATAAAATTAAGCAAGACACCCTAATTAACTAATCCACAATATCTTTATGTGAATTACAATTAAAAATAATTTAAAGCACAAGTTCTCTATAAGATTACATATGGCGTAAAGGCATATCTATATCCTAAATACGAATCATGAATTCCATCTATGCAGAAATCACAAACACATGCTATCATGATCAGATCTAAATCTATACGTCATCTCTCAAGTTCATATAGATTATCACGGTAATTAATGGCCAATCAATTAAACAATTAAGTCCAAATCACAATAGACAATCCTCACAATAGAACATAATAATTGATAACGAAGAATATTAAAATAAACTACACAATAAGATCCATTGTAATTGCAAACAAAGAATTAGTTCATTGAATTAAAACTAATAATCCACACGTGAATACACATTAAAGATAAGAATAAGATTAAGGAAAAGAAGTTAATCTATTGTCGGAAAATTCGTCCTCCGTCTCGCTCTTGATCTGGATCTCCAATGGCTTCCAAGTGTTTCAATTTCCAAATCTCATAAAAACTAGTCTTTTGATCTAATCTACTCTAATCTAATTTTAATGCAATCATCTTTCTCCTCTCATCTCTCCCCTAATCCTTGTTATTCTCCTCCTTTTATAAGCCTTTTTACATGTCTTTAAGTCCTCTTTAAAGTCCTTGAGTCAATTAGATCGAAACAATCCTTTCCGAACACAAATTTGGACAAAAACCGAGTTTTCTGCGCGTATGCCCGCCCCGACGGGGGTCCTAAGGCTTAAAGGGCCCGCCCTAGCTGGGGTACCTACCGTTTTGCAGCTGGTATGCCCGCCCCGGCGGGGGTCCATTTTCTGCCACAGTGTCCTCTGGTAAAACGGCCATAACTTTTGATCCGGGAGGAGTTACGGAGCCTGCCACCTATCAAATCAAAGCTATCGGCGAGCTCTACAACTTTCATTCTTTGAGAATTGAGAAATAACGAACGGATGAAGGTCATTGGGCTGAAAGTGACTTCTATGCAAATGGATACCCAAAACAGTGACGTTCGACGTCCGTTGGTACAAAGATCATAACTCTTGCATCCGAACTCCGATTGGAATGATTCAAGATGTTCCGGAAAGCTACGAAGACGCTCTACAATGTAAGTCAAGTTCCAAGCCAAAAACATGAAATGAACATGAAAGCCCAAATGATGTCCGGATTATTTTTCTTTGCGTTTTCCTATCAATTCTTTGCGATTTCCTTCCTTTTCCTTACCAATAGTCGCTCACACCGCTTCCAAACATATAACCTACAAAATGAACACAAAATGCATGAAAAGTAACTAAGACACATGAATATAAGCAACTAATTCAAGTAAAAGATACCGGATAAGTAGGTATAAAACTTACTTATCAAATACCCCCAAACTTAAACCGTTGCTTGTCCCCAAGCAACACAACATAATGCAATAAAATGCAATGAAATGCAACTCATCTATATGCCTATGAATCCAGCAGTATGGATAAAATCAAATCTATTCACTCGGCCTTAGAGCAATCAATCAAACACGACAATACTTCATATCAAAACCAATTAATAATTTCCTAGTCAATCATCAAGTCTTAAAATGTTATTACTGGTATAGTGTGTGTGTGCTCAACATCCATGCTAACTGATATAATGCTAAATCTCTTTAAAGGCATCATACAGTGCAACTCACAAAATTCATAAACAAGCTAGATCCAACTAAAGTCAAACATCCATCAAGTTCAAGAGTCCAATCCGGGATACTTATGCTTTACTTTTCATTATGGGGTTTTTTTTGCTCATTTCCCGTCTTATTGTATTTTTTTTAACAATGACTGTGCAATGTCTCATTCCATTAGGCTAACAGTGCTACCCCTTAACGAGCTTTCAACCAACGACTCCCAGACCATAAAGACCTTAGGGCGCTAGGGGTAAAGACAATCCCCTCGGGCGTACTTGCTCAAGTAACAAAGGCCCCGAAACAAGACTAGTCACGATATATACTCTTTTTTTTAGATAAAGCTTATATACCCCACATATAATCCCCCAAACTTAGGTTCTTGCCTAATTTTCGTCATCTCTGCCTTTTTATGTCTTTCATTCATTCAAACTAATACTATCCTTAAGAAGTCCATTCTATATCAATTTAAACTTAATCAGTCCACATAGTTGTTATTACTGTGTTATCCTATTTATACCAGTTTCAAACAGCAAAAGATTCAATTCATAGCAAGAAATCAAATCAAAACTCTAATAATTAGTACTATACTTATCTACTCAATCCCAATCTCATCATTGGCCAAAATAAACTTAAACTATCAAACAGCTAGACTCATGCAAGATGAACATAGTAATTAACTATTATTTTTGAATTTTTGATTTGA
This sequence comes from Panax ginseng, assembly GCA_020205605.1. NCBI lineage: Eukaryota > Viridiplantae > Streptophyta > Magnoliopsida > Apiales > Araliaceae > Panax > Panax ginseng. Next base: position 85,898,571 of record CM035129.1, on the reverse strand, counting down.
TTTTTTTTAACAAGAAACTAAATATAATGCTATTCAAACTATACTACTATGCAGCTACTTATGCAGTTGTACTACATGAATGCAAACATAATGAACCTAAACTAAATTAACAATATATGCAAAATAACATAACATAAACATGAAACTAAACATGCAATAAAGAACTAAACTAAACTCCCCCAAACTTAGCAATTATAATGTCCTCATTGTAAGAATATAACGATAAGTAGAAGAGAACTTCCCTGTAATCAGCTAAGCGTGAGGTGATGGTGGCGATGGCGGCGACGATCATTTTCCTATCCATTGAACATCCAATACTTGCACTAAAGGGAGACAACATGTAAGACCCCGAAATTTTTTAAATAAAAAGGAATTTCCTTTATTTATTATTTTGAAATAGTAAGGGTGGATTTGATTAATGTGGTTAGTTATGGGTAAAATGCGCAAATATTTTAAATAAGCAAGTGGTGATATAATATTCATTATTGTCGGAGAATATTCGTTTGGTCGTGGAATATTAAATCTTTAATCGAGGAATATTAAATGCGACTGTAGTGACCATGTGTGGGCCCCATAACGAAAGCGGTTGGAGGAAGAAAGCGACAAAAAATAAGTTGTTTAAAAATACTTGGCGTAGTTGTTCTGGTTTACCTTCGTTGGAATACCGGTGGTTAAAAACACGATATGTCTGGCGTTTTGCACAAGTAGCATTGCAGTATTGCACCAATTATTGATTCTTACGTAAAGAAGGCACTACTCAATAATGGTTACGATAATTCTTATTCAGTATTTTATTTTATTGATTCAATAATTGTGCGTTGATATTTTATATTCATTGTTGTTTGATAATTGTCATTACAATTATTTTTCATTATCGAAGCAATAATTCATATTATCTCGAATAAATATTATTAGATAACATTATTGGCAATGTCTAGAAAGTTTACGTCTAAGGAGAGGTTTGGTCACCTAATTGCGGCATGATAAGGAGAAATTCTTATTGGAAAGCCCCCTCTCTCAGGAGGCGCACGGTTGTCAATATTGTGATTACGTAATATTATTTATGAATAATTAATTATTGATTCATATGATGAGGAAAATATTGATTTTATGTGGATATAGATGGAGAAAATTTTATAGTGACAATTGTTAAAAATTAATATTTTATCTTTTTTGATAAAATAATTCATTTAAATATATTATTTTAATAATATATTAACGATGATATTTTTACGATGAATGTGGGATATATGAGTATATGTGGAGGAGGAGTATTGTTGTTACCAAAATGTTTAAAACATGTTAAACATGTTTGGTGGACCCCATTTATTGAATTGAAATTTGATTATAGCTTGTAAAATCGCCTGTTTGTGGATTTCAGTCCAATTTACATTTGGAATTTGAAAAACTTTCTTCTCGCAAAGTTGTAGAGAATTGAATTTCCTATAAAACTCATGAGATTCAAATTTTCTGATAAAAGGGCTATTTATTATGAATTATTGAAGTTCTGAAGCTCCGAAAGAATTGATTTTTGGAAGTTTTAATTATTTATTATATAAAAAACGTTTTTTTTATTAGTTTTTCTAGAAGGTGGCATGTGAGAAATGCTAAGTGGCTGAAATCAAACTCTAGAATGAGTGCGTAGGAATTGTTATATAATATATTAATATTATATTAAATTTTCTACTTTGGTGTTCTAAGCAATTTCCTATAAATAGGTGCTTAGGTTAGAATTGAAAATCACACCAGAAACTGAAGTTTTCTCTCTCTATATTATCGAGCGTATTCTTGTGAGTATTTTGAGTATACTTTGAGTATTGTTATACGGTGCAAGTTCAAGTCATAGCCTATATCCTGTGTTTCAACTAAAATCTTGTCTTTCAAGGTAAGGGATATTATTTTTTCAGTAATGATATTATTTCTTCAATATCATTATCTTTGAAATATTGATCTGAAGTTTTATCAAATTTGGAACTTTTGGTGTGGGATTACTATTCACGATATCTGCACTATTCACGTATATGGTACTATTCACGAATAAGGCATTATTCATCGAAAAATAAAATTTTCTTTTAAGTCAAAATATCTATTATGGATACTAGCTTTGATTGTATCCATGTTTTGATCATTCTTGAATTTTACACCACTATGATTATTTTTGAGGTATTTTTGGACGTGGATAAAACAAAGTACGAATCCTTAATCCTTAATCCTTGTCATTTTGTTTCACTGGATTCGTTTCTTTAAAAATATTTTTCATCATCCTCAGTCTTAAATGATGATATTATTGAATATCTTTGGCCTGTAGTGCAAAGATGAATGATTTATGATGAATATCTTTGGCCAGTAGTGCAAAGATGAATGATTTCTGATGAATATCTTTGGCCCGTAGTGCAAAGATGAATGATTTCTGATGAATATCTTTGGCCCGTAGTGCAAAGATGAGCAGTGTTTAGATGAACATGACCAATGGTGAATGTCCTTGGCACCGTAGTGCAAGGATGAATATTTGATCCCGGATATATATTGATTGATGTTCTGAGGATAAAAATAGGCGATGAACTTTAAAATTCATACATAGAAGATAGTAGTTTGCATTCTCTACTTAACTCTTCTAATGAATTCTTATTTCCACCGCGAATATTGATTTAAAACTTGTTGTCTATTGTATTCTATTATATTTTTCCTGTTGAAGACTAACGATAATTTGTTGTATATTATCTTAGTCATAATATTCTTTTTCTTTGGGCTAGTCGAGCTCACCCTTTTCCTTTTTGTTCCATTTTTTCTTCTCGGGGCGAGAATATATAAGTACGAGTACAGTGGGTATGGAATGAAAATTCTAGGGAGAGTTGTTTAGTAGTCCTCACCATTGTTGTAAAATAATGTATCAATAATTATGATGGGGATTTATTTGGGTATGTATATTGTCTAGAAGACAATAATTGTATTTAAACTCACAGTATATATGTTGTCGTATTTTGCACGACAAATGTATTAATAAAGTTGTAGTTATTTCTGTACCATGTATTTGGCGACTCAGAATGGGTTGGATGGAATGGACCTATTTTGGGGGCGTCACACAACATGGATTAGAATAGCACTTTGGAATATAATGTGATTCCTATCTACTAAATAAACTACGAAAGCATATAAATATAAAAATTCTTGGGTTGCCTCCCAGTCAGCGCTTGATTTATAGTCTTTCAGCCTGACTTTGTCTGGTCAACACTATCCAATTCCTCTTCGGAAGTTGAGGAACCCTCCATCCATCAGTAACAAATTATCCTTTTGGAGGTTCCCAAAGGCGATGGCCAATGCATTAAAGTCACCTAGCTTGCTCTGATTTGGTATGATCTCAATCAAGAACGTCCCATAGCTAGGTGTTTTCTCCATTGTGTATGTGATCACTTTGGGGCATGGAAGATTGTCACACACAATGGGCTCTTCGTCTATCTTTTCTTTTTCGTCCCACCATGGATTCAAAATTGTACTCGCTCTTATGTCATAAAGAGCTTCGCCGACGACATGACTACCAAGTGGGCGTGATTTTGCAAATCTGACCGACTCTTTGATCTTTGGTGGAGACCCATTTAGATCTTTTTCGACCTCTATTTCATTATCCCCAATTGTCTCCACACTTCCGATATCTTGTGGCTCATCTAGTCGCAGATTTGGTTCGGGTTCTCCATCAATTTCGTCATCCATGTCATAAAGCCAAGTGTTTGGAGGAAGGTTGCTTATGACTTTGGTCATTTGCTTTATCTGATCCACAAGATTTTGAATTGATATCTCTTGATTCTGAATTAACTTCTCTTGATTAATCCTTCTCTCCTCATTTGATGCTATGAACTTGGACAACAATTTCTCAAATCTAGAATTATCTGTATCAGTTTTGGAATCCATGTATTGAGGAGCATGAGTTGAAGTGGTTATGCGTTGTTCCATTCGATTATTAAAATTTTTGGTTGACAGCTCTTGGCTAATCCTCATCTCCTCTAGGTTTGTTATGCCCTTCAATATTACATCCCTCGGATTTGGCTTTTCTTCTTGTGGCAATGGAGGTGGACATGAAAATTCCGGTGTGTATGTTGGATTTGGAGCGCAGTATTGGTCTTCATAAGTATAGCTCCATGACGAATCCGGGTGATACCCCCAAACTTGAGGATAATTAGCATAAGAATAATTGTTGAGGTAGTTACCACCATATTGTACCGGCCCAAGACTGATGGTGCATTGATTACTCGGGTGATTGCCAGAACAATAATTGCAAGTAACTGCTATCCTTCAATTACGTTGGGTTGCAATAACGTCCAACCTCCTCGAAAGTGTCTCAAGTTGTGCTGATAATGCAGAAAATACATTGAGTCCATCAATCCACACTCCCCTTGGTTGAGTCATACTCGAATATGGCCTTTGATAATTGAATCCAGCCATAGTACCTGAAACGAGAGAAAAAGAAGAAGATAATAAAATAAAATAAAAATAAAGAAAGAAAAAAAAATGTTTAAATTAAGACTAACTTGATTGAATCTAATATTGGCAAAAATTTATTAAACTAATTCCCCGGTAACGGCGCCAAAAACTTGTTGGGTAAAATCTAATTACGCTAACACATAACTATAACGTGGTCAACAAGTAATAAAGTGATAAGTTGAGTATCGTTCCCACAGAGAATTATTTAATAAAAATCACCAAGTACTAACCCGTATTCAACTCAATCTTATTTAAACGAATGAATTTCAATTTATAAGTAAACTAATTCTAATTACCACTAGTGAAATAAAGATTATTGAGATTTAAGATCACAACTTCACTTATTGCTTCATTTAAGTTAACACACTTCTCATCAATTATTCTTTATCATCAATTGTTAATCAAGAATACTAAAGCAGATAAAACCACCTCTCGATGCATAATACCCATACTCACTTAAATCCACAGATGATAGAATTAAGCAAGACACCCTAATTAACTAATCCACTATATCTCTATGTGAATTACAATTAAAAAGGATTTAAAGCACAAGTTCTCTATAAGATTACATATAGCGTAAAGACATATCTCTATCCTAAACACGAATCATGAATTCCATCTATACAGAAATCACAAACACATGCTATCATGATCAGATATAAATCTATACTTCATCTCTCGAGTTCATATAGATTATCACGGTAATTAATGGCCAAACAATTAAACAATTAAGTCCAAATCACAATAGACAATCCTCACAATAGAACATAATAATTGATAACAAAGAATATTAAAATAAACTACACAATAAGATCCATTGTAATCTCAAACAAAGAATTAGTTCATTAAATTAAAACTAATAATCCACACTTGAATACACATTAAAGATAAGAATGAGATTAAGGAAAAGAAGTGAATCTGTTGTCGGCAAATTCGTCCTCCGTCTCGCTCTTAATCTGGATCTCCAATGGCTTTGAAGTGTTTCAATCTCCAAATCTCATAAGAACTAGGGTTTCTCCTATTCTACTCTAATCTAATCTAATGGAATCCTCTCTCTCTCCCCTAATCCTTGTGATTCTCCTCCTTTTATATGTCTCTTTATATGTCTTTAACTCCTCTTGGAAGTCCTTGAGTCAATCGGAGCAAACCAATCCTTCTCGAACTCAAATTTGGACAAAAACCGAGCTTTATGCGCGTACCCCCACCCCGGAGGGGGTCCTAAGGCTTAAAGGACCCGCCCCAGCGGGGGTACCTACTATTTTGCAGCTGCTATGTTCGCCCCGACGGGGGTCCATTTTTTGCCACAGCGTCCTCTGGAAAAACAGCCATAACTTTTGATCCAGGAGGAGTTACAGGGCCTGCCACCTTTCAAATCGAAGCTATCGACGAGCTCTACAACTGTCATTCTTTGAGAATTGAGAAATAACGAATGGATGAAGGTCAAAATTGGGCTTGAATTGACTGCTATGCAAATGGCCACCCAAAACAGTGACGTTCGACGTCAGTTGGTACAAAGATCTTAACTCTTGCATCAGAACTCCGATTGGAATGATTCAAGATGTTCCGAAAAGTTATGAAGACGCTCTACAATGTAAGACAAGTTCCAAGCCAAAAACATGAAATGAACATGAAATCCCAAATGATGTCCGGATTGCTTTTCTTTGCGTTTTCCTACCAATTCTTTGCAATTTCCTTGCTTTTCCTTACCAATAGTCGCTCACACCGCTCCCAAACATATATCCTACAAAATGAACACAAAATGCATGAAAAGTAACTAAGACACATGAATATAAGCAACTAATTCAAGTAACAAATACCGGATAAGTAGGTATAAAACCTACTTATCACATTTCAACAAAATATTTCAACACTATCAACAATATTTCAACACTTTCAACAACATTTAAACAGAAAATTTAGGGATCTAAGTACTTATACCCAAATTTATGCATAACTATATACATATCTAAAAATTTAGGGTTCTAAATTTAAAATTAATTGATAAAACTAACCTTAAATTGAGAGAGAAGGAGGAGCAGAGAGGGACTAGAGAGAGAGAGCAGCGGAGGGAACCGGAGGTGAGGCTGCCGGCGAGGAGAGGGAGAGGTGTTGTCGACGAGGGCTTGGACGGAGATGGGGCTGCCGACGAGGAGAGGTGCGGCGGCCAACGAGGAGAGGGACGGCGGCCAGTGAGGAGAGGGATGGGAGGAGGGAGAGAGAACGCAGCAGTAGAGCAGAGAGAGAAAAGAGGGAAAAAATTAGGAGAAGCTGAAGTGAGGCTCGCGTCTGTTAGTGTGTAGGTTTTAAGGACTATTTCTGATGGAAATCCGTCGGGATTCATTCAGTCGATAATACGGTATCCTCGACGGACAATCAGTCGATATTAATAGTTCTTCCATTGAGGTTGTTATTGGTGCTGGAGGGAAACTTTCGCGCCACAAGCATGGTATAGGATCGACTAAATTCAGTCGATTTTGTACTATACTCGAGGGAGTTATGAACGACTGAATATTCCATCGGCAATACATTAATGTCGAGCGAATCCATTTAGTCGACCTTAATTCTGTCGTAAATAGTCCTATTTCTTGTAGTACGAGTGTGACAGTATCAGTGATAGAATCTTTAATAAACCAATTCGAGAATATTTTAGGCCAGGAAATTGATGACCTGGAAGAAAGAATTAGGAAACTGGGGGAAGAGTTGGAAAAAGAAAGGAGAAAGTTAGCTGAGAAGAAGAAATGATCCCTAGTATGATATATTCCCAACATGTTAGGGAAATATTTAGTGTGTAACTAGTGATAGGTATAAATCACTAGTCAGTTATGTATTTGTTTTCTTGCATAGTGTGTATCTAGTGATACTTTATAAATCACTAGTTATATGTATGAAAAATATTAATGTGAAATACAAGTTTTTGTTAAATCAAAATGTTGATTATTTTTATTGTTATTTATACCTAGTTACTTGTTATCTTTAGATAAATGGCACCACGAAGAAGACCTCAACTGTGATAACCCGGGATTTTGAATAATCTGAATTTTTGCGAATAATTTTTTTTTTAATATTAATATTGATTATCAATTTTGTGCTGAGTATCTGTGATATGAGTCTCGAGATGTGGTCAATATGTGTATTGACTGAGAAAATAAGAGTAGAGTTGTGCTTAACGGAGAATAGAAACCCTAACCCTAATTCCGGATAGGGATTCAATTGAAAATATAATTAAAATAATTATATTGATGAGTACGTGTTTATACTGTATAGAATGTTGATCAATGATTGGTCGGATAGGGTACAATATTTGTAAACCCTAATAAGTGATTGGAAACCATAATCTCAAGATTAAAAACCCTAACGCGTAGTTAAGAACCGTAATCAAAAGTTAGAAAACCCTAATTTTTAATTCAGGAATCCTAAACCCTAATTAGAAAACCCTAATCCTAATTAGTAAGCCATAAAGTGATTAGTAAACTTTAATGTGTTTAGTAACCTTTAATATAATTAGGAAATACTAATTATATTTTAGAAATCTTACTTTTCTATTTTAAAACCCTAATTTAGAAAATTCTAGAAGCAAAGGTTGTAAAACCTAAGGGTTATAACCTTAGGGTTAAACCCTAAGGGTTTGGCAAGTTACCTATATACCATTAAAATTTTATGTCCAATGTCCAAAATACCCTTTACTGAGATTTTTAGTTAAGAGATTTGCAAGATCTAATGAGTCATCACTTAAGGATTATCCCATGTGCTGCAAATCCTTACCGAATCTGATCCATATGTGCCACTTAGCAAGTGTAGAAACATTGAATCAAAGTTATACGTGTTGGAAGAGAGAGAAAGTTCACAAAAGTTGCCCAATTGCTCTCTAACGCTCAACGAACCTTTTCTCTCTCCTTAGCCACAAAAATCTTAAGTTTTTCAGTCACTAGAACACCCCTTAGATCATCAAGATCAGTGGAGAAGAGCTTAGATCAAGGATTGGATAATAGAAGGTATAAACTCTAAACCTACTTTGATCTTGTATGGAAAGAAATATTTCGTGTTTATGTGTTTAGATGTTTGCTAGAAGGTGTTTTATGATGATCTATGGTGATATACCATAGATCCATAGCATCAAATGGCTTTAAAAGTGATGATTTTCAAAACTGTCCGAGAACATGATTTGTGGTATGACAAGCTAATGTCAGGAGCCACAGATTCTTGTTTGTTAATGATTTGTGTTGTTTTAAGCTTTGGATTTGTAGTATGTCAGGAGTACTTTGATCTGGAAGTGGAATCCAAGATATTCGATTTCCAGATTTCAAGATATAATTGGTCAAAGTCGGTTGACCGACCATGACCGAGTAAAATGATGGGTAACCCAGAAAGCCATGATTAGGGTCTGACAAGTTATTCTATGGCCTTGATCTGTTAGTTGTGAAGCTGTTTGTTGATTTTGTTGTATGCATGTTGTAGCCTGTAATATGGACTTTAGATCCTTGGCTTTATATCCCAAAAACAGTCAACATAATTGAAGTAATGGGTGGTCAAACTAGACCACTCGGCACTGGCTTGCAGTTTCTGGAAAACCCAGAAACAGTTTGAACAAAATTTCTGACAAGGTTTGACAGTGTCATAACCTGTGAATTTGTTGTTGTTGGACTGAGATCTGGATATATCGTTAGTCCTTGTCATGTATACTACTTGTATGAACCATAAAATCACTAAAATTATGATCAAAACTCAGATTAATTTGAACTTGAAAGTGTCCACTCGGACTGTCTGGGTTTCTGGAAAGCCCAGGAACCGTCTGACAAGTACTTTGAAGGCACGGATCTTCCTAGTATGTTGTTCTATGACCTATCTGATTGTGGGAACATGTAATATTACGTTAGTACTATGAGTTATGAACATTAGTTGGCCTAGAAACATGTTGAGATGAGAATCATAGCCGGTCAAACGAGCACCCATGAGATTGGCCTGACAATGTTCTTGAGACTCAAGAACACCTAAGGCGACATAAAGTGTCGCTATAGGCTATAGCGACGAATTATTTAATTTCTAATTTCTGATTTTTCGAAAATTAAATTAAAAATAGAAATAAATTCTAAAAAAATTACAAAAATAGTTTTCAAAATTATTTTAAATTATGAAAAATAATTTTTGACTATTTGGGATATTTTTCATTAATATTTATAATTATTTGAATATTAATGATATTTAATTTATTTAATTAGTGTATTAAATAAATTAGAGAAAAATGATTTAATATTATGAAATATCATTTTAAATAAGAATAAAGTATTTAAAAATATTTTGAGTTATAAAATGTAACTTTTAATATTTTAGAGAATTTTCATTAATAATTTAATACTAATGATATTAGATTTATTTAATTATTGTATTAAATAAATAAGTTAAAAATAATTTTATTGAATTAAAATTCATTTTAAATGAGAATAAAGTGTTAGAAAATATTTTGAATTATAAAATATAATTTTCAATATTTTTGGAGAATTCTCATTAATAAATTAATATTAATGATACTAGATTTATTTAATTATTATATTAAATAAATGAATTAAAAATGATTTTATTGATTTAAAAATCATTTAAAATGAGAAAAATGATTTTAAAATATTTTAAGTTATAATTAATAACTTTTTATATTTTGATGATAATTTCATTAATATTTAAATATTAATGGGGATGGTTTAAAATGATTTTATTTAATTTAAAATTCATTTAAGTAGAATATTGATGATTTAAAAATAAATTAAGTTATTCATAATAACTTTAATATTTTGACAAGTATAACATTAATATTGTTATATTGTTAAATATTAATGATGATAAGATTAGTTGATAATTAAATCATTTAAAAATGATTTAAGTGTTTGAAAAATTATTATAAATTATAATAATTGTTTATAAATTACTAAAAGCTTCCGAAAAATATTATAAAGGATAATTGACTTATCTAAAATAATATTGAAGCTTAGAGACCAAGTTTAATTGACAATCAATGTGTTAATTGTCGGATAGGGTGACCAAAACACTGAGAATATATCGAAGTTCAACCAGACCGAACTAGTTAGACTTGATAAGTGTTTATATAAGTTATAAACATTGATGTGACTATGTGGTAATGTGCCTAGGAGAAAGATTGATTGTGAATTACAATGTTATGTTTTATAAATTATTGTGCTAATTGTGAGATCGATATTATTAGTTATAGGTCTTTCAAATGCAGATAAGTATATTGTGTAGCAGTAATCAACGAAGAAGGCAAGTTTCCTAACTCAACCTTGAATTATATCTTTTCAAATATTATGGTGGTTAATTATTGTTGATTAGACCACGTCCAAGAATTTATTATTGATTATTCGCAGTTAGTGCATGTTTATTAATTCAAATTGAATCAATGATTCTGAAAATATATTCGGAAAATAATTATTGTTGGATATTTACATCCGTAGAAGTTATTATTGACAACACCGATAATTCCTGTCTATTGTCGAATTGTGTTGAGAAATGTCCTAGCTAATTATTCTGGCTAGACTAACATTTGTTAGAACTTGATAGGTTCGAGAAGAGAAGAGAAGAGAATTCAATTATTATTGATTGATCGAGGCCAATTATTTTGGCTAGATCGAAAAAGAAAACTTGATAGGTTTGATAAGAGAAGAGAAGAGATTAGATATTGAAATCATTGTATTTCGTTGTTAAATCAAATTCTGATTCAAAGACTGAGAAGAACAACCTTTTATATAAAGGGAAAATATTTTGTAAATATATTTGACGCTTTCATGCGATGTAAGTATTATGCATAATATAGGGTACATGGAGTTGGCCGCTCTAAATACTTGCAGAGGGGTATGATTTAATCTTTAGGGTTATCTGATACACCGGGGTATATCAAAGTCAAATATTTGATAGTTACTCGAGAAGAGAAGTTCAAGATCCAATGGATCGCTCAGCATAAATCTGGAAAACATTCCACTTTGTTATTGCGTAGAATTGATTCTTGATTATTCAATAGAATATCGTAGAAACTTTGAAAGCGTTGTACTATTTCATTTATCAGATTATTGTGTTGAACAAAATATGAGAAGACTTGTTAGTTAATAAAGATTTGTTTAGCTATTTCAAAGTTCCCCGAACTTTGGTGTTATTCTATCAAATTAGATAGTCTGTTAATCTTGATTCTTATACATTTATTGTATATCTTCACTTGCGGGGTAAATTTGTTGCTCACCCTTGCTAAATAAAAAATTTCAGCTAGGGAAGAAGAGGCTAATGGGTCTAAGAAGAACAATGGCAAAGGCAAAATATTGGAGTAGTTATAATGAACTTATTATCATGTTGTATTTGTAAACCCTTTTTGTATATCTAAATGGTAAGTTTGTAATGTTAAGGTTAGATGACCTGGGATGATGTTGTTAACCTATTAATTAATGTTATGTAAGTTTATATTCATCAATGAATGGGTAGTTAGATGTTATTATATTGTGGATCGTGAGCACCAAACTCAGAGGTCAGGTAACCAGGATTTGGGGGCATCACAGGTTGGTATCAAAGGTGTAGGTTATAAACCTTAAGTGGGTGGGATTATAAGCATAAGCGAGATATAGAATACTCATTTAGAGTACTAAGTGAGGGATTACTGAAGCGTATCGATAGTGAGATATGTGGACACATAGTGTGAGAATTTCGTACTGGTGAAGTACTAATCAAGTTGTTTAAACTGATTGTAGGATGTCAGGAAAAGATGAAATGAGTACGGAGATGCTAGCGGCTGTTGCACCAGTGCCAGTAGCTGAGGTGCCAGCACAAAGCGAGTCAGTTAAAGAAGTGGGGAGATATGAGCCGGTGGTTAATCTTGGGAGTGATCATGATGATTATCCCGAGATGTATCTGAGTGGTGATGAGGAGGCAGAGTCCGAAGAAGCTAAGGTGGAGAAAGGGAATAAGACTAAAGTTGGAAAACAAGATCAAGTATCTGCAAAAGTCCAGGAACTCGGGAGTAAAGTGTTTCTCTTGGAGGAGTTATGGAAGACAGAGTGAGCGTTACGCGAAATGACAGAAGAACGGAACGAGCTGAAGGCGTAGGTGGAAAGGATGAAGACTGAAGGTGGTGGATTGTCTGAAGGAACAATCAAGCAGAAGAAGGGAAAGAATAAAATAAAGAGGGACAACGGCAGCTATAATTCTAAAAACTCAAACCCGAAGAAGAAGCAAGTCTGTAACAGGTGTGGAAAGACTCACTTGGGAGAGTGCATGATGTGGAAGAACGTGTGTTTCAATTGTAAGTAGGAAGGACATATTTCCCTACATTGTCCTAAGCCAAATATGAGAAAGTTTTTTTCATGTGGAAGAATGGGTCACAGATTCAACAAGTGTCCCAGCAAGAAGAAGACTGGTGAAGGGAGTGGACGGTAGATAGTTTAAGTTTGAGCGTTAGTATCTTTTGGTAGTATGTGATATTCACGGATGTAATATCGAGAAATGATGTGTAAGCATATGTAAATATATATGTTTGTATGAATGAAATCTTTATTTTCGATATGAATATAAGATTAATATTAATTTGTGAGTTCTTAAAACTCATACTTATGGTAAGTTCATGACTCATAATTATATGAAATGTTTTGAACCCCTCAGCGAATGGACACCAAAGGTCTGACTAGGATAAGTTCATACACTCATATAATTATGGCAAGTTCCTGAACTCATAAGTGTGGTAAGTTTGACGAACTGGAAATAGTTATGTGAAAATGGAGAATTGCAACTTTTTGTGTAAAGTTAGAGAATTGTAACTTTTTGTGTAAAGTTATATGTGTTAATCCTAAAAATTATTTAAAAAGGGATAGTAATATGTGTTAAGTACTAAATGTACTATGTGCTATTTGAATAAATATTTGATTATATGATAACTATGTGTTGAATTCTAATTATGTTAAGAATTTGTATAGAGAAAGAGAATTAATGTAAGATTTTTATTTAAATCAGATCATGTCGCCTAGACCACAGAATCGAAATCAAAGAAAAGAACATTCAGTGAATAATGAAGGAGGTCAAGCTGACCCGATGCAAAACTTTGCAAATATGATAGCCGAAGCTTTGGGTAATAGTCTCCAGCAGGAAGAGCGAGAAATCAGCCAGCTGATAGATTGGCTAACTTCAAAGAATTTAAAGCGGTGGGACCGCCAGAATTCAAGGGAACCACGGATCTGATTGAAGCCCAAACCTGGGTAAAGGAGATGGAGAAAGCATTCATTATCGCTAGAGTAGCGGATGAGCAAAAGACAGCTTTTGCAACGTACTTGATGAAGGGAGAAGCCAATTACTAATGGGAGACTAATCAAGCCAGAACTGGTACATCCATAGTGACTTGGACAAGATTCAAGGAGTTGTTCTTTGAGAACTACTTTTCACCGAGTATGCAAGCTCGGATGGAAGTCAAGTTTTTAGAACTAAAGCAGGAGAACATGTTTGTTTCTAAGTATGCTGCCAAATTCAACGAGTTGGCGAGATTTGCACCTCATCAGGTGGACACAGAGGCGAGAAAAGAGAGAAGATTTGAGAATGGACTGAAGCCGGGGATATACAACAAAGTAGCCGTATTGAAGATAAATACGTTTGCGGCTTTGATGGAGAAAGCGTTAATTACTGAAGGAGGGAGCGAAGCTGCATCTCGATTTCATCAGGAGAAGAAAAAGAAGACAAGTGATGGAGGAAGCAGTGGTGGTAGTAATCCGAATAAGAGAAAGTGGAGTGAGAATACCCAGTCGGGTAATAGGACAGAAGAGAATATGAAAGGGAGAGAGACATGTATAACTTGTGGGAAGAACCATTCTGGAGTTTGTTTGAAGAAGAAGGGAGTTTGTTACAACTGCGGACAAGAGGGGCACATATCGCCCAATTGTCCCAATCCGAAGAAGATACAAGCTCCTTTGCGTGTGGATCGACAGATCATCTGGTTAGAAAGTGTCCAAAGAGAAATGCGGAGAAGGAAAGTGGCAACAAAGGACCCGATAGCGGAACCTTAGCGATTCGAGGACCTGCAAAGCCAGGAAGACCAACGGACCGTACATTCAACATGACGGCGCAAGATGTAGTGACTACTCAGGAGGTGGCAACAGGTAACGATTTCATTTAGAAATTTTATTATGCAATTAATCTTGGTTAGATATTGCTGTGAATTTTTTTCTTTTATAGATACAAGTCACAGGTTAGAATATAAGACATAATTTAATATTGTGTTGAGAAGAATAAATTGATGATACAACTTTAAAAGATTATAGAGAATAAGAAAGCGGTGATTCCGAGGACGGAATCCTTTTAAGGAGGAGTGAATGTGATAACCCAGGATTTCGAATAATCCGAATTTTTACGAATAATTTTTTTTTAATATTAATATTAATTATCAATTTTGTGCTGAGTATATGTGATACGAGTCTCGAGATGTGGTCAATTTGTGTATTGACTGAGAAAATAAGAGTAGAGTTATGCTTAACAGAGAATAGAAACCCTAAACCTAAGTCCGGATAGGGATTCGATTGAAAATATAATTAAAATAATTATATTGATGAGCACGTGTTTGTACTGTATAGAATGTTGATCAATGAATGGTCGGGTAGGGTACAATATTTGTAAACCCTAATAAGTGATTAAAACCCCTAATCTCAAGATTAGAAACCCTAACGCGTAGTTAGGAACCCAAATCGAAAGCCGGGAAACCCTAATTTTTAATTCAGGAATCCTAAACCCTAATTAGAAAACCCTAATCCTAATTAGTAAGCCATAAAGTGATTAGTAAACTTTAATGTGTTTAGTAACCTTTAATATAATTAGGAAATACTAATTATATTTTAGAAATCTTACTTTTCTATTTTAAAACCCTAATTTAGAAAATTCTAGAAGCTAAGGTTGTAAAACCTAAGGGTTAAACCCTAAGGGTTTGGCAAGTTACCTATATACCATTAAAATTTTATGTCCAATGTCCAAAATACCCTTTACTGAGATTTTTAGTTAAGAGATTTGCAAGATCTAATGAGTCATCACTTAAGGATTATCCCATGTGCTGCAAATCCTTACCGAATCTGATCCATATGTGCCACCTAGCAAGTGTAGAAAAATTGAATCAAAGTTATACGTGTTGAAAGAGAGAGAAAGTTCACAAAAGTTGCCCAATTGCTCTCTAACGCTCAACGAACCTTTTCTCTCTCCTTAGCCACAAAAATCTTAAGTTTTTCAGTCACTAGAACACCCCTTAGATCATCAAGATCAGTGGAGAAGAGCTTAGATCAAGGATTGGATAATAGAAGGTATAAACTCTAAACCTACTTTGATCTTGTATGGAAAGAAATATTTCGTGTTTATGTGTTTAGATGTTTGCTAGAAGGTGTTTTATGATGATCTATGGTGATATACCATAGATCCATAGCATCAAATGGCTTTAAAAGGGATGATTTTCAAAACTGTCCAATAACATGATTTATGGTCTGACAAGCTAATGTCAGGAGCCACAGATTCTTGTTTGTTTATGATTTGTGTTGTTTTAAGCTTTGGATTTGTAGTATGCCAGGAGTACTTTGATTTGAAAGTGGAATTCAAGCTATTCGATTTCCAGATTTCAAGATATAATCAGTCAAAGTCGGTTGACCAACCATGACCGAGTAAAATTCTGGGTAACCCAGAAAGCCATGAACAGGGTCTAACAAGTTATTCTAAGGCCCTGATCTGTTAGTTGTTAAGTTGTTTATTGATTTTGTTGTATGCATGTTATAGCCAGTAATATGGACTTTAGATCCTCGACTTTATATCCCAAAAACAGTCAATATAATCGAAGTAATGGGTGGTCAAACTAGACCACTCGGCACTGACTTGCAGTTTCTGGAAAACCCAGAAACAGTTTAAACAAAATTTCTGACAAGGTTTGACCGTGTCATAACCTGTGAATCTGTTGTTGTTAGACTGAGATCTTGATATGTCGTTAGTCCTTGTCATGTATACTACATGTATGAACCACAAAACCACCAAAATAATGATCAGAACTCCGATTAATTTGAACTTGAAAGTGTCCACTCGGACTGCCTGGGTTTCTGGAAAACCCAGGAACCGTCTGACAAGTACTTTGAAGGCACAAATCTTCCTAGTATGTTGTTCTATGACCTATCTAATTGTGGGAACATGTAATATTACATTAGTACTACGAGTTATGGACATTATTTGGCCCAGAAACATGTTGAGATGAGAATCATAGCCGGTCAAATGAGCACCCTTGAGACTTGCCTGACAATGTTCTTGAGGCTTAAGATCACCTAAGGTGACAGAAAGCGTCGCAATAGACTATAGCAACGGATTATTTAATTTCTAATTTCTTATTTTCCAGAAATTAAATTCAAAATAGAAATAAATTTTAAAAAAATTACAAAAATAGTTTTAAAAATTATTTTAAATTATGAAAAATAATTTTTGACTATTTGGGATATTTTCATTAATATTTATAATTATTTGAATATTAATGATATTTAATTTATTTAATTAGTGTATTAAATAAATTAGAGAAAAATGATTTAATATTATAAAAATCATTTTAAATAAGAATAAAGTAGTTAAAAATATTTTGAGTTATAAAATGTAACTTTTAATATTTTTAGAGAATTTTCATTAATAATTTAATATTAATGATATTAGATTTATTTTTATTTTATTAAATAAATAAGTTAAAAATGATTTTATTGAATTAAAATTCATTTTAAATGAGAATAAAGTGTTAGAAAATATTTTGAATTATAAAATATATTTTTCAATATTTTTGGAGAATTCTCATTAATAAATTAATATTAATGATATTAGATTTATTTAATTATTATATTAAATAAATGAATTAAAAATGATTTTATTGATTTAAAAATCATTTAAAAATGAGAAAATGATTTTAAAATATTTTAAGTTATAATTAATAACTTTTAATATTTTGATGATAATTTCATTAATATTTAAATATTAATGGGGATTGTTTAAAATGACTTTAATTAATTTAAAAATCATTTAAGTAGAATATTGATGATTTAAAAATATTTGAAGTTATTAATAATAACTTTAATATTTTGACACGTATAAAATTAATATTTTATATTATTAAATCTTAATGATGATAAGATTATTTCATAATTAAATCATTTAAAATGATTTAAGTGTTTGAAAAATTATTATAAATTATAATAATTGTTTATAAATTCTTAAAAGCTTAGGAAAAAATATTATAAAGGATAATTGACTTATCTAAAATAATATTGAAACTTAGAAACTAAGTTTAATTGACAATCAATGTGTTAATTATTTGACGGGTGAGCGTAACGAAACGAGAATAGATCAAGTTCAACCGCACCTAACTAGTTAGACTTGATAAGTGTTTATATAAGTTATAGATAATCGATGTGACTATGTGGTAATGTGCCTAGGAGAAAGATCGACCGCAGATTATAGTCTTTATGTGTTATAAATTATTGTGCTAATTGTGAGATCAATATTATTGGTTATAGGTCTTTCAAACGCAGATAAGTATATTATGTAGCAGTAATCAACGAAGAAGGCAAGTCTCCTAACTCAACCTTGAGTTCTATCTTTTCAAATATTATGGTAGTTAATTATTGTTGATTAGACCACGTCCAAGAATTTATTGTTGATTATTCGCAGTTAGTACATGTTTATTAATTCAAATTGAATCAATGATTCTAAAAATATATTACGAGAATGATTATTGTTGGATATTTACATCCGTAGAAGTTATTATTGATAACACCGATAATTCCTGCCTATTGTCGAATTGTTTTGAGAAATATCCTAGCTAATTATTCTGGCTAGACGAACATTTGTTAGAACTTGATAGCTTCGAGAAGAGAAGAGAAGAGAATTCAATTATTATTGATTGATCGATGCCAATTGTTTCGGTTAGATCAAAAAAGAAAACTTGATAGGTTTGAGAAGAGAAGAGATTAAATATTGAAATCATTGTATTTCATTGTTAAATCAAATTCTGATTCAAAGATTGAGAAGAACAACCTTTTATATAAAGGGAACATTTTTGGTCGTATATTCGGCCTTTTCGCGCGTGTAAGTATTATGCATAATATAGGGTACAAGGAGTTGGGCGCTCTAAGTACTTGCGGAGGGGTATGATTTAATTTTTATGGTTATCTGATACACCTGGGTATATCAAAGTCAAATCTTTGATAGTTACTCGAGAAGAGAAGTTCAAGATCCAATGGATCTTCAAAGATAAACTGGAAAACATTCCACTTTGTTATTGCGTAGAATTGATTCTTGATTATTCAATAGAATATCGTAGAAACTTTGAAAGCGTTGTACTATTTCATTTATCAGATTATTGTGTTGAACAAAATATGAGAAGACTTGTTAGTTAATAAAGATTTGTTTAGCTATTTCAAAGTTCCCCGAACTTTGGTGTTATTCTATCAAATTAGATAGTTTGTAATCTTGATTGTATGTCTTAACTTGCGGGGCAAATCTGTTGCTCATCCTTGCTAAATAAAACATTTCAGCTAGGGAAGAAGAGGCTAGCGGGTCTAAGAAGAACAAAGGGAAAGGCAAAATACCGGAGTAGTTATAATGAACTTATTATCATGTTGTATTCGTAAACCCTTTTTGTATATCTAAAGGGTAAGTTTGTAATGTTAAGGTTAGATGACCTAGGATGATGTTGTTAACCTATCAATTAATGTTATGTAAGTTTATATTCATTAATGAATGGGTAGTTAGATGTTATTATATTGTGGATCGTGAGCACCAAACTCGGGGGTTAGGTAACCCGGATTTGGGGGTGTCACATCAACGAGAAGTGACTAAGGCAGACATTGACCAAAATCCAAATCAAGCACTCGCAAATATCTTGTTAGGGGCTTTACAAGGAAGACAAACAAACCCATTACCAGCCACACCAAATACATCAAATGTTACTTAATTTAAATATTTTAAATTAGTAAGACCTCCAAAATTTAAAGGAACTGATGAACCCATCAAAGCTCAGGCTTGGGTTACAAAGATGGAGGAGATGTTTAGAGTGACTAAGGTGAATGCGGATCAAAAGACCGATTTTGCTACGTTTTTTTTTGAAGGATGAAGCCAATCACTGGTGGGAGGCTAACAAAACTAGAGCTAGAGAAGGTGTTATTTCATGGGATAGGTTTAAAGAAGTTTTCTTTGTGAATTATTTTCCCGAGTCGATGAAGGATCGTATGGAAGTTCAGTTTCAAGAGTTGAAGCAAGGAGAGATGACGGTGTCTCAGTACATAGCAAAATTTAACGAGCTGGCTAGGTTTGCACCGCACCAGGTAGATACTGAAGCGAGAAAAACTACACGGTTTGAAGAGGGGTTGAAACCTCAAATAAAAAGTAAAATATCGGTATTTCAAGTGAAGACATTTTTGGAGATTCTTGAAAAAGTAACTATAGCTAAAAAGGAGGGAAAGGCTCTACAAAAGTTTTATAAGGAGAAAAAGAATAACACAGGGAGATGCAACAATGGTGGGAACAATAACAACAACAACAATAACAACAAAAGAAGATGGGAGGTGGCGTTTTCAAATAATTCTGGGAAAGGAGGAGGTAATTTTAAAGGGGGAAATAGTAATACCAATCCAAAGAATGAACGGTGTCAAATTTGTGGGAAAGGTCACAAGGGAGTTTGTTACTTTAGCAGAACAAAATGTTATACATGTGGAGAGGAGGGGTACTATTCAAATTTTTATCCAAAAAAGAAGAGCAAGAATAACAATATTAAATGTTTCAACTGCGGAACGGAGGGACATGTGGCTAAGTTTTGCCCAAAACCCAAAAAGGCCAATGTGGGATGAATTCAAAATAACCCCGGACCAGCAGTAGCAGGAGTTTCTCAAAATCGCCCGAATGCATGAACATTCAACGTGACGGTGAAGGATGTTGTTGCAGCGCAAGACGTGGTAACAGGTATTCTTCCGATCGATACTGAAAATGCTTATGTTTTATTTGACTCTGGTGCTTCTTGTTCATTTTCATCTATGGGTTTTGCTAAGAAATTAAAAATGCCATGTGAAGACCTAAATGTGCCATTTAATGTAGAAATTGCTAACAAAGAGAAAATGTGACACCCCCAAATTTGGGCACTTCAATCTCACAGATTTGGTGTTCACTGTCCAATTAAATCATAACTAACTACCTATAAACAAAGGATATAATTAAACTCAAAAGTTTAAACAATTAATCTCCCATTAAAGGGTTACATAATCTAAAATAAATCCCTGGTCATCTAACCTTTATTACAATCATCAGCGGAATATTAAAACATAGCCACAATCAAAACTAATACATAAGCTTCATAAACAAAAGGTAAATTAAGCGTCGTCGTCTAATCATGTACTTTGTCCTTACCCATTCTTGTAGAAAGCTCTTCAAACTTCTTAACTTCATCTGTATTATTTTGTGCAAGAGTGAGCAAACAATTGCCCACAAGAAGGATAATATAAAATAACATTTTATAAATGACAATTAACTGAACTTTCAATGGTAAAATACTCTTACCGGAACAATAAACTTTAATTCAAAAGCTATGAGTTCAAAGGAATAATGAACGTTTAAGTTAACAATAGATATCAACATCTAAGAATACACTGATGGTCACAAGACCACAAACTATACTCTTCAAGTATTTCTATTTTAACCTTTAATATTCTAAAAGACTATACTCATCATCTATATCCTAGGTTAAAAGGTGTTTCTACTGTAACCTTTAACAGTCTAAACGACTATATGGACCATCATCTCGTACTCTAGGTGATCAGTCCTTTGTACTATGTATTGCACAAACATTTTAACTCTATTGCGTAGCTCAAAATAATCCCCTAATATAGGGTTGTTCATCTCAGCTTAGATTATCAGGTTCCGAACCAAAGGAAGTTTGGCTGGGAATTAACTTCAAAGGAATTTTAGATCTTTAGAATGCTCATCAACCAAGTACTGGTTGAATCAGATATAGACCAATAACTATTCAAGAGTTTGATTATAATATCTTCATTAACAAGGTATTTCGATGAATCAATAAGAGCTAGAGTATTAACAATCTCTAAATGGAACAAATGTTATCATTGACAACATGCTTTCAAAATTTTGTGAGTCCATAAGCAAACCAAAGGAAGTTTGGTTTGGGATGACTTCAAGGGTAATTTAGAGTTTTGAACATTCATCAACTCAAGATTAGTTGAATTGGTAAAGAATCGCTAGGCAACTTAGAGTTCGGTACAATAATGTAAGATAGTACAATGACATTGGAGAACGAAGATCAAACAATGCTTATTAGTAAAGTGAATAAACACATTTCTTACAACAAAATTACAGACTTTGAATAACCAAAATAATCTCGTTTGGAATAAAGAAATAAAGATTAATTAACTTGCTCAATAGTAAATGAGAGTTAAAGAACTTGCATAACAATAAATTGCTCAACAAGAGATTAGAAATAGAGAACTTGCAAAAGTATATCATGACAGTGAAAAGTAACCTTGCTGAATAATAAAGTAGCAAAGGTTCGGGAACTTTCCTCTTGCGTAAGCTATACAATTATAACTCACGTACTCCAATGTCCTATACATACCATTAGGATTATCACATCAATGAGCTACATAAATTAACCTCATAGATTCAATTCTCATCTTAGTTAAGTTATAACCTTTAGTTTAAGGTCTAACCATATTAATAAACTACATAACATGAATCTGAAGACTCACTAACACATACATAAGACTTTTAGCATCCAAATCACATTTTTAACTCTTATTAATAAATACTACACTTCTTCTTAATCGAACTTGAAGTTCAATCAAGTGTTTAAGTCTTCCTAGGACTCATTGGTTTTATATTAATCACCTTTTATATCTTAGTGTTCATTTCAGAAATTTCCAAGTGTTAACCTCACAGCACTTATCAAACATTCATTGTATAAACTAAGTTATAACATAATGCGTTCGTAACTTACTAATCACTTTTATAAAGTTGAAATTATCATTGACATGACACGATTCTGTTTTAACCTCCGTACTACAAGTTTGTTACTTTAATATATCATTGAACTCAATTATCATGGCATCCAAGGTCTGCAGCAGCAGCAGAACTCACTATCTCAGAACAGGGTATGGTGCAACTGCGCCATTACAAAGCTGGGTAATAAGCAGGTATGATTTCTTGCGTTTTAACATGCTAAGAGCATTGCCAGATGTATAAACGTAACTGCAAAAAGGCTATGAACGAGAGAATTTTAGCCCAACTAACTTGAATTTCACCCACAAAAAAGTGAATTTAACACAAACAATTGATATAAAACTATTACAAACATGTTTCCTCACATATTCATCAACATAGAATAATTTAACAACTTTTGCTAACTTAATTCCTCAAATTCCATGTTTTCATACAAAAGCACCATTTTTTACATTCATCACTGTAATCTCAGTTTTATACCGAATCACTTCGTTCAAACTACGTTCTCTTCGTTTTTTAACGAACTAGCATAATCAAAACTCAATTCACAGATTAACATACAAATTGACCACTAAAATTGGTACTTTCACAACCCATATGTATACACATACACTGTAATTAGTTTTCTTCTTTTTAAACACAATTAACACAATAATTCTTGTCTAAATACCATCTCTAACATCATAACTATATACAATCACCATAAACAGGTTGCATAACAACAATTTACAGAAAACTGGAATTCACAGAATATAAAACTTTGTCGTGGAACACATATACATGTATATATATATATATATATATATATATATATATATATATATATATATATATATATATATATATATTAAGGTTATGAACAATACCTTCACTTAGCTTGAACAACCTTGCTAAACACAGAATTTTGCTTTGGAAAACTCAAGATTTCACTTTAACAAATATCACAAAATTATAATTTCATTATAATTTTATTTAATAATTTAGCATATCATCTTAAATTATTAAATCAAAATAACAATATAACATCTCAAAATAACAATATAACATCTCCTGTTATATTAAAACTCTTTAAATTATAAATTACATTAAAGTTAAAATTTTATTAATTCATAAATATTTAGTAACAACAAACACCTCAAATAAAACATTTATTCAACAATAAACACCTCAAATAAATATTTATATAATTCAATAAATATTTAAAATTACAATTTAAAATTCCGGATTGTTACAGAAAATTCCCGTTCACACAGTACATAAAAATTGTAGTGTAGAGATTCAGGGACACAAATTTCTGGTAAACCTTATTCCTATACAGTTAGGAGAGTTTGATGTGATTTTGGGAAAAGATTGGTTGGGTAGTCATAAGGCAGTAATTGATTGTATGTGGAAACAAGTAAACTTAGGGACATTTTCAAAGAAGAAGGTAGTATTTAAGGGGAGTTGTTCACCAAAGAAAGTTTGTTGTTTAACAGTTATGCAGGCTAAGAGATTGCTTAAGAAGGGTAGTACAGGTTACTTGGCCTTTATGGTTAATACACGTAAGGAAGGGGGAAAGTTAGATCAAATCCCTATAGTGAATGAGTTTCCTGATGTATTTCCAAATGACCTACCCGGTCTTCCTCCTAACAGAAAAATTGAATTTGTGATCGACCTTGCACCTGGTACATCACCAGTTTCAAGGGCACTATATTGGATGGCACCAGTGGAATTGAAGGAGTTACAGGTTTAATTACAAGAACTCTTAGACAAGAAATACATACAACCTAGTGTTTCACAATGGGGAGCACCTATGTTGTTTGTAAAGAAAAAGGATGGGACTTTAAGATTATGTATAGATTATAGAGAATTAAATAAGTTGACCATAAAGAATAAGTATCCTTTACCGAGAATTGATGATTTGTTTGACCAATTAAAAGGAGCTGAGCATTTTTCAAAGATTAACCTACGATCGAGATATCATCAACTAAAGGTAAGGAAAGAAGATGTACCATAAACAGCGTTTTGGACCTGATATGGACATTATGAATTTTTTGTGATGTCTTTTGGGTTAACAAATGCACCGACAATTTTTATGGATTTGATGAATCGGGTGTTTAAGTCATGCCTGGATAAATTTATGGTGGTTTTTATTGATGATATCTTAGTATACTCGAAGACACGGGAGGAACATGCAGAACATTTGAGAAGGGTATTACAGATATTACGGAAGGAACAACTCTATGCAAAATTTTCAAAATGTGAATTTTGGCTAGAGAAAGTTCAGTTTTTAGGTCATGTGATTGATAAAAATGGGATAGTAGTAGATCCAGCAAAGATAGAAATAATTATGAAATGGGATCAACCAACAACTCCAACTGAAGTACGAAGTTTTCTTGGTTTAGCAGGGTACTACCGACGTTTCATAAAAGATTTTTCAAAAACAGCAACCCCGCTAACCAATTTAACTCAAAAAATTATGAAGTATGTGTGGACAGACAAATGTAAAGAGAGTTTTCAAGAATTAAAGAAGTTATTAAGAAGTGTGCTGGTATTATCTTTACCAGATGATACTGGGGGTCTCGTTGTTTATAATGACGCTTCACATAGTGTATTAGGGTGTGTGTTGATGTAACATGGGAAGGTGATCGCATATGCTTCGCGACAACTTAAGGATTATGAGAAAAGGTATGCTACTAATGATCTGGAGTTGGCTGTGGTGGTTTTTGCGTTAAAAATTTCGCGACATTATTTATATGGGGAAAAGTGTGAAATATACACAAATCATAAAAGTCTGAAGTATATTTTTACACAGAAGGAGTTAAATATAAGGCATAGAATATGGTTAGAGTTAATAAAAGATTTTGACTGCAAAATTCTATATCATCCTGGTAAAGCCAACGTGGTTGCAGATGCATTGAGCCGAAAGAATCAAGAGAATTTGAATGTCATAACAAACAACGAGATACTGATAAAGGAATTTGAAAGGCTCAAGATTGAAGCAAGAGTTCCAGCTGACCCTAATCAGAAGTTATTTATGATTGAAAACGGCTCCACTTTAATAGACAAAATCAAAGAAATGCAAGACAAATATGACGCGTGTCAAAAGTGTAAAGTAGAAATAACTCAAGACAAGAACATCAAGTTTCGAATAGATAAGGATGGAGTACTGAGATTTGAAGATAGAATTTGGGTTCCATCGATACCAGCACTAAAAGAGGAAATTCTAGAAGCAGCTCATAACTCTAAGTTTGATGTACAGTTAGGGAGTACTAAGATGTATAAAGACGTGAGTCAGCACTTTTGGTGGTCGAATATGAAACGAGAGATAGCGGAATGGGTAAGCAAGTGTCTCAAATGCCAAAGGGTGAAAGCCAAGCATCAAAGACCAAGCGGATTACTACAACCTCTACCGATTCCTGAGTGGAAGTGGGACCACATCACCATGGACTTTGTGGTAGCACTTCCTCTCACACAAAAAGGTCACAATGCCATTTGGGTATTAGTTGATTATCTCACCAAATCAGCCCATTTCCTGCCTATTAAAATTTCTTATACCCTTGACCAATTAGCAAAGATGTATATAAATGAAATCATTTCTAAATATGGAGTTCTTGTATCTATAGTATCAGATCGAGACCCACGGTTTACTTCAAATTTTTGGAGGAGTCTTCAAACCCACTTGGGAACTCAGTTGAGATTAAGTACAACATATCACCCACAAGCAGATGGACAAAGTGAGAGAACTATTCAAACGTTGGAAGATATGTTGCGAACCTGTATCATGGATTTCAAGGGAAGTTGGGAAGATCAATTGCCTTTAGTAGAGTTTGCCTACAACAATAGTTACCATGCCAGTATAGGGATGCCACCATATGAAGCTTTGTGCGGCAGAAAGTGTAGAACACCTTTGTGCTGGAACGAAGTTGGGGAAAGAAAAATGTTAGGACCTGAGATAGTTCAGCAAACCACTGAGAAGATTTGCCTTCTACGTCAAAGATTGCAAGCATCTCTAAATAGACAGAAAAAGTATGCAGATCAGCATAGACAGTTACGAGAATTTGACATTGGGAGTCATGTATTCTTGAAGGTATCCCTGTGGAAGGGCAAGATTCATTTTGGTAAGAATGGGAAGTTAAGCCCAAGATTCATTGGACCATTTCAAATAGGGAATTGTTAAATCCACAAAAAAAATTTATTTTCACAACAAAAGTGTCGCTATAGATCCTATAGATGGTGAAAACTGTCGCTATACATCTACAGAGTGACACTTTTGTTGTGGAAATAACAAAAAGTGTTATGGATTTAACAATTCCCTTTCAAATATCACGAAGGATAGGTGAAGTAGCATATGAGGTAGCCTTACCCCTTGAGTTAGAACACATCCATAATGTGTTTCATGTGTCAGTACTACGTCCATATAAAGCAAATTACAAACATGTTATAAACTATGAACCTGTTCAGATTTAGAAAGATTTATCTTATATGGAAGTTCCAGTACAGATACTTGATCGAAAAGAACAAGTATTGAGAAACAATATTATATCATCAGTTAAAGTGATATGGAAGACTCATGATATTTAAGAAGCTACGTGGGAGCTTGAAGATAAAATGCGAGAAGAATTTCCACATTTGTTTTATAATATATGTTTTTAATTTCGAGATGAAATTCTTATAAGGGGGAGTGAATGTAATAATCTGAACTTAAATTAGGATTATCAATAAATTGAGAATTATAATTTTCAAATTCTTGTATGCTATTGTTGCAATAACTAAGTTCTGACTTGGTAAGGTTTGATATATGGTAGAAATCCTAAAATGTTAATAAGAAAACTTTAGTTAAGACTTTGATCTTAGAATAGAAATCCTAACCCTAATTAGGGTTATAACAAGAAATTAAATTAGGGTTTATTGATTATTATGTGATTAACATTAAGTGTGGCTAAGTAGGGTTTTTATTAAGTATACTTGTCATGATAAACCCTAACTGAGGATGTGATAACCTTAATGTTAAACTTATAAACCCTAAACTTAAATATTAAACCCTAATTGTAAATTTAGTAAACCCTAATTCCTATTTTGCAAGATTTTAATGGTTAATAACTTAATAAAAATTTAAGCATATATACATATGTGAAGTTACTAATTTACCCTCAAAGTTGATGAGGAATTTAGAAAAATACCCTTAGTACATAAGAAGTTACTAAAATACCCTTTGTCTTCCAAATTTTGGTGACAAGGCCAAATCTATGACTCATCACTTATAGGATTTGCAACATGTGCTCAAAACAACCCCACCATCATCCTTTTGACACCTTATAGCTGATCAAAGCCTTAATGTTGATTAATTAACGTTCTAGCCTAATGTTTTGATGATGATTTGATCATCGGTACTAAATTGTGATTTGTGGATTTCAGGAAACTATTTCAAGAAGTGTATGTTGGATTATTGAAGAAGAATGAAGATGTTTTGAGTCCTATGAAAAATATGTAAGGTCATTGCAAATATCTAATTTTTCAATTCAAGGCTCTAGGACATTTTATGTGTGCATTAAATATGGTCTTGTGCATGTCTAAAAATATGTCATTCACTATTATCTGATATTAAGAGAAATGAGTTTGCATGCATTCATAAGAGTCTTAACCGATTAAGTATTACATATTTAAAGATAATTGATAGCTGAAAAGTTGTTTGTGCCGTTTAAAGAAATTATCATTATCTGTTAGTGGTAAATTGAATATGACGGTAGAGTGTTTAACTTATACCGTGAAAGTAGGAAATCATGGTTATCTTTGAAGAGTTGGAATTTGTTCCGTGACTTTATGATAAGTAATGGCTGCAGACTTTATGGAAAATATTCTAGAGTTACTCTTTTTGTTTGACTTAAACTCTATCTAGATTATTTTTGAAAGAGTCCTATATTTATCCAAAGGTTATTAGTTTAAGTATGTTTTTCAACCGAAATAATCCATGTGGATTATTTAGACTTAGTGTTGTCTAAGGGAATTTAATCCATGTGGATTAAGGTTTGTTTACAAACAGGTTCAAGGAAGCATATGTGCTTAAGGAGTGCATTGGTGCATAAGGAGCAAGAGTGCTCAAGTGAATTATTGTAATTCAATTTTTATAGAATCTGTGTTGTAACAAGAGTCTTTTAAAGAAATAAAAGTGAGTCTCCAATACTAGTTGGTATTGGACGTGGAGTAGGCTATTATTATAGAGGGTAATAGTTGAACCACGTAAAAATCTTGGTGTTATTTTCATTAATTGATTTTTATTAATTACACTCAAGTTAATTGATTTGCTAAATAAACAAAATTCGATCATAAGCATTTTTGTTATCATTAAATATTTCATTTAACTTATAAAATCACCAAGATAAATTTTTTTAAACACAAATTCAATTCGGTAGACCATATTCATTCAGCAAGCTGCATTCATTTATATAGTTGACTACATTCAATAATTTGGTTAAAAGATTTTAACTGGTCATAGTTTGTATCAACACTTATTCAACCCCCCCCCCCCCCCATTCTAAGTGTGCCTTATCTGAATTTCACTTAGTTATCAACAATTTAGTGAAATTAGGTAAATTACCCCTACTAGAAATTTCTACATATAAGCTAAGTGTTGGTAGACCAAAGCAACAAAATTTCACTAAGACTATACAAGGAATCTATCCACAAACAGCTCATAACAAGCCAGCATTCAGATCCCAAATACATTTTTCAAAGATTGCTTGAAAAGGTAAGAACACTAACCCTAACCCTAGATCTTTGAAGGTATATCAAAAGTTATGATTTAGTGTTTATATATATGATATAATATGTTATTTAGTGATATGGGTTGCTTAAACATGAATCCATAACTGTTAAATACATAAAAATTAAGATTTAAGATAGCAATCATGAACCCTAAAAATGTTGTCTAACAGCCGAATGTCAGGCCTCTTAGATCCTAACCTTTTAAGCTGTTAAGTGTATGGTTAGTGTACTATGACATGAGCTTAGTAATATAGAATTGAAATCAGAGCCAAAACATGTAAGGATTATAAGTTATTCAAGGTCAAAATCGTTAACCATTCACGAAAATTTTCTGGAAAACCCAGAACTTCAAGAACAGCGTCTGACAAGATTTTTGACACCTTAGATCTTGCAATTGTGGTAGTTATAGGACCCCTAATTGTATCATTTTTGTAGACTGACATATGGCCTACATGTCCATAACAACCAACTTACCATTACATCAACCGATTAAAAGTTATGATCGCTCAAAAGTATGACCTCAAATCGAAATCGCATTTCGGGTAACCCGAAAAGTGTAAAGCCATATCGATGACCGGTTTGACCAACCTCAAATTCGATCGTCTGATGTTGTTATGAACTTTTAGATGTTGTATTATTGTAGTATGACATATATATTACATGTTAAATACATTGGAACCTTTACCTAATACCTAGAATCCATGTTATTAAACCTTGAAATAGGGTGACTGACGTTGACCGAGTTTCTGGTAACCCAAAAACTCAAGATCATGCTTTGGTGTTTACTTTGACCAACCATAGATTTCTGAGGAGATGCAATTAGACCACAAATTTGTTATCAACTTATAGTGCTACATCAGTACTACCTTGTTGAACCTTTTTCACAACCAAAACCATTGTCAGTAAAGAATTAAAGCCGGTCAAACCTGTCACCAAAGCGTTGACTTTCGTGTTTTTTAATTGGTGAAGAACACCAATAGCGACGGTTTCTGTCACTATAGAGGCCTTTAGCGACAGTTAGTTGGAAAAATAATAAAAATAATAGAAATAAATAAAAAATAATTATTATAAATTAATAATTAATTTCTAAAATACATTTTAAATTATAATAAATAAATTTAAATATTTTGACATAAAATTTCATTAATATTGAATTTATTTAAATATAAATTATTAAAAATAATAATAAATCATTTTAAATAATAATAAATTATTTAAAAATAAAACTAATGAATTAAAATCATTATCAATAATAATAAATTATTTGAAAGTTATATTGATGGTTTAAAAATCAATATGAGTGATTATTAATTATTTAAAAATAGTATTAATGATTTTAAAATCATTTTAATTAATAATAAATTAAGTAAAATTATTATTAATTATGGAGAAGTTATTTTAAGCTTCTAAAAATTATAATAAATAAAAATTAACTTATTTAAAGTAATATTTAGACTTTTAAAACAAAGTTTATTAGAAAAATAATTCGAAAATTATCCTATCAAGTTATAAAACACCAAATGGACCTCGAATACATCCCAGACACTAATAGCTTGACTAGTTATTAGTTGAGATTATTTCTAATGACTTATATAATCATATTTAGGTTGCATAGATGGCCTGAATAACATAGGATAGCTAACCTCCGAGCAGGCAAGTTCTCATATACATTTAATTTTTGTATTAAATGTACTTGTTATATTGATGTTGTATGAACTTGTTTAAATGTTTGTTATTTAAAATAGGGTTATATCTTATTTTTCAAGCATAACCAAGTCATATGAACTGTTATTTGCGTAAAATGCATTTAATTTGATATAAAATCATAGACTGTGGTAAAACCAATGTTGTTTGGTGAAAATATAGTGATACTATTATGACCGGCAGTTATATACTGACCAGGGTTTTTTATGATCGTCATTTATAGCAATGACCGGGGGTTAATTAAAAGGATGATATGCATACTCCTAGGATGTTTGGTTAAGCGAATCAACCCGGGTTGCTAATTCTATGGGACTTATAGTAACTCGTAATGTGCAGGGTTTGGCAGATAAACCTCAATATATAAACCTTGAAAAACTTCTGAACTATATGTTCATCTATTTCAGTTATAGTGTGAGTATATAATACACTTTGCATAAACATGCTGAGCCTTTTAAAGCTCATCCCTTGCAAATATTATTTTCCTTTGCAGCTGTGACTGATATTTCGGGAAGTTCAAGTGTGCATTCTTGTGGCTAGAGAAGACTGTAATAGTTTAAGTTATTTCTATTTCTGTAAGACTCAAATGTAATAATTATAATTTGGGATTGTGTATTAAGTTTTAGGTATTAAACTGTTTAGTTATTTTACCTTTCTGATTAAGAACTAGAAATCAAGTACAGTATTAATATAAACTATTTATCTGAATAAGGGTATTTGATGTCGAGTGAGTTTTGTAAAAACTGAGGTTGCGCGCCTCAGTTCCAGGAACAATCTTGTCATTGGTACTGTGAATGTAAGATAAATAGGAATTATTGATATGAAAGAAATATCTGTAAGATTATAAATCTATACATCTAAATGATAATATTCATCATGATAATTGTTCTGACGAGAACTAATTATATTTGTTATGAATATTATGAAACTTGGAATGATTGAGATTATTTTCTTATAGAATATTTACGTGAACACCAAATCATCTACAGGAAATGTAGGGAGTTTGGGGGCGTCACACAATCTTTGAAGGATCGTATGGAGCTACGATTCCTAGAATTAAAACAAGGAGAACTGACTGTATCTCAGTATACAGCCAAATTTAATGAATTGTCCAGGTTTGCTCCACACGAAGTCAATACTGAACTTAGGAAGACTCGGAGGTATCAGGAAGGTTTAAAACCTCAAATACGTAGTAAATTATCTATATTCCAATTAAAGACTTTTTTCAAAATACTCGAGAAAGCTTCCATAGTTGAGAGTGAAAACGAGAATCTCATTAGAAAAAGAAGAATCAAAATGAGAAGGGGAAATCTAAGACCGAACCTAGTTCAGGTGGGTTTAATAATAAAAGGAAATGGGATACTACTTTTTCTAACAACCTGGGGAAAAAGGTAGGTAATAATAATAATAAATTTAATAATAATAAGAGAGAACCGTGTCCTACATGTGGGGGAAAACATAAAGGAGTGTGTTTTAAAAGTATAAATAAATGTTACAATTGTGGACAAGTGAGACACTTTTCTCCACAGTGTCCTCTCCCTAATAAAAATAAATGTTTCAACTGTGGTTCGTCTGAACATTTAGCTAGGAACTATAATAAACCTAGGAACCAGGGAGGAAAGGGAAATAGAGTACCGGAGAGTATCAATAATCAGTCAACAGTAGCTGCAGTTGGAGCTCAGAATCAACCAACCACGAGAACATTTAATATGTCGGTGAGGGATGTTGTTGCTTCACAGGACGTGGTGATAGGTATCATCCCTATCAACACTTTAAATGCATATATGTTATTCGATTCTGGTGCTACTTGTTCCTTTCTGTCTAATAGTTTTTCTAAAAACTTGAATATACCATGTGAAAATTTAGATATATCGTTCTATGTAGAAATTTCAAATAAGGAAAAGATTCTTGTTAAGACTATATATAGGAACTGTAGTGTGGAGATAAAGGGACACAATTTTCTGCTAAATCTTATTCAATTCAGTTGGGAGAATTTGATGTAATCTTAGGAATGGATTGGTTAGTTAACCATAATGTGATGATCGATTGTCATCAAAAATGTATAAACCTATTGACTGCATCAAAGTCAAAGGTAGTGTTCAACGAAGGTTGTTCACCTAAGCAATCTCGATGTCTGACCATAACTCAGGTAAAAAGGTTACTTAGAAAAGGTTGTTTAGGATATTTGGCCTATATAGTTGATACTCAACAGGAAGGAGTAAAACTAGATCAGATACCTATAGTTAACGAATTTCCCGATGTATTCCCAGATGACTTACCAGGTCTGGCTTAAGATAGGGAAATCGAGTTTGTCATTGATCTTGTACTAGGAACGACACCAGTTTCTAAGGCACCATATAGAATAGCACCTGTAGAACTAAAAGAGTTACTAGTAACTCTTAGATAAAAAGTACATACAACCTAGTGTTTCACCTTGGGGAGCACCAGTATTGTTTGTAAAGAAGAAGGATGGAACCATGAGGTTATGTATAGACTATAGAGAATTAAATAAATTAACCATTAAGAATAAATATCCTTTACCAAGAATTGATGATTTGTTTGACAAATAAAGGAGGCCAAACACTTTTCAAAAATTGACCTTAGGATAGGTTATCATCAGTTAAAGGTAAGCAAGGAAGATGTGCCAAAGACAGCGTTTAGGACACGCTATGGACATTATGAGTTTCTTGTAATATCTTTTGGGTTGACAAATGCACCTGCAGCATTTATGGACTTGATGAATCGAGTGTTTAAACCATGCTTAGACAAATTTGTTGTAGTGTTTATCGATGATATTTTGGTATACTCAAAAACACGGGAAGAGCATGCTGAACACTTGAGAGTCATTTTGGAGATATTACGAAAAGAACAACTTTATGCAAAGTTTTCCAAGTGTGAATTCTGGTTAAAGAGAGTTCAATTTTTAGGTCATATAATTAACAAAAATGGAATATCTGTATATCCAACTAAGATTGAAACGATTGTGAATTGGGAACAACCAATAACTCTAACAGAAGTAAGAAGTTTTCTCGGTTTAGCGAGTTATTATCGACGGTTCATAAAAGATTTTTCAAAAATAGCAACCCCACTAACCAATTTAACTCAAAAGACGGTGAAATACGTTTGGACAGATAAATGTGAAGAGAGCTTCCAAGAGTTAAAGAAGTGATTGAGCATGGCTCCAGTGTTGTCCTTAACAGATGATACAACATGCCTTGTAGTATTTAGTGATGCGTCACACAGAGGTTTAGGGTGTGTATTGATGCAACATGGGAATGTGATTATTTATTCATCACGACAACTCAAAGATTATGAGAAGAGGTATCCTACTCAGGACCCTAGAGTTAGCCGCGGTAGTTTTTGCCCTAAAAATTTGGAGGCATTACTTGTACGTGGAGAAGTGCGAGATATATACAGATCATAAAAGTCTGAAATATATTTTTACACAAAATGAGTTAAACTTAAGGCAGAGGAGATGGTTAGAACTGATAAAGGATTTTGATTATGAAATCTTATATCATCCCGGTAAAGCCAATGTCGTAGCTGATGCATTAAGTAGAAAGAATTAAGAAAAGTTGAATGTAATAACCACCAATGAAAGGTTAATAAAAGATTTTGAAAAACTAGAAATTGAGATGGGATGTCCAACTACCTCTACCCAAAATTTATTCATCCTAGAGGGAGT
Source organism: Panax ginseng (assembly GCA_020205605.1). Lineage (NCBI taxonomy): Eukaryota > Viridiplantae > Streptophyta > Magnoliopsida > Apiales > Araliaceae > Panax > Panax ginseng. The sequence goes on along the minus strand of CM035129.1, from coordinate 85,863,947 downwards.
TTCATCTCTACTTGATAGAATCAAAGAGATGCATGAGAAGGATGAAGAATGTTAAAAATGTAAGTCTAATATAACTCATATCAATTATAACAAATTCAGAATAGATAAGGATGGAATAATAAGATATGAAGATAAGATTTGGGTTTCGTTAAATTAAGCATTAAAAGATGAAATCTTAAACGAAGCTCATAATTCTAAATTTACCATACATCCGGGCAGTACTAAAATGTACAAGGACATAAGTCGACACTTTTGGTGGTCGAATATGAAAAGAGAAATAGCTGAATGGATAAGCAAATGTCTCATGTGTCAAAGGGTTAAGGCAGAACATCAAAAGCCGAGTGGTTTACTTCAACCCTTACCAATTCCTGAGTGGAAGTGGGAACATATAACCATGGACTTTGTGGTAGGCCTTCCAGTTACACAGAAGGGCCACAAATGCCATTTGGGTAATAGTTGACCGTCTAACCAAATCAGCTCACTTCCTACCTATTAAAGTTACTTATAACATAGACTAACTTGCCAAACTATACATTAATGAAATCATCTCTAGGCACGGAGTGCCTGTTTCTATAGTATCGGATCGAGATCCACGCTTTACCTCAAACTTTTGGAAGAGCCTTCAAAAACACTTAGGAACACAATTAAGATTAAGTACAACTTATCACCCTCAAACTGATGGTCAAAGTGAGAGAACCATTCAAACATTAGAGGATATGTTAAGAACATGTATCATTGACTTCAAAGGAAGTTGGGAAGATCAATTACCTTTGGTGGAATTTGCCTACAATAACAGTTATCATGTATGCTAGCATAGGTATTGTAGCATCCCCAAATCCGAGTCCTAAATCACCTAGGATCCGGTTCAATCATTCTATAACTATTGTGGAAGATATAAACATAAATTGTTTATACAATAACTTTACACACTATTCCCCAAGGTTGAGTAACCTTATCTTATACACAATTCATAAACTATCTAACATATAATCTTATTATCATACTATACTATTACATTTTAACTGCACACATAATCCCAAGTTGAACTTGGCTTTGTCCTTTCCTGTATTCGACGTATTCATCTTAATCTCCAATGTTAATCATGATATAGCAAGGGTGAGCAATAAGTTTGCCCAACAAGTTTAAGTTCAATAATTTAAGGATATATCATGATGAAAAGAAATGAACAATAAGCTGGCTAAAGTTCTACAATATAATTGTGAACTAGCATGAACAAGTTTTACATAGCTAAACGAGCATTGAACATGAACATATATATATCTGGACCGAATGGTAATGAAGGTGATCAGCCTTTCATACCTGATGAATACATGCAGTATGCACAGAGTGCGATTTAATAATTCTTAGACATGGCAATCAGAAATGATTAACCACAAGTATAATTGAATAATACAACTCGAGGTCGAGTTAAGAAAAACTTGCATGTTCGGTCGATTACTATTACGCATTTTAATAAGCTTTGTCTGAAGACCTAATATATAAATAATATAGATCTCCAATATTAGAATAATATCATCACAATGTAATATTGTTATATATATATTTATAAAATAATTCTTAACACATAACACATAATCTTATCAGTCTATGACACACCTAAGACTCAGTATCAAGTCAAACTATTTTAGTCTGAGTTGAATCCGACATAATTCTAACATCCCGATGATCTAATCGGATAAATATCGAGTTTAAGTTCAATTAAACTCTGTCTAAACATTTAACAATTATCTTAGATAATTTATTATCAGTCAAAATATTTTTCATAAGCTCGTAATAATTTTCAGATAATTATTATCATTTATCATGAATTTTAAAACTTAAACTCGTATTTATATGAATTAAATACCACATAATTCCTTTATCATTAATATTGATTTAATATCAAATATTAATGAAATACATGTCATAATATTAGAATATATTTATACTATATCAAAGTAATTTTAATACTTTAAAATCACATTTATATGATTTTTAAATAATTAAATTCATTATCTAATAATTGCTATTAATAATAAATATTAATGTTTTTTCATGAAAAATATCAAAAGTTATATTTTATAACTTCAAATATTTTTGTAAGACTTAAATCATTTTATATGATTTTAAAACATTAATTCTATTTTTCCATAATTTATTTAATATATTAATTAAATAAATTACTTATCATTAATATTAATTAATTAATGAAATTCATCAAAAATATTAAAAGTCATTAAAAATAACTTAAAATATTTTCTTATACCATAATATAATCTTTTCATGATTTTTCAAGTATTAAAATCATTTTTAAATAATTTATTTAATATTATAATTAAATAAATTAAATACCTTCTATATTCTAAAATATTAAATATTTATGAAATATACTCAAAATAATTAAAACTAATTTTTGAACTTTAAAATAATTTTTAGGAATTTATTATGTATTTTTAATAATTAAAAATTATTTTTTTCCTATTTAATAAATAAAATAATTATTTTTCTAATTAAACTATCACTAAAGGGCCCTATAGCTTAACGTATTTATTGCTATATAGATGTTCTTAAGCTGTTCTTCATCAAACCCAGAAATGCATAGGTAGTGTCCAAGGTAGGAGGTTTGACCAAGTCTAGATCATTGATCTTCATGATTCTGGGTTATCTAAAGTGTTACACATGTAGTATTTATGTCATACTACATAAACAAACTAATTTCAGGGTCATACATCATCATAACAGAGAGATATAAGTAATCAAAAAGTCTGACAAGGCTGTTCTTCATTTCTGGGTTTTCCAGAAAATGAAGAACAACACATGGTGCTATATCTAGATCCTTAGATCGTGAACTCTAAGTCTGTTTTGGGTGATTTATGAGTTCAAACTTGTAGTCCAGATGTCAGGGTACATATATAACTCACTAGATCAACTTAACAACATTACCATCGTAAGATCTGGACCGGTCAAAGTTGTGCCAAGAAACTGCCCTTTGAAGATCTGGGTTACCCAGATTCTTCATCAGGAGAGTTGGTCAACGTAGGTTTGACCAACATTTAAACTGATTTCGTGTATGATCTAGGAGTTTTAGAGGCATGGATTAATAGTCCTAATGTCAGTCTACACAACCATAACAATAACAAGGCCCAAACACTTAGCAGTTGTCAGATCTAGCACCTGTAAAATCACTATCAGACAACAACTAGGTTTCTGGGTTGCCCAGAAACCCGTTTTCGTGTTTGGTCAACGCAGTTTGACTGCTCATATCTTACTATCTAGACATGATTTGACACTATTTCCAGTTCCAAATCACATGCTACATGGCATAGAACAGATCCATAACATAAAACACACAGAAAATCTAATACACAAATATCTAGAGGCCCTAACATATGGCTGTCAGACAACTTTTTAGGGTTCAAAGTCAGTTTCTAAAAACTTAATTTTCGAGCACTTTGATGTTATGGATCTGGGATATAACAACCCAGATCACTAAATGACATCTTATAACACACTTCTAAACAATAAATCACATAATCACATAAAATTTTAAGGATCTAGCAAGGCTTAGGGTTTTATACCTTTAAAGCTTTGATCTTTGAACTGATCCTTGTGATCTGATTTTGGCAAGCTATGAAGTGTTCTTAGCTTTGATTCTCTCTCTCTCTTTCTCTCTCACTCCCCATTTCGAAAATTATAGAGAGAGAAGGTCTTGGATTATATGAAAAGTAAAGTAAGTTACTTTTCTTTAGTTTTAAGTTTAATCTTTGGATTCAATGAACCAAGAAGTTGCTAGGTGGCACAAATCTGATCTTGTAAAGATTTAAGGCACATGGGCTAAACCTTAGGCTTTATGACTCACAAGATTTGCCATATCTTTTTCTTAGGTTTTAAGAAAGGGTATTTTAGTCATTTCACATTTAATTTTAAAGGCATACTTGTCATTTGCTACAATCCTTAGGGTTTGACCCTTAGGGTTTAACCCTTAAGATTAAAACTTAAGGTTCTAAAAATTTAATTTTCTAGGATTTCAAAAATTAGGTTTTCAAAATAGAAAATTAATATTTCTAAATTATAATTAGGATTATATAATTATAATAAAATTTCCTAATCATAATTTAAGCTTGCTAATTCGGATTAATATTTCCTAATTAAAATTGCTAATTAAGCAATTAAGGATAAAATTGTACATTAGGGTTTCCAGCTGAACAATTAGGGCTTTCTAATAATCAAATAGGGTTGTCCCTAATTAAACATATAATCAATAACATAGAAACCTTTATACTTATCTTCAAGCTCCCAAATTAGGGTTTCATATTCCAAATTAGGGTTTTGAAATCCTCAGAACTGAAATTAGGGTTTCAGAACCGATTTCTAGGGTTTCTTATCCATTGCTAGGGTTTTCTAACTGAACGATGATGTTCTTAATATATACTTAGGGTTTGCCACTGATATAGGCTATCTGGTCAACCCTTGACCCTTAACGACATACTGTACACATATAATACAAAACATATACAAATATACACTTAATCCTGAATAATTCACCAAAATCCTTTACTAATTTTGAAATCCTAAAAATTCCTTCCCAAAAATGTTAAATCCATAGACTCATTTTATGTCTAGATTCTAATATTGAACATTAAATCAATCAATTATGATTTTAAAAATTTTCTAAATTCTCGGGTTGTCACAAGTATGCCACCTTATGAAGCCTTATATGGGAGAAAATGTAGAATACCTTTGTGTTGGGATGAGGTCAGGGAAAGACAAATGCTAGGACCTGAGATAATCCAACAAAATACTGAAACCATCAGAATTATACGTGAACGATTACAAGCATCTCAAGATCGACAGAAGAAATACGCTGATCCACATCATCAACAACAAAACTTTAGCGTAGGAAGCCACTTATTCTTGAAAGTGTCCCCTTGGAAGGGAAAGATACGCTTTGGCAAGAAGGGAAAACTGAGTCTGAGATTCATTGGACCCTTTGAAATTTTAAGAAGGATAGGTGAAGTTGCTTATGAAATAGCACTACCTCCTGAGTTAAATCATATTCATAATGTGTTTCTTGTGTCCGTATTACGACCATACAACCCGATTATAAACACGTTATAAATTATGAGCCGATCCAAATCGAAGAAGATCTTTCTTATGTAGAAGAACCTGTGCAGATCATCGATCATAAAGAGCAAATCTTGAGGAATAAAGTGGTAGCATCAGTCAAAGTGATCTGGAGGAATCAGAACGTTGAAGAGGCTACATGGGAGCTTGAAGATAAAATGCGAGAAAACTATCCCAAACTGTATACTTAACTTGTATTGTAATTTCGAGGACAAAATTCTTAGTAGTGGGAGTGAATGTGAAATCCCAAAACCGTAATAGGACTCGGTTATATAAATTCAGTGTTTTGCGTTTTTATAACCCCAAAACCCCAAAACCCTAATAAGACTCTCTATTCTGAAAGTGTTTTGCGTTATTATATACTTTGTTTAACAAATTAGGTCAAATAAATTTTCGTCCGAAATAAAATTGACGTGCTCGACACGTCGTGCTTAAAATTTTTCATCCGAAAATGGACTTTTCGCGCAGTATATATGTTTTGACAAACTGCTTTGTCGTGCTTACACTGACAAAACGCTTTGTCGTGCTTGTTAGGATTTGTGAAAAACCTAAGTTAGAAAGCCTAGATTACAAACCCTAACCCTAGATTACAAACCCTAACCTTAATTATATTGAATAAACCCTAATTAGGTTATCCTAACACCTAATCATGATTGCTAAACTTTAATTAGGTACTAATAAACATCATTAAGCAACCCTAATCATAAAAACCAAAACCATAATCAAGATTATAGAGGATTGAGGCATAATTAAGCTACTAATTTGATCAACTAGCTCACAAGTAGGTTAGGAGTCATCAACACAAGTTCCAAAACATCACATGACCTGCTTCCAAACTCCTAAGCAGCATCAGAGTCATAGATCACATATTTTTAGAGGCAAGTTGGTGATTAAATGACCAAAAACCCTAGTTTGAAAAATCTATAAAAGGCATCCTTAGTTCAGTCCAAACCAACAAATTTTACAAGCCTATACATTCTTATAACCTACATAAACAAGCCTTGGTGATAGCAACAACAGATTCAGTAGCCAGAAATCAAAATCAAGCAAGCAAAGGTGTAAACCCTAATTTTAAGCTAGATCTTTAATGCTATGTTTAATTTGTTGTTTAGATGTTTAGATATATGTAATAACATGTTAGAAAGTATGCTAAGTTGATAGAACATGTTTTCATAACATCTAGATGCATCAAAATAGTGTTTTAAGCAAACTGGAAATTTTGGAAAAATAGGTCTGACAGTCGAATGTCAGAGCCTGTAAATCTGTGTATGTTAATAGTTAGGTATGTTAATGTATGTTAGTTGTAGTCTGACATGAGGTCTTTAATCTGGAAAAGAAAATAAGTTCATTGGAACCATATATTACAAGATATAGGTGGTCAAAAGTGGTTGACTGAGCACGAAGTTCTGTTTCTAGGTTACCCAAAAAACTCAAGAACAAGTTGAACCGGCTACTTTGACCAACCTTTTAATCGCTTTCTATTTAATTTTATAATGACTAATTATAATGAATTAATACCTGGACATACATATTATGTATCTATGACACTCAATTGTTTAAACAATTCATAGGATTACCAGAATTAATGGTCAAAAGTCGTTGCCCGAGCATGACTAAGTTTTCTAGGTTACCCAGAAAACAGATGAACATGAAGAACAACCTTTGGCTATACTTTGACCAATCTTAACGCCAAATTTTGTACGCCTGACGAAATCACCAAAATAGCAGGCCAAAATCGCGCTAACGGTTGATGGAGTAGTTGATTATATCAAACTCACAAAATACACTCACAAAAGCGTAAATAAAGGAATATAAATATGAACACAAGAATTTACGTGGAAACCCAATTGGGAAAAAAACACGGAGAGAGAGAGTAATCCACTATAATAATATTGGGAGTACAATATGTGTATTTGTGTTGTATCTCTTGTGTTCTTGTATGTTCCAAATCCTAGCTTGTAGCCGTATATATAGAAGTCACCTCCATCCGCATCCAACTAGGAGAAGAAAATCACCTTATAACTATTGAATCCAATTAAGAGTAGGAGTCCTAATTAAACCTCCTTATCCCACCAAATAAGGAAACACAATCCTATTTTAATAAGGACTCTCCACTGTCACAATAAATACATATGGGCCATCACCAGATCCGGACCATTAAATAGACTAGGTTGCACCATGGCTAGACCCAAATAATCACATCCCAACATTGCCCCCTAGTCTCTTATTTATAAGGAACTTAAAATAAGAGAGTATACAAATTTTGTCACACCCAAACACCATACGCCAAACAGAAAATAGTGACTCTCAATATTTTCGCCCCACTCTTCAATTCATTTCTAAGATATACATAAAGATCCTCAAGCCACAGCCCATGTGCCACGTGCCACGAGCCACGAACCACGAGCCACGTACTTTGAGACATGAGCCACGTGCTTTGAGCTATAAACCACGAGCAACGAGCCAAGTGCTTTGAGCCACGAGCTTCGTGCTTTGAGCTACGAGCCACGAGCCACGAGCAACGAGCCAAGTGCTTCGACCCATGAGCTTCATGCTTTGAGTCGCGAGCCACGTGCTTTTAGCCGCGAGCTACGTGCTTTGAGTCACATGACACGAGCCACGAGGGTTTAAAACATGTCTTGGCTAGATCTTCTCCATTTCAATTTCCCTTTTTCTTCTTGTAAGATCTCGGCTTTTTCAGAATGCATAGAATCTTCGATTGCTCAAGTTCGGCACTGCTCAAGAGGAAGTACTTCCTTTGCCTGACTAATTTTAACTGCAGTCTCCACACTGACATGCAATTCTCCACTTTCCTGTTGTTCACTTCTTAATTCTGGCAAAGTCAAAGACTTTAGACCTGACATCATGCACAGTTATTTATCATTACTTTTATTTAAAAGCAAGTACATGGGCTTTACCCTAAGCCTGAGCACACAAGGCAACCATAGGCATTAATAAGCATACAAGGCATGAGTTATATAATATTAATCATGGTAATGATGAAGCACATTCTATACAAATTGGTATTCATCATTTTAATTAATCTGTTTATTCTAAATTGTAGCATTATCATTACTCCACATGTATAATAATTGACAAAAAGTCATATATTCCACTACTATTCTTTTTCATGGGTTGAGACTTGAGCAGATCCGTATATAATAATTGACAAAAAGTCATGAATTTGCTGGCATATATATATATATATATATATATATATATATATATATATATATAATATTTATTTTAAGTAAAGAAAAAAGAATCACTTATCTCCTTCGGTGAATCGGTGATTTTAAATCGACACTAGAACAAGTGTCTTGTTTCCCACAGACGGCGTCAATGTTAATGCCAAATTTTGTACGCCTAACGAAATCACCAAAATAGCAGGCCAAAACCGCGTTAACGGTTGATGGAGTAGTTGATTATATCAAACTCACAAAATACACTCACAAAAGCGTAAATAAAAAAATATAAATATGAACACAAGAATTTACGTGGAAACCCAATTGGGAAAAAAACACGGAGAGAGAGAGTAATCCATTATAATAATATTGGGAGTACAATATGTGTATTTGTGTTGTATCTCTTGTGTTCTCAGTATGTTCCAAATCCTAGCTTGTAGTCAGTATATATAGAAGTCACCTCCATCCGCATCCAACTAGAGAGAAGAAAATCACCTTATAACTACTAAATCCAATTAAGAGTAGGAGTCCTAATTAAACCTCCTTATCCCACCAAATAAGGAAACACAATCCTATTTTAATAAGGACTCTCCACTGTCACAATAAATACATATGGGCCATCACCAGATCCGGACCATTAAATAGACTAGGTTGCACCATGGCTAGACCCAAATAATCACATCCCAACAACCAACATAGATCGAGACCTTAGATTCATACTCTGTCCAAATCAGTGTTACATATATGTACCTTGATATATAGACTACATATTACAACAAACAAAACATAAATCTATCACACGAATTGAAAGATCTAGAAGCTACAAAACCGTTGATCGACCATGACCATTGTTCTGGGTTACCCAGAAACTCAAGAACAGCTCTGACATTGACTTTGAGCTTCTATAACTTCTTGTTATATGTAGGTTAAAGCATGAAATTGGTATGATGTTGTACTACTACATGAGTACTATAACACTCATATACTTCTAAACCCAGAATCATTAACAATAGAGAATTAGATAAAGGCCAAAGTGGTCTATAGGCCATGACTAACTGATTCCCAAAAACACAAGAACACCTACAGCGACACTTTCTATCACTATAAGGCATTAGCGACAAACAAAAAATGTTTTCTAATAAATAAATTAATAAAAAATAGAAATAATTAATAAATAATTATAAAAACATTTTTTTAAATTATTTTAAGTTATAATAATTAACTTTTAATATTTTTACATAAATTCAATAAGTATTTTATTTATTTGGATATTATTAATAATTAAGTAATTAGAATAATTATTTATAAATAATAAATAATTATTTAAAATAATATTAATTATTTAAAAATCATAATAAATGATTATAAATTATTTAAAAATAATAAACAAGGTTTTTATAATATTATAAGTAAATATTAATTATTTAGAAATAGAAATAAATGATTTAAAAATCATTTAAGGATAAATAAATACTTCAAAATTATTATAAGCTTCGAGAAATTATTATAAAAGATATATAAATTATCTAAAAATATAATAAAGCTTATAAATAAAGTTTAACCGAGTTATTAACTTATTAATTACCCGATAAAGTCTTTGGACACTGAAACCATATCAAACTTAAACCGAACACAAATAGTTTATGTATTTAAGTATTGTTATCAATACTAATGTGTTAGATTTATATGAATGAACATCTTAGGTGTTTATTAACGAATCGAGTAGCATTGCTTGATTGATCTTCGCTCAGGCAAGTTACTAAACCCTATTTTAATTACTTACGCAAATTTCTCAAACCCTACTTATTCGTTAACTGAACAAGATTTCTTTCTTAAATTTCTTTTGATATGTTATACCAAACCTAAACTTGAATTGCTAATTGTTGCAAAGTTATTGCTATAGCTTCAACATAACTAAGAAATGAATTGTTTATTCATATGATATTTTTTATTGAGCATAAACTGTTGTGTCAAACCAAATTGCTTTGATAAGACATCCTATACTAAGTTGTGTGTCCCAAAAAGTGATAGATGTTGGGTCAATTAAATATTGGCACTTTTTGCATGTGGGCACGATTAGGATGAGATAAGTATACTCCTAGGATGTTAAATAGGTTGATCCCTTATCTCACATTGAAACAAAATTTCTAAGTTTTTGTGACTGACAGAAATAAAAAGTTCAGAAATGGTTGAAATAGAAATTCCAAAAATGGTAACAACAGTCAGTTGAGTTTTGAAATGTTATACTTCTTCAAATCATATATTGTTATAAATATAAAACCTGTCGAGCGTGTCATAGCTCACCCTTGCAAATTATTCCATTTGCAGTATTAGATGGTAACTTTGGCACATCTGGAGTTAATAAAGGGAAGCGTTCCTGCTTAGATTAGTTTATATTACTGTCTAGCTGAATGTAATACTTTTTAATAAGAAATTATTTATGAAGAATCATGTAATCGAACTTTAATATATGATATATATAACATCCTTTATTTCTGCAACCGTGTTTTCTTTACATATATAGATGTAATTAGAATTTTTAATCAAGTTTGAGATCCTTGGGAACTATTTATCTGAGTGAGGGTATTGACATTTAATGGACTGTTCATGTTGTTATTGATACTCTAGATTTCAGATCGATAGGTACTATCGATATGATAGTGTAATTCGCATGATATAGACTATACATCTGAGTGAGGGTCTTTGTAATATGGACTGTTCATGTTATTACTAGTACTCTAAATTTTGGATAGATAGATATTATTCGCAGATACAGTTCATACATCCAAGTGAGGTTATCCAAACACAATAATAGTTCTCCTGGAAATTGTTATCTGTTATATGATACTGTAAATCTTGGATCTATGGGAATTACATCTGGTTACAACTGTATAGTCACTCAATTAGATATAAGCATAGAATCGAATACCATGGGCGTATAGATTTGAATGCGTTATATACACCGACTAGTAGTAAGCACCATATCGAATATCGTGGGAGTATAGATATGGGGGCGTTACAAAAGATCTTGTCATAGAAAATACATTTAAACCAAGGGGCAACAATAAAAGAAAGCTTAGTGGTCAACATAACACTTCTAGAAATAAAAAACCGAAAGGTACTTGTTGGAAGTGTGGTAAGCTATGACATTTCAAGAAACAATGTACTTTGTACTTGAAGCAAATAAAACAAAAGAATGACCAAGCAAATATGTTAAAAAATGAGGATATTGCTGCTATGATCATAGAGACTAACATGGTTTGAAATGACATGGAATGGTGAATCGATTCTGGAGCAGCCAAGCATATTGCCAAGAATAAACCAATATTTAAAGCCTATGAACCTATGAAGGATAGTCAAGAACTATTCATGGGAAATTCATCAACTGTAAAAGTGATGGGCAAAGGAAATGTGGTTCTCAAGTTGTCATCCGGGAAGACAATTACTCTTAATGATGTTCTTCATGTTCCAGAAATTAGGAAAAACCTTGTTTCTGTTAGTCTTTTAAATAAACATGGCATAAAAGTCTTGTTTGACGCTAATTGTATTGCATTGTCTAAGGGAGGTATGTATGTCAGAAAAGGATATAAATCTAATGGCATGTACAAACTAAATGTTATTAATGAAAATTCATCTTTTGCTTATATGATTTCTACTTTTAATGTTTGGCATGCTAGATTAGGACATGTAAATTATAAAAGTATGCGCAGCATGAGTAATCTTAGTTTAATTCCTAAGATTAATTTTTCTAATTTAGAAAAATGTGTTATATGTGTTAAATCTAAAATTGTCAAGAAGCCTTTTAAAAAAGTAGAAACAAATTCACAATTATTAGAATTAATTCATTCCGATATTTGTGAATTTGAGGGAATATTAACTAGGGGAGGTAAAAGATATTTTATAACAAGGTTTATAACGGGAAATTTGGCAGATCATTTTACAAAAGGCCTAGGCAATGATGTAATATGTAAGACTTCCAGGGAAATGGGCTTAAAGCCTTTAAATGAGAGGTAACCTATACATGGAAACTAACTAAATACTAGAGTAACATCTGGTATATTAGTTCAGTGGAAAAATACTTATAGTAATAACCAGTTATACACTAGATAAGTATGAAGAAGAAATTCTTCAAAACCGTCTCAAAGATAGTGTATGCTTGTATGGAGAACAAAGAGGGTAGGGTAAACCTTTAATGAATCTATGTCCGGTTTGAAGAATACAGGTCATATAAGTGCATCTAATTAGATTCACCTATGTAAGTGAAGGAAGTGGACCGCTTCTGCGAGATATAAGGCTTATCTCTAAGTCACTTACGAAACCCAAGAGGTAAACACAAGGCCATAAATGTGTTGGGTTTCCTTAAACTATAAGAGATATAGTATATATACATAGAAGCAAGATATCACCGTAAGATTTTTTAGTTCAAAGCTAACGCTACTAAAAATTCAGATATTTTGTGAAATAGACTATGTAAAGGTTCAAGTCGAAAGACACCTATTACTTATGTATACTATATTTAATAAGAGAAAGAAGAATGTCAAAGAAAAAGGATTGGAGGATTATGAAAATAGCAGAGGATTGTTGGATATTTTCATTATCTAAAAGTATATAATAAATATATTATATGTTATCAATATAATTAACAATTAATATTGGTTCAGTTGGATAAGAGAGTGGTGTTGATATTAAGGACTTGAGTTCAAGTCATGGTAACAACATTCAGGTTACAAATCCACTCAAATTACTAACTGAAAATTATTCAATCCTTTCTAATTTCTTAAGAAAAATTATTATTCTATATATTTTTCTTGTTATAATTTTCTTCTTTCATTTATATCTGGGCCTGTCTTATCTTGGGAGACTAATTCGCAGTAACCCTGTGTAGCAAAAGTAAGGGGCGAATATAGTCTTAAGGAAAGAGTGGTCAACCATTCGATTCAGGCAAGAATATTGTTGTTCTATATCTTACTACAAAGTAAATTTTTCAATGGAAGGGACGACACTTAAAGCTGCAAACCATTTGATAATACATCAGAGAGCTTATTTAGTGTTATTTCAGCTATTGATTATATCATTCTGAAATCTTTTTGAGCTAAAAATTGTACTCTTTCATAACCTTTATAATCTGGGTACAAGCCGAGTATGGCTTGGGTTCTCGTGTAATAGTTAGTTAGTTCAAAGAAATCTTCAAATGTTTCAGTTGTGAGAAAGGTTGCACAGGTGCAAATGGGGCATTGGTGTCCAAATCAGAATTGAATTTTTTTGAACATGAAGTTTTTTGTGTAATCTTTTGAATATTAAATTGAATAAACTGAGTCTCTAATACCATTTGGTATTGGACGTGGATGTAGGGCGCTAGACTAGTGTTGGAAACTTGTGACTCATAATATAGAAGCCGCTAAAAAAGGGTAGTGATGGGCGGAATGAGTTTCTAGTCAAGGTCCCAGCGAAAGCGAGTGAGAGAATATAGGTTGTTTTATTAGAGGGACATTATGGGTAATTGAGACATAATGTGAAGTAGGGTTGGAATAGGATTAGTAGTTATAAATACTATCTATTGTAAAGCCCTAAGGGACTAAGGAATCATCAATAAACAACCAGCCGCCTGTGGAGTACCCAAATTGGGGAACCACATTAATCTCTTGTGTTTTTTCTTAATTCTCTATCGTTTGTGTGCGTGTGTGTGATCTCATATTCTAACAAATTGGTATCAAAGCTCGGGTTTAACACGTGAAGAACGATGACATCAAATTCATCGGTGACAAAGTTTGATGTGATGAAGTTTGATGGGACTGGGAATTTTGGGTTATGGCAACAGAGGGTAAAGGATCTGTTGGTGCAACAGGGATTGGTGAAGGCGTTAAAGAAAAAACCAGAGTCCATGACGATTGATGACTGGGATGAACTCCAAGCAAAGGCAGTGAGTACAATTCATTTATGCCTGGCAAACGAGGTTATATATCACGTGATCGGAGATGAATCGCCATCGGGTGTATGGAGTAAATTGGAATCCAGGTATATGTCAAAGTCATTGACAAATAAACTGTTTCTGAAGCAAAAACTATTTGGGTTAAAGATTATTGAAGGCTCCAAACTTATTCGACACATTCACACGTTCAATCAAATAATTAGTGACTTGCTAAGGATTGAAGTGAAATTCGAGGAAGAAGACCAGGCATTGATGTTACTGTGTTCTCTACCGGGTTCCATGGAGAATCTTGTGACAACTCTGCTATGGGGAAAAGAAACTCTGAAGTTGGAAGAAGTCACTTACTTTCTACTAATGTTTAACCGGTAGGAAGCAACAATCCGAGGGTATTTCGGGTGAAGGGCTGGTGGTAAAAGGTGGAGAGAAAAGGGGCAGAAAATCGGATAGAGGTAAACCAGGAACGCAGGGGAAATCGAAGTCGAGGAGCAGGACTCCTAAGCCTAAGGAGTATAAGTGTTTCAGATGTTGCAAGACAGGACACTTCAAAAGGGACTGTCCATACAAGAATAAGGGTGAAGGAAGAGGGAAGCAAACAGAATCTACGAAATCGGCAAACGTCGTGGAGGAATCATCAGATGATGGGGATATGTTGTTAGTTTCAACAAACATGGACGTGACAGACTCATGGATTTTGGATTCAACATGTTCGTTTCATATGATGCCTAACAGGGAGTGGTTTGACACCTATAAATCGGTGAACTGTGGGACAGTTCTAATGGGTAACGACGCTTCATGCAACGTCATTGGAATAGGCACAGTGAAGATAAGGATGTTTGATGGTGTTGTGAGAACTCTGGCTGAGGTGAGACATATCCCAGGTTTAAGGAAGAATCTGATTTCATTAGGAACCCTGGACTCTAATGGTTGTGAGTTCAAAACTGGTGGTAGAGCCATGAGAGTGACGAAGGGTGCTCTAGTAATAATGAAGGGTTCTAAGGTTAACGAAAATATCTATCGGATGATAGGGAGTACAGTTGTAGGTGGAGTTGCTGCCACTACAGCGGAGGATATTGATGATATTACACTATGGAATATGCGGTTGGGGCATATTGGAGAACATGGGATGCTGGAATTACATAGAAGAAATCTGTTGAAAGGGATAAAGTCGTGCAAGTTAGATTTCTGCAAGTTCTGTGTCTTGGGAAACAGTGTAAGGTGCAGTTTAAGAGTGTGGTGAACAAAACGAATGGAAAACTTGACTATGTGCATTCTGATGTATGGGGGCCAGTGAGAGTAGCTTCAAAAGTGGGATCGTTATATTTCTTGACTTTCATCGATGACTATTCGAGAAAGGTTTGGGTGTACTTCATGCGACACAAGTCTGAGGTTTTCAAAAAATCGAGGGTGTGGAAAATTTGAAGTGGAAAATCAAGCAGGGAGAAAAATTAAGTGCCTCGGAGTCGGATAATGGGAATTTGAGTACAATACGAGCCATTTGTGAAGTTTTGTGAGGAGCACGGGATACAACGTCACTGGACTGTTAGGAAGACTCCACAGCAGAATGGGATGGCAGAAAGAATGAACAGAACTATAACAGAGCGGGCACGATGTATGAGGCTAAATTCAGGGCTTTCGAAGGATTTACAGGCGAAGCGGTGAGCATGGCGGTTTACATCATAAGCAAAGTCGCCGAAAGTCTTGCTTTGGGTAATAAAGTGGCACAAGAGGTGTGGACAGACAAAGAAGTGGATTACTCGGGTATGAGGATCTTCGGATGTCCAGCCTACGTACACGTTCTGGGTGATGAGAGATCTAAGCTTGATGCCAAGTCCAAACAGTGTATCTTTCTTGGGTATAAGAAAGGTGTGAAGGGGTACAAGCTTTGGGATCCGAAAGCAAAGAAGGTAGTGATCAGTAGGGATGTGGTTTTTGACGAGGCTTCCATGGTTAAGACCTGACGGGAAGGTCGAGAAAACCTGAAGTGGTGGAGAAAGCAAACAAAGCAGCGGGGAGTTCAAATTGAATTGGAGAATTATGACTTTGGGAATACACCGCCGATTGGAGCAGGAAAATCGGAGCAGTGACGGGGCGAAAGCATAGCGCATGAGGAGACCAGACGCACTATCAAACCAGGAGAGGTGCAGGTTTGATGATATGGTTGCATATGTTTTTATCTACTACTAGTGGGGATAAAATACGTTTGAGGGAAGCTATTGGTAGTTACGAAAGGGACAGTTGGATGGAGGCCATGGTGGAGGAGATGGAGTCATTGAAGAAAAAACAAAACTTGGGAATTATCGATAATTGCACGAGGAAAGAAACCGAGTGGGGTGCAAATGGGTGTACAAGAAAAAAAGGAAGCACATATCGAAAAAGGAAAAGGAGCGGTTTAAGGCTCGATTGGTAGCAAAGGATACTCATGAGAGGAAGGGGATTGACTATGATGAGGTGTTTTCTCCGGTGGTGAGACATACCTCAATCGAGGATTATTTTGGCATTGGTGGCTAGCTATGACATGGAGTTAGAAGCATTTAGATGTGAAGACAGCCTTTCTTCATGGTGATTTGGAGGAAGTGATATTCATGGAGCGACTGAGGGGTTCAAGCGTGGGAGGCCCAGAGCACATGGTATGCGAGTTGAAGAAGTCTTTGTATGAAATTTGAAAGCGGTCTCCAAGACAATGGTACAAGAAGTTCGATTCCATCATGTGATCGGATTGGGTTCACTTTCGATGTGAGTATGATTGTTTTGTGTTTATGTGAAAAGCCTTGAGGATGGTTCTATATTTTTTACATTCTTGTATGTGGATGACATGCTTATTCTTTGCAAAGAGTATGATTAGCGTAAATAGGTTGAAGAACTTGTTGGGAAAGGAGTTTGACATGAAGGACTTGGGTGCCGCTAGGAAAATACTTGGGATGGAGATTTAGCGAGGATAGAAGCAATTTGGAAAGGCATGGTTGACACAAAAGAATTATGTGGAGAAAGTGTTGGAGAGGTTTAGTATGGCTAATGCTAAGCAATTGACACTTCATTGGCGGAAGTCACTTGAGTTCTCTCTGACCACGGTGTCGAAAGAAATTTGAAGAGATCCAGGATATGTCGAGCGTGCCCTATCTGGCCATGATTGATTGGTTATTTGATGTATGCGATGGTGTGTACAAGACCCGATTTGGCACATCACGATCGACCTGATGTGAGCAAATACATGGCGATCGGTAGAAAGCACTTGGAAAATTTATTAAGTGGGTGTTCGGATATTTGAGAGGAGCGACAAATCATGGGATTATGTTTGTGAAGCAAAGAGGCTCGGATATCGGTTGTAGGGTATGTGGATCACGGATTATCTTTGGAAGGTTGGATGATTTGAGATCTATAACGGGGTATGTGTTTTACTTTGCGGTGGACCGATTTGTTGGAGATCCATGGTTCAATCTCTAGTAGCTCTATCTCTCTTGAATCGAGTATATGGCATTAATTTGAAATTTGGCAAGGAAGCATTGTGGTTGAAGGGTTTTGTGAATGAGCTGGGCATAGATCAAGGTGGTATACAACTGTATTGTGATAGTCAGAGCGCCATTTACTTGGCAAAGCATCAAGTGTATCACGCAAGGACCAAGCATATTAGCGTAAGGTTTCACAAGGTGAGAGGGTGATAGCTCTTTGGGGATGTGATATTGGAGAAGGTGCACACTTACGAAAATCGGTGACATGTTGACAAAAGGCTGTGATCGGCGGACAAGTTCAAGCATTGCTTGGACTTGATTAATATCTCTGAATGTTAGTTTGGAGGATTCCCCCCAAGATCGAATTGGACAAGTGACTTATCTTCGAAATGGATGAGGTTATTCGTCAAGGTGGAGATTTGTTAGAAACTTGTGACTCATAATATGGAAGCCGCTGAAAAAGGCTAGTACGGAATGGCGGAATGAGCTCGTCAAGAAGGTCGAGCGTAGCAAAATGGCTTAACGACGACCTTAGCCCATCGTGGTTGACCGAAGGTTGTGGGAAGTCTTGGTGAAGCCCTCATCATGATCTGAGAAGTCTGAGTTGTTTTATTAGAGGGACATTATGGGTAATTGAGACATAATGTGAAGTAAGGTTGAAATAGGATTAGTAGTTATAAATACTATCTATTGTAAAGCCCTAAGGGACTAAGGAATCATCAATAAACAATCAGCCGCCTATGGAGTACCCAAATTGGGGAACCACGTAAGTCTCTTGTGTTTTTTCTTAATTCTCTATCGTTTGTGTACATGTGTGTGATCTCATATTCTAACATAGAGGTTAAGAGCTGAACCATGTAATAATTTTTGTGTGATCTGTTCTGCTCTTTTCTATAATCTGCATTTGTATTCTGCATATTTAGGTTCAATTCGTGCTTGAAGATACACTAAAATAGACGGGGATTATCTGTCCGATTATAACTGACCAAGAACATATACTAAAACAGACAGGGATTATCTGTCTGATTATAACTGATGAAGAACATATACTAAAACAGATAGGGTTAACCTGTCTGATTATAACCTATAGCAAGAAAACTTAAAAATTGACCTGTAGATCACTTTGATATTTATACCTATTCATCCCTCTAAATATGCTTATTTACAAAATTACAGGGGACTTCTATGAAATTCTTTCCTTCTTATCTACTCACCTTTTGGACCTTTCTTTTATCACGTCATCAAGAAATTTGTTAGGAAAATATTTGATTTTAAATTGCTTTCGGGGTTCTAAATGAAGTCATGTTTATAACATGCATACGAAGTCTTAAAGACATCCTATTTCTGTTTAAAGTTTTGTCATGTACTTCATATTGAAAGTAAATCCTAACCCTCATTAGTACCATCATCTCTTATTAATGAGCACAAAACCTATACATACACAGTCCCTCTTTCGAAGATAAAAAAACTCATTTGATTTTTATATACACTTTTTCATTTTCACGTGTATATATTATATACTACACAATTCGACAATTTCATATATAGGAGTTACTTTTGATTTTAATAATAAATTAAATTTTCAAAAAGAATATGCATATATAGAACAAAATTACGTCCAATTTATATCTAATCAATAAGTCTAGGTGGACATATTTTTTGGACTGGAAAATTGGACCGGTCCAAGTTTTTTTTTCTTGTGACTCAAAAATTATATAATATTTATTTTAACAGAAATTTTTACAGTATATAGTGTTTTAGGTGTAATTTAAATACATATACAAGAACAGGGTTGTACAGTCTGTACAACCCTGATTTTTATATGTATTCAAATTACACTTAAAACACTATATTCTGTAAAAATTCAAAATAAAATAAATACTATACATTTTTTTAGATTAAAAATAAAATAAAAATTGAACATGTCCAATAATGCGGTCCAAAAATGTCCCCGTAGAAGGACTCATCTAATTGTGAAATATAAATATACAATTATATATGCCAAGAGTGTTTGAGAGGGAGAGGGAGAGGGAGAGGGAGAGGGATTAGTGTGAGAGAGTCCAAAGGGTAAGAAGGTGAAACCAACTAGGAAAAAGCTAAATCAAAACTCTACAGCTACTTTGCAGTTGGCTTTGCTTTGTCAAAATCCCATAAACAAACCATCCCTTTCTGAACTCTTCAAAAGTTCCTTGTCTCGCAACCTATAATGGAAACTCCCTCTTCATCCATTACTTTTCCCTCTCTTTCACTTTTATCCCTCACCATTTTTCCATTCCCTAAACAAAATAAGGAAGAAAGAAGATTGAGAAAAAGTATTATCAATGGGGAGAGGTAAGATAGAAATTAAGAGGATAGAGAACACAAGTAACAGGCAGGTGACTTATTCAAAGAGAAGAAATGGACTCATCAAGAAAGCTAAGGAAATAACGGTTCTTTGTGATGCTCATGTTTCTGTCATCATCTTTTCTAGTTCTAACCAGATGCATAACTACTGCAGCCCTTCTTCAAGGTATATATAACTGTTAACGCCAAGATCTTTCTCCACGTCCCAATCACCAAGACACGTCCGATATCCTGCACAGTTCAACAAGTCAACACCAAAAGCTTGACGGCTTGACCGTCGGGGATACTCTCGTGAGAGTCGATGTCGGCGATCGCAAGGTTAACAATGGAGGAAAAATAATGTCTAATGCCCTGAGAGAAAATAATCATATGATTGTGTGTGTAATATTTTGTTACTTACCTCTTTTGTGATCCTGGCCCCATACGTACTCCAATCCCGGTTTACCGTGCCACCCATCACCTCCTGACACCTTTTTCTCACTCCCGGTCATTTCAGCCGAAAGTATGTAGCCTACTTCCTCACCTGCTACCACTATTTGCCACCACCGGTCATCTGAGTCTCATCCTCATTAATGTCATGCAGAAAGGTGGCAGACAAAATAGTCAACTATTATTTGGCGTAATGATTACCGGTCAAAATTGGGTTAAGTGGCAATTTGTATAATGAGCCAATTCAATGACTAAGCCCAAATAACGGAAATAACCCAAACGACCGGATCCAACCGAAAGGACCCAACGAAATAATCAAGTAATTGGGTCCAAATCATTCGGACCAACAGGACAAGAGTAACATAATCCAAGGGAGGAGCCCATTAAATTTGGCCCAATAAGAAAAAGGATCATGGCCCAACAATAACCTTTTTATAATGTTTTTAATTCCTTAATATTAACCCTTTGTCTCTAATTTTTCTGGGAATTTATTATTTATTATTTATTATTTTTATAAATTAATATACTTGTAGTATAATCCAAATGTTGGACCGTTATCACCAGCACTCTGGAAAGAGGTTGTGGGATGCTAAGCATGAGGTATACAAGTTATTCTGAAATACCCTTTTGTCCATTATTTATTGACGTGATATATTTTTTAGCTAAAAACATGTTGGGAGCATGAAATTTATGACCAGATCTACAAATAGGATGAATGCTCTTCCATCTGTCCATCTCTTTTCAGTATTTTTTAAAGTAAATTTAGTGTTAAAAGTACAAATGGGAAGTATATGAGAAGTTACAACCATCAATAGCTAGATCTGGTAGTAAAATGTTATTCTCTCTTTCATTTCCTTGCAAAAAGTTGCAACTATGCTGCAGTTTCATTTTAGTTATATTTTTGTTTTCTTAGCACATAAAAGAGCAAGTCTAGGTTAGTAGCAGATTTCATATATATATATATATATATATATATAGGGACGACCTAGGATTTAGGTTTATATAGCGGGGAGGGCTTTAGTACAATATATTTAATAAAAAATATAAATTTAACCACTATATACAAGAAAATTTTTGTTTACCATAAATTCATTAACCACAAAAAGAAACAATATATTTATCATACTCCCTCCGTCTCAAATTAATTGCTCAATTTTGATTTTTTAAAGTCAAATTGACTATTTTTAAAACTAATCTTTTTACTATTTTTGCTAAAATATAGGTGAAGAGATTATAACCAAAAGAAAATATATAGAATTTATTACTAACCCCAATTTTCATAATTTTAGAAATATATTTATATATGCTTAATTATTAATTCTAAAAATAATCAATTTGATATAAAAAAGTCAAAATTGAGCAATTAATTTGGGACGGAGGGAGTAATTTATATGAAGTGGGTAAATTCATTCTCATGATTATGTTAAAATAATTAAATAGATTTTACCATAATAAATAATATTACTTAATTTGTTAAAAAAATTAAAACTACTAAATTTTCTCTAAAAATACAAATTTGTTATAGTTGAAGTGGAAAAATATTAGTTTATAGACAATCAGTATATAACTGATTTTTTTATTAAATAATATATAAATTTAGTGGGGGTCTAAGAACAAAAATGTACATATATCAAAGAAGAAGAAGAAAACGCAAATGGAGGCGGCGGCCCCCACTTAACTAGCTGGTTCGGTCCATGTATATATATATATACATACATATATGTATACATATAATGAACTCTCTCCAGATCTCTATTATATATATTATCTGGTTCATAGCTTTATACTTGGGTTATTTGATCAAAAAGGCTTAAACATAACATAATACTTGATCTGTTCTAATATTAATGTTTAATTTTGAAATCAATTTTAAAATATTTTTAATTCAAAATTCAATGAAGGAAAATGTAAGTTAATTTATTTTAAACAATGTAATTATAAAAATTGTAAATTATGTTAGTAGTATTATTAATTTTTAGATTTATTATTTTGAAAAAACTAAATGATTCACGTTGAATTTGAATTTTAAAATAGTTTAAATTAACTTTAGATTAACATTTAAATTTGATCTTATATTTTAGAATGAAAGGAGGAATTGTTATATGTCTCTCCTTCACTAGTACTGTATCGTTATTTAATTGCTTAATTAATTACTTGTTTAGAATTCATAACTAATAAATGAAATAAAAAATTACAGAATCTCAGCAATGAAATTGATAGAATCAAGAAAGAAAATGACAGCATGCAGATTGAGCTCAGGTAATTAAATCAAAAATTGCACTGCTTGTCTTTTAATTAATTAATATACTAGTTTTGTTAATTAATTTTTTCTGTAGGCACTTGAATGGGAAAGATATCACATCTTTGAATTACAAAGAACTTATAGCCATTGAAGAAGGCCTTGATAATGGGCTTGCCAATATTCGCAAGAAAATGG
The DNA here is from genome assembly GCA_020205605.1 of Panax ginseng. NCBI lineage: Eukaryota > Viridiplantae > Streptophyta > Magnoliopsida > Apiales > Araliaceae > Panax > Panax ginseng. Next base: position 85,841,054 of record CM035129.1, on the reverse strand, counting down.
TACAAGAGAGTTCTTAATTAATTATGTATACACTCTATTAATTAATTTCTTCTAATTATATATTAATTATCATAGCCTTATCTGAAATAGTATTAATATTTTTCCTTAATTTATTTTTTTACCTTTCAATTTCAGAGCGAGTCCTATAAATCAATGAAGGAAAATGTAAGTACAAAAACAACTTTCATTTCTTCATATTGCACTCCTAGCCCTTTTTGCTTCAGAAAGTGGTGGTAGTATATATATATATATATATATATATATATATATATATATATATATATATATATATATATATATATATATATATATATATATATTAATGTTTTAATATTAAGCAAGTTCGGAAACTTGCTTTTGATTCTCAATATATAGTGAGGAAATGAGACACTAATTCACTTGTATTAATATTAAGAGTAATGCTACAGACACAAACTATTTTACAAATATTTTATAAACTGCTGATGTGGCATACTCCACCTTAGCATATTAATTAACAAATTGTTTCAATATAGTCTTCGGCCCCACACAATATGCTGAGGTGGAGTATGCCACATTAACAGTTTGTAAAATATTTATAGAATAGTTTGTGTCCTGCATTATTCTAATATTAATTGATGGCTGAAAACTGTTCAGGAACTACGTCTGAAGGCGGACAATGAGCATCTTCAATACGTCTATGTAAGTTTATCATTATAATTAACACCAATATATACACACTAACAATGATAATGTCTAAATTAATGGTACATTGCCAATGAGATTTTAGTTTGATAGTTTAGATTAGAAGTGGTAAGCATGAAGTTTATTTTTGGATAAGTTGGTCAATTGGCCAATAGAATACTGACACGCAGGTAAGACTCTATGTGTGTCAGCATTTTACTAACCAATTGACCAACTTACCAAAAAATAAATTTCATATTAACCGAATCCATTTAAATTGATATATATCTTGTGACTTTTAGTTACACCTCAGGTTTGATTCTCACCTTTTTGTGAATTTGGTTCTTTTATATGAGTCCTCTATTTATTTTCTCTTTTATGTGAGACGTGACTGATTATTGATATTATAATTATAATTGTATACTTGTTATAACAATTTATTGTACTTGTACTGCATCCGGGGCTTAAAAACTAGAGGTATATTGTTATGAATTATGATATATATATATATATATATATATATATATATATATATATATATATATATATATATATATATATATATATATATATATCACTATAATTTTACCCTTAATTTAGGGTTGAAATTTTTATTTTTAAGTTTTAGAAAAAAAATTAATTTTAAATTTTATACAAAACTATATTTTATTAAATAGTAAAAACTACATCGTTTTATTAAGTAGCCAATACATATAAGTTACCTACAATATTAGTATTATGCACACAAAAGAATGTCCATTGGCCAAGTAGATTTTTAACAAAATCTAGGCCTCTCGTGTTATTTGCACATACCAATTGCTTCTATACATGCCTTATATACTTTATTTTGTGTTGTTTATAACAGCAACAACAGATGAAAGCTATGGATGATAAAGTGAGATACATTGAGAATGAATATAATAATCAGAAGATGGGAAACTATGAAGCTCAAATGCCCTTTGCCTTCCGTGTGCAGCCAAATCAGCCAAACCTACATGAGATGATTTTGGACTACAAATAACTGCCTACTTTAATTTATTAATAACTACGAATTAATCTATTGGTCTACTTAATTAAGTAAGTCCTAGTAAAAGTTGTATAAGGCAAACTTAATGTGGTTTGTGAGACGAATATATATTGTGTGGTAAGTATGGACTTATTTTAGTTTCATATTAATGGTTGGCTAATATTGAGATTAATTCTAAAGATTATTATTGTTCTATATTATATTATATATTTAGCTTATTTTAATTTTCTGGTCATATTAGGATGAAAAAGAACGTTCAATGAGTTTTTTTTAAAAAATAAATTTTAAGACTAAAACCTTCATTAATATGCATTAAAACCATTGAACATAAATACGGATAGCTTCCAAACATATAAAACTATTTTGGTACTAGGAGATCAGTAGCTAAGTTATGTATCCTATGGAGAGTATTAAGTGCATATCCCTTTAATTAACATACCTTGTTCAACAGCTTTAGCAACAGATCGGACTTAAATAAATTAACATATCAAACATAAAAAATACGAGAAACATTATGTCAGTAATAGTATTATTGTCAAAGCAATAATTAAGTTTATATAAAAGTAAAACATATGATTAAAACAAATGTAAAAAGGTCGTTTGTGAATTTATTCAGATATCTCCTAAACCACTAAAATAAACTGAACTTATGTTACTTAAATCCCTTCATTAATATCGGCATTTATCTTGCAGTTTTGACCCTTCTCAGTATTGATTTGATGGTTAAGATTTGATTACTATCCTTGATTAAGTGCCATCACTCATACCATAGACAAGACCATGTCACACACTTCATGGCCCTAAGTCCAACATGCACAAACCCTAACTAGCTATACTTCTCTGTTCACAGTTTAATCATATGTCCCCTCCATAACTCAATTATTTACTAAACAGCAACCTTGAATCCCTCATTAAAGAGAAAACCCTAGGGTAAAAAGGTGAACCAAAAGTAGGAAACCTAATTCAAAACAACAGATATTAAGAAGTTGGTTTGACTTTGTCAAATGCCCATGAAAAACCCATCTTGAACTGAGCTCTTTGAAAGTTTATTGTTTTCTATCCTCTAATGGAAATGCCCCTCTTTACTTTTTTTTCTTGATTTTCTCTATCTTTCTCTCCTTTATTTTCCTTCCTATATCTTTTTGTTTTAGGAGAGAGAAGAAGAAAAGAATAGAAAAAAGAAAGAAAGAAAATGGGGAGAGGTAAAATTGAGATCAAGAGAATAGAGAACACAAATAATAGGCAGGTGACTTATTCAAAGAGGAAGAATAGGATCTTGAAGAAGGCTAAGGAGATCACTGTTCTTTGTGATGCTAAAGTATCTCTTGTTATTGTTGGAACTTCTGGCAGGATGGTTGAGTATTGTAGCCCTAATACTAAGTATGTGTTTCTAACTCTCTCTCTCTCTCTCTATATATATATATATGATTAATTAATCACCTTTTTTTTCCTTAATTCTTTTTTATATATAATTTTTTTCCTTTGCTTTCACTCGTAAAAGCTATTTTAATCATGCGGGTTTTTTTTTACATACATGTATGGCTATATATGTGTGTGGGCAAGGAAATCGTACCTTGTTAGGGTTAGGGTTTCGTGTTGGCTGAGGAGGAGAGAAATTCACAAAGAGCACGGAATTGATTGGTTAATTGAAGAGGGAGAACGGCGGTGTGGCGACATACGCAAGGACACGTGGCAGAACTCCTAGAATCCGGGAACCGTGTTAGGGTAACAGGGATTCCAAGAGCCTTCTTGAGTGTTGAGAGAGAATGCTCAAGTCCTTTGATCTTCCAAGAGTCCAAGTCCTGTGTCTGAAGAGAGGTCCCCTTCCCAATGGAATGGAAGGGGTATTTATAGGGTTTTCTAGAAAGTAGTCATGTGCAAGGCACATGCTTTCAGGAAAATTCCAGAAATACCCTTTAGTCATTAGAATAATGCCCATGTTGCCCTGTACTTCTAGCCACCAATCCAATTCCTCAATCAATTCCCAAAACGAGCTGCCTCCACGAGCCTTCTGCCTCGGGACCCATGGAGGCTTCTCTCGGGTCTCGCCTATTTATTTTTGGCTTTTCCGTCTTCATTCGATTAGGTTATGCGAACCCTAATTTGCACATTTAATGAGGTCGTGGAACCCTAATTGTGTATTTAATTCAATTAGGTCATGTGAACCCTAATTTGCACTTGGGCCCATATTTTCTCCCTGCGCGAGAGTCGCGTCCTTGGAGTGACGATCGTGCAAAATACTTTAACTCTGTGAATACTGCTTTAATTTTCTGAAAAATCTGCAGAGCTCGCGATCCTGCAAGTCCTGAAAATAGAAAATCATAGGAGAGGGAACCTATGGTAGCTCTCGCAATATTATATCTTTGGAAATTCTCTATCAAATCTTTCCAAACCTTGCATAATATTTGTTTCCTTAATTAATTTTTATATGTATATATATATATACATATATTGAAACTAAATCAAAATAAATTATATATTTGTCAAATAAAATCAAACCTTATTTTGACTTGTAAATAAGATCAAATCCTTTTTTTATATAGAAAATCAACTCATTCATATTTTGGAAAAAATCAAATCATTCATATTTTGAAAATAAAAATCAAATCATTCATAATCAAATCATTTCTATTTATATATTTATAGAATAAATTAGGAAGGAATTTCAAAAATATTTTCTAAAAGTTGAGAAATATTTTTAAATAGGAATAATTTAATTTTATAAAATAATAATATTATTATTATTATTATTTTAAATGCAACACCTTTTTCGCTTAATTAGTGATATCGTGTGGTATTCATTCACGATGATTGAGAGGAATTAATTCCACTAAACAAGTAAGTATAACAATTGATCTTGCTGAACAAGTATTTTAGAGAAAGAAGACGGGTGAAATAAAAATTGAAAAGTAGAAAAGCGATTGTAGGGCAGTGTACCAGTGGTGACCGACTGACCGTGCAGCTTCTTGAAAGGTAAACACATGATTACCGCCTTTTCAATTACACGGGCATGTGGCCTCTGAAAATTTTTTAACCAATAGAGATGATCTTTGAGAGGTCAGTAGCATCTATTATGTCTTCCACGTACTTTATATATATATACATATATATATAGAGAGAGAGAGAGAGAGGACAAAACAATTCACTGCATCTTTTTTTTTTTTCTTTTTTTTTTTTTTTTTGCTTAATTTGGGGACGGATATTTTTATATGATAATTTTTGTGCACAATTTGGGAATGGATCTTTTATATATATATATATATATATATATATATATATATATATATAGAGAGAGAGAGAGAATTGTAACAGGACATGAAAGCAATTTGCATATTAATCTTTCAGATTCACGCACCGAGATTAGGAAAGTGTCAGAATTTGGAATTTGGAATTTGATTAGAGCAACAAAGATTTTTGATTATCGAGACATTGGCCAGAAACCAAGTCTTGGATTTTTATGCTTGCATATGATCTTCATTATGAATGGTTACTTGACATTCTTGACTTAAAGTTTCTGAGCCATATAGTAATTTTTAAAATTGCTCCAGCCTTTTGCTTCATTAATGTGTATAAATTTGTGTGTGTTATCTATGTGACCCACCACACCATTAATTGTGCTAAAAAAAATTCAGCTATTTCGCTGATGATTTGAGGTGGTTTTTTAATGCAATCGTGAAGTGCAACTCTGATTAATTTTTACGGCTTATGCGGGGCTTCCTCAATCGAAGTGGGGATCTTATTAGTGGAGGGTTTTCGGATATCATCTCTAGTCAAGAAAATCTGGAGCGTCTCTAGCTCTTCGGTTTCGCAGAGATACTTGACCGATTGATTATTAAGGCGACTTCCACCCAAACCTTCTTCCTAGACCGACTTGCAAGCCTTGTTCTTGGGTTGCACACTGTCTTTATATTCCTTGCAGTAGGGACTTGAAGAAGTTTAGTGATGATGTGAACGACCTTGAAGGTAGTGGGTGTTGACATGTCTCCTTTTCGTGTTAGGGTGGATCTTCTCAAATCAAGTTTAATCTTGTTTCACTACGTTAGGAGGTTCTTTCATACGTAAGTGTGAAGATGATTCCTTTTCGAAGGCGACTTTACGAGCTTGATGAAGCCATGAAACAAACTGAAGATTCAGTCTCAAGATTTAGAGGACCAGCTTCGGGATCTAAATGTTAAATTTCAGGATGTGGAGTGCCAGCGACGGGACTTAGAAGTAACTACCCAACAAGTTAGGGAGCTGAAAGCTGCAAATCTTAAGGTTCGAGATCGACCATTAGCGACTTGGAAGCTTTAGCTATGCCTCCTCTTGATTTGATATGTCTTGGCCTTTAGATCATAACTTGTTGTAGTAGTTTTTTTCAATTTCCGTTTCAGAAACTCATTTACACATGTTTCATTTATCAAAATGTAGTTTCTTCAACCTTGTTGATTGCTTTTAATTTGAATGATTCCTTAAAATTCAATATTTATCATTGAATCTCAAGTTATTCAAATTAATATTACAAAACAACCACGAAAGTAAATATGAATTTTATCAAAAACATGTATATATAGTTTTCACAAACCAAAACTTGACTTTATACTCTTTTTCTTAAGAAATTTAAAAATAACATTCAAGTATAAGTGAAAGTTTGTAAATTTATTGATAATAAAATTGCTTTTTAAAAAGCATAACGTTTCATTAGTAAATCTTGCTTTTGTCGAAGAAAGCATAACGATTGCCACTTTTAGAGGTAAAGTGTAACTTTCTTGCTTTTGTCGAATAAAGCATAACGTTTGTCACTTTTAAAGATAAAGTGTAACTTTCGGGGTTGAGGGCTTAAACTCGGTGCCTCGGTCACTTTTGAAGTTGAAAGTGTAAGCGCCGAAATACGTTAATCGGGTTCCTCGATCACTTTTGAAGTTTGAAAGTGTAACTTCCAAGGGTACATACTTTAGTCGAGGTGCCTCGATTACTTTTGAAGTTGAAAGTATAACTTTTGTGATGCTCTTCTCATGTGTAATATTTCTTTACCCACTTCAAGTTCAATGGGCACGAGGCAAGACATCGATCCCACACGAGATATCTTGCAATACCCGCTTTTAGAGATCTCTCGTACCCTATATGGGCCTTCCCATTTGGGGTAAAATTTGGTGGTTGGGGTCCCCCTCATGACTTGAGTTGCCGTTTTGAGTACCAGGTCCCCCACCAGAATTCGTCACGTAAGATCTTCTTGCGGATTGTATTGTCGTCATGATCTTTTCATGGTCTAATTCAAGCTTTTCTTTAGCCTTATCTCGAAAGTCAACTAAGGCCTCCTGTATTTCTTTGGTCGGTTTTCTTCCTCGACCAAGCTTGAAGTCTCATTCGAGTAGAAGGTATTTCTATTTTAGCCAGGCAAAAGCAACTTCTTCACCATAAACCAAAGCATATGGGGTCTCACACAGAGGCTTCCTTTTTTGAAGTTCGATATGCCCATAACGCTATTGGTAATTATTACGCCCATGTCTTGGATGATCGTCTAGGGTTTTTGATAAAATTTTTATCAAGGTTTTTGTTTGTAGCCTCTACTTGTCTGCATTGCCTTTTCGGGTAATATGGTGATGACTTATAATGTTTCACCTATATCTTTCCATCGATTTTTAGCGTCCTTGATGAAGGGAGTTCCATTATCAAACAAAATTATATTCGGGATTCAAAGCGGCAAATGATGTGCTCCTTGATAAAATTGGCCTTCTTTGGTCCCGTGGCCTTCTTTCAAGGTATTAGCTCCACCCACTTTGTGTACATCTCGGTGGGCGATTAAAATCCATATGTTACCCTTGGAATTAGGGTGAAACGGGACCTATAAGATCCATTCCCCATGTATGAAAGGGCCATGGTGTTGCCAAGGTTCGCAAATCCACGGCGGGAGCATGGATCAAGTTTCCATGTATTTGACAAATGTGGCACTTTTTAACAAATTCTAGGCAATCTCCCTCCATTTTTGGCCAGTAGTAACCATGATCGATAAGTTGTTTGTACAACTTGGCTCCCCCTTGGTGTTCATCCTTGTGCATTTGGTAAACCAAATCTTTGGCTTCACCTAGTTCCGCATACAGTAGGTGCTTGCCATTGAATCCCTTCTAAACAATTCTCCATTCCGCAAGAAGAAAGCGTTGTGACTTCCTCTTGATTATAATTGCGTCCTTCTTTTTCGGCGGAAGAGTCCCGCTTTGCAAGAACTCCACATAAGGGATTCGCGATCCACTATATCTTCAATGAAGGCGCATTCATCCTCCCGAGGTATTCTTGGCATGAAACACATTGGCGTTGTAGGGCATCTGCTTCCTTCTTCATTTCAGGCCAATCATACCCTTGACGCTGCAGCCTACGATACAAGCCTATGTCTGCCAATCCACAGTTCTCGTCATGCACCTGTTGCAAGACTCTATCTGCTTCCTACCTCCCTAAGCATCGTGTCAACACACCGTCTGCTTCTTTGTGATACAAGACACCTTTGATGATGTTGTACTTCTGTAACTTCACGGTAGGTATTGTTCCCTCCTTTGTTTGTAATTGATGGGAGATGTCGTATCGCCAATCATCTATCATGTCTTTGGGGAACAAATTTAGCACTGTGGTTGGGAGGGTTCTCTTCATTACCTTTACATCCAAATCCTCACCTTGGACATAGACTCGAGATGCTACTGTTGCTAGTGCATCAGGTTGTTTATTCTGTCCTCTTGGCACATATTCAATCACCACCTTCTTGAAAGCCTCCATCACCTTTTGTGCTACAGTTCGATATGGCGCCAAGATAGGTTCCTTCACTCCGAATTGGCCTCTTATCTGTTGCACTATGAGGTTTGAATCTCCCTTTACTTTAAGATATTTGGTTCCCAATTCTTGAGCCGCCAACAATCCTAGTATGAATGCCTCATATTCTGCTTCATTATTTGTGCAAGGGAAATCCAATTTATATGACAAGGCCACTTCATTTCCTTCTTTAGTGGCCAACACCACTCCTGCTCCGCCTTTACCTTCTGCAGATGATCCATCAAAAGCCAAACTCCACCATTCTGGGTCCTCATTCCTCAACTCGATTGATTCTACTTCTTCACCCGGAAGATCCTCAGAAGGGGGTTCATATTCTCCATTTGGAAATTGAGCCAGCAGGTCTGCCAAGGCTTGACATCGGATCGCCTTTGGTGTTACACACTTGATGTTGTACTCTGAAAGAATCATCATCCATCTGGCAGGTCTTCCTACTAATGTTGGCTTAGTTAATAGGTATCTGATTGGATCAGTTTTTGTTGCAAGCTTTATTTCGTGTGCTAAAAAATAATGCTGCATTTTCTGCGCAATGAATACCAATGCTAGGCAATGCCTCTCCACCTGTGAATACCTAGTTTCCGGTCCTCGGATTATCCGGCTAATGTAATATACAGGTTTCTCTTCTCCATCCACCTCCTGCGTGATCAATCCACCTATGGACTTCTTGGTAGATGTGATGTACAACTACAACGGCATTCCTCTTTGTGGCACTACCATTGTTTGTGCTGAAGCCAAAATTCTTTTCACCTTCTTAAACGCCTGTTGTTGGTCTAGCCCCCAGTCCCATTGTGCCTTTCCTTTTAGCAATTTGCCAAAAGGTTCTGTGACTTCGGCTAATGTTGGCATGAATCTTCTCATGTATGATACTTTCCCTAGAAAGCTCTTCAACTGCTTTTGCGTCTTTGGTGGGGGCATCTCTGTAATTGCTTTTGCCTTGCTTGGGTCCACCTCTAAGCCTCTATTGTGCACCAAGAAGCCCAAGAATTTTCCAGCCGTCATCCCAAAGGCGCACTTCTTCGGATTCATCCTCAACTTATACCTTCGGCACCGCTCAAACACTTTCCTCAGGTCCTCCACATGAGTTATCGCCTTCTTGGATTTCACTACTATGTCGTCTACATAGTCCTCCACTATATCATGAATCATGTCATGAAATATGGCGTGCATTGCCCTTTGATAAGTTGCCTCGCGATTCTTCAACCCGAATGGCATTACTACATAGTAGAAATTCCCAAACGAGGTGCGAAAAATTGTCGACTCTGCATCTTCTACGGACATCTTTATCGATTGTAACCCACAAACCCGGCCCATGAATGACATCATCTCATGATTAGCAGTTGCATCTACCAAAGTGTCTATGTTGGGTAATGGGTACATGTCCTTTTGGGCATGCCTTGTTCAAATCTCTAAATCCACACATATTCAGAGTTGTCCATTTGACTTCTTTCTCAGAGTACAATCTTTGGATAGCCATATTGGATGTTGAATTGGCTTGATGAACCCTACTTCCAAAGAACTTCTTGATCTCTTCCTTTATTTGAGTTTCTACTTGGGTGCATAGTTGCGAGGTGCTTGCTTTACTGGCTTCATTCCCGGACTTATGTTTAGATTGTGCTCTACAAGATCCTTGTCAATTCCAGGCATCTCGTCGTAATTCCAAGCAAAGACATCCCTATATTCTCGCAATAATTGTACAAGCTCCTCCTTCTGTTTAACATCCAGCTCCTTGTTGACATAAGTCGGTCTTGGCGTTCCTTCCTATGTTGCAAAATTAACTTCCTCTAATTCATTTTTTTGAGGTTTTGGCCTATCCTCGAAACATTCTGGAGTTGGTTCTACCTTCTGTTGTACAACTTCTTCTTCTTCATTATTGCTGGAGTAGGGGACACCTCCTGAGCCGTTGGGTTCACACGCTTCCAAGGGCTCTTCCCCCTTGCATCGTCACAATCGAAACACCACCTTTCCGTCGGGTTTAACAACCCTCTCCCATTTTGTCTTCTGGCCCTCATCAGATTGTGCCATTCGCTTGGCATTTATTATATTTCTGGCATCTTCGGGGTCTGCTGGCCTTTTCTTTTCTTCTCTTTCTTCTTTCTCTAAGTCTACTACCATGGGCTTCTTATTTTTGGAACATTCTCCGTGTTTCGAGGACTTCTTCTTCTCTTTTTCTGCAGGCACGAACTTATCTTCCTGCACTTCCTCCCAGCTTACTAGTCTTAGAGAATTAGGCCTTGCAATTTGGTTCTCTCCCTCTTTAGCGACATCATCAAAGAAAGTTGTTTCGGTTCCTCTGGTCCAAAAGGATTCCGAGTTGCTGGTACCTTTACTTCTCTCCCTTTCTAAATAGCTTTAAAAGCGATGATGAAAGGCGAGGGTACTACCCGTAGTCATTTTGCCAAGCCCTTCAAAGAAGACATGATATGATGCATCCACCTCGGCAACATGGAACATTACTGAGCCCTCGAATTTTCCCAACTTGCATGTCCACCTTAATGTGTCCCAGGGTTCTTGTGCTTTGGTTGGCGAATCCCGTAATGTTCGTTTGTTCCTTCACAATCTTCTTCTCCGGCAGGCTTAACCGTTTGAACACGGTATAGGGCATGATATTTACAGATGCTCCATTATCAATGAATGCCCTCCGCACCTCGATGCCATTGATTACTGCTATCACATACAGCGGCCTGTTATGCGGGTATCTTATATCTCTATCAGCTTTAGAGAAAGATATCTTATTTTCTTCTTTCTCCATCGTCTTCACAAATCCTTTACTCATGGCCATACAAGTCTCCTGCGTCTCGGCAGCTTTGATAATTTCCCTGGTTGCCTCAATCCTTGCTTCCTTGGCCAATCATATCTGATCGAAAAAAATTCTGAACTTGGCTCCGTTCATCAATGCCATCACCTGCAGGCCTGGATCACACTCCTCCTTTTCTTCCATCATCATCTCCACTTCTGGGCTTGTGCTGTGAATAACAGTGTTGCACGTTTCCTTCCCCTTGTGGTTTGGCAATGGCTTGTCATGAACGCTACTTTCCTTTCCAAGTTCAATCTCCCCATTTGCCAACTTCTCGTGGAATATCCTCCGCAGGCTATAACAGTCCATAGTTGAGTGTCCCGCGTATTGGTGGAATACACAGAAGTCTGGTCTTCTCTTCATTTCTTCCGTCACTGCAAATCTAGGCCTTGGAGGTTTCACCACTCCATGTTCAACCCATTGTTCATACAGATCCTTGAATGCTTTCTCACTACATGTGATGGCCTCGGGGACTGGTTTTCTTGTATATTTGTCTTCAGGCCTTCCTCTATTTCGGTCAAAGTTCTTCTCATGCTTCTCCCTCTTGCCCCCTTGTGGTTTTGACTGAGAGTCGACCAAAGCCCCGATTCTTTATCCTCTTGCCCTTCCATGTACCGCAAATCGCATGGCTAGTGGGCAATGTCATGATTCCTCCCAAGTCTTGTGCAAAAGATGAGAGGGTCGCGAAGGAATCACAAGCCTTGGTGATAAGGTGGGGCTTGAAGGAATCCAAGGCGCCATTATTGCAAATGCTGACTAAGTTCTTTTCTTCAATCGGCTCTGCGCACTTCTGTGCCTGGGCCCTGAACCTGTCAACATAATCTGACAACTCCTCATTCGATTTCTGTTTGAACCGCATGAGCTCCACAATGGTTACTGCTTTACGCACATAGAAAATTTCTTGAAAAATTATAATTTTAGGTCATCCCAATCATGGGTGACCCTTCTCTCAAATTGTAGTACCAACTAAAGGCACTATCAAGTCAAAGTCTTGTTGAATTCCGCATCAACAAGTTGTGGTTGTTCATTTCATCATATCCGAGCCACGGAGACATTGATTTCTACAAACACGGCAATATGTTCCCTAGCATTTCCTTTTTCCCCGTTGTATTTTGGAAAGTGGGGTGCTCAATATATCCTGTTGGGTAAGGTTGCCTCCGAATGTGTGCGGGGTAAGGAGGAGTAAAGTCCAACTCAGGGTCGAGATGTCATCTGCGAAGTTGATTGATCACGTCAATCATATCATCCTTCGTCACATCTGCTAGTAAGCGTGAACTCTACGGGGTGTTGTGATACTTCTTTGCATCGGTGGTGTGTATGGTAGAGAAATTGGTTGATGAACACTTGCATCATGAGCAATACCGCTTTGGTGGAAGTTGTTGGCTCATTCGCTGGACATTGCTTGGAATGATTGGCATTTGCACTTGTGAAAATGATGGAATAGTAGCTGAGATGATGTTTGCCTGAGGTTGGCTTGCTTCCATCCTAGGTTGTGGCACGTCACCACTGTTCTGGGCTTCCAAGTTTATTATTGGAACCGATTGAATTTCCGTTAATGGAGGTACAATCTGGTTCTCTTTGTTGTTGCTACCATTATTGTTGTCTTCAACACCTGCTTGTTCCCCATGCGAACTTCCTGGGAACATGGCCTTGAAAGTGGGAATCTGCATCAACTCATTGGCAAAATTCCTATCTCCTCTTGCTTCTCTCTGCATTTCCGACATCATGGCCATCATCATTCATTGCCCTTCTCGTGCTTCCTTCAATGCCTTGAGCATCTCGGTTTACTGACGATTCGTCGGGTCTCCACTGCATCCTCGCCTTGCCTTCTGCGTTGGATACATTGTTGATTGGCCATATGTGGTGATGTCGAACTTCTTACAAGCGTCTTCAATAAATGGTTGGTCAAAATCCAGGTTTGCGCCTTGGAATGCTTGAGTTACTTGCCTTAGAACTAGCTCCGGTGAGGTAATGCTATTTGTTGGTGAAGCAGCTCTTCCTGTAGTTCTCCCACTTCGAGTTGTGGGCATACCCTTCACAAATTCTACACCTCCCCAGCAGCGTCGCCAAATAAATGTGGGCAAGGAAATCATACCTTGCTAGGGTTAGGGTTTCGTGTTGGCTGAGGAGGAGAGAAATCCACAAAGAGCACGGAATTGATTGGTTAATTGAAGAGGGGAGAACGACAGGTGGGCGATTACTCCAACGACACGTGGCAGAATTCTTAGAATCCGGGAACCGTGTTAGGGTAACAGGGATTCCAAGAGCCTTCTTGAGTGTTGAGAGAGAATGCTCAAGTCCTTTGATCTTCCAAGAGTCCAAGTCCTGTGTCTGAAGAGAGGTCCCCTTCCCAATGGAATAGAAGGGGTATTTATAGGGTTTTCTAGAAAGTAGTCATGTGCAAGGCACATGCTTTCAGGAAAATTCCAGAAATACCCTTTAGTCATTAGAATAATGCCCATGTTGCCCTGTCCTTCTAGCCACTAATCCAATTCCTCAATCAATTCCCAAAACGAGCTGCCTCCACGAGCCTTCTGCCTCGGGACCCATGGAGGCTTCTCTCGGGTCTCGCCTATTTATTTTTGGCTTTTCTGTCTTCATTCCATTAGGTTATGTGAACCTTAATTTGCATATTTAATGATGTCGCGGAACCCTAATTGTGCATTTAATTCAATTAGGTCATATGAACTCTAATTTGTACTTGGATCCACAATGTGTAATTAATTAATTATTTAATCACCTTTTTTTGGGATTTTCCTTTGGTTTCACACAACTTTTTTAATCTTATGGATTTTTTTTTGTTTTCTTTTTGATGATGTATGCATGTATGTATAGTTTAGTTCAGCAGGTGGATACCTACCAAAAGCTGTCTCATCAGAGGCTATGGGATGCTAAGCACGAGGTTGGTTAATTGGCTTCATCCTCTCTCCCTTCTCTTTTGTCCAATTTTTTACTAGAAATTAACAAAGCATCTGGTTTTTAGGCTTCTCCTTTTGTAATATGATGGCTTTGGTTTTTTGCTAAATATATGTCAAGTAACTTGAAACATAAATTCTATGACTAGATCTACAAATAGCTATCATATATGTTGCACTTTCCCTCTAAATCCATCTCACTCTAGTCTTTAATTCCTCTCTCTCTCTCTCTCTCTCTCTCTCTCTCTCTCTATATATATATATATATATATCTCTCTCTCTCTCTCTCTCTCTATATATATATATATATATATATATATATAGTATAACTTTTAATGATATAGAACAGAATAAAACTATACAAATGAAATGGTACATCCATGAACAGATCTCTACCAGTAACATATTATATTTTCCTCTCCTTAAGTCCCTTGCAAAATATGAGAAACTATGTTATAATATATATTTTTGTATTTTTAATTAACCAATGAGCATATGAAAATCAAGTTTACGTCAATTTAGAAATTGATATTTTCACAAAAGAAATTGATATTTCTACAAGGCCCCCCTCACATGAATAGTAAACGGGACTCACATTCATTTATCTTGTGAAAATATCAATTCACTTGTAGAAATATCAATTCCCTTATTAATTTCTTACGATAGAGATCCAGCTCTCTTTTATACCCTAATTCCACATTTTTTAAATTATTATTTTAAGTTTGTCAAGGGGATTGAAACCGAATATTAATTTGTCACAGAAGAACTTTGACAGATGATTTATGATTCGTAGGTATTTAAATTTTAGTTTGTTATGATACTTATTTACTTTTTTTGGGTGTTTTCGTTTTCTTATTCATAATTAAAAATTAATCAGAACCTCAGCAATGAAATTGATAGAATCAAGAAAGAGAATGACAGCATGCAGATTGAGCTCAGGTAAATTTTGTATATAAGCCTAATAATTGTAAAAATAATTGAACTCTTGTTAAGCTACCAAAAAAACGTAAAATTTTATTTTTATACTAAAACAATTAAAATTTTAAATAATTGTGAAAATGTTCAAAATTTGACCATATACAATTTTACGTGTCTACTTACATGTATACATATATATGATCTGGTCAAATTTTGAGCATTTTCGACAAAATAATTTGTATTTTTTTGTAACTTAGTAAGAAAACACAATATCATGCTTTTTCCTTGTGTTAATTCAGGAACTTGAAGGGGGAAGATGTTACATCTTTGCAGTTCCCAGAACTCATGTCTCTAGAAGATGCCCTTGAAACCGGGCTTCAAAAAATTCGTGGCCAAAAGGCAATTCTCAATTAATTATACCCCTCTATATATATATATAAGATAAGTTTAAAATCATTGCTTGGAACGGAGTGAAAATCTCGTATAATGAAGTTATGGCGAAATTTATAAGAAAAGGCGTTAATCGTTGAAATCGTAGTTAATTAGGATTTTTGAACGAAAATGAAATGTACCCAGTGAGTAGGAGAAACATTGGAACATATACCTATAGTAAAAGAATTTGTGGATGTATTTCTGGACGAATTACCAAGTCTTCCATCGGATAGGGAGATCGAATTTGTAATAAACGTTACGTCAGGAATGACACCAGTTTCTAGGGCACCATATCGTATGGCGCCAGTAGAGATGAAAGAGTTGATGATTAGTTATAAGAACCGTTGGACAAAAAGTACATTCAACCGAGTGTCTCTCCGTTGGAGCACCGATATTGTTTGTAAAAAAAAGATGGATCGTTGAGACTTTGTATCGAATATTGAGAGTTGAACAAGATAACAATAAAGAATAAATACCCATTACCTTGGATCAATGATCTATTTGATCAGTTGAAAGGGGCGAAGAAATTTTCTAAGATAGATTTGTAAACGGGGTATCATCAGTTGAAAGTAATGAAGGAGGATGTACCTAACACTGCGTTCAGAACTCGTTATGGGCATTATGAGTTTCTGGTAATGTCGTTTGGGTTGACGAATACGCAAGCCGCATTCATGGATATGATGAACAGAGTGTTCAAATAATATTTGGATAAATTCGTCTTAGTGTTTATCGATGATATTCTAGTCTATTCATAGAGGCCAGAAGATCACACTGAACATTTAACATTAGTGTTGAAAACACTAAGGAAGGAGAAGTTATATGAAAAATTCACTAAGTGGGAACACCATAGTGAAAAAAGGAGATCCTAAGAGGAGGATCGAGGAGTGTAAGAACTGGGGGATGGCTCATTTAGGAGTCTATCTCAAGGTTAAAGTAGTTGCTATAATTGTGAGCAGAAAGGGCACATTTTGCCTAACTATTCGAGTCCAAAGAAGAATTAGGGATGTTTCGTATGTGGGTCGACTGACCACATGGTGAAGAACTGTCCGAAAAAGGGGTCGGATAGTAATAAGGGAGCTAATAGTGGCAAGTTAACAATTAGTGGTCCTGCACCACCGAGTAGACTGACGGCCCGTACATTTAATATGACGATCCAAGGTGCAGTTACATCAGGAGATATAGTTGCAGGTATTATTCTAATCAACAATATAAATGATTATATGTTGTTTGATTTGGGTGCTACTTGTTCTTTTATAGCATGTGAATTTGCTAAACGTTTAGGGTTACTCCCTGAAAGATTGCCAATACCTTTAAACATTAAGGTAGAAAATGAAGAGATAATTCCTGTTGAACATAATTATATGAGTTGTTGCGTAGAAATAAGAGGTAACAAATTTTTGGTAGATCTAATACCGATAAAGTTGAGAGAATTCGATGTAATTCTCGGGATGGATTGGTTGTTTAACCATGGGGCAATTATAGATTGTCAAAAGAAAAGTGTAAACCTTTGGACTTTGAAGCAACCCAAGGTAGTATACTATGGTAGTAAATCTTCGGAACGTTCTTGTTGTCTTACCATGACACAAGCTAGGAAATTGTTGAAAAAAGTGATTGTGTAGGTTATTTGTGTCATGTAGTTCCAAGACGAAAATAAGAGTTTTTCGAGAAAGTTTTTGAAAAACACTATTCATCTATTTCTGCTCGGGAATTATTTTTTAATTTTCGAGAAATACATACTAAAAGAATTATAAGGAAAGATGGATTATCCAATAATAATTCAGTTATAGAAAATGTAGTTTTTCACCTGCGTACTTAAATCGAGAATGTTAGGGAAAGTGAAAAATTTGAATAAATAATGATTAAGTATAATAAGAAAGTTATTATACGATAAAGAAAACGAGTATAATACAATGTATTGTACAAGTATAATAAGAAGAACGATACAACATATAATATGAATATTATACGATGTATATACGAAAAAAATATGAGAAATATACAGTAAGAATACGGAAAGTCAAAGTTTGGTCAAACAAATTCAAGATTGACTATTTGACTATTTGACTTGGACTATTGGCAAGCCCAAATGAATAATAAATGAGGCCCAATGATAAATGTAATCAAGGCCCAACAAGAATTAAATCCAAGCCCAAAGTTAGGCCCGAATTGAATTAAACCTAAGCCCAAACCAAGAACCGAACTCTTGGGTCGAACCGTTGATCGAAAGGGTGGGTAAAAGGGTTGGGACAACCCATTAGGGCCCCCAAAAACCCAATGTAGCTGACCAAAGTGACTCACCAAGCTTCCTTAAGAAGCTTGGTGAATAGTAAGGAGGTGGAGAGTAAGGAGGTTTGATGGAAATGACCAAAATACCTTTGCTTTGGAATTTCTATAAAAGGAAAACTAAGCTTCATTTGTTGGTTTACAAAAATCATCTAACACTTAGAGAAATACATATTGAGAGAGATATAAGAGTATTACAAGTGATCAAGGAGAAAAAGAAG
Organism: Panax ginseng; assembly: GCA_020205605.1. NCBI lineage: Eukaryota > Viridiplantae > Streptophyta > Magnoliopsida > Apiales > Araliaceae > Panax > Panax ginseng. The sequence goes on along the minus strand of CM035129.1, from coordinate 85,823,006 downwards.
CGAAGTAATCAAGAACACTAAAAACATCAAGAGGTATAACATTTAAACCCTTAATCTTCATCTCTTTAATTTGATTTTTGATAGAAAAGTGATTATTGGTGGTGTATGTATCATACGATGACATAAGGAGGGATATTAGTGGACTTAAATCATTAATAACCATATGTTAAGAGAAATCATAAAGAATGATTAAGAACTTAATGAAGAAAAACATGAAAAACTTATAGTATGTTGTTGATGGACAAGTTTAAAACCATCATGTATAGGATTAGATGTTATATGCTTGGTTAGGATTCTAGATATTTGAATAATGGAATGATTTCATTTATAACAGAGTAAAAATCTCGTATAACAAAGTTATGATGAAATTTCTAAGAAAAAATGTTAATCGTTAAAATCGTAGTTAACTAGGATTTTTGAACAAAAATAGAATGTTAATAACAAACCTAGAAAACTAGGATTTCATGAAAATTGAATAATATGAAATTTATGAGTCATAGACTCAAGAACTGACAAATTCAAACATCGGATAGATGAATTACGGATGAACGAGCGAAGAATGCTCAAGAACGAAGAACGAACTAATACTAAAAATTTAATCAAGTGAAATTCTCATTAACGGATTCAGAAAATTATTCTATCAAGGGGAAATCGTAGTATAAATAATAAGGAAGAAATTGGCTTTTGAACGAACCAAATCCGAGTTATAACAAACAAGTTATGAATTCGGGAAGGAAGCGGTGTAAAATTTTCCCAACACTTAGGAAAAAAAGTTTCAAAGAAAATGGGCAGCGCCATGACTCTCGTTAGAGCTTTGAGGAATGGCGCCATGATGCCAAACAAATCAAAGATACGTTGTTAATATCTGACTGCAGGCAATAATTAACAAAGGGCACGACCATGAACGCGGGCGAACAAAAGCTAGAGAAGAATTTGTATGAATATAAAAGAAAAGAAAACAATTAGGGTTGATTAATGAATTTTAATTAAACTTAAAGTAACATCTTAAATGATGATTAAGACCTTAAGTTTAACAGTTAAAAGTTAACTAAAGATTATGAAAATATAAACGTAAAGTAGGTTTTGTTATACGGGACCCTGTATACGATAAATACAGGAAACCATATTTGCATTAAATGAATGTTTGAGATTACATACGTTGTAATTATTTAAACATTGAACAGATATGGTAACTTATAACAATAAAATATTATAAAGCCATGATGAATGTTAAATAACCTAACGAATGTTATTAATTTAACAATTCGGATAGTTTATACTGAGAAGAATGAAAAGCTAGGTTAATGATAATACGTATTATGTTATGTGATCTAATTTGGTATGCTATGTGATTATATCATGTAGAACCTATAAAGCCTAAAAGAAAAGTGAATTATTACTAGAAGACGCTTGAGGTAAGTTTTCTAAACCCTTTTCTATACTCTGCGTTAGACAAGCTTTGTGATTCATGTATGATATGCATGAATTGTTTAAAGAAAGAGTCGATGCCATTTGCTTCGGCTAGATAAGACTTAAAGTATTTTGTTAATTTCTTTAAAAATTTTCAAAATATTACTGATGTTGCTATCCTATGCCAATTGTTTAGGTACAGATTCAAAGTTAAGCTTGAGTATGAATAAACAAAGGTTTTTAGTCATAAATTAACTGGTACGTGAGTTTGCCAAAACTTAAACATAAATCTGTTTAATAGAGTAATGTTGTAAAACATATAGTACAATAGTCTGATCACCTAGACGTGCTCGTAAGAAATATCACACTTACAGACTTAGTTTCGGGTTGTGCTTTTTAAAGGAATAAAGAATAGAATGTTCATGATCTTTAACCAAAACTCAAAATTTAACTAGTGCTTACCATCGTTAAATGTTTTAAGGGAAATAAAAGTATTATTTTGATTATTCACAGTACTTCATAACTATATGTTCAATTATAGAAGATAAATCATATAATTCTTGATTTTGTTTTTGCAACATTAATGTTAAACTTGATGAGCTTGTTATGCTCATTCTTGCTTGAATTATATGATTGCAGCTAAGAATGAACGGATCAAAGGATCCAATAAGGACAAAGGAAGGGCCAAGGCGGATAAGTAGATATCTTGTAATAGAATAATATTACTTTTGTAATGAATTAGTACTATGACAAACGAACGAATGTAATGGTTAATAAAGAATATGGGAAGGGATTTATTATTATGTAATATTTAGTAAACATATGCATGTTAATGACGTCTTTCAATTGAATGTGTGTGTAGTTAGTAGCACCGTATACCACCATCTATCGGGTTGAAAGATACCTAAATTTGGGGGCATCATAATTTTAAGTGCTACAAACATGTTTTGTTAATTATATCTTAAGTACACTTCGTTGTGGCAATTGGTTTTCTCCAATTGTTAAAGATTTTCCTGTAAATTATTTGTAGTGTACTTTAATTATTTTTGACTGCTACATATTGTAGTTGATTATAATTCCATAGTGTTCTTATTTAGTGTTTGTGGATACTTATTGGAAGTAATTGGTTTTAATTAGGGATCAGAACTTCTTCTTCGATCTTTTTTCTCTCCATTCTCTCTCTAACGGTGACAAAAATTCAATCCCTCACTCTCTCTCTGACTCGACACCTCCTTTTTTTTTTGCTAAGTTTAGTTTGTGATGAGACCAAAATATACATTGGCAAAGGCGTATACCCCAGATTGTAGGTAGGTCATCTGAAGACATGTCAAGAGAGGTAACTATAGTTATGTGAAGAAAAAATTTAAAATATTTAGTTGCAATAATAATTACAAAAATTAGTAGCCTTAATGAAGGAATTTTACGTAAAAAGCCTAGATTTAACAATTTTGACAACCTCCTTTGCAAAAGTCGGGGTATGTGTAAGAAAACCTTGATGAATTTTCCTATTCCGAGCTTCCCATGTTTTGTAGGATGTTGTAGCCAAAGATAAGTACAATATCTTTTTGGTCAGATTACTTTCTTAGAAATTAGTTATAAAATCAGTGATGTCATGCCAGTCCGGAGGGGTGTTAAGCCAATTTCCAATACCAAAAATAGTTTGCAAAATCACAAGAGAGTATTCACATCTAAAGAATAGATGCTCAAAACTTTTATAGCATTTTTGGCATAGAGGGTATATTAAGCAACTGATTTTCGGCATAATTTAGTGTTTAATTTATTTTATTATATATGGAACTGATGAACTTGGCTGAATTAATGTTAAATTTGGGGTTGATATATAATTTAGGGCTTAATTTGTTATTAGTTGTTGAGATGTTAAGACTGAATAATATTGTTCAAATTAGGTTTGATATGTTGCAATTTAGGTTTGATATTTACTGTATTGTACGCTGTAATTAGTGTTTGATTTGTGCAAATACATATGTAATGTCCATAATCTGATATATATTGAGGAGATTTTTGTAATTGGCTATTGTAACTTGAACTGGTCACTGTCCATGATTTGGATGATCTTAGCCTCTCCGTGCTTTTATAGTATTTTCATCTATTGGTCTGTCAATATATTAATTAACTATAGACTGGGGTATACTTCTTTGCCATTGTATTTCTTATGTTCTTTTTATATAAACCAAACTTAGCAACAAATAAATAAATTTATGAGGTTAAATTGCAACATATATGTTCTCCATAATGTCATATATGTTTTTGTATGAACTTACTGAATGTATTAATTTGGCTTATGTTTAGGTATAGTACTGAATATTCAATAAGTGTTTGATGATTCATGCTTTGTGTAGGTATATTTGCTATTTTTTACGAAATTTTCGACAGAATTTTTGTCAGAATTATTCAATTCCAAAACTTGTTGGTCCTGCATGTTTTATATATTATTTAATTAGTCTCCCAATTATAAAATAAACTAAATAGAATTTATTTAGTTTCTTACTACTAAAATAAATTAATTGATATAAATAATTTAATTGAAATAAAATATATAATATAATGTAATAAAAATTAAATTAAAAAAAAGAAAATAAAACTACATAAAATAACTTAAATCATATCTAATAAAATAAAATAATTAAATTAAATAAATTTATTTTTATTTAATTTAATAAAATAAAATAAAATAATTAATAATAATAAAATAAATAAATAAATAAAATAAATAAATTTAATTTAATAAATTAAATTAAATTAATTTTAATAAAATTAAAAATTAGATAATAAAATAAAATAAAATAATTAAAATAAACTAAGTAGCATTTGCTTAGTTTTTTTACAATTAAAATAAAATAAAATAAGTACTATATGTATATATACATATATGTACTATACTTTAAAACTTAGAAACTCGTTTGACAAGTAAGACTGAACGTCGAATTGTAGTCCCCATATTCAAATAACATTTCTCATAAACTAAGTAGCATTTACTTAGTTTTTCGTTAGTAAAATAAATTAAGTAGCATTTGTTTAGTTTGTCACAATCTTCAATAAACTCAATATATACATGTCCATGTAGTATAGGTTGCAGCTTAGAAAAACCCGTTGGACATTCACTCTTTAGGAGTTAATGTCGAATAGACCTCAGTCTGAGACTATTACTAGATGTTATGTCTCTCACTTAGGCCGGTGCTAATTTACATGGTACATTTTTTTTAGGATTTTTTAGCTAGTGTCTCTACATGTTCTCCGAGTGCGTAGTTAGACTAAGTTGTCTTGGTCTATTTCGTGTACTTGGAGACCATTGGAAGGTGTTGTTGGAATTTTTTTTACGAACGAGACTTTTTTAATTAATTTTTAAATATTTATTGAATTAAATAAATATTTTGTTGATTTATTTATTGAGTTAAATAAATATTTGTTAAAATTTTGGTAGATTAATTTAATTAAGTGTGTCTCATTAATTAAATTAGTGAGGAATAATGTTATAATTCAAAGTGTGAATTTAATTGAGATAACTAAATTAAATGAGTTGTTAAATAATTTTAATGTTGTTCTAATTAATTAAATAATTAATTAGAGATTTATTGCTTTATTATAAATGAGAATATAAATTATGTGTTATATTTAATAAATGAGAATTTTAATTATCTGATGATGTGATTTAATGGGCAATATTTACTTTAATTTAGTTGAATTTAAATATTAAAATTTTGTAATGAAAGTGTGACAAATAAACTATATAATAAATAAGTTAATTAAAATAAATAAGAAAAGAGTCTTTTATGAACAAACCAAACATGACCTAAGAAACATGGGAGTAGTTAAGGTCCCATTGCGCTTAATTGCTGCCCATGAACCCACCAGTTATTTTGTATACGTAGTATATACTATTATTATTAGACTTCATTATATCATATCAGTTGGAGAATACATAGAGAAAATAGAGAGGTGTGAGAGATTTCGTGTGAATTGAAGAAGAAGTTTGGAGAATTAAAGAGCTCCTATCATCTTAACAGAGTTAGCAAGGGTAATTTCTTAATCCCAGTTTTAAATTAATGTTTTTAAGTATTCTCCATGAAAGTATATTAAGTTCTCTATTAATTGAAATTCGTGATTTATTTGTTAAGAACTTGATGTTAGATGTTTATTAGCATGTATAGTTCAATTATATATAATTTATATGTGTTTTAGAGTAATCAAATCCATGGAATTGTGTTTAATTGGATTTTTGTAGTTTACAGAAAAATATATATGAATATGGCTTAAAAGTATGAAAATTTATGTTTAAATTGCATATTAATCGCTAAATTGATGATTGATGATTGATTATGTTTATGCATGTAAAAACGAAAAGAACAAACTTGTATGGACTGATTTGGTTGAAAAACGAGTTTGTAGTAGTTGGTTTAGTTAAGAATGTCAAAAATAAAGTTTTTCACAAAAAATATCAAAATTATGGCTTTAAATCTTGTTGTTTATGTGACTTAAGTTGTTAAAAGCATGCTAAGAATGTTATAAAATGTTTCTGCTAAGTTTATAGTTTATGGGTAATATTGAATTCGTTGTTTGTGTGAAGTTTTGGCCTAATTTGGCCCCGCTCGTGTTTTTCATGAATGTAGAAATAGAAATCGCATCATGATCTTTGCGTAATAACTAAGCAGGTTTGTCTGCTTGTATTTGTTGAGCCACAACTTTGCCTCTCCAAGAGTATATATGGTATAATACTGGTAGAGACAGAGTCCGCATTGCCTAGCCATAGGCTTAAAATCAGAGCTACAACGCCATGGTCGTACAATATTTCAGTTCTGAACTATAGGGCGTGACTTATTTCTACTTAGCATAACTGCCTAGAAAATTTCCAGATAATGTGATTTAGACCCAATCCATTGAACCTGAAAATGTATTAACAAAAAATCCAAAAATCCCTCAAACCAAGCTCAAACCCAAATAAACACTTTTCAACCGTTCAGGCCAAGCTTGAACTACAACAGACTTGATCTCCCCCCATCAATGGGAGTACGTAGGTGTAATAACCCATTTTTTTAATAATTAAATATTAATTAATTTTATTTTATAAAAGTGTAATTCGAAGATTCGATTTGAAATGGAAGCTTAGTCCGCGTTTCATTGGCCCTTTTGAAGTTCTTGAAAGTTGGAGACGTGACATATCAGATGGATTTTCCTCCATAGTTATCTCGTGTACATAATGTCTTTCATGTTTCAGGTGTTAAGGAAATATAATTATCGTCCGCTTCATGTTGTGTAATACATGTTACATTAGATTCGAGAAGATTTTACTTGTGAGGAACATGCGGAGGCAATTTTGGATCGTCCAAAGCGGATTATGAGGAGGAAGACTATTCTGTTTGTTAAGGTTTTGTGGAGAAATCATTCAGAGCGGGAAGCTACATGGGAGATGGAGGAGTCTATTCAAGCGAAATGTTCACATCTCTTTGAAAATTAGGTGTGTTTCATTCTTTTGATTCTGGGGACAGAATCTTTTTTTTAGGGGGAGGTAATGTAATACCCAGAAAAAAATAGATAAATGACTTTTAATTTCATATTTTAAATATTTTAATTGGGCTTTTCTTATGTTTGGGTCAAATTGTATTTAAATTATATGGAGTAAAATAAGTATGGGATTTCATTGAATTGGGCCTTAAAACTATTTTGATTTAATTTGTAAGTGGCTAATATGAAATTCTATTAAAATTAGGAGAAATAATAAAATTCAAAAATAATAAGCAAAACGTAACTCCCTTATTATATACGAACTGGGGAACAAAGTAAGAGAAAAGCGGCAGTGAGAACAGGAACGCAATAAAGGAGGATTCTCCCAAGCAAGGTAATATATTTACTTTAATTAATAGGTAACTTTTTGTATGACAACATGAATTGGAAGGAGCATGCAATTAGTTAATTAAATTAATAGTTTAATATTAAGAATAATGCTCTGTGAGGGAATCTCAAGAAAATTTATTTGATTTTTAAAGTTGTAATAGCAAAAAAATAAATAATATGTGAGAGATCTTTACAAAACTACTTTTCCACCAAATTTTAGTGTTGCTAGTACTCACTAATACTTTTTCTCTCTCTTTATATATATATATATATATATATATATATATATATATGTGTGTGTGTGTGTGTGTGTGTGTGTGTGTGTTCCATCAAAATATTATGGATGTGCAACATCAGTGCCCATATATTAAGTTGTCATATGAATGATCAGTTTTGTTAAGATTTTTTTTAAAATTTACAGAAGCGAAATAATAATAATAATAATAATAATAATAATAATAATAATAATAATAATAATAATAATAATAATAATTAGAGTTTATTAACGGATTAAAGATGGAAGAATAATTATTTTTTACAAGTGTACTTATATTTATTATTTTGTGTAATTAGTCGGACAGAAGGAGTTTAACGAACTATATTCCAATTATAATTTTGGATATTACATTGCTTAATTCAGGTACGGATTTGGTACTCTTTCAGTGATACTTTTGTTAAATTTGATTTGTTCATTTTGTTCCTCGTTTCGAATTCTGTTATTATTTCACATTATTATTTTTTGTCAAATTCATATATTTATTTCATTTTGGAGTTGACACATTGGACTCGTACTTGTACTCTTTGAATTAGGTTATCATGTCTAGTATTTATTTTGATATTTGTAGAGAGATATATATTGTTACCTTCTTTTGGAGACATTATGATTTGATCTGGTACAACATATACATTAGAACCCCATTTTTGTGGATATTGTGTCGCATGTGTTGTGACACGGTATCTATTTTATTGGTATTATGTCGCATGTGTTGTGACACGATACCTATTTTGATGGTATTATGTCACATGTGTTATGATATGATATTTTTGTTAAAATGTACCGAGGGTATACCAGATCTATATATAACCACCTATGGGGGTACCACATGCATGTCGTCTTGGCACGAGAGGCATGACACTTTCCATGATTAGTCCACATCGTCTCTGTTTGGGCTCCGGAGGAAGTGGGCCATTTGGTGTTTTGTTGTGGGAGGTGTTTGGGTTAACCCTAGTTTTCTGTTATGTGGATTTGTGATGTTGTGCCAAACACGCCTATCCGATTTGCATACATTTGGATTCGTGGTCCAATGTGTGATTTGCCTGTGTCCCATTTGTGACGCCCCCAATGTGAAGCCCCCAAAATAGGTCCACACGACCCATTCTGAGTCGCCAGATATCATACTATAAAAATCAAATACAAACTTCATTTATAAAACTGTTGAACTGTAGTGCAGAATACGACCACAGTTAAACTGTGAGTTTTAATACAAATATATGTAACTCTCATGGTGCCTCGACCACAACCTTACAATGGTACTTTACATAAAAGTATAGTCAAAAACTGTTTTAGAAATTAGAATCTTTGGGAAGTGCTCAAGGAAACCTTCGTACATGGGATTCCTACATGGGAGGCCATGCGTCTAGGTTATGATAGATATCATATGTACTAGAATTAGCCTTGGTTGACCCAATAGACCCCAAAGAAAAACGAGAAGATTACTATCATCTTCTTTCCAATGGTGAGTCTTCTCTTGACATATAATTATCTCCGTTGTCTCCAAGTAAAAATTATATTTCAAATAACTCCAAGATTATATAGGTAGTGCTCGTAGATATACTCAGCAAGTGAATGTGCACAACCCTGTCTTATGATAACACGAGGTTGTATGTCATTAGACATCTTGTATGATAGTGGCAAAACACCCTTCCAAAGTTGGGTTCACTTCACCCTATTCGGTTCACCAAAATTAAATATCAAATGACGTATATAATACAAGACACTTATCTAAAGTTCTCAATAAAATTATTTCCATACTATTTAGGGAGAACCTCAAATTTATAGAACCATCGTTTCTAATCCTCTTAATACCCCCGCTTCGATCCGGCTACACCTTTATTACCTGAAAGGAATTGTGAAGCAAAAGGGTGAGCACAACTAGCCCAGTAAAGAATATCATGACTAAAGATAATTAAATTATCAATAGCTTTCATCAATAATAAATCAGAGATTTTGAACATATGGTAGATGATAAAACTTTTCAATCATAGTTGCGGTGAACGAGCAATCCATTAAAGAGTCGAATAGACCATAAGGTCTATTATCTTCTCCATGTTAAAAGTCCACCAACAAGGTTTTATCCTGTAACATCAATCACAGTTCACATCACAATCATATGAATAACTCATAATCATAATTGTGGTTCTAAATTCCTCTTCGCACCTGTGATTAAGATAATTTTCATCACCTATCTTCACGAAACATCAAAAATCATGGTTATACCAAATCACAATTCCTCGCCATAATCATACTAATAAATTCATCTTTTGCACTACTACCAAGATATTCATTAACAATTCATCTTTTCACTACAGCCCAAAAGACATACAAAGCAGTATTTAAAAAGAGTCAAGTAGAGCATGATATCTACTATCTTTTACTTAATTAAAAGTGTATAATCAATATTTATCATTTGAGACTCGACTTAATAAATAATACACATCATCGAATCATCCCTACACTTCGGCCAAGGATATTCATGTAATCATCAATGGTCATGATTATACCGAATAATCCATGTTTATAATCATACCAATAACTGTCCATCAATGCACTACGGGCCAATGAGGACTTTTACTACATCATCTATAACATTATGAGTCATGATTATACCGAATGATCCCTGGTCATAATCATACCAATAAACAATTCATCTATGCACATAAGCCAAAGATACTCATCAATCAATAGTTCATCTTTACACGTAAACCAAAGATATACAACTGTAAAACCAATAATCAACAGTCCATCTTTGCACGTAAGCCAAAGATATACAACTGTAAAACCAATAATCAACAGTCCATCTATGCACGTAAGCCAAAGATGACTTTTATCACAATATAAGCATGAGGATGATGACAATGATATAAGCATTAATCAAACGAAATCAAGGATAAATATTAAAGACTTTAAATTTATCCAAATATTATCAATCACTTAATAAATAAATTCATAATCAATATTATTAATATTATAATAATATTTTAATCACTTCTTAAACTTATAAACAATTTATTTTAATTGTTTACACTTTACCAAATAATGCATTTAATCATTCAAAAATATCATACTCATAAGATTTCATCACCAATGATCAAATCACTCATCAAAAATCTGCATATACCTTATATAGGATTTCCAAGCCATAAACTCTTATTTACCAATTTTTCAACTCCACATAACATATTTAATTCATATATTCGTAACTAAACTATTTTCATGAAAAATACCAAATCAGTCCCAAAAATTATTCATTTCTGGGACTTAGCAGAATATTGTCCCATATTGAACATATATTTTTCTCGAAATTTTTAAAATTCATTTACAATTTTTCATATGGCCAAAACTGCCGAATATTTAGACATTTATCATAAATTGTACTTTTATCCAAAAATTTCGAAATTTACAGGGTATATTTCTGTTATATACATGTACTCCCAATAAAAATTTCATCAATTTTGGAGTTAACTACAAGGAGTTATAAGAATTTACTTTTAAAATAGTCTTTTCCTATAAAATTCATAACTCTTAATCTATACATCCAAAAAACGCAATTTTTGGACACAATCTAGAAAACTTATCAAATTATCATTTCAAATTTTTTCAGAATTTTTGAGGGTCAGAAAAATTACGAAACTGCAAATGGATTTTCACCCGCCATGCGGTAATCCACGTAGACAGATCATTTCCACAATTTAATAAAGAATGAATACAAAGGATCATTCACCATGCATGCGGTAGTCCACATAGACAGGTTATTTCAACAGAATAATAAAGAATGGAATAACAAAAGAATTCACCATGCATGCGATAGACCGCATAGACAGGTTATTCAAACAGAATAATAAATAATAGAACTGGTCATGCGTAATCGCATACGAGACGGATATTCCAATGGAATAATAAAGAATGGAACCGGTCATATGTAATAATCACTTGCAGGTAGGATATTCCAACATAATAATAAAGAATGGAATAATGTAAGACTTTCACCATATATACGGTAGATTTCAGCAGATAGCAGTTATTCCAACATAATAATAAAGAATGGAATAACAAAAGAATTTCACCATGTATAAGCAGATTAGCATAGGCGAGTTATTCCAACATAATAATAAAGAATGGAATAATGAGAAGAATTTCACCATGTATCACGGTGGTTTATATCTGAGTTATTCCAAATGAATAATAAGGAATGGAATAACAATGGCTCTCTTCATGAATACGAAAGAAATAATATCCCTTACTATAATAATAATATCCCTTACCTTAGAAAGAAACTGGATACTGGAGTAGAGAGATAGCAGACTTCTCTTCTTCTTTCTCTCTATAATTTCTATCTATAATAATTGCTCTATAACTTTAGTGAATTGGTGAGAAATGAAGGAAGAATGAGCTTCTATTTATAGGAAAATATAGTTTCGATAATTGCACATTTTGGGGCTCGAAATATTACAGTATAATACCTTCCTCTTTTTCTTCCTTTTTAATTTAGTCCTACAAGTATTATCAAACTTGCACCACCTCCCCTAATAGTAAATCATGTGAATCAATAGTAAATCATGTGACTCAATAGTTCTAGACATGTGAAAATATGAATTACAGTATAGTACTTCCATCTATACCTCCATTTTTAACTTAATCATGCAAGTATTATCAATCTTGCACCAACTCCCCTAATAGTAAATGAATGTGAATCAACAGTACACACATGTGAACAAATAGTTATAATCATGTGAATTAATAGCAATCAATTGCTTATTTATCCGGTTAATTACCCGATTGTTCAATATAACCTCCAGACATCAATTAATATCGAAATAAATGTCGATTTCCAGTAACACTAATAATTCTAACACAATAGAACTATCAATTTCATCTTTAATCAACACGAACTTATTCATCATTAATATTATAACTCACAATATTTAACAATCAGGTCATTCCCAGGAAAGAGGGGGATTTCCGATAAGGATTTCTCTTTTTGGCGCGCAATTAGGTGACCAAACCTCTCATTGACAGAACTTCTAGACATTGTCAATATTGCAAATAATAATATGAATAACTTTGTCGTCTCAATTATTGATTTAATAATATAACATATTATCTGAGATGATCTTTGTGACAATAATTGAATCAATAATATGAGAGATATGATGCGCATAAATTCATCGTAGCAATAATTGAGTATAAATGAGTGACTTCTTACGTAAGCATCAATAATCAATATCGTGTGCTACTATGCGTACCACGCCAGATTCTTTGATTACTTTACTATCGGGTAGTTCAACGGTTTTCTGCGGTAACACATTTCCGTTTATAAAATGATAATTACAGCTGTTTTCTAACTACGACAATACTTAATTATAGGGTCCACCAATGATTATGCCGTCGTACGAATATTCCCTGTGAAATCGAATATTCCCCGACACAATGAATAACAACTTGCTTACTTTGTAAAATTTTCAAATATCACCCTTAACTTTAACTCTTTATCACTTTAACCATTTACTAAATAACATAATAATTATAAGAAAATTGAATACTTTTATTTCATAAAATTCGGTGTCTCACACCCAAAATAGGTATACATTACCCATTCTGAGTCGCCAAATACATGGTACATAAATCAAATACAAACTCAAATGAGTCTTAGAGTTTTTACGAATATTATCATTTATTCAAACTCAAATGAAGTCCTCATTTTATTATCACACTATTTTATAAAATAGTGAGGACTACTATAAGCCACCATCTCGGACCATCACTCACATTCCCGACTAGTCCGAGCTCGTTCTCATTTCCTGAAGAGAACAATGAAAGCAAAATGGTGAGCTCAACTAGACTAGTAAGAAATATTATGACTAAGATAATGCAGAATAAATTATCGTTAGCCTTCAACAATGTTAAAAGCGATAAAATCTAATAAACATCAAGTTTAAGCTGCGGTGGAACAAGCAATCCATTAGAAGAGTCAAGTAAAGCATGATATCTACTATCTTCTATGATTTAAAAAGTTTTTCATCAACTTTATCATTTGAGACTCGACAATAAATAAACCACATCATCGAATCATCCCTGCACTACAACCGAGGATATTTATGTAATCATCAATGGTTATGATTATACAGAATAATCCTAGTCATAATCATACCAACAATTGTCCATCAATGCACTACTGGGCCGATGAGGACTTTTACCACATCATTTGTAACATTACGGGTCATGATTATACCGAATGATCCACAGTCATAATCATACCAATCAACGGTCCATCTATCTTGCGTAAGCTAAAGATGACTTTCATCATAATATAAGCATGAGGATGATGACAATGATATAAGAATTCAATTAAAAGAAAGCAAAGGATAAATTTTTAAAGATTTATAATTTAATTTATCGAGAATTCAATAATGTTCAAATTGCCAACATGATCTTTGCTTTGTGGAGTAAAATTCAAGAATGATATTGTATCAAAAATGATTTGAATGAAAAGAAATCAATTTTTGTCATGAATAGTACTACGGGTGAATAGTACCGGGTGAATAGTACCCAGTGAATAGTACTTAAGTGAATAGTACCCGTGAATAGTACTTTGTGAATAATACTTCATGAATAGTACTTCATGAATAGTACTTTATGAATAGTACTTTATGAATAGTACTTTATGAATAGTACTTTTTATTAATAATCAGTATAAATGAATAGTACTCATGGATAGTATTACTCGGCATGAAAAGCTTAAAATTTAACAAGAATGTGCGAGAAAATATCCTTGTGAAGCGATCTTTAGATGAAGCGCAAATTTCAAGGATATTCTACTAATTTCACGGAGTATAGAAGCAATACTTTATCAAAATGAGGGTATAATTTGGAATACGAGGCGAAATAATATTACTCATACTACTACAGTATGGAAGAAAATATTATTCCTTATGAATCTTGAAAAAAATAATATCCCTTACCTCGAGAAGAAATTTGAATCTTTGGAATAGTGAGGTAGTGAGACTTCTCTTCTCTTCTTCTCTCTCTATAGCTTCTCTCTCTATAATTGCTCTTGTGAGTCTTAGTGAATTGGTGAGAATGAAAGAAGAATGAGCTTCTATTTATAGGAAAATATAGTTTCGATAATTATTGCGTTTTGGGGCTCAAAATATTACAGTATAATACCTTCATCTTTTTCTTCATTTTTAATTTAGTCCTGCAATGATTATCAAACTTGCACCACCTCCCCTAATAGTACATCATGTGAATGAATAGTACATTCATGTGAATCAATAGTTCTATACATGTGAAAAAAATAGTTATAGTATAGTACCTTCATTTATACCTCTATTTTTAATTTAGTCATGCAAGTATTATCAATCTTGCACCACCTCTCCTAATAGACATGCATGTGAATCAATAGTACACACATGTGAACAAATAGTAATAAGCATGTGAATTAATAGCAATTAATTTCTCATTTATCCGATTAATTACCTGATTGGTCAATAAAACCTCCAGACGTCAATTATTATCGAAATAAATGTTGATTTCCATTAACACTAATAATCCCAACACAATGAAACTATCAATTTTATCTTTAATCAACACGAACTTATTCATCATTAATATTATAACTCAAAATATTTAACAGCCAGATCATTCCCAGGAAATAGGGGGCTTCCCGATAAGGATTTCTCCTATCCCAGGAATTAGGTGACCAAACCTCTCCTCGTGAACTTTCTAGACATCGTCAATATTATAAATAATAATATGAATAACTTTGTCGTCTCAATTATTGATTTAATAATATAAAAAATATTGATAATCTTGTGACAATAATTGAATCAATAATATGAGAGATATTATGCGGCAATTCTTTGTAGCAATAATTGAGTATAATTGAGTGACTTCTCACGTAAGCATCAATAATCAATACCGTGTCTAACTCTTATGCGAACCACAGCGTATTCTTTGTACTTTTTTACTACCGGGTAGTTTAACGGTTTAACGGTAAACTTTTTACATGATTATTTTTATAAAAGATATTTCTGTTGTTTTCTAACTCGACAAATACTTCCGTTGTGGGGTCCACCAATGATTGTGTCGTAAATCTGAATATTTCCTATTAAAATGAATATTCCCAGACCAATCGAATATTTTATAACCACTTGCTTACTTTTGCAAAATTTGTAAATATTACCCACAACTATAACATTATATCAAATCACACCATAATATTCAAAAATATATTTTGAGAAAAATTAATCTTTATTCATAAAAGTTGGGGTCTTACAACCTCCCTTCTTATGAAATTTCATCCTCGAAATTAGGGTGCGATACTGGTATATTGAAGAGGTGAGGATACCTTGACTTCATTTGATTCTAACTCCCGGTCATTTCCTCAACATTGTGGTTTCTCCACAAAACTTTGACTTGAGGTATAACCTTGGGGCGTAGAATATGATCCTTCTTATCAAGATTTTAATGGTGGTACCTTTAATACGTTAAATCTTCCGCTATCTAAATCGGTTCTAATTCAATAATGTGGTTCGGGTCTTTCACATATTTACGTAACATAGATATGTGAAAAATGTTATGAACACGAGACATACTTGGCGGTAAAAGCGAGTCTATAGGCCAGATTCCTACTCGATCGAGGATTAAAAATGGGCCGATGAATTGAGGATTGAGCTTTCCTCTCTTTCAAATCTCGTAACTCCTTTCCATGGAGCAACACGTAACAACACATGATCTCGATATTGAATTCCACGTCCTTTCGATGAAGATCGACATAACTCTTTTGTCGATCTTGTGAGGTTTTTATCGTTGTCGGATCATTTGAATCTTTTTCGTAGTCATACGTACCAACTCCGGTCCCAACAACGTTGCTTCACCCACCTCATCCCGGCATCTTTGGAGAAGCGACACTTTTCTTCCATACTAGCGCCTCGAATGGAGCCATGCCGATACTTGCTTGATAAGCTTTGTTGTTGTGGAAAACTCCACTAATGGTAAGAACTTGTCCCAACTTCCTTTGAAGTCAAAGACACGAGTCTTAATAAATCTTTAAGAGTTTGAATAGTCTCTCCGACTGCCCGTCCGTTTGAGGATGATATGCCGAACTAAATCGTAAATCCGTGCCCATAGCTTTTTGCAAACTAACCCAAAATCTTGAAGTGAATCTTGGGTCTCGATCAGAAACTATGGATACTGGCATACCATGCAATCTTACAATCTCGTTTATGTACATACGAGCAAGACGTTCAAGTGTATAAGTTTCTCGTATCGGTAAGAAATAAGCAGACTTGGTCAATCTATCAACAATGACCCAAATCGCATCTATGCCTTGAGAAACCTTGGGAAGACCAGTAACGAAATCCATGGTAATGTGCTCCCACTTCCATTCTGGAATTTCAAGTGGTTGCAATGGACCTTTTGGCACTTGATGCTCCGCCTTGACTCGTTGACAAGTTAGACACCTTGAGATAAACCCGCTATCTCTCTCTTCATATTGCTCCACCAAAATGTATGTCGAAGATCACGATACATTTTGGTACTCCCAAGATGGATTGCAAACGGTGTGTTATGCGCCTCCATCATGATTTTATACTTCAAGTCAGAATCGTTAGGAACACAAAGTCTAGAGTTGACTCGAAGTATTCCTTCTTCATCGATTCTTGCTTCCGGAATAGCACCTTCTTGCACTTTCTTCCTCATACGCATCAGCTCCAGGTCTGTAGCTTGAGCAGCTTTAACTTTATCGATTAAAGTCGGTTCTACTCGTATATTCGCCATCATCACATGGGTCCTGAGTCTTTAACTCTATCTCCATCCTTTTTGTAAGTCATACAAAATGGGCCTTTGCGTTGACAAATATAGCTTTTCGTACCCGCATATGATCTTACTACTCAATGCGTCAACTACTCGTTCGCTTTTCTAGGATGGTATTGAATGGTATGATCGTAATCTTTCAACAACTCAAGCCATCGTCGTCGTTGCCGCATGTTGAGTTCCTTTTGAGTGAAGAAATATTTGAGGCTTTTATGATCCGTATAGATCTCCACCTTCTCTCCATACGAGGTAATGCCTCCAAATCTTAAGTGCAAAAGCGAGCGGTTTTTGACTCTAGATCATGAGTAGGATAATTCCTCTCATATTCTTTGAGTTTGTCGTGAGGCATAAGCTATGACTTTCCCATGTTGCATGAGAACACATCCTAACCCTTTGCTGAAGCATCATCTTTGTAGATGACAAATCCCCTCGAGCGGATGGTATTGTCGAGCAGGTCTTTGAAATGAGTCTCCTCTTGAGTTCTTGAAAACTCTTCTCACATTCCTCGCTCAACCGAATTTTGTATCTTTTGAGTCAATTTGAGTTAATGGAGTATTGATTCGAGAAAACCCTTCTCTGAATCTCGATAATAACCAACTTAAGAGAAAGCTACGTACTTGATCATTAACTTAGGTTGCTCTCGACTTTGAATTGCTTCAATCTTTGCGGGTCAGCGAGATATTCCATGATTTGATATCACGTGCCCAAGGAATGCTACTTCCTCAAGCGAACTTCGCATTTCTTCAACTTGGCATATAGCTTGTTTTCACGAAGCTTTTGAGTATCGACCTCAAGTGTTGCTCATGATCTTCACGGCTTTTGGAGTAAATGAGGATGTCATCAATAAAAACGACCACAAAGTGATCAAATATTCCTTGAATACTCGGTTCATCATATCCATGAAAGCGGCGGGAGCATTAGTCGATCAAAAGACATGACTAGGAATTCGTAATGCCGTCTACCGAGTTCTGAAAGTAGTCTTTGGAATGTCATCGGTTTTAATCTTTAATTGATGATATCCGGAATGAAGATCGATCTTTGAAAAGAATTTGGCGCCTTGTAACTGGTCAAACAGATCATCAATGCGAGGTAATGGGTACCTATTTTTGATGGTGACATGATTCAACTCCCGATAATCAATACAAAGTCGCATACTTCCATCTTTCTTCTTCACGAATAGACAGGGGCACCCCGAGGAGGCGTACTAGGGATGAATGAAATCGATGTCTAACAATTCACTGTAGTTGGGTTTTAACTCACGAAGTTCAATAGGAGCCATTCGATATGGGGCTTTGGAAATGGGTTTTATCTAGGGTTCAAGGTCGATACAAAATTCAATTTCACGCTCAGGGGTAGGCAGGGAAGTTCTTGAGGAATCGTCGGAAATTTTTATTAACAATAGAAATATCATTCAAATCTAACGTATTTTTATTTAAATCCATGACATGGGCTAAGAAAGCTTGACATCCATTTTTCAATAAATGAATAGCTTTATGGCTTGATATGACAGTGATTGATTTTAGTGGTTTGGTTGCTTGAATTTGCATAATAGGTTGGTTAGGAATACAAAAGCTAACAATCTTACGAAAACAATCAATTTTAGCATGATGAGTAGTTAACCAATCAATCCTTAAAATCACATCAAATGCAAGTATTTTCAAAGAGATAAGATCGGCGAAGGTAGCGATGCGATTACCGATTTGAATCAAACAAGACTTATAAGCGCAGTGGATGTAATGAAGGTTTCTCCCAGCGGAGTTTCAACGAGATAAATTAAAGTCTAATTTCTCGGAGTTAAATTTAAGCGTTGGCGCAAGTAGGAGAAATAAAAGAATGGGTAGAACCGGTATCAAATAAGGTATAGACTTTGCTAGAGTTTATGATTAGCTTACCGTGATCACCTCGTTCGGATTCCTCGCTTTTTGGGGGAGTTACGACAAGCGCGCTCTCCTTGAACTACCAATTTTGTCTTATTTGGGATGACCTTTGATGCCTCCATCCAATTTGGACTTGACTTTGGTGCTGCGATAAAATCGGGCTAGGTGACCTTCTCTTCCATAATTGTAACATGCTTTGGATTGCATTGCGTCTGAGTTTGGGTGATGTGTCCCTCCCTCCGCGCATTTGTAACATCGACCGGTGGTCGTTCTCCTTCTTAACAACAACGGTCTTTGGTCTTGGCGTCTTTCCATCATTATTGAATCTCCTCTTCTTGAAATTTCCACTTCTATTATCTTGGCCATGATTACCATGAAGTGGTTACCATTTACGGCATATTGATTCCCTCCACGTTTGTTGTCCTTAAGCTCGATGATTGCTACCCTTTGGTATTATCGATTTTTTGGTTGCTCTCTCTTGGTTGGGTTTGACTCATTATCGCGCTCAATAATTGAGAGCCTATTTACAACATCTGAATACAAACATAGTTTGTGAGAAATTAGGTATTGACGTATCTCGGGTTTCAAACCTCTTAGAAACATCCGCGTCATTCTCTCCTCATTATCAACCAAGTGGGATGCAAACCGGGACAACTCGGCAAACTTAGCTTCGTACTGTGACACGGTCATATTGTTTTGCTCCAGCTTGATAAACTCTACCTCCTTCATGTGACGAATACTTTCGGGAAAGTACTTGTCGTTGAACAGTTCTTGGAACTTCTCCCAAGACATCTTCAGTGCGGCAGGTTGAGTACGCTTTACAGATTCCCACCAATAATCTGCCTCTCCTCGCAACATGAAGGTGGCAAAGGGAACCTTTTGCTCCTCGGAGCATCCCAAGACATCAAATATCTTGGTGATCTGCTTTATCCACGTCTCGCCTTAAGTGGTTTTGGCTCTCCCAAAAACTCCGGTGGTCCCAGCTCCTTGAACTGCTTAGCGGTGACCATCCGAGAGTTGCCAGTGTTTCCACCTACATTTTGAGCAGAGTCGCTCTCTTTGATGTTGCATGATTTGCATAAAGCTTCTGAACATCCCATCGTTCATCATTTGATCGGTGTTGTTGTTTACACGAGGATTATTGTCTTCATGATGCACATTATCACAGGTATTGATCGTTGGTGACTCAGCGGTCTCATGTGCTTCATTCTTATCTCAACATTTTGGATGCCATTTTCAAACATTGCCACAAAACAAGGGTTAATTGACATGTCACATATTATCCTATATACTACGCCCGACCAATTAAATACCAAATAAACTTAGGTAGGTCATACTATGAAGGAATTCCCGTCTCTCCCCTCCTAGTTCTTGTCTCACATCTCGACCGGGGATCATATCCTAAGCTTTGATAAAACTGTGGCGCCCCCAAAATAGGTATACATCACCCATTTTGAGTCACCAAATACATGGTACATAAATCAAATACAAACTTCTTTTTTGTTATACAAAACGACAACAACATATAGCTGAGAGTTTTTACATGAATATTGTCTTATAGACAATATTCAAACTCAAATGAAGTCCTCATTACATTTATTATCACACTATTTCATAAAATAGTGAGGGACTACTATAACACCATCTCGGACCATCACTCTGTTCCCCAGACTAGTCCGGCTACGTTCTCATTTCTGAAGAGAACAATGAAAGCAAAAGGGTGAGCTCAACTAGCCCGATGAAATATTATGACTAAGATAATGCGAGAATAAATTATCGTTAGCCTTCAACAATGTTAAAGCGATAAAATACAATAAACATCAAGTTTAAGCTGCGGTGGAACAAGCAATCCATTAGAAGAGTCAAGTAGAGCATGATATCTACTATCTTCTTATGATTTAAAAGGTTTTTCATCAACTTTATCATTTGAGACTCGACTTAATAAATAAACCACATCATCGAATCATCCTGCACTACGGGCGAGGATATTCATGTAATCATCAATGGTCATGATTATATCTGAATAGAATAATCCTAGTCATAATCATACCAACAATTGTCCATCGATGCTTCTGGGCCGATGAGGACTTTTACCACATCATTTATAACATTACGGGTCATGATTATACAAGAATGATCCTGGTCATAATCATACCAATCAACGATCCATCGATATGCACGTAAGCCAAAGATGACTTTCATCACAATATAATCATGAGGATGATGACAATGATATAAGAATTCAATTAAAAGAAACAAAGGATAAATTTTTAAAGATTTATAATTTAATTTATCCAGAATTCAATAATGTTCAAATTACCAACATGATACTATTTTGTAGAGTAAAATTCAAGAATGATATTGTATCAAAAATGATTTGGACCGAAAAGAAATCAATTTTTATGAATAGTACTCCGGGTAAATAGTACCCGGGTGAATAGTACCTCGTGAATAGTACTTCAAAAATAGTACCCCGTGATAGTACTTCGTAAATAATACTTTATGAATAGTACTTTATGAATAGTATCCATGAATAATACTTTTGTGAGTAGTACTGTATAAATGAATAGTACTTATGGACAATACATCAACATGAAAAGCTTAAAATTTAACAAGAATGTGCAGAAAATATTCTTGTGAAACGATACTAGATGAAGCGCAAATTTCAAGGATATTCTACTAATTTCACGGAGTATAGAAGCAATACTTTATCAAAACGAGGGTATAATCAGGAATACGAGAAAAAATAATATTACTCACATACTACAGAGTATGGAAGAAAATATTATTCCTTATGAATACTGAACAAAAATAATATTCCTTACCTCAGAAGAAGAAAATTTGGATCTTTGAAATAGTGAGGTATGGACTTCTCTTCTTCTTCTTTTTTCTCTCTATAGCTTCTCTCTCTATAATTGCTCTTGTGAGTCTTAGTGAATTGGTGAGAATGAAAGAAGAATAAGCTTCTATTTATAGGAAAATATAGTTTGATAATTGCACGTTTTAGGGCTCAAAATATTACAGTATAATACCTTCATCTTTTCCTTCTTTTTTAATTTAGTCCTGCAATGATTATCAAACTTGCACCACCTCCCCTAATAGTACATCATGTGAATCAATAGTACATTCATGTGAATCAATAGTTCTATACATGTGAAAAAATAGTTACAGTATAGTACCTTCATCTATACCTCCATTTTTAATTTAGTCATGCAAGTATTATCAATCTTGCATCACCTCCCCTAATAGTACATGCATGTGAATCAATAGTATACACATGTGAACAAATAGTTATAAGCATGTGAATTAATAGCAATTAATTGCTCATTTATCCGATTAATTACCCGATTTGTCAATATAACCTCCTGACATCAATTATTATTGAAATAAATGTTGATTTCCACTAACACTAATAATCCCAACACAATGGAACTATATATTTCATCTTTAATCAACACGAATTCATTCATCATTAATATTATAACTCACAATATTTAACAACCAGATCATTTCGGAAAGAGGGGCTTTCAGATAAGGATTTCTCCTATTATTTAGCGCTTGATTAGGTGACCAAACCTCTCCTCGATGAGAACTTTCTAGACATCGTCGATATTGCAAATAATAATATGAATAACTTTGTCGTCTCAATTATTGATTTAATAATAAAAAAAATATTGATGATTGTGACAATAATTGAATCAATAATATGAGAGATATTATGCATCAATCTTTGTAGCAATAATTGAGTATAATGAGTGACTTCTCACGTAAGCATCGATAATCAATCTGGTGCTGCTCTTATGCAACCACAGCGTATTCTTTGTACTTTTTACTACGGGTAGTTCAGCGGTTTAACGGTAAAACTTTCGTCGTTATTTTTATAAAAAAAAGATATTTTTGTCGTTTTTCTAACTCGACAATACTTCCGATTTGTGGGGTCCACTAATGATTTCTGCCGTCGTCTGAATATCCACTGTTAAAAGCGAATATTCCCAGACCAATCGAATATTTTATAACCACTTGCTTACTTTGCAAAATTTGTAAATATACCAACAACTATAACATTATATCAAATATAATATTCCACAATATATTGAGAAAAAATAATTTTTATTATACTTGGGGTCTTACAAACAACACCCCAATATATCAAATCAACATTGGAGATAATATAGAGACAACCTTGAGAAAAAAATAGAAATATATCAAACCTTTGAGATAAAATAAATCTTTATAAAGCATCAAATTAATTCAGATTCACGATTTTTCTTGTTTAATATATATAAGTACATATATATATATATATATATATATATATATATAGTTAATCATTGTGATTAAATATCAGTTTTAACCGTTTATTTGATGTAAATCTGTAATATTCAAAGTTTGTTGACTAGATTTATCTAAATCTGGTCATATCTAACTTTTAACCGGTTTTGCTAGAACCGTTGAGCTAGAATGGCTAAGATTTATTTAAATATAGTTTTCTTTCTAATTTGTAAATATCTAGCAACCACGCGACCCTAGATTTATATCTAGAGGAAGCCGAAAGTTTTGACTACGCACATACAAGGTTTTAACCGATGAATCTCTTGTTTTGCGACGTCTAGAGTTATATATGCCTTTTATTTTAATTGTGAAAGCTTTTAAATAATATTCTGTGAGCCTAGGAATCACAGGATCTACGATTCAATCCATGAATTTAGATCTGGTTCCCATGATGGACCCTTTTCAGTTGTACAACTAGATTGCAAATTTTTTACTTATAAATATAGGACCTTAAAACGGTTATCCGGATTTAAGGTCCCCGTAATAGTGAAAATCTTATGTGCGGTGCTCGGGCATACTTTGATGGATTTCATGCCCATAAAGAGCCCGACACTTATGTATATATTATTTTGTCGAAGATGCTTCGTTTCTCGAGAATAAAATTGAAATAAGCCGAATACGGAATAAAATGGAAGTATCAAAGGCCTCAATTACTATGTGAGCATAAGGGTTTTAAAACCTATTTTTAAAAAATTATTTTATTTTTCTTGTATTAAAATTGATCTTTTATACAAGTCAAACCCTTTGTATATAGGCGCAAAAGAGGCATAACACTACTTTCAAATGAAAGCACTTAGGCCTAATTAACTGCAATACACACACACACACACATACAAACAAATTAGGGAACAAAAGTGTTGTAACCGTGTTTTACGGAAGTCGGGGGTGCCTAACACTTCCGCTTAATCAAGCCCCCGAACTCTATGAATCTCGGTTTTCAAGACCAATTAAACATAGTCCAATATTGAGCCATATTACAAAACCTTTTAAAATTCGGTTTAGTTGGTACAACCATTTAACTCATACCAACTGGCGGCTCTATCTAATTCGAACCAATAAAATTAAATCTTTTCAAATCGTCGACATTATATGTCGGTCTTTTTCCTGAAAATCTCACCCTTCAGATCAAACAAACTCACATAGAAAACATAAAAGGGTAAGAAACATAAAGGAAGAGGGAGATTAAAATCTTTCCGGCGTCGACTGTAAGTTAATAAAGTTTAGTAAAAATTTAAATAAATTTTATAGTTGATACTTCTTAAATAAGCTGATATAAAAATTAAGATCAAATATTAAATAAAAGTTCAAGACTTTTATGTGAAATTGCTAATGTGTAAGCAGATATGTAAATTGATGCAATTTTATAAAAAATTTTCTTTTCTTTAATAAACAATGTGTTTCTATGGTTTAAACAGATAAAGAAAAGATTTTCTTTATAATTAAAGAGTGTGTTTCTATGATTAAACAAATATATCTTTGACTAAATTACTCAATTATATAATGAAACAAGTACCTTGTGAATAAGTAAGTTTGTGAGCAGGATACTTGTAATAACAGTTATCAAGTATGACAGATTAATCAATTTAAATAATACTTGAAGAAATTTGTTTCACCCACGTGTGTGTGTGTGTGTGTGTGTGTATATATATATATATATATATATATATATATTATTTGATCTATGTTGTAAAAATTTGGCCACTTAGAATTTTAAAGACCGTCTGGAGAATTTTGGAGAAATAACATCTGAATTATATCGGTATCTAAGTACTGACAAAATTGTTTATTTCACAATCTAATAATTATATAAATATTTTTCAATATTTATATAATGTATCTATATCAATAAAAAGTCACTTATGATTTTAAAGACCGTTTGAAAATTTTCAGAGAAATTACTTTCGAATTATATCAGTATCTAAGTACTGACTTTTTATATGATATTTAATAGATTATATATATATATATATATATATATATAAATTTGTATAACAATTTATCTTTATATATATAAGCAGATATGAGATAATTTAAATACAACAATTCAATAACTTATCCCAACTATTTTGACCAATTTTTCTTCTTCCAAGAAATAAAACTTTGAATTAGAAGATGGAGAGAAAGCTTCTGCAGAGATAAAATGTAGGTAATGAGATATAGTTTTTCTTTGCTTTGTAAATTGGTTAGTCTAGAAAGAAGAAAAGAGTTACTATTTATAGAGTTTTGAAGTTAAGGGCAAAAAAGAAATTTAAAAATCTGATTTTGAAATCAATGGTCCGAAATGATTGGATGAAAAATAAAGGGTCGGATGAAATATTGTGCACACGGATTTGGGCAGCAGTTTTGCCCAAGCCTCTCTTTTTTAAATTTTATTTCCCCAGGCCTTTTAGTTTAGGCAATTTTTAAAATATAAAGGCCATATCTTCCTTTTTCATTTAGGCATGCAATCAAAAACCTTAGCCCATTTTCCATTTTCATTCACAGCGCACACACGGTTTTCTTGCACACACAATAACGGATTTGCGCGCGCGCGCACACACGATTATATAAATATATTATATATACATATATATAGATATATATACAACACACACATATATATATATATATGTGTGTGGATACATATATAAATATATTAGAAATTTTCTTTTGGGAAATTATTTTGAAAAGAATATGAATCTTATTGCCTTAGGAAATATTAATTTTAATTAATTTAATTAACACTTGATAATTAATTTATCAATGTTAAAAAAAATAAATTCAATTTTAGGATGAAAAATATTTTTGATAAGAATAAAATAGGAAAATAAAAAACAGTTATATAAAATCCTATGGAGAGGATTCTACCTGTTTTAATTTAAAACTTATTTACTACATTTGTTATCATCAAAATAAAAGTGATTAGTTTGGAGACCTATCAATCTCTCTATTTTTGATGATGACGATAATCTAAAAATATTTTTCTATAACTGCTCCCCCTTAGTTTATGCAAACTAAAAAAAAAAAAATTAAAATTTCATAAATTTTCCAAAAAAATTATCTCAACAGTTTGAAGCAGTTTATAGCAATAATAGAGTAGCAGTGTGGAGCAGTTAATATAATATATATTATATTTTTCAACTCCCCTTTGTCATTACAAAAAGTCGGGGAACAGAAAGTTGTTCATAACCTACAAGCACAATTAGTATTAAAACATGATTTACGAAACCTCGAGGAGAACATGTCAGAAAAGATAAATATAGGAAAGAGATATAGCATGCAGTAGTAATAGTTAGTATTTAGATACAATTATTCTTATGTTTGGGAAAAAATTACCTTTCAAATACTGTTATCTTTGATAAATTGGACGGATAAAATATCAGTACATACCAAACAGATTAAATTTGTAGTTCCACCAAAATAATAATCATGCAAGAAATATCCAACCACGAGACACCAAGATTTTTACGTGGAAAACCCTTTAAAACTAAGAGATAAAAACCACGGGACAAACTCCGAACAATTCACTATAATAAACTGAGAGAATACAAAGATATCTTAATTTGAGTACAAACTCAAATTACTTCACCACAATAACTATGTGATGGAACCCAAATAAAATACCCTTTTATTTGAACTATCTTTCTCTCTCTATTTTCTAAAGCTTCACAAAAGCTTCTTTCTCTCTCTCTATTTCTTCCAACTCTCGGATGAAACTTGAGAGAGTTTTTGGTGTGTTGTTCCTTTGCAGCATTGCTGCCTTTTTATAGCAAGAGAAAGGAGGGAGTAGTATTAATTGAGGTTGACAATTTTTTCAAAGGGCTGGACGATAAGAATTTGAAGGGGCGGTACATTAAATGGGTGAGGACCAACTCTTTGACCAACAATCCCCCTCCGAACCCATTAGATGAGGTAATCTCCATGACTCCGTCACTTGGAGTCGATTCTTGTTTCAAATCCAACTCTTGAAGAAACCACAACATTTCGTTATTAACTCAGTAGTAGACAAAGTAATACACTTCTGCAACTTGGACTGCCATAACACGGCTCCCCCTGCAAAAGTAAACAAATACCCCGAAGTAGACTCCTTCTCTTCGAAACCTGCTATGTCTGCTTCTGTATAACCTTCCAAGACTGAATTTGCACGTCAAACCACAACTCCTCACTTGGAGTAAATCCCAACGAAGTCTTGACTCAACTCAAGCTTCTTGAAATTTTTAACTTTCATCACGTCCGACTTTATCTCATCGGCATGGCTCTTCTTGATGGGAGGATCTAACTCAAACTTGACAGATTTTTACTTGTCAAATTCTTTCACAACCGCTTTGTATTTTGGCTGCGAGCTATCACTTTCCTTCTTCACTTTTGGTACCCATTTAAAGTGAAGAGCTTTCTTCTCGTGGTTCTTATGCAAGGCTTTTCTTCCATCTTGCATGGTTTGTACCACATCTTTTTTTGGCCTAACTCCCCCATCTTTAACACCTTCCACACGCACCTGTATTGTGTAAAAATCGCCTACCTTCTTTCCTCTAGTCACCACTAGAGACCCTTTAGTGAGCTTCCACTTACCTTCACCAAAGAAAATGCTATAACCATTCTCATCAAGCTTACCAGTAGACATCAAATTAAGGCGGATATCCGGAACATGTTTGATTTCTCTAAACATCAACATGCTACCATTGTTAGTCTTTAGATAAATATCTCCAATGCCGATAACCTTGGATGCACTACCATTTCCCATCCGTACATAGCCAAAATCACCACTAATGTAGGATGTGAAGATTTCACCATAAGTAAGTAAAGATGGAAGCACCAATCAATAACCCATTCATTAACTTGACACTTGGGTTTACCATCACTAACAAGGGCTACATCAACGTCGGATAAATACACAATTGAGTCCTTATCCTCATCTTTTTCCTTAGATTGTTCCTTCTTTAAAAATCTGCACTCTCGCCTTATATGACCTGGTCTCTGGCAGTGAAAACAATTATCTCTTTTCCTCTCAACCTTCTCCTGGATTTGTCATCTTCAAGAGAGCTCTTCTCTCTGTTTCTGCCGCTACTCTGCGCAACGAAAACTTGTGTTTGTGTCTCAGAATTCACACCTTGCTCCGTTCGTCTTGTCTCCTCATTATGAAGACTGTCCTTGACCATTTGCATAGTCATTTTTCCTTCTGGAGCTGAATTGCTTAGAGACACCACCAAAGTTTCTCAGCTGTTTGGCAACGAACTGAGAAGCAAAAGAGCCTGAATCTCATCATCAAGATTCAACTTCATGGTGGACAGTTGGTTCACCAAACCTTGGAACTCACTCATATGGTCCGACACACTGCTCCCGTCCTTGTACTTTAGATTCACAATTTTTCGAATGACAAAAGTTTTATTTTGTGCATTCTTCTTCTCGTACATAAACTCTAGTGTTGTCCATAAAGAGTGAGCATCCGTCTCCTGCGAAATATGGTGAAACACACTTTGATCAATCACTACTACAAAACAGTAAATAGATAACGCGGAAAAAACGTTGTGATTTCAGTCAGAAAAATATCGTGGTTAAGGGTATTATCTATTTGACACCCTTACACAACGTTTTTAAAACGTTGTACTTAAGCACATTACACAACGTTTTTAAGAAAAAAAACGTTGTAGATTTGTTATCCATAAATTAGCAAATGCTTAAAAACGTTGTAGAAGGTATGATTCCACAACGTTTTCTGGATAAAAACGTTGTAGAAGGTATGATTACACAACGTTTTTAAAATGTTGTAGATTAAAAAAAAAAGAAAAAAAAAAATTGGTTCACCTACATTACCAATGCACCTGCAATATGCTAATGCCATGATATATAACTAAAAGGTCTAAATTCGCATTTAAATTTAAAGCCAAAATATATCAACCATTCAAAATACATTCCAATAATACCATTCGTGTAATTCAAATTACTACATCCACAAAATATATACCAAACTATCATATATGCTCTACATGTAGCTGCTCACATACGTTGCCCGCTCATCCCGTACTTCGTCAAAGTATCATATATGCCTTCAATACTATCATCTTTCATGCAAATCAAGAAGCAGCTACTCAACTACCAAGAATAGCAAGAGAGCTATAAACATAGCAGTTATTCTCAGACTGCCCAGCCATTAAACTCTAACTGACTGACCTGACCTCCACAAGTAAAAGTATTTTTAACATTAAACTTCAGTTATAAATAAAAGTGACCAAATATGAGACAGAGGGCAAACACAATTTTGTACCTGAAATGGGTAACTGAGTATCCCCTGAAGATAACCTGAGCACTCTTGCCATCAATGTTCTTATCAACCCATCTAGCCAAATTGCCCAGTGCTCTCTTGTATGCTTCAAGGACCTTGATTCTTGGGTGAACGATTACCTTCCTGGTAATAGTTTTTTCTGCAAAATCATCAATGCACAAATTTAAGCAACAGACTCGGAGAAAGAAAAAAAATACAATCAACAGAACTTCTGTATGATAAGTAAATCTTTTCAATTAAGTTTTTTACTTTTATAATAAATTCTTATTATCATGCTTATCCTTTCCTTTCAAATTACAAGTTCATAGGCTTGTAATCACATGGTTTTTACAACTATGTAGAGCCACGGAGGGAAGTATTCAGCAAACAAAGGAAGAGCACTCACCCTCTAGAGGTTTTCTCATGCGTCCACCAATGGCCTGTATTGAAGATCAGGATATCAACATTATGATACATTGAAGTTGTATGGTCCATTAAGTCCACTCTAAGCGTCTCCAAACTACCATTTTTCCCATTGAAAGATGACTCCCTGACAAGAAATGGAGAAGTAACAAAATCCACAGTACAGTAGTAGTCCTACAAATAGAGCGGAAATCAATACATATAAGAGTAGAGTGGTTTACGCCAAATAATTTTTAGGACTATTATGAAAAGTTTTAGAGGCTTGCCTCAAATCTGAATGCGTAAAACCCATTCTTTTTGAATTCCTTCTTTCCGGATATCTCATAAATGCGCTTCTTGTCCTTGACGGTATGTCCAAGTATGCAAACAAGAGACTCCCACATATTTCTATTGAGAGAATCTCCAACAAACACCAGTTTCTTTCCTTTGAGTCTTTCCATAAAGTCAGTTGCATTCAAACTGAAATAGAAATAGCAGTCAACGAAGGATTAGAAGAGTTTTCATCAACTAATTAAAAGTGTCTTTTAGTCTGAAAATAACTCATACCAATCGGGTTGTACACACTATAAATGCTGAATATCATGCAATAGAGTGTCATTTGCTAATTACACATTGGCATATTCTTGTGGAAAACAGGTAAAAGAAATTCAGAAAGATGCCAACGACTGCCCATCCATTAAACTCTAACTGACTGACCTGACCTGCAGTGAGCACACTGTATCGGTTGATGAAAAGATGGTTCCAATACCTGGGGATTAAGACAAAATCACAAAAATACATAATGTTGCTGCTTTTAGCACATTTTGAGTTAATTATTGACAAAAGCTATCACGAATAAGGCCATTGCTCGTTTTATCCATTCTTATCCACTAAGGGGTTAACATTGTTATCATATCTGTTGGCAGATTTTGTTCAGTTCCAGACTTGGGCGAAGCCTCAAACTCAACCTATAACATTGCAGAGAAATTAAGTTATCATCAAAGCTCATTGCCTTCTATCTATGGCAATATGAAGTAGCTGTAGATATGCAGAAGATGGTCAAAGATTTGGTTAAGTAACCTGAGGCTAGAGAACTTTTAAGCCTTAAATGTCCAAAATGCCATTAACTATTACAACATTAATTGACAGAAAACCTCTTACATTCATCATGCAGGAATTGTAGGTGTTTATCCAGAAAGCGAGCTTCTGTTGATGGGTTAGACCCTTTAAACTGACAGAGGCTAGCTTTCCAAGGAGGAACCTGAAAATTATAGAAAAAATATAAGACTTAAAAAGCAGATACATGAATAAATGTAATTAACCAAGAAACGTACTTTAATCTGTGGATCAGAAATGACGCATTTGTTTTCTGTTTGAAATCAATTGAGCAAGCTTCAATTGCATAAAGATCCTTATAAGAGCCAATATCTTGTGTTCTTGATTTTGAGCAGATACCATACGGATCCTGAAACTCAGTTTCCCAATTGTTTTCATCAAAAGCCAATGCCACAACAGAGGAAAAAAATCTTCGATTCCATTGTTTTTCTCTTTGATGTGTTTAACCTAAAAAAGATGCTAGACAAGCACTTCAAGACATCCTCAGAAAAATTGTTCGCTACACTGCTTTCAACTTCCAAAATTCTGTTATATGAAGAACCAGAAGAGCTCTCTTGTGTTCTTTCCCGCTCTACTAATCTGCACTGTACCACGATAAGTACAAGTGATATCAATTTGACTATTAAGGGGGCTACTATAGCAGCTGCGTCATAAATGAAATGAGTAAACTATAATTGTAAGGTGGTATATACCTACAACTTTTTGGAATCCACACATTTTTCAGCAGATTTAGGTTTAACTGGTGGTCTCTTTCCTGGGGTTCGGACTATTGGGGTATTCTTCTCTGGAGATTGCTTATCATTAGCACATGATTGATTCTATTTTCCTAACCCATCTTTGAAAAAGGAATTGGATTTCTTTAAAGGTTGTCTGCTATTTAATGGTCTATTAGAGCAATGCTCCACTTGATCAGAGACAAGATCAGAGGATAATAGTTTTCTCCTTGAAGCAGTCCTCAAAAGAGAGGGTAAAAGCCTTGCCTTGAAAGAAGTATCCAAATTCACTTCACTTAGGGACAAAGACCTTGAATGCTTCCCTCTTGAACTGGTAACCGGAGGATCAATAAATAGCTTCCTGATAGAGACCATGTCTAAAATCCACAA
Organism: Panax ginseng; assembly: GCA_020205605.1. Lineage (NCBI taxonomy): Eukaryota > Viridiplantae > Streptophyta > Magnoliopsida > Apiales > Araliaceae > Panax > Panax ginseng. Next base: position 85,790,585 of record CM035129.1, on the reverse strand, counting down.
CCTGTTCTTCAAGCCTAACAACCTCCTCTTCAAGCACAGCTATTTCAGCTAGAAGCTCTAGTGTCTGTATTTCAAAATATAGTATTCCATATAAATTCCAAAAACTGTGGTTATCTCTAAACATAATTAAGAATTGGGAAGCCTGATTAGGATGTTAATTCATCTGGGTATCGCCCAAGTTTGCATTTGGTCCTCCTAGTTAAATTATTGTTGCAATTAGTCCTTTCAATTAAACCATCTTAAAAATTTGGAGTTTATTGGAAAAGGGAAAAGGAAAAGGAGAGTATTGATATTGAATTAGAGTAGTATACTAACATGTTGAGGGAGGTATGGAGGAAGACGAGGTAAAGCTCCTAAAGGTCTACTAAAAGCCCTCTCCAGAGCTCTGTGAACATTTTCTTCATGTCTTAGCTTCCTCTTTAGATTATCAACCTGTCAATCCAAAATAAATAAATAAATAAAAATCTACATTTAGAGAATTGGAGCTTAAATAAATGACAGAACAAATAATGGCTTATGGGGAGAAATAAAAATACATCTTGTAGCAAGGCCAGCTTTCTTTCTCTACTTGAACGCCGTCGATTCACGGTGGGCTGGGATGGTTTCAAAGTTAGAGGTTTAAAAATCTATTACAAATAAAAAATAAATAACACAAAATCTAGTACCGATCTTCTTCCGGCGACGACTCTGCCACGCCGTCGACATCGGCTGCATCCGCCGCTTTCTTCGCGGCTTCGAACAGCTCAATGAGACAGCGCCGCCGTCGGCTAGGCCAGTTCTATATAAACAAGATCTGAGATGAAGTTGATGGACCTGGAGGGCTTGAGAGGGCTAGGGCTTCGATTGAGAGGTATGATAAGGTATGAAATCACACTAGGACTTCGATTGAGAGGTATGATAAGTTTTCGCAGTTCGATTGAGAGAAGGAATAAGGTCTGAGTATAGGAAGCAAGTGACCGAAACCCTCGTTTAAGTCTAACCCATCGTTTTAATTTCTAATTTTCGCTTCCGTCTTTTTATTTTTGTGCTCCGTGTTTTTTTAATAGACAATATTTTTTTAAAAAAACGTTATTTATTTAAAATCAAAAAATTGTCTTTATAAATAGATAACGTTTTTTCATACGTATCTACAACGTTTTGTTAAAAAATGCTGTAAAAAAAATACCACAATATTTTTATAAAAAACGTTGTGGTTTAAATGTTGTCTATTTAATATTTTGTAGTAGTGAATCCACTACCGGATGTGACCAATAGTCTTCCTATTCATTTTATTCCAATCAGCCTCAGACTTATCTACGGGCGTCTTTCCCTTGAGCTCCAACGGATCATACAGATCCTTGCAATAAAGGATATCCTCCATTCTGGGCTTCCAGGTCGAAAAATTTGAAGAGGTCAATTTAATCATGGTCAATCGATTCCTCCATAAAATTTATCACAAACAACCGAGCAAATAACCTTAGCTCTGATACTAGTTGTTGGGAAAAAATCACCTCCCAAATATTGTTGTCTTTGATAAATTGGACGGATAAAATATCAGCACATGCCTAACAGATTAAATTTGCAGTTCCACCAAAATAATAATCATGCAAGAAATATCCAACCACGAGACACCAATATTTTTACGTGAAAAACTCTTTAAAACTAAGAGGTAAAAATCACGGGACAAACTCCGAATAATTCACTATAATAAACTGAGAGAATACAAAGATATCTTAATTTGAGTACAAACTCAAATTACTTCACCACAATAACTATGTGATGGAACTCAAATAAAACACTCTTTTATTTGAACTATCTTTCTCTCTCTATTTTTCTAAAGCTTCATAAAAGCTTCTTTCTCTCACTCTCTATTTCTTCCAACTCTCGGATGAAACTTGAGAGTGTTTTTGGTGTGTTGTTCCTTTGCAGCATTGTTGCCTTTTTATAGCAAGAGAAAGGAGGGAATAGTATTAATTGAGGTTGGCAATTTTTTCAAAGGGCCAGACGGTAGGAACTTGAAGGGGCGGTACATTAAATGGGTGAGGACCAACTCTTTGACCAACAATCTCCCCCTCCGAACCCATTAGATGAGGTAATCTCCATGACTTCGTCACTTGGAGTCGATTCTTGTGTCAAATCCAACTCTTGAAAAAACCACAACATTTGCAGCATGAAACTTGGGAGAGTTTTTGGTGTGTTGGTCCTTTGCAGCATTGCTGCCTTTTTATAGCAAGAGAAAGGAGAGAGTTGTGAGACCCCAAATTTTATGAATAAAGATTTAAATTTCTCAAAATATTTTTTTCATATTATGGTGTGAATTTGATATGATGTTATAGTTGTGGGTAATATTTATAAATTTTGCAAAGTAAGCAAGTTATTATAAAATATTCGTTTGGTCGGGAATATCCGTACGACGACACAATCATTGGTGAACCCACAATTGAAGTATTATCGTATTTGGAAAACAACAAAATTATCTTTTTATAAAAATAACGGCGAAAGTGTTATCGTTAAAATTGTTGAACTACTCGGTAGTAAAAGTACAGTAATACGCGTGGTTGCATAGTAGCACACGGTATTGGTTATTGATGCCTACGTGAGAAGTCACTCAGTTATACTCAATTATTATTACAGTAATTGCTGCATCATATGTGACGCCCCCAAAATAGGTATACATCACCCATTTTGAGTTGTCAATACATGGTACAGAAATAACTACAACTTTATTATTACAACAAGAAAGCGTGAGTTTGAATACAAATATTATCTTCAGACAATATCTATACTCAAATAAATCCTCATCACATTTATTGATACATTATTTTACAAAAAATAGTGAGGACTACTAAACAACTCTCTCTAGAACCTTCATTCCATACCCCGACTGCATACAAGTTATATTCTCGCCTCCCGAGAAGAAAAAAATGGAACAAAAAGAAAAGGGTGAGCTCAACTAGCCCAAGAAGAATATTATGACTAAGATAATATACAACAAATTATCATTAGTCTTTAATGGGAAAAAATCTAATAGAATACAATAGACAACAAGTTTTAAATCAATATTCGCAGCTGAAATAATAATTCATTAGAAGAGTTAAGTAAAGAATGCAAACTACTATCTTCTATGTATGAATTTAAAAGTTCATAAATCTCATCTTTTATCCATGTAACATCAATCAATATATATATCTCGAATCAAATATTCATCTTTGCACTATGTGCCAAAGATATTCATCGATTAAGTCATGTTCATCTAAACACTGCTCATCTTTGCACTACGGGCCAAAGATATTCATCGAAATCATTCATCTTGCACTACAGTGCCAAAGATATTCAATAATATCATCATTTAAGACCGAGGATGATGAAAATATTTTTAAAAAACGAATCCAATTGAAACAAAATGACAAGAATTAAGGATTAAGGATTCGTACTTTGTTTTATCCATGTCCAAAAATACCTCAAAAATAATCATAGTGGTGTAAAATTCAAGAATGATCAAAACATGGATACAATCAAAGCTAGTATCCACAATAGATATTTTGGACGAAAAGGAAAATTTTTATTTTTAGATGAATAGGCCAGATTCGTGAATAAGATCAGATATCGTGAATAAAGCCGTCAGTATACGTGAATAGTAACTCAAACACCAAAAGTTCCAAATTTGATAAAAACTTGAGATCAATATTTCAAAGATAATGATATTGAAGAAATAATATCATTTAAAAAAAATAATATCCCTTACCTTTAAAAGTTCAAGACTTTTAAATTAAACACAGGATATAAAGCTATGACTTGAACTTGCAACCGTGATAGCAATACTCAAAATATACTCAAAATACTCACAAGAATACGCTCGATAATATAGAGAGAAAACTTGGAGTTTCTGGTGTGATTTTAAATTCTAACCTAAGTACCCTATTTATAGGAAAATGCTTAGTAACACCAAAGCGTAAAAATTTAATTTAATAATATTATTATTTTTTTCCACAACTTCCTACGCACCAAGAATCTGAATTCAGCTCCTTCACACACATGTGAAACACACCAAAATAAAAAAACGTTTTTGTTACTTAAAATATTTTAAACTTCCAAAATTAATTATTTTGAGTTTGGGAACTTCAATAATTCATAATAAATAGCCTTTTATCGGAAAATTGAATCTCGTGAGTTTTTATAGGAAATTCAATTTCTACAACTTTACGGAAGAAAGTATTTCCAAATTCCAAAATGTAAATTGCCCGAAATCCACAAACCAGGCGATTTTACAAGCTATAATCAAATTTCGGTCAAGAAATGGGGTCCTAACCAAACACAAGAAAACATGCTTTAAATATTTTGGTAACAAAAATACTCCTCCTCTACATATACTCATATATCCCACATTTATCGTAAAAATATCATCATTATTATATTATTAAAATATAATAATACATTTAAATGAATTATTTTATCGGAAAAGATAAAATTTCAATTTTCAACAATTGTCACATTAAAATTTTCTCCATCTATATCCACATAAAATCAATATTTTTCTCATCATATGAATCAATAATTAATTATTCACAAATAATATTACTGAGAATCACAATATTGACAATCGTGTAGTTTCAGAAAGAGGGGCTTTCAATAAGAATTTCTCCATCTGGCGCCGCAATTAGGTGACCAAACCTCTCCTTAGGCGTAACTTTCTAGACATTGCCAATAATGTTATCTAATAATATTATTCAGATAATATGAATTATTGCTTCGATAATGAAAAAAATCTTGTGTAATGACAATTATTGAAACAACAAAGAATATAAATATCAACGCAACAATTATTAAATCAATAAAATAAAATCTTTGAATAAAGTAATTATCGTAACCATTATTGAGTAGTGCCTTCACGTAAGAATCAATAATTGGTGCAATACCGTAAAGCATCGTGTGTTTTAACCAACCGAGTATTTTAACAAAGATTAATTGGTAATAACTACGTAGATTATTTTTAAACAACTTATATTTGTCGTTTTTTCATCATCCAATCGCCGTTATGGGGCCCACATATGGTCGCTGCTTGCGTTAATACGAATATTCCCGACAAAGACGAATATTCCACGACCAAACGAATATTCTATAACCACTTGCTTATTTGAAATATTTGCGTATTTTACCCATAACTATCCACATTAATCAAATCAACCCTTACTATTTCAAAATAATAAATAGAGGAAATTAAATTTCATTTATAATAAGTTGGGGTCTTACAACCTCCCCTCCTTATGAAATTTCGTCCTCGAAATTGACGTACGTACCTGGTGTTTCGAAAAGGTGAGGATACCTCGCTTTCATTTCCGTTTCCAACTCCCAGGTCATTTCTTCAATAGCATGGTTCCTCCACAAAACTTTAACTTGTGGTATGACCTTCGTGCGTAGGACATGCTCCTTTTTATCCAAGATCTTAACTGGTACCTCCTCATAAGTTAAGTCTTCGGCTATCTCGTCCGGTTCTAACTCAATAACGTGGTTCGGGTCTTTCACATATTTACGAAATGCTGGATATATGAAACACATTATGAACACGAGACATACTCGGAGGTAATGCAAGTCATAGGCTACATTTCCTACTCGGTCAAGAATTTGAAATGGACCAATAAATCGTGGATTGAGCTTTCTCTCCCAAATCTTGTAACTCCCTTCCATGGAGCAACTCGCAACAATACATGATCCCCTATACTAAATTCCACATCCTTTCGATGAAGATCCGCATAACTCTTACATCGATCTTGTGCCGTTTGTATACGTTGTCGAATCATTTGGATCTTTTCGGTGAGTCATATACGTCTTAACTTTCGGGTCCCAACAATGTTGCTTCACCCACCTCGTCCCAATATATTGAGAGGCGACACTTTCGTCCATATAATGCTTCAAATGGAGCCACACCTATACTTGCGATCGATTGTTGTTGTAGGAGAATTCCACCAATGGTAAATACTTATCCTAACCGCCCTTGAAGTCTAGGACACGAGTCTTAATAAATCTTCAAGAGTTTGAATAGTCCTTTTGATTGTCCGTCTAGTTTGAGGATGGTATGCCGAATCAATCAATAAACTGCGCCCATAGCTTTTTTGCAAGCTAACCCAAAATCTTGAAGTGAATCTTGGGTCATGATCCAAAACTATGGATCTTGGCATGCCATGCAACCTCACAATCTCATCTACATATATATACTAGCAAGACGCGTTCAAGGAATAAGTCTCCGTGATCGGCAAGAAATGAGCGGAGACTTGGTTAATCTATCAACAATAACCCAAATAGCATTGATGCCTTAAGAAATCGTAGGAAGACCCATAACGAAATCCATGGTAATGTGTTCCCACTTCCATTTCGGAATCTCAAGTGGTTGCAACGGACCCTTAGGTACTAGATGCTCCGCCTTTACACGTTGACAAGTTAAACACATCAAGATAAACTTTGCAATCTCTCTCTTCATATTGTTCCACCAAAATGTATGTCGAAGATCACGATACATTTTAGTACTTCCAGGATGGATTGCAAATGGTGTATTGTGTGCCTCCATCATAATCTTGTACTTCAAATTAGAGTCGTTAGGAACACAAAGTCTAGAGTGGACTCGAACTATTCCTTCTTCATCAATTCTCGCTTCCAGAATAGCACCTTCTTGTACTTTCTTCTTCATACGCATCAGCTCCGGGTCGGTGGCTTGAGCAACCTTAACTTTTTCTATTAAAGTTGGCTCTATGCGTATACTTGACATCATCGCACTCATTCCTTCATATGATCTTCTACTCAACGCATCAGCTACCTCGTTCGCTTTTCCAGGATGGTATTGAATAGTGTGGTCGTAATCTTTCAACAACTCGAGCCAACGTCGTTGCCGCATGTTGAGTTCCTTTTGCGTGAAGAAATATTTGAGGCTTTTATGGTCTGAATATATCTCCACTTTCTCCCCATATAGATAGTGCCTCCAGATCTTTAGCGCGAAAAAGACTGCTACCAACTCTAGATCATGAGTAGGATAATTCCTCTCATACTCTTTAAGTTATCGCGAGGCATAGGCTATGACTTTCCCACGTTGCATGAGAACACATCCTAACCCTTTTCACGAAGCATCATTTGTAGATAATATATCCATCTACATGCCGGATGGTATTGTTAGAATAGTGCCAAACGAGTCTCTCTTAAGCTCTTGGAAACTCTTCTCGCATTCTTCGCTCCAAAGCGAATTTTGTATCCTTCCAAGTTAGTGGGTTAATGGAGTAGCGATTCGAGAAAACCCTTCCACGAATCTCCAATAATAACCATTAAGCCCAAAAGCTACGTGACTTGATCCACAAACTTGGTTGTTCCTAACTTTGTATTGCTTCAATCTTTCTTGGGATCAACAGATACTCCATGTTTCGACACCACGTGCCCAAGGAATGCTACTTCCTCAAGCCAGAACTCGCATTTCTTCAACTTGGCATAAAGCTTGTTTTCACGAAGCCTTTGGAGTACCAGCTTCAAATGGTGCTCATGATCTTCACGACTTTTGGAATATATGAGGATGTCATCAATAAAGACAACAACGAATTGATCCAAATATTCCTTGAATACTCGATTCATCATATCCATGAAAGCCGCAGGAGCATTAGTCAATCCGAAAGACATGACTAAGAATTCATAATGCCCGCATCGAAGTTCTAAAAGCGGTCTTTGGAATATCCTCGATTCTAATCTTGGTGATGATATCCGTAAGGAAGATCGATCTTTTGAAAAAATTGTGCCCTCATTTGGTCAAACAAGTCATCAAGACGAGGTAGAGGATACCTATTCTTGATAGTGACATGGTTCAATTCTCGATAGTGGTGATCTTAAAGTCGCATACTCCCGTCTTTCTTCTTTACTGAATAAAGCAGAGCACCCAAGGAGATGTCTTAGGACCAGATGAAACCGGTGTCCAACAACTCACGTAGTTGGACCTTTAATTCTGAAGTTCAATAGGAGCCATTCGATATGGGGTTTTAGAAATGGGCTTTGTGCGTGTTTAAGATCAATAAAGAATTCAACTTCACGCTCGGGGGGTAGACAGGGAAGTTCTTGAAATACGTCAGAAAGTCAATAACAAACGGGAATATTATTCAAATTTGACGTGTCTTTATTCAAATCCATAACATGGGCTAAGAAAGCTTGACATCCGTTTTTCAATAAGCGAATAGCTTTATGATTAGATATGACGTTGATTGATTTTAATGGTTTGGTTGCTTGAATTCGCATAACTGACAGGTTGGTTAGGAATATGAAAACTAACAACCTTACGAAAACAATCAATTTTGGCATGATGAGTAGTTAACCAATCAATCCTAAAATCACATTAAAAGTAAGTATCTTTAAAGAGATAAGGTCACGGTAAGGTGATGGTGCCAACTTGAATCAAACAAGATTTATAAACAAGTGGATGTGATGAAAGTTTCTCCCAACGGAGTTTCCACAGATAGGTCAAAGTCTAATTTCTCCGAGTCAAGTTTAAGCGTTGAGCACTGGCGGAGAGATAAATGAATGGGTATGCACCGTTATCAAGTAAGGTATAAACTTCACAAGAATTTATAAATAACTTACCCGTGATCACCTTGTTTGGGTTCCTCGCATTTTGACCAGTCACAACAAACGCTCTTCCAGGAACCATTGACTTTGACTTTTACGGGACGATCTTTTGAGTCAAATCCTCATTAAACTAGGTTTCGCTATCTGCATAATCTCGAGCGATATGTCCTTCCTTTCCACAATTATAGCATACCTTGAATTGTTGTGGGCGCTTTGACCTGATATGTCCTCTTTCCCGTGATTTATAGCATATGACCGGTGGTCGTTCTCCTCCCTTAGAACTAGTTCTTTCCAGACCGTCGTCTTCACATGGCGGGTTGTTAAATCTCCTCTTTAAAATCTCCTCCGACTCGCTTCTTCTATTTTTCATGGCCATGATTACCACGAGTGGTTACCATTTTGTCAAGTCTTTTTCTTTCTCCGTTTGGTTATCGTTGTTTTGTTGACTGCTATCTCCGGTATGATCCTGATTGTGGTCCCTCGGTTGACCGTACTCATTATCTCGCTCTAATAATTGAGCCCTGTTTACAACATCTGAATAGAGAGAAAATTTATGAGAAATGAGATATTGTCGTATCTTGGGTTTCAAACCTCTCGAAACATCCGCGTCATACGTTCCTCATTCTCCACCAAATGAGGTAAAGCACTGGATAACTCGCAAACTTTGCCTCGCATTTGAGACACCGTCATGTTGTTTTGTTCTAATCGATGAACTCCACTTCCTTCATATGACTTAACACTTTCGGGAAAGTATTTGTCATTAAATAGTTCTGAAATGTTTCCCAAGACATCTTGAAAAATTTGGATGGGTACGCTTCATGAGACTCACCAAGGTGGTGCGCCTCGCCCACCGAACATAAAGGTGGCGAATGGAACCTTCTGTTCTCCGTGCATCCCAAGACATCGAATATCTTGGTAATTTGCTTGACCCATGTTTTCGCCATGATCGGATCTGGCTTTCCCTTAAATTCGTGGTCCCAACTCTTTGAATCGCTTGGGTTGTGACAACCCGTGAATTGCTATCATTTCCTCCACGTATTTTGAACACGAGTCTCCTAAATGCGATTTTGCATGAACCGCAAAAAGCTTCTAAACATCCCTCGTTCATCATCTCGCTTAGTGGTGTTGTTCACGGGAGGAACATTGTCACTGACTGCTGCACGTTCTCCTCGTTGGTGAGTCTGAGCGTCTCCACGGTCTCATTTCCACTGTTAATATTCTCAGTCGACATTCTCAAATACTGTCATAAAACAAGGGTTAATTAAGGAAATCAATATATCACAAAATATCCCTATATACTGACTAACTAACAAATAAGCTTAGGTAGGACACACTAGCGAAGGATTTACTCGTCTCTCCCCTCCTAGTTTCTATTCCCGATCTCGCCAGAGATCATATCCTAAGCTACGATACCAACTGTGGACGCCCCAAAATAGGTATACATCACCCATTCCGAGGTGTCAATACATGGCATACGAAATAACTACAACTTTATTATTACAACGGTAAAAGCGTGAGTTTGAATACAAATATTATCTTACAGACAATATCTATACTCAAATAAATCCTCATCACATTTATTGATACATTATTTTACAAAAATGGTGAGGAATACTAAACAACTCTCTCTAGAACCTTCATTCCATACCCAGGCTAAGTATCATTTATATTCTCGCCTCCCGAGAAGAAAAATGGAACAAAAAGGAAAAGGGTGAGCTCAACTAGCCCAGTAAAGAATATTATGACTAAGATAATATACAACAAATTATCATTAGTCTTCAACAGGGAAAAAATCTAATAGAATACAATAAACAACAAGTTTTAAATCAATATTCGCAGCGGAAATAATAATTCATTAGAAGAGTTAAGTAGAGAATGCAAACTACTATCTTCTATGTATGAATTTAAAAGTTCATCGTCTATCTTTTATCCCTGTAACATCAATCAATATATATATCTGGAATCAAATATTCATCTTTGCACTACAGGCCAAAGATATTCATCGATTAGTCGTTCATCTAAACACTGTTTTATCTTTGCACTACGGGCCAAAGATATTCATCGAAATCATTCATCTTTGCACTACTCTGTCAAAGATATTCAATAATATCATCATTTAAGACCGAGGATGTGAAAATATTTTAAAAAAGCGAATCCAATTGAAATAAAATGACAAGGATTAAGGATTAAGCATTCGTACTTTGTTTTATCCATGTCCAAAAAATACCTCAAAAATAATCATAGTGGTGTAAAATTCAAGAATGATCAAAACATGGATACAATCAAAGCTAGTATCCACAATAGATATTTTTGGGCGAAAAGGAAAATTTTTATTTTTCGATGAATAGTGCCGTGATTCGTGAATAAGATCAGAGTATCGTGAATAGTCTGAGTATCGTGAATAGTAACTCAACACCAAAAGTTCCAAATTTGATAAAAACTTTGGATCAATATTTTAGCATAATGATATTGAAGAAATAATATCATTCTGAAAAAAAAAAAAATCCCTTACCTCGAAAGATCGGTACTTTTAGCTTAAAACAGGATATAGGCTATGACTTGAACTTGACATTAGTATAGCAATACTCAAAATACTCACGCAAGAATACGCTCAATAATATAGAGAGAAAACTTGAGTTTACGGTGTGATTTTCAATTCTAACCTAAGCACCTATTTATAGGAAAATGCTTAGAACACCAAAGCAGAAAATTTAATTTAATAATATTATTATTTTTTCCACAACTTCCTACGCACCAAGAATCTGAATTCAGCTCCTTCCACACACATGTGAAACACACCAAAATAAAAAAAACGTTTTTGTTACTTAAAATATTTTAAACTTCCAAAAATTAATTATTTTGACTTGGGAACTTCAATAATTCATAATAAATAGCCCTTTTATCGTAAAAAATTGAATCTTTGAGTTTTCATAGGAAATTCAATTCTCTACAACGTTATGGAAGAAAAGTTTTACAAATTCCAAAGTAGAATTTGCGAAATCCACAAGCCAAGCGATTTTTCTGTTATAATTAAATTTCGGTCAAGAAATGGGGTCCCAATGACACATAAAACATGCTTTAAATATTTTTGTAACAAAAATACTCCTCCTCTACATATACTCATATATCCCATATTTATCGTAAAAATATCATCATTATTATATTATTAAAATATAATAATACATTTAAATGAATTATTTTATCAGAAAAAGATAAAATTTCAATTTTCAACAATTGTCACAGTAAAAATTTTCTCCATCTATATCCACATAAAATCAATATTATCCTCATCATATAAATCAATAATTAATTATTCACAAATAATATTACAGAATCACAATATTGACAACCAGGTAGTTCCTAGGAAAGAGGGGGCTTTCCAATAAGAATTTCTCCTTAACCAAACCTCTCCTTAGACAGAACTTTCTAGACATTGCCAATAATGTTATCTAATAATATTATTCAGATAATATAAATTATTGCTTCAATAATGAAAAATACTGTGTAATGACAATTATTGAAACAACAACAATATAAATATCAACGCAACAATTATTAAATCAATAAAATAAAATCTTTGAATAAAGTAATTCTTTGTAACCATTATTGAAAGTAGTGCCTTCTTACGTAAGAATCAATAATTGGTGCAATACTGCAGTCTACTTATGTTTTAACCAAGGAGTATTTTAACAAGATAATTCAGTAATAACTACGTCGTTATTTTTAAACAACTTATATTTGTCGTTTTCTTCATCCAATCGCTTTCCGTTATGGGGCCCACATATGGTCGCTTACCGATTGTCACGAATATTCAGCAAGACGCGATCACGAATATTCCACGACTAAACGAATATTCTATAACCACTTGTTTATTTGAAATATTTGCGTATTTTACCCATAACTATTCACATTAATCAAATCAACCCTTACTATTTTATAATAATAAATAGAGGAAATTAAATTTCATTTATAATAAGTTGGAGTCTTACATCATATCTCTCATATTATTGATTCAATTATTGTCACAGTATCATCTGTATACTATGATATATTATTAAATTAATAATTGAGACGATAAAGTTATTTATATTATTAAATTGCAATATTTACAATGTCTAGAAGTTCTGTCAAGTAGAGGTTTGGTCATCTAATTGCGCGCCAATAAGGAGAAATCCTTATCGGAAAGCCCCCTCTTTCCTGGGAACGACCTGGTTGTTAAATATTGTGAGTTATAATATTAATGATGAATAAGTTCGTATTGATTAAAGATGAATTTGATAGTTCCATTGTGTTGGAATTATTAGTGTTAGTGAAAATCGACATTTATTTCGATAATAATTGATGTCTGGAGGTTATATTGTTCAATCGGATATTCGGGACACTTTTCGTGTTGGAGTACTATTCACGGGTTGCTATTCACCCGATTACTATTCACTCTAATATTATTCACTCGAGTATTTGGGACACTTTTCGTGTCGGAGTACTATTCACGGGTTACTATTCACCCAGTTACTATTCACTCTAGTATTGTTCACTAGGGTATTTGAGACATTTTTTGTGTCGGGGTACTATTCCCAAAGTACTATTCACGAGGTACTATCCACCCGAAAAATATATTTTTTTTCGGTCCAAATCATTTTTGGGTACAATATTATTTAATGAGGAGATGTGCTAATTTTTCAAACCGTTGGTTGAAATTATAATAGTAAATCAATATGGATCGTTGGTTTAAAGTTTTAATAGTGAATCAATATGGATCGCTGGTTTAAAGTTTTAATAGTGAATCAATATGGATCGCTGGTTTAAAGTTTAATAGTGAATCAGTATGGACCGTTGCTTTAAGTTTTAATAGTAAATCAATATGGACCATCCGTTTAAAAGTAAATCAATCTGGACCGTTCATGAATTAGTTACTATTCAGTCCATTCTCCTATAAATAGAAGCTCATTCCTTCATTATTTCTTATGAATTCACTGAAACTCTAGAGAGAGAAATTATAGAGAGAAAGAAGAAGAGAATTCTGCTACCTCACTTTTCCAATATCCAGTTTCTTCTAAAGTAAGGAGTATTATCTCTTTCGTATTCATGAAGAGAGCTATTGTTATTCCATTCCTTATTATTCTGTTGGAATAATCTGTATACGCGGACTACCGTATACATGGTGAAATTCTTCTGTTATTCTATTCTTTATTATTATGTTGGAATAACTTTTATCATGCAAGCACCGCATACATGGTGAAATTCTTACATTATTCCATTCTTTATTATTATGTTGGAATAACTTTTGTCTCATGGGCACCGCATATACATGGTGAAAATTTTTACATTATTCCATTCTTTATTATTATGTTGGAATAACTCTGCCCATGCGAAATCGCATACATGGTGAAATTTTTCCATTATTCCATTCTTTATTATTCGCCGGATAATATCACATGCCCGTGCGTTTACACGCATGACTAGTTCTATTATTTATTATTACATTAGAATAACTTTTCTGCGTGTGGTTTATCGCATGCATGGTGAATTCTGTGGTTATTCCATTATTTATTATTCTGTTGGAATATCCTGCCGGTGCAGATTACGCATAACCTGGTTCCGTTCTTTATTATTATGTTGTAATATCTTGTTAGTGCGGATACGCTTTGACTCGTTCCGATTCTTTATTATTACATTTTGGAATATCCTCATCTTGCGGATTACGCCTCGACACTGGTTAAGATTCTTTATTATTCTGTCGAGAATAACCTATCTGTGCGGTCTATCGCATGCATAGTGAATTCTTCTGTTATTTCATTCTTTATTATTCTGTTGGAATAATCTATCTATGTGGATTATCACATGCATGGTGAATGATCCTTTATATTCATACCTTATTAAATTGTGGAAATGATCTGTTTACGTGGATTATGATGAAAGTCATAATATAAGCATTGGATTGTTGATTATGATGAAAGTCATAATAAAAGCATTGGACTGATGAAAATCATGGGTATATGTAGTATTAGTAAGTATTATGATGAGTTATGTTGGTTATTATGTGAAAACATGAAAGTTTTTTAGAAATCACAAAGGGTTGACAATCAGATTTTGGTGAAAATGGAACATGAAATTCAATTGGCCATATCTCCTATTATATTTCGAATTTTTGAGTGTGGTCAATTTCTAGAGTTAGATCTATGAGTTTTCTAACTTATCCAAGTGGAATCACTAGAAAAGGTGTTGTAGATTTTCGTATGGACTGATTTTAGCAAAGGAGTCAAAAACTGCAAAGTACCAAAAAAGCTATTGCCTAGAAATTTAAAAGGGCATTTTCAGCCACTTAATTTATGAGAAAAATTCCGGCCTTTTGGGACATGGAAATATAGGGTATAAAGTACCTCCTGTCCAAAAATGAGCTCATTCCAACTTAAAATGAGTAAGTTATGACTATTTCAATATTTAGGTTTTTCTGACAAAAAATGCTATAACCGAAGTTCTATAACCCCGATGACCATGAAATTTAAACTAGAAGCTCACGTTAACATGTGTAAGATCCTGCCAAGATTTGGGAATTTCTGGAGTTAAACTTGAGGTAGCTAATTTCTTAAGGAATTAATTAGAAATTGATTTTTGAAAAATACTTAAGGGAGTTAAAAAATTATAAAAAAATGCTTGTTGTGTATGAAATATATGTATATATGTTTGGAAAAAGGATAGAAAAAATAATAAGTTGATTTGGTAATTTTTTATGAAAATGGTTTAGTTACAAACATATGAGTTAAATATGTTATGTGAAGTTGAAGAATTGGTAAATAGGATTTTAGGGCTTGAAAATCCTATATAAGGTATATGCAGATTTTTGATGAGGGATTTGATCATTGGTGATGAAATCTTATGAGTCTAGCATTTTTGAATGATTAAATACATTATTTGGTAAAGTGTAAACAATTAAAATAAATTGTTTATAAGTTTAAGAAGTGATTAAAATATTGTTATAATATTAACAATATAAATTATGAGTTTATTAAGTGATTGTTAATATTTGGATAAATTTAAAGTCTTTAATATTTATCCTTGTTTTCGTTTGATTAATGCTTATATCATTGTCATCATCCTTATGCTTATATTGTGATGAAAGTCATCTTTGGCTTACGTGCAAAGATGGACTGTTGATTATTAGTTTTATAGTTGTATATCTTCGCTTATATGCAAAGATGGACATTGATTATTGGTTTTACGGTTGTATATCTTTGGCTTACGTGCAAAGATGGACTTGATTATTGGTTTTCTTGTTGTATATCTTTTCGCTTACGTATAAAGATGGGTTTTGATTGATTATTGGTTTTCAGGTTGTATATCTTTGGCTTACGTGCAAAGATGAACTATTGATTGATGAATATCCTTGGTAGTAATGCGAGGATGATTCGATGATGTGGATTATTTATTAAGCTGAGTCTTAGCGATAAAATATTAATTATACAATTTTAATTCGTAAAAGATAGTAGATATCATTCTCTACTTGACTCTTCTAATGGATTGCTTAGTCCGCTGCAGTTAAACTTGATGGCTATTGTATTTTATCAGTTTAACATTGTTGAGGACTAATGATAATTTATTCTGCATTATCTTAGTCATAATATTTCTTACTGGGCTAGTTGAGCTCAAGCTTTTGCTTTCATTGTTCTCTTCAGGAAATGAGAACGTAGCCGGGACTAGTCGGGGAATGGAGTGACGGTCCAGATGATAGCATTAGTAGTCCTCACTATTTTGTTAAATAGTGTGACAATAAATGTAATAAGGACTCCATTGAGTGTGGATATTGTCTAGATGACAATATTTTTATTAAAACTCTTAGTTTATATTTTGTCGTATTTTACACGACAGTTGTATTATTAAGTTGTATTTGTATTTTTGTACCATATATTTGGCAACTCAAGATGTGTGATGTATACCTATTTTTGGGACGTCACAGTTGGTATCAAAGCTTAGGGATACGATCCCTGGCTGATATGTGAGACAAGAACTAGGAGGGGATAGACGGGGAATTCCTTCGCTAGTATGACCTACCTAAGTTTATTTGGTATTTAATTGGTCGGTCAGAGTATAAGGATAATATGTGATATGTTAATTAACCCTTGTTTTGTGACAGTGTTTGAAAATGGCATCTGAAAATATCTTGGGAGAAGTTCCAAGAGTTTTTCAACGATAAGTACTTTCCCGAAAGTATTCGTTACATGAAGGAAGTGGAATTCATCAAGTTAGAGCAAAATAATATGACCGTGTTGCAATACGAGGCTAAATTTGCGGAGTTATCCCTGTTTGCATCCCATTTGGTCGATAATGAAGAGCGAATGACGCTGATGTTTCTAAGAAGTTTGAAACCCGAGATACGTCAATACCTTATCTCTCATAAACTTTGTTTATATTCAGATGTTGTGAATAGGGCTCAGTTATTGGAGCGCGATAATAAGTCAGCACAACCAAAAGGTAACGACCAACAACACGATAATAATCGCATTCTAAGGTGGCAACAATACCATGAACAATGATAACCATCGTGGGGGAAATTATCATGCCAAGAATGGTAACCACTTCGGTGGTAATCATGGCCAAGATAATAGAAATAAAAATTTCAAGAAGAGAAGGTCATTTAGCTCGATTTTGTCGTGCACCAAAGTCAAGTCCAGCTGGGACGGTGGCACCAAAGGCGGATACGGATAAAATAAAGTTGGTGGTTTCAGAAAGAGCATTTTTTGTGACTTCTCAAAAAGCGAGTAACCCGAACGAAGTTAGCACAGGTTAGTTGATTATAAATTCTTGCGAAGTCTATACCTTATTAGATACCGGTTCTACCCATTTTTTTTTATCTCTCTTGCTTGCGCTCAACGTTTAAATTTGACCCCATAGAAGTTAGACTTTGACTTATTGGTTGAAACTTCATTAGTAGAAACCTTCATTTCATGTGCTATCCATGTCTTGGATGAGAGTCACAGTTTTGAATGATATTTCTATTGTTAATAAATTTCCTGGCGTATTCTTGAAGACTTCTTAGCCTAACCACAGAGCATGAAATCGAATTTTGTATTGACCCCAGTACAAAACCCATTTCTAAAAATATTTCTTTACTTAAAATGAACGTATCATGTGCCAAAGACATTGGCTCGAGCTGTTGAATATTACAACTATACCATTCAATATCATTGTGGAAGAGCGAACGTGGTAGCTGACGCGTTGAGTAGAAGATTGTATGCGTTTACGAGTGCGATGTTGTTAACACAAAAACCCATTTCGTATAACTTATAAATGATGAAGATAGAGTTAAAGACTCTAGGGACCCATGTGAAGATAACGAATATACGAGTAGAATCGAATTTAATCGATAAAGTTAAAGCCGTTCAAACTACACACCTGGAGCTGATGAATGTGAAGAAAAAGGTTCAAGAGGGCGTTATTGTAGAAACAAGAATCGATGAAGAGAGGAAATCTCAACCCTCGATTTTATTGGCCTATTTGAAATATTTGATCGAGTAGGAACTGTGGCCTATAGATTTGTTTTACCGCCAAGTATGTCGCGTGTTCAAAACGTTTTTCACGTATCGATGTTACGTAAATATGTGGATGACCCGAACCACGTTATTGAATTAGAACTAGACGAGATAGCAGAAGATTTAACGTATGAGGAGATACGTGTTAAAATCTTGGATAAGAAGGATCGTATTCAACACTCAAAGTTTATACCTCAAGAGTTAGAATCTGAAATGAAGTCAAGGTATCCTCATCATACCAGGTACGTACGTAAATTTCGAGGGCGAAATTTCATAAGGAGGGGAGATTGTGAGACCCCAAATTTTATGAATAAAGATTTAAATTTCTCGAAATATTTTTTTAATATTATGGTGTGGATTTGATATAATGTTATAGTTGTGGGTAATATTTATAAATTTTGCAAAGTAAGCAAGTTGTTATAAAATATTCGTTTGGTCGGGGAATATTCTTTTTGTCGGGAATATCCGTACAACGACACAATCATTGGTGAACCCACAATTGAAGTATTGTCGTATTTAGAAAACAACAAAATTATCTTTTTATAAAAATAACGGCGAAAGTGTTATCGTTAAAACTGTTGAACTACTCGGTAGTAAAAGAAATACGATGTCTGGCGTGGTTACATAGTAGCACGGTATTGGTTATTGATGACTATGTGAGAAGTCACTCAGTTATACTCAATTATTGCTACAGTAATTGCTGCATCATATCTCTCATATTATTGATTCAATTATTGTCACAGTATCACCTATATAATATGATATATTATTAAATTAATAATTGAGACGATAAAGTTATTCATATTATTAAATTACAATATTTACAATGTCTAGAAGTTCTGTCAAGGAGAGGTTTGGTCAACTAATTGCACGCCAATAAGGAGAAATCCTTATCGGAAAGCCCCCTCTTTCCTGGGAATGACCTAGTTGTTAAATATTGTGAGTTATAATATTAATGATGAATAAGTTCGTGTTGATTAAAGATGAATTTGATAGTTCCACTGTGTTGGAATTATTAGTGTTAGTGAAAATCGATATTTATTTTGATAATAATTGATGTCTGGAGGTTATAATGTTCAATCGGGTATTCGGGACACTTTTCGTGTTGGAGTACTATTCACGGGTTACTATTCACCCGATTACTATTCACTCTAGTATTGTTCACTCGGGTATTTGAGACACTTTTTTGTGGAGTACTATTCGAAGTCTTATTCATGGGGTACTATTCTAGAAAAATATATTTCTTTTTGGTCCAAATCATTTTTGGGTACAATATTATTCCATGAGGAGATGTGCTAATTTTTAGAATAGTTGGTTGAAATTATAATAGTAAATCAATATGGATCGTTGGTTTAAAGTTTTAATAGTGAATCAATATGGATCGCTGATTTAAAGTTTTAATAGTGAATCAATATGGATCACTGGTTTAAAGTTTTAATAGTGAGTCAATATGGACCGTTGCTTTAAGTTTTAATAGTAAATCAATATGGACCGTCCGTTTAAAAGTAAATCAATCTGGACCGTTCATGAATTAGTTACTATTCAGCCCATTCTCCTATAAATAGAAGCTCATTCCTTAATTATTTCTTACGAATTCACTGAAACTCTAGAGAGAGAAATTATAGAGAGAACGAAGAAGAGAATTCTGCTACCTCACTTTTCCAATATCCAGTTTCTTCTAAGGTAAGGGGTATTATTTCTTTCAGATTAATAAAGAGAGCTATTGTTATTCCATTCCTTATTATTACGTTGGAATAATCAGATATCTGTGGACTACCATATACATGGTGAAATTCTTACATTATTTCATTTTTATTATTATGTTGGAATAACTTTGCCATCATGTCAAGTACCACATACATAGTGAAATTCTTACATTATTCCATTCTTTATTATTATGTTGGAATAACTTTCTATCATCTAATACCGCATACATGGTGAAATTCTTCATTATTCCATTCTTTATTTTTCTGCCGGAATATCCTGTCGCTGCGTTTACGCATTTGACATTCGTTCCATTATTTATTATTCTATTGGAATAACTCGTCTGCATGCATGATCTATCGCATGCATGGTGAATTCTGTGGTTATTCCATTATTTATTATTACATTGGAATATCCTATCGGCGCGGATTACGCTCGACCGGTTTCTTTTTTTTATTATTACATTTTGGAATATCACCCGCTTGTCATTCGGATTACGCTTTGACTGGTTCCATTTCTTTTTATTATTTTGTCGAGAATAACTTTCTCGTAAGATTCATCGCATGCATAGTGAATTCTTACATTATTTCATTATTTATTATTACATTGGAATAACCTATCTATGTGGATTATCACATGCATGGTGAATGATCCTTTATATTCATTCCTTATTAAATTGTGGAAATGATCTGTTTACGTGAATTATGATGAAAGTCATAATATAAGCATTGGACTGTTGATTATGATGAAAGTTATAATAAAAGCATTGGACTGATGAAAATCATGGGTATATGTAGTATTAGTAAGTATTATGATAAGTTATGTTAGTTATTATGTGAAAACATGAAAGTTTCTTAGAAATCACAAAGGGTTGAAAATCAGATTTTGATGAAAATAGAACATGAAATTCAATTGATCATATCTCCTATTATATTTCGAATTTTTGATTGTGGTCAAGGTCTAGAGTTAGATCTATGAGTTTTCTAACTTATCCAAGTAGAATCACTAGAAAAGGTGTTATAGGTTTTCGTATGGACTAATTTTAGCAAAGGAGTCAAAAACTGCAAAGTACCAAAAAAGCTAATGCCTAGAAATTTAAAAGGGAATTTTTGGCCACTTAATTTGTGAGAAAAATTTCGGCCTTTTGGGACATGAAAATATAGGGTATAAAGTACCTCCTGTCCAAAAATGAGCTCATTCAACTTAAAATGAGCAAGTTATGACTATTACAATATTTAGGTTTTTCGACGAAAAACGCTATAACCGGAGTTCTATAACTCCGATGACCATGAAATTTAAACTGGAAGATCACGTTAACATGTGTAATATCCTGCCAAGATTTGGGAATTTCTGGAGTTAAACTTGAGGTAGCTAATTTCTTAAGGAATTAATTAGAAATTAATTTTTGAAAAATACTTAAGGGAGTTGAAAAATTATAAAAAAATACTTGTTGTGTATGAAATATATGTATATATGTTTGGACAAAGGATAGAAAAAATAATAAGTTGATTTGGTAATTTTTCATGAAAATGATTTAGTTACAAACATATGAGTTAAATATGTTATGTGAAGTTGAAGAATTGGTAAATAGGATTTTAGGGCTTGAAAATCCTATATAAGGTATATACAGATTTTTGATGAGGGATTTGATCATTGGTGATGAAATCTTATGAGTCTGGCATTTTTAAATGATTAAATACATTATTTGGTAAAGTGTAAACAATTAAATTAAATTGTTTATAAGTTTAAGAAGTAATTAAAATATTGTTATAATATTAACAATATAAGATTATGAGTTTATTAAGTGAATGTTAATATTTGGATAAATTTAAAGTCTTTATATTTATCCTTGTTTTTTGTTTGATTAATGCTTATATCATTGTCATCATCCTCATGCTTATATTGTGATGAAAGTCATCTTTGGCTTACGTGCAAAGATGGACAGTTGATTATTGGTTTTACAGTTGTATATCTTTGGCTTACGTGCAAAGATGGACTGTTGGTTACAGTTGTATATCTTTGGCTTACGTATAAAGATGGACTGTTGATTATTGGTTTTACAGATATATACGTGCAAAGATGGACTGTTGATTATTAGTTTTACAGTTGTATATCTTTGGCTTATGTGCAAAGATGAACTATTGATTGATGAATATCCTTGGCCGTGGTACAGGGATGATTCGATGATGTGGATTATTTATTAAGCCGAGTCTCAGAGATAAAATAATAATTATACATTTTTGATTCGTAAAAGATAGCAGCTATCATTCTCTACTTGACTCTTCTAATGGATTGCTTATTCCGCTGCAGTTAAACTTGATGTCTATTGTATTTTATCAGTTTAACATTGTTGAGGACTAATGATAATTTATTCTGCATTATCTTAGTCATAATATTTCTTACTGGGCTAGTTGAGCTCACCCTTTTGCTTTCATTGTTCTCTTTAGGAAATGAGAACGTGGCGGGACTAGTCGGAAGAACGGAGTGACGGTCCAGATGATAGCATTAGTAGTCCTCACTATTCTGTTAAATAGTGTGACAATAAATGTAATGAGGACTCCATTGAGTGTGGATATTGTCTAGATGACAATATTCTTATTAAAACTCAGTTTATGTTTTGTCATATTTTACACGACAGTTGTATTATTAAGTTGTATTTGTATTTTTTTACCATGTATTTAACGACTCAAGATGGGTGGTGTATACCTATTTTCGGGGCGTCACAGGAGTAGTATTAATTGAGGTTGACAATTTTTTCAAAGGGTCGGACGGTAGGAATTTGAAGGGGCGGTACATTAAATGGGTGAGGACCAACTCATATATATATATATATATATATATATATATATATATATAATCATACAGTCCTCTCGAATAGTTACAAATCTGACAAGTGAGAGCAGGGGAGAAATGTAGACTAAAAGGAGGAAAAGTATCATCCGGAGGAGTGTGAACAGACTGATCGTCGCAGAAAAGTGATAAGGTGGTACAAAGATCTTTTGGAGTTCCATCAACATATATTGCATGTCTCTGAGGTGATGCACAAATAATTGTATAGACTCTATTTGACTCAATAAATTACTTTGATTTTGAAGGGAAAGTTGAGTCAAACTATTCAGGGCATCTATTTGTGAAAGTAGATTCAGATGGGACTCGGGAGATTTAGTAGTTTCTGGTTTAAAAATTATCAGTGGTCGTGGGGCAGATTCAGGTGTGAGACAATGTTACTAATTTGCACATATTGTGTTTGGCGTATTCTGAGTCAAAACACACTTAATCAGTTCTAAATCAAAAGGATGACGAAGTTTGTTTTCTCTAACAGACATAATGTTGTGCCTAAAATTTTTAGCCAGAAATTGACATTGTGGAGTCAAGAACTCAGAACCAACTTTGCATGGAAAATCAAACAATTGAGCAGGTCCTAACTGATGGGTGACCGTGACCAAATTGTGTTTAAATGTGATGCAATTACTGGTAGGGATGCCTATTGTTGGGCCATGATCCTTTTCCTTATTGGGCCAGACTTAATGGGCTCCTCCCTTGGATTATGTTACTCTTGTCCTGTTGGTCCGAATGATTTGGGCCCAATTACTTGATTATTTCGTTAGATCCTTTCGGTTGAATCCGGTCATATGGGTCATTTCCGTTATTTGGGCTTAGTCATTGAATTAGCCCATTATACAAATTGCCACTTAACCCAATTTTGACCGGTAATCATTATGTCAAATAATAGTTGACTATTATGTCTGCCACCTTTCTGCATGGCATTAATGAGGATGGGACTCAGATAACTGGCGGTGGCAAATAGTGGTAGCAGGTGAGGAAGTAGGCTACATACTTTCGGCTGAAATGACCAGGAGTGGGAAAAAGGTGTCAGGAGGTGATGGGTGGCACGGTAAACCGGGATTGGAGTACGTATGGGGCCAGGATCACAAAAGAGGTAAGTAACAAAATATTACACACACAATTATATGATTATTCTCTCTCAGGCATTAGACATTATTTTCCCTCCATTGTTAACCTTGTGATCGCAGATACTGACTCTCACGCCGGAGCTATCCCCCGACGGTCAAGCCGTCAAGCTTTTGGTGTTGACTTGTTGAACTGTGCAGGATATCGGATGCGTCTTGGTGATTGGGACGTGGAGAAAGATTTTGTCATTAACATTGGCGCTAGAAGGAGGGTTGAGTTCTAGTGTCCTGAGTATTTTTCAATCACAAACTGTGTTTGTTCTACGTCAGTATTCATGGTGAAGAGTAGAACGCCTACACCCGAAGGGCAGCCTATGGCTGCCAGTGAATCGGTACCACGAGTGTCTGTCAAGGATCGTTTGGGACCGGCAATAAGTGTTCATGCCAGCACAGCGTCCAAACGATCACATGAAGATTTTCGGCCGAGGGCTGTGGGCAACGTTAAGCGAAAGCTAGTTTTCACGGCGGAAAAAGGGTCTGGCCATGGTCGAAAATGAGTAGAAGGCACCTCGCCTAGAACTCGATATCGAGATGACCAAGACGAAAAGGCCTCACGACTGGCTAAGATGGCAGATGAAGCAGATAGGGCCATGGAGGTACTTGTGAAGCAGCGACAAGATATAGCTGAGCAGATGGCTCGAATGGCGGAGTTAAGGGATGAAGAGTTCAGTTATGTTCAGTCCGAAGAACGAGGGCGTCAGAGTGGGAAGGAACCTGCCCATTCAGAATGTGAATCTCGGGGCGAACCTCGAGAAAGAAGAAGATACCAAAGTCCTACTCCTCAAAGATCGAAGAGGGCACATTACCCTGTCGATTCTAAGGAGCAGGGTCGAAATGAACGAAGAGGTCGATCCAGAGATCGCACTCCTGAGACCATAAAGAAAGCACTTATTGTTGCACATTCTCGCCATAGCGCCCGAGTTCAGAGACGAAGTATATCTAGAGGTCATACTCCCGAGAGTCTACTGAGGGTACACCACCTTGTGGACGCTCGCCATCGGAAAAGTCCCTCTAAAGTTGGAGGTTCTATTGTAAGAAACCGGTCCACTCAGAGGAGGAAGGAGTCACCGGAAAAAGAAGCATCATTTCAACCAGAAGGTGTGGAATATCTGGTTAAAGAATTGAAAGAACTTCTAAGCGGCTTGATCAAGTGCGTAAAATAAAAGATACTTGAAAAGAAGGCATCTCCTTTTTCCGCGGAGATTCTAAAAGAGAAGGCTGACCCCACCAAGAAGTTGCCCCACATTGAAAGTTATGATGGATCGGGGGATCCCTACGACCACAGTCAGGCGTTCGACCGACTGATGGATTATTACGACTTTAGCGATGTTGCTAAGTGTCATACTTTTGTTACGACGCTCAGAAAGGATGCCCGGCAGTGGATGGGGACTTTGCCCTCTGATTCAATTTCATCTTGGGCGTATATGCGAAGAAATTTCATGCTCGCCGGGAGCAACAAAAGAAGGGGAAAACCAACTGGTTCGTTGGCTCAAGTTCGACAGTATTCGAATGAGTCTTTGGGCCAATATGTGAAGCGGTTCCGTGAAGCAGTCGGCCAAGTGACAGACCTGAACGATCTACAAGCTGTGGGACTATTTCAGAATGGGTTAGATTTGGTCAAATCAGAAAAGTTGGTGAAGAAATTAATGTTTAACCACCCGAAGAGTCTCGCTGAAGCCTTCGACAAAGCTGAAGGCTATATCGTGGTGGAGGAAGCCATGAACAGCCTCAAACGTCCTTCTTCAGACCGGCTTAAGGAGACAGATCGGGACAAAACCGATGGGGACCAGAAGAAGAATGAAGGGAATAAAGACCGTTATGAAGGCGGGTCGAAGAGGTAAAACAATTGGAGACAGGGTGGAGGACGTCATTCGGCCCACTCATCGAGAGAGTAAATAGGATGTACACAACACTTAACACCAACAGGGCTGTTATCTTGGATCAGATTAAGGATCAACCTATCTTTGAGCCACCTCGAGACAACATTAAGCCTGGAAAAGGGAATCCTCGTAAGTATTGTGATTACCATCAAGCTTCGGGTCACGATACGAACGACTGTGCTAGTTTGAAAGATTTCATTGAAAGAAAGGTACAAGGTGGGGCTTTAATTCAGTATGTGGCTGCCAGAACTAATCAACAGCAGGATAGAGGACTGTTCCTACAGCTCAACCGATCCAAAGAAGAGTTGCGGCTCGGGGCGACTGCAAGGCATGTGATAGATGTCATCACTCGGGGTACTTCTCGCAAGCTCGTTGGAACGAAGCGCCGAAGTTACTTGTATTCGGTCATGTGGGTGTGGTACCTCCCAAGACCGATAGACCTTATCCAAAGTACATTAATCTCCTTTATCGATGAAGATTACCTTGGAAGTCATCGAACCGCATGAGGATCATTGGTCTTGCCGATCGCGCAAGTGGGTTCGGTGGATATGAAGCAGATGATGGTAGATAATGGGTCTTCTGTAGATATTCTGTATGCCCACGCTTATCAAAGGATGCATCTCGACGGGCGGAAGATGGAGATAGGGCAGGAGGCTCCTTTATATGGTTTTAGTAATGATCCGGTCAAGGTGGCTGGAACCATTAAGCTACCGGTCATCTTCGGAACGACCCCTCAACAGGTAGAAATTATTTGTAAATTTTATGTTGTGCATGTAGATTCTGCTTATAATGCTATTTTGGGGAGGCCTACTTTAATTTCTTTACAAGCGGTAACCTCGATCCCTCATTTCAAAATCAAATTTCCTACGGCTCATGGGGTTGGTGAGGTGAAAGGAGATTTGGATCTGGCCAGAAGATGTTATAGAAATGCTGTGATCACTTCGGGAGTGGGGGTATCAAAACAAAAGCAGACTATGGCGATAGAGATTGAACCCTTCACTGAGAGTAGTTCCGAACCATTGGTCATGCCAGCTGAAGAAACAGAAGAGATAGAGCTCATCCCGGGCAAGTTAAACAAGACAGTGAAAATAGGTTCGGGTCTGCCGGAACCTCTCCGGACGAACCTCATGGAGCTCCTACGATGCTATGTTGATATCTTCGTGTGGGAACCTCAGGATATGCCGGGAGTAAGCAGGGATATCGCTGAGCATCGGTTGGAAGTAGACCCGTCAAAGAAACCAGTTCGACAGAAGAGGAGGATCTTTGCACCTGAGCGTCAACGGATCATCGATGAAGAGATTGCAAAACTGTTGGTAGCTGACTTCATTTTTGAGATCGACTACCCATGATGGATGGCAAATGTGGTGTTTGGTCCGTAAATAGAATGGTAAATGGCGAATCAGATCGACTATACCGATCCGAACAAAGCTTGTCCAAAGGATTTCTACCCGCTGCCCCACATCGATCAGCTCATTGATGCCACTTCGGGGTACGCTTTGTTGAGCTTCATGGATGCATTCTCTGGATATCATCAGATTTCCATGTGTGAAGAGGATATACCAAGACGGCGTTCATTACGCATCGTTCGCAGATATGCCTATAAGAAAATGACTTTTGGCCTCATCAATGCCGGAGCCACATACCAGAGGATGATGAACTATGTCTTCAGATATCAGTTGGGCAAGAACGTGGAGGTGTATGTGGATGACATGATTGTCAAAAGCATGTTGGTGCATAAACATCTGGATGATTTAGAAGAATGCTTTCAGACAATTCGCCATCACAACTTGAGATTAAATCCCACTAAGTGCACCTTCGGTCTAGGGGTGGCAAATTTACGGGTTATCTTGTCACCAAAGAGGAATGAAGCCAATCCAGAGAAGATTCAAGCGATCCTGAACATGAAGACACCTCAGTCGTTTAAAGATGTTCAACGTCGACCGAAGGATTGCGACTTTGAGGAGGTTCATGTCCAAGTCGGCAGTAAAGATGTTTGCCGCTTTTTGATACGTTGAAAAGGGTCAAGAATGCAAAGACGCTCCAATGGACTTTGAGTGTGAAAGCGCTTTCAGAGCATCAAGTCCTACCTATCTTCGGCGCCTTTGTTGGTGAAACCCGTTCCTGCTGAGCCTCTATATTTGTACTTGGCAGCTAGTTCATTGGCAGTAGGAGCAGTTTTGGTGCGTGAAGATGGGGGTAAGCAACACCCGGTTTATTATGTAAGCCATGTCCTTCGGGATGCTGAAACAAGGTACCCAAACATTAAAAAGTTTGCTTTTGCTTTAATAACTACTAGTGAAAGCTTAGGCAATACTTCCAGGGTAGATTGGTAATAGTATACACAGATCAGCCTTTGAAGAAGATTATGGGCAGACCTGAGGTATCGGGGAGATTAGCTGCATGGACGATGGAGTTGTCCCAATTTTTCATTGAATATCATCCCCGAACCGCCATCAAAGGGCAAGCCTTGGCTGATTTTGTAGTTGAATGCTCGTTTTCTGAAGCTGATGAAGTTGTGACAGAAGCTGAAGGATCTGACAGAGCGATTCAGCTTCTTCACAGGCGAGTTAAGTTCGTGGACGCTCAGATGCAGATGGGGTCTTCTCTGCGCGACATCGAGGAGCGAGGATTATTATTCGACGAGTCCGGAGGGATTCAAGGTGCAACAGGCCATCAGATTTCAGTTTAAAGCGACGAACAACGAAGCTGAGTATGAGGCGGTACTCGCAGGGTTACGACTAACGAAGAGTCTTGAAGTGCAGAGAATAGTCATCTTTAGTGATTCTCAGTTAGTCGTTAAGCAACTCTCTGGGGAGTACGAAGCTCGAGGCCCAAGAATGATCAAATATTTGGCAGAAGTGAAAGAACGGCTTCAGTATTTCCAGTCCTACGAATTTTAGGGGGTCGAGCGTAATAACAATTCCATTGCTGATGCACTCTCCAAACTAGCCACTACGGATGTTAGCGTCTTCGATGGGTCGATTTACTTAGAAATTTTGCAACATCCTAGTGTTCATCATGAATTGGTGATGTGCGTTGACCGAACCAACTGCTGGTTGACTCCATATCTGGAGTATTTGGCAGATGGCGTCTTACCTTCGGATCGGATGCTAGCCAAGAAAATCAAATACAAGAGTGCTAATTTTGTTCTGATTGATGGGGATCTGTTCCGAAGAGCTTTCTCGTCTCCACTACTGAAATGTTTGGCTCCATCTGAAGCTGAATATGCCCTGCGAGAGGTACATGAGGGCATCTGTGGCGACCATATGGCTGCTAAGTTATTAGCCTACAAAGTACTTCGTCAGGGGTATTACTGTCCTACCATCTTCAAGGAAGCGACTGAGTACGTCAAGAAGTGCGAGAAGTGTCAACTCAACAGTCCAATACCACATCAACCACCAGAAGAGCTATACTCGATCCTCTCTCCTATACCCTTCGCTGTCTGGGGGGTTGATATACTAGGTCCGCTACCGAAAGCAAAAGGTCAAGTCAGTTTTGTTATAGTTGCCATCGACTATATGACTAAATGGGTAGAAGCAAAGCCACTTAGGTTAATAACAGAACATGAATGCTTGAAATTTTTGAAAGAATTAGTAGTATTTCGTTTCGGAATTCCTAAGGTGGTAATATCGGACAATGGACGTCAGTTTGTGGGATTGAAATTTGAAATATTTTTGAAAGAACTGGGGATCCAGCACAGAAAGACTTTAGTAGCTCATCCTCAGTTAAACGGACAAGTTGAAGTGACCAACAGAACACTGCTGAATGGGATCAAGCGCAGATTGGACGAAGCCAAGGGAAGATGGCCAGAGGAGCTGCTTAGTGTGTTATGGGCTTATCGAACTACTCCAAGGACTACAACGGGGGATTCACCTTTCAGACTGGCCTATGGTACTGATGCCTTAGTCCCAGTTGAAATTGGATCTCCAAGTCTTCGAGTTAGTCAATTCAAAGAGATCTACAATGATGAAGGGCTGAAGGCCAATCTTGATTTGCTTGAAGAAGTCAGAGAAACAGCCTTGATCAAATTGGCAGCCTATCAACGCAGAGTAGCCAAGCATTACAACAAGGGAGTAAAGCTTCGCAGATTTGAAGTGGGAGATTTTGTTCTCAGGGAAGTCGAAGCATCTACACCTCAGGATTTGGGAAAGCTGATGCCGAACTGGGAAGGACCGTATGAAGTCTTTGAAGGCGTCAAGGTCGGAACTTATCGGTCAAGGCATTGGACGGGTCAACAATTAAAATACTTACTGCACGCCAGCGAGACTTAGGAAATACTTTCAGTAAATATAATGCCAGTACATCGGAGGTCTGTAAATATTTACGTCATCATCAATAAAAGTCCCTTTTTTCTCAAACGAATCCTGTCTTCATTCCTATTCAGTTCAGTGGTGTAAGGAGGTTCGGGTGGACGTGCTGACCATTCGATGGCAGCCTTAATGGCAGGTGGACCTTATGGGTTTGTCAGGCCCTTCGTGGTAGGCAAACTCCATCCTTAAGACGTTGTCAAGCCCTGCGTGGTAGGCAATTGTCGACACTTAGACCTTGTCAGGCCATTCGTGGTAGGCAAATGTCATCCTTAAGACGTTTTCAGGCCCTGCATGGTAGGCAATTGTCGACACTTAGACCTTGTTAGGCCCTTCGTGGTAGGCAAGTGTCATCCCTAAGATGTTATCAGGCCCTGCGTGGTAGGCAATTGTCGACACTTAGACCTTGTCAGGCCCTTCGTGGTAGGCAAGTGTCATCCTTAAGACGTTGTCAAGCCCTGCGTGGTAGGTAATTGTCGACACTTAGACCTTTGTCAGCCCTTCGTGGTAGGCAAGTGTCATCCTTGTTTGTAGACTTCGTGGTGCAAGCGTTGTTCTTTAGACTTTTTCGTGCCCTTCGTGGTAGGCAAATGTCATCTCTTGGTTTTGTTAGGCCTTTCGGGGTAAACAAATTCCTAATGAAACAGATCTGTCTCACACTTCGGTAACTAATAAGTATCCCTTTACTTTATTACCTAAATTTTTTCTAAGTGTCGAGTTCGGAATGCCTCATTCTTTAACTTCACCTTATCTATTATATGACATGCTTAGTTGTTAATTAACAGTTCGAGTTAAATCCTTGAAAGAGTTTATACATTCTTCCAGTGGAATTAATATTGAAGTATTGACAGAAAGTAAATGCACCGAAGTCATAAAGGATGAGACCACCTTTCATTAATATTTAATTTGATTACAAAATAAACAGAAATTTGCACAAATATTCTTAAATAAAAATCCAGGAAAAACAAAGAGCATTCATTTCAGGCATCATCTTCGCCATCTGAAGAGTCGAGCAAGGATGGATCCACGTTGGCTATAATCAGCTTCTCCTTGCCACGACTCCGGCAGAAAGCTCATAGCTTTCAGAATATATCTTCATGATTTTTTCGTTAATCTCATCCGAGTTCCGATACTCCTCACAGATTTGCTTGCAAAGGTCATCGGTTAGAGGAGGCCCAAGATCCCGAATAGCCTTGAGTTCTCGGATTTCTTCTTCAAGCTTCTGGCGCTTATTCAGATGATGAGTTTCGGCTAGCTCTAGTTTTTGGATGGTTTTAGTCAAGAGCTTAGCATCAACCTTTAGCTCTTTGATCTTCTCCATCCTTATTTCGCTCCTCTGAACCAAATCAACATTCATCTTGACGATCTCCTCGTACTGTGCTTTAGTTGACTTCAGTTCTTCATTGGATGTCTTCGCATCTCCCTTGGCTTGGGCCAACTCTTTCTGAAGTCCTTCATTTGTATGAAGAACGCTTTCACGTTGAGTCCTTTTCTGAGCCAAAGTAGACTTCAGGATGGCATTCTCCTTCCTCAATGCCTCTTCTTCGGATTCAGCTTCGATGGACTTCGGACGCAGACGCCCGAATACAGCATTCGCCTATGCATGTCCAGTATTATTTGATCAGTTTCAGATGTATAAGTATGAAGATAAATATGAAAATAAAGGAGAGAACCGTTTACCTTCTCCAGGTAGCTCATGCCTTCGCTAAGCAAATCCCCGTTCGAACTGTTCCCGAATCGATGGTCATCGGTTTCACGGACGAAGGCGTCGAACAGTTGAAAGGGAAAGTTGGCATTAAATCGAGGCCACATGGTTGGAGAGGCCATAACATCATGCTAAAATTCAGAATTCGACTGTCTTGGAGGAGAGGGCATGGATTGATTGCGAACTGGCGAAGGATCCACATATATATTTTCTGGAGAAGGAGATCGAACAGGAGTAGGTTCGGGGACTGGTGAAGGAATAGAGGATGAACCTGGCTGACTATCTGACGGTTGTTTCCTTTTTTGAGATAAGATGGGGACAGATTTAACCAGCTCATCATCAGGTGTCTGAATTTCAGTTAGGACTATTGGGGGGATGACAGTCGAAGACGATGGGATTCGGAGCTCATCGGCAGTCAAAGGAGTAATCTTCGTCCTTATCTTCTTAGCACGAAGGACCTTCGCCCGATCGTGTAGAGGTATGTCAAGCAAGCTCCTCTTAATTGGGGCAGATTCGGAAGGTGCAGAGCTAGGGTTGGATGAAGGGGTTGCTTGTGGAATTGCTTCGGGAATGATTTCCGGGTCACTTTCCAAATTTGTTTCCGGATGGGTGGATTTGGATTTCTTGGCGGCTCTTTTCCTTCGGCAAGGTCTGAGGGGTTCTTCGGGAACGATGGGTTCATCAGTTTAGGGTTCATCATTCTGAAGAGAAGCGGTTGGTGGATCGGTGACGGGGGGATCGGCTCGGGAAGATTCTTCGGTAGGAGGTTCTTCACTCGCATCCGTAATCTTCCCTGCCAAAAATTCTCCCAATTCTTTTACTTCCGAAGAAGTTGGTTTGATCAGAGACACTGCAGATAACCATATATCAGAACCCATGTCACTTAAATATCTCAAAAAACTATGTTACATAGTTGTTCGAAACTTACATTTGTGGTCATATAGCCAGACTTGCTTGGTCAGAAGTGCAAAACTCCATTCCTTTGGAGGAATCTTCTTAAAAAATCAGCCATCTCCTTCACACGCTCTTCGGGGATATCTCCAAAGTCAGCAGAGATCCGATCTGAGATAGTCCAATCTGGAAGAGAAGAGATTTTAGGTCCCGTAACAAAAAACCATTTTTCGTGCCAACCCTTGTTGCTTGAAGGAGTATCCATCAGGGATCTCTTCTCAAATTTGGAGTTGGGACGAGGAGACTGTTTGCTCAACATTTTGAAACCTCGTTCTCGGGACCTACCGGCTGAGAAGAGGGTGAAGAAGATGTCGACAGAGGGAGGAATCCCTAATTCATGACAGAAGGCAATGAATGCCAGGATGTGGATATAGGAATTGGGCACCAACTGGGCAAAACCCACTCCTATAAACCCTAGGAGGGTAACGACGAAAGCATGAAGGGGTAGACGAATCCCCTTTTCAAGGAAAGTAACTGGCATAGCGACCCAACCATCTGGTCGCTAGTACATGCGCTCTTCAGGAGCGGGAGCCCTTATAGTATACGTATCCGGAATCTGATAGTGAGTCCGGAGGATACGTATCTCAGATTCCGTAACAATAGAAGGAATATTGGCATGAGGAAACTGTTCCCCATCCTTGAAGAAGTCGGAAGGAGGCGGAGGAGAAGGAACTGGGTGATTCTTCCCCATAGTTACTGTGGATTGAGGATTTAAACTCGAACCCTCTTGGTTAGGGTTTGGATTGGGGGAAACAGTGCTAACGGGAGTCACGCGAAGAGGAGAATTCTGGCTAGAACTCACAGTCACCATTGTTAAGATTTCGTAAGACAGAGAAAGAAGTTCTGGGAAGGAGAAGAAAGCTCAAAGGTTCAAAGTTCAAATTGGCAGGTAAAACTGTCAAAATTGGTAAAGTTTACCTTTTATATTGACGGTTACACAGTGATCGAGGGCGGCACATTTAATTCACAGCAATGATGGTGAATTGGAAGAGGTATCGTACGGTTTTGGGTCTAAATATCTTAACCGGAGTGGACTTATGTCTATTGGGCCTCCCATTTCTGTCTCTGATATCAATTTGGACCGACTTAGTTGGGCTTTGGTAAATTTCACTTTGGACCTCTTGTGACTTATCATAATTCGTTATATCATGGGCCTATATTATTTATAGTCTTCCATTAAACCCCTTGTTTAATAAAAGACTAGGGGGCAATGTTGGGCCATGATCCTTTTCCTTATTGGGCCAGACTTAATGGGCTCCTCCCTTGGATTATGTTACTCTTGTCCTGTTGGTCCGAATGATTTGGGCCCAATTACTTGATTATTTCGTTGGGTCCTTTAGGTTGAATCCGGTCATATGGGTCATTTCCGTTATTTGGGCTTAGTCATTGAATTAGCCCATTATACAAATTGCCACTTAACCCAATTTTGACCGGTAATCATTATGTCAAATAATAGTTGACTATTATGTATGCCACCTTTCTGCATGGCATTAATGAGGATGGGACTCGAGGATAAGCGGCAGTGGCAAATAGTAAAGGTAAAGGTGAGGAAGTAGGCTACATACTTTCAGCTGAAATGACCGGGAGTGGGAAAAAGGTGTCAGGAGGTGATGGGTGGCACGGTAAACCGGGATTGGAGTACGTATGGGGCCAGGATCACAAAAGAGGTAAGTAACAAAATATTACACACACAATCATATGATTATTCTCTCTCAGGCATTAGACATTATTTTCCCTCCATTGTTAACCTTGTGATCGCCGATACTGACTCTCACGCCGGAGCTATCCCCCGACGGTCAAGCCGTCAAGCTTTTGGTGTTGACTTGTTGAACTGTGCAGGATATCGGACGCGTCTTGGTGATTGGGACGTAGAGAAAGATCTTGGCGTTAACACCTATAGGATGAATATAGTCATTAACTCTTCGAAGTTCTAACACATTATTGCCTATATGGAATGTATTTAATATAGCGATCCAGAATTTTCATGATTTTTGGATAAATAATATATCAAATTTCTTATTTATTATATATTTTATTATATTGCGTATGTGAATACGAGCAATTTAATAGGTATGTATGTATGAAATGTGATAAATATAATGTTATATATTTATCATAAATAAATTATGAAAAATAATTTATAATCTTGAGATTATTATTTTATTTTATTATACGACTATTTGAATAATTGCGGTATAATATGTGGAAGATGATGTAATAAATATAATATTTATTTTATATTTATTGCATGAAGGTAAAATTATTAAGGATTTAGAAAAAAAGGAAAGGATGAATTAAAATATTGTAATATATTAAATAAATTATTTTTATTTAATATATAATTTTATTTTATGGAAAAAAATTATGGATATTTTATCCTAATATTTAAAATGTATTATGTATATTTAATGTACATAATAGTTGATGCGATATGTGCAGAGAATATTAAAATGAGTATTGGAATTGTTGTATGTGTATAAATGGGGCATGAGCTGGGAAAATAATAAAACTCCAAGCAGGAGCTGGCCTAATAAGTGGCCTTCAAGCAAAAGATGATAACTCAGTAATTTAAGCAGCAAGAGCTGAACTGTTATTAGAAACCTAGGATAACACCTCCACCTAACCTATGATGTAGCAATCAATAATTATTCTTGATGAGCAAGTATAGTTCTCTATAAAACAGAGCTTTGCAAATCAAATTCAGTTACTTTCTTTAAGCAATACAAACCTTCGCAGCCATAAGAGCTTTTAATTGAAAGGCAAAAGTTCAGGAAAATAAGCTAGAAGACTCTGCAGTAAGAAGGTAATGATGAACCACTTTTATGTTCTAGTAAACTAGGGTAGAGATTTAGGAAAGAAAATCTGATTAATTATTAACTAAGAGATTATAGATGTTTGATATCTTGATTGAGTTATGTTCAAGGAATTATGAAATCTAAATTATATAACTATGTTTGCAATATATTGGAATAAATACCGCAATAACAAATCTTTGATGAAATATGAGAAATTGATTCTAATTTTGGGAACTGAAGGAATTTGATTAACATGTATTTTAGGAGATTGCATATTTAAATTTGATGTTGAAAGTAAATATTCATGATTATATGTAAAGTCCTTCAGGGAATACATGTACAAGGACTTAGTGGTAGATCAAACTTGTTAGGTTGATCTGAACTTTAATGTTTATTATTATGTGAATGAATGTATAGATGAAAAGATCAAAACTGTAAGGTTGATCTATATTTTGAGATGTAATAGATAGGTTTCAACAGAATTGTAGTCTATCGAGCTGATCAAAAGGTTATAGAAGCCAAGGCAGAATCGTAGAGCATCGTGAATCGTAGTCCGTTTGCTTTGGAGGGCCTCTCCTGAAATCGTAGAGTGGTCCAAACGTCTGCCAAGCCAAACTCAAGAATCGTAGAGTGCTCTCAAAATCGTAGAGTCTGCAAGTCAAGCAAGTTAAGATCGTAATGTGCCAATGCTTAAGAGAAATCGTAGTGTTCTCTTCTATCAGTACCAGATCAATCACTAAGGTGGCAGGACATCACGATCATGATCATAGAGCATCATCAGTCTGTATCAGAAGTATCAGAAGCATCGAGCCTTGACCATTTGTTTAAGAATAAATCACAACAAATGTGAAATGGATTATAAACGTTAGAGTCCTCGGGAGTCCCAATGGCACACCCGTCATCTTTAGTATATAACAAAGAGACGTATTGAAGAAGCTAAGGAAAGTACTATGGGTCAGCAGAAAATACCTTTTCAAGTGTTAGGTGATGTAACGATCGAGAAATTTATAATTTAATTTAAATATTTATTGAATTAAATAAATATTTAAATAATTTATTTATTGAGGAAAATAAATAATTGATGAATTGTGGTGAATTAATTTTGTAATTAAATTGATTAGTGTAAATTAAATTGAGTAATGATAATTTTATTTGAAGGATTTAATTAAATTAAATCAATTGCTTAATATTTCGTAAATTAGTTAAATTAAATGAATTGTTTAATTGAAAGGAAATAAATAAATTAAACAAAGTGACGTTTCTAATTTATTAATTAAATTAGATATATAATTATTTAATTATTTATTATAAGTATAATTATAATAAAAATATAATTCTTATAATTATAAATTATAAGCTATTAAAATGGTTATATGTGTGACAAGTGTAACTATATAATATAAATATTATTTAAATAATCTAGTATGGAGAATTAGTGTGTAACCAAACGTAGCCTTATGGCTTTTGGGTTATTTTAACTGACGCAAACTTTTTATTTTTCTAACGGAAGGGAACGTGGGAGAGGCCAATTATATTTTCCTACGCGTCTTATTTCTTTACCTAAGGCTAAACTAAGAACAGAGAGTTGGTGAGAAAGGAGAAAAACACAAAGAGAATTGTTAAGGGATTGAGGGCTTTGCTGTGGAAGGGGAAGGAATTGAAGCCATTCTATATCAATTGCTTCAATAATCAAGGATTAAAGGTATACTCCACTCCTATTGTTCATGCTTTGAGTTTTCAAGGATTGTTTTCTGTAAAATTCTAAATCACATGGATTGATACATATATATGTATGTAAGGTATATAATCTGTTCATCATCACCTATGAGTGTGGTTTGATGATTAAAATTCATGTAAATGGGTTTGTAGTAAGAAAAATAAATCACAGTGTTTATGTTCATATAATATGGCTTAGAAAGTACAAAATTTCATACTTAAAGTTTGTTAGAATCTGCAATTTGATGTTATAATATATTGTATGTTAAGAAACGAAAGCAGCATAATTCGAATCGTGTCAAATGATTAAGAAACGAATTCGTGGCTATCAAATTAGTTAAAAGTGTAAAAATGGAAGAAATTTGGAAAAACTATGGTTTTGATTCCTCAAAATGATGTATACGTGATGTTTTGTATATAGAATGGTGTATGGCATGTGTAACTATGATATTACAAAGTTTTAGATATTGAAGTGTGGTGAAATTCTGTGGAATTGGGATTTTTGGCCTAAGAAAGTCTATTTCGAGTTTTAAAATCAAATGGTGCATCGCTAGTCTATATATGCTGTGCAAGCAAGTGATAACCAGTTGTAATATCATGGCAAGCGCCAAGAGCCAATCACGACATGAGTGAAGTCTCGCTACTCGCAAACTTTGGTCATTCGTTATAACATGGCTTAATGATTATGTTAATGTGTTAAATGTGTAAAAACAAGGTTAAAATAGAAGTGTATCATGTGGTTAGTAATTCTAAAATGCAAAGTTAGTAAGTGGTGAAAATGATATGTATGATTTAAGGAACTTAGTGAGCAATGAATAAGTGTTAAGAAATGTACACTTGTGGTCCTGAAATATGTATGGTAATGAAAGACTTGTGCTAAAATGATAAGATTAGCTAGAATTGTATATGTTATGGTATGTTAACATATCTAATAACTATTGTGATTCCACTAAAATGTGTAGGTGAATGTGAGTTGAAATATTATAGCTTACGCTTGAGGTAAGTTTCCTAACTCTACCTTGTGATTATTGAGCAAGTTTATTTACCCTATCTCAATTATAATTACGCCTGTTTCATAGCTATGCTATCTTTAAGTCAAGCAATCTCTTTATTCCTAAATTTTACATTGAAGTTAAGCAAGCCTATTGATTCCATCTCATGTATGATTGTACAAGCTCTTGTAACCTAATTCGTTACATCGAGCGAGTTTTACTTTCCTTATTATCATTCGAAGCATATATTGTTCTAATACATTGATTCAAAGGAGATTGTTCTAACTCTTCTGAATATAGCACTTTGCATGTATATCATGTTTACTCAATTATATATTGTTGTTATTCAATCTTTGACTTTGATAACCTTGTTCAAAGCTTAATTATTTTATTAAACCTTCAAGTAGTAAGCAAACCTTTATTCATTGAATTAATCTATAATTGAATAGTTTTCTAAAATTCTAGAAACAGTAATAAGTTAGTTCCAAGCTAAACTTTCTTTAGTGCAAAAATTCTAAATTCAAACTGAGACGAATAACCCTAAAATGGGGGATTTTGTACGTGTAACGTTTAGATGTTTGTGCACAATACATGGTACAAAGGGCTGATCCCCCTAAGTACGTTAAGAAGGGTCTGTATAGTCTAAATGACTGTTAAGGTTGAGGTAATAATATCTAAATACCAGAGACATAGTTCGTGGTCTTAAGACCCTCAGATATTGATTTCTAACTTATTTTCTATTTTGATTCGTAGAACAAGTTCATTATTGTTCAACATTCGTTGTTCATTCTCATGTTGTTATCATTGCTACTTCCTATATTAGTGAGCAATTGTTTGCTCACTCTTGCATTTAATACTGCAGCTAAAGTAGAGAAAGTCGATGAGCCATCCACTAGCAAAGGAAAGGGCAAGATGTCCAAGTGCTAAGGATTTATTGAATGTATTTAAATGTTTTATGTTACAAGACTTGTTTTAATATATGATGTATTCCGCAAATTGATGTAATAAATTTAAGGTTAGATTACCTGGGATTTATTTTGAGATTATGATGTAACCCTTTAATGGGAAGGATTATTGTTTAAGTTATTTAAATTACGTCTTTATCCTTTAAGTATGGGTAGTTAGATGTAATGTTTTGGATATTGAACACCAAATCCTGTGGGAATCGAGTACCTAGATTTGGGGGTGTCATAGGTTGGTATCAAAGCTTTAGGTTATGAACCTTAGGTGGGGAAACCTTAGGAAGTAACCTTTAAGGAGACAGAAAATATAGAGGTGTCTAACTCTTATTGAGTTTTAAGGAATGGATTAAGGTATCCATTGAAGCTAAATAATAAAAGACATTATGTGCTATGTGTTAATAACTTATGTGCTCGTGAGTATCGAAAATATTAAGTAAAACTTAAAATATTTTGTTGTTAGGATGTCCAACGAAGGAGGATCCAATCCAGCTAGGGAAGTGATACCTCAGGTACCTAGAGACGACGAACCCCGGATATTCATGTAAAAGTGAACAGTTGATCCCAGAGGATGAGCCTGTGATCGATCCCGAGGAGGATAGTTCTGAGGAGATAGAGGAGGATGATGAGGAAGAGGATCCTGAGGAGTTTCCACCAAACTCCATATCAGCTGAGATGTATGACGCTCTGTACGATCATAACGTAGAATTACAGGACGAAGTTGAGGAGTTGAAGGAGATGGTTGAGATGCATCATGCCTCGATGGAGCAGAAGGATGCAGAGATTTAAGAACTCGACTCACGCCTTGGAAACATGGAGTGGGACCTAGTTCATACCAAGGGTTAACATGAAGACCTGTTGGCAGTAAACGAAAAGATGAAGAATGACATGGAGAAATTAAAAGATGACTTCAAGGAGGAGTCGACTAAGCGTGCAAGAGCAGAGGACGCTTGGATGAAGGCGACTCAACGTGCAGACCGTGCTGAGGCTAAGGTCCAAGTCAAGAAAGCCAAGATGAAGGAGATGGATTATGCTTTTAATTCTGCGATTGATAGGGCCCAGGATCGAGTCTTTTATTATCCACCTCAGTTTGAAGACTCGCCGTGGTTCGTGATGGATCGTAGAACGGCGTATCGTATCATGGAGGAATAACGTCGGGAAGCCTTATGACATCTTAATATGCCTAGATAGAATAAGATTGATAATAATATGTGGTTAATTATGTGAATAAATAAACTGTGAATCCCTTATTTTGAGATGAATAAAGGGATAGTATGAGTATGTAATCCTGAAACTTTTCTAGTTCAGGAAAGTGGATGTTTATAGCGGTTATGCTATCTTTAACATGTTTTAAAACATTATGAATAAATAAAATACTAGAGTTTATTTGAAATGTTATGTGTTATAGTTTTAAATGTTTAAGTTAAACTTCAAATACCCAAGAAGTTGAGTAATGAACTAATAAGCTCATATTTTAACAGAGAATGCCTCCTAGAAGAAGACAACCACGTCAGCAAGCACCTCCTGAGGGGTCTACTAATAATAACAACGAGACTAACACTAATCCAGTTCAGCAGTTGGTAGCTCTATTGACGGGCGCACTTGCGAATCAACCGCAAGCTCAAGTCACGACCTTTAAGGAATTCAAAGCGGTTGGACCGCCAGAGTTTCAAGGGTCTATGAATCCAGTGGAAGCCCAAACCTGGATCATGGAAATGGAGAAGGTGTTCGACGTTGCTAGAGTTAATGAAGTTCTGAAGACTACGTTTGCAACGTTCATGCTGAAGTCTGAAGCGAGCTACTGGTGGCAAGCAAATAAGGTTCGTGGAGGACAAGGAGTGATAACAATTGATATATTTAAGGAGATGTTCTTTGAAATGTACTTTCCAGCGAGTTCTCACAATCAGTTGGAAGTGCAATTTCTGGAGTTGAAGCAAGGAACGATGACGGTGCCAGAATATGCTGCGAAGTTTAAAGAGTTGGCAAGGTTTGCAACATATCAAGTCAATACTGATGAACGTAAAGCCAGAAGATTCGAACAAGGATTGAAGCCCTGGCTTTACAGCAATGTTTCAATATTCCAGCTGAACACATTTGCGGCTGTACTGGAGAAAGAAATTATCGCGGAAGGTGGAAGCGATGCCTTGACCAAGTACAATCAAGAACAAAAGAAGAGGAAGAATGAGAATGAAAATAAGGCTGGTGGAAGTAATGTTGGAGGTAACAATCAGAAGAGGAAATGGAGCGAGAATTCATCATGGAGGACATCAAGGAAATTAGTAAGAAGAAAAGTTTGAAGCTTGTGTAACGTGTGGGAAGAACCATACTGGGGTATGTTTGAAGGGAAAGCGAGTGTGTTTCAACTGTGGTCAGGAGGTACACATTGCACCGAACTATTTTAGTCCGAAGAAAGGAGCATGCTTTACCTATGGTTCAAAAGATCACATGGCTCGTGATTGCCCTAAGAAGCCAGCGGGAAGCGCAAGTGGTGGAAAAGGA
Organism: Panax ginseng; assembly: GCA_020205605.1. Lineage (NCBI taxonomy): Eukaryota > Viridiplantae > Streptophyta > Magnoliopsida > Apiales > Araliaceae > Panax > Panax ginseng. The sequence goes on along the minus strand of CM035129.1, from coordinate 85,749,014 downwards.
AACAACAACGGTGGTGGTGCATTGACTATCATCGACCAAAGATAGTCAAGTCGATTTCCATCGCGAGGTTTTTCAATATGACCGTGCAGGATGCTGTACAATCTAAGGTTGTGGTGTCGTATCATTCGATTAATGGTATTAATGTTTATGTACTATTTGATTCGGTAAAACTTGTTCATTTATATCCGATGAATTTGCTTAGAACTTAGATTTGCCCCAAGAAGAATTAGAATTTCCTCAAGTATAGAGATTACGTAATAAGGAAGTGATTCTTGCCGATACATATATAGGAATTGTAGGGTGGTTATAAAAGGTCATTTAGATGATGGTAGATTTGATACCAATTAGACTTGGTGAATTTGATGTTATACTGGAATGGATTGGTTATTCAATTACGAGAGAAGAATTGATTGCCAAAGGAATTGTGTTAACCTTACGACTGGCCAAAGGTTGTGTTCTTTGGAAGAAAGTCACCCCGACAAGCAAGTTGTCTCGACTATGATGCAATTCAAGAAGTTGTTGAGAAAGGATGTGTAAGATACCTAGCCTACATAGTCGATATGCAGAAGAAGAGTGCAAAGTTAGAAGAGATACCGATTATAAGAGATTTTGCAGACGTATTTCCAGACGATTTACCGGGTCTTCCGCCGGATCGACAAATCGAGTTCATGATTGATTTATTACCAGGAACGGCCCCGATGTCTAAGGCACCATACAGAATGGCCCCGGTAGAAATGAAAGAGTTGATGGTGCAATTGAAAGAATTGCTTGATAAGAAATATATTCAGCCGAGTGTTTCGCCATGGGGAGCGCTGGTGTTGTTTGTTAAGAAGAAAGACAGATCAATGCGGCTCTGCATTGGTTACAGAGAATTGAATAAAGTCACGATCAAAAATAAGTATCCATTGCCTAGAATCGATGATCTGTTCGATTAGTTGAAGGGAGCAAGATATTTCTCGAAGATAGACTTGAGAAGTGGTTATCATCAGTTGAAGGTGAGGCCGGAGGATGTACCAAAAACAGCGTTCAGAACTCGGTATGGTCATTACGAGTTTCTGGTTATGTCTTTTGGTTTAACCAATGCACCTGCAACGTTCATGGACTTGATGAACAGGGTGTTTAAACTATTCTTAGATAAATTTGTGGTGGTGTTTATTGATGATATATTGGTATATTCCAAAACCAAGGAGGAACATGTGGAACATTTGAAATTGACGTTGGAGACATTGAGAAAAGAGAAGTTGTACGCTAAGTTCTCAAAATGTGAATTTTGGTTGGAACATGTACAGTTTCTCTAGCACGTTATTGATAAGGATGGAATTTCGATAGATCCATCAAAAGTTGAAGCTGTAATAAACATGGATCAGCCGAAGACACCATCAGAGGTAAGGAGTTTCTTAGGATTGGTGGGTTACTACAGGCGTTTTATTCAAGACTTTTCCAAGATCGCGACTCCATTGACTAATTTAACTAGGAAAGCGGTTAAGTTTGTTTGGACAGAGAAGTGCGAGGAGAGTTTTCGAGAGTTGAAGAAGAGACTGAGCTCTACACCTGTGTTATCGTTGCCTGATGATACAGGAAATTTTGTGGTATATAGTGACGTATCGTATAAAGGACTAGGTTGTGTGCTTATGCAAAATGGCAGTTATTGCTTATGCATCACGTCAGTTGAAAGATTACGAGAAAGGGTATCCGACTAATGACTTAGAGTTGGTGGTGGTGGTATTTGCCCTGAAAATTTGGAGACATTATCTTTATGGAGAGAGGTGTGAGATATATACCGACCATAAAAGTATGAAGTACATCTTTACACAAAAAGATTTGAATATGCGACAAAGAAGATGGTTGGAGCTGATCAAAGATTATAACTGCGAGATTTTCTATCATCCCGGAAAGGCGAATGTTGTTGCTGATGCTTTAAGTAGGAAGGGACGGGAGAAGTTAATGATGTTAACTGCTCAGGAAAAGCTAGTGTCGAAAATGGCTAAGATGGAGTTGGAAATTAAATATCCGACAGAATCCGATGAAAAGTTGTTCCAGATAGGTAATAGTTCAACTGTGACGCCCCCAAAATAGGTATACATCACCCATCTTGAGTCGCCAAATACATGGTACAGAATACAAATACAAACTTAATTATACAACCGTCGTGTAATATATAACAAAACATAGCTGAGAGTTTAAACAGGAATGTTGCCTTCTAGACAATATCCACTCTCAAATAGAGTCCTCATTACATTTATTGTCACACTATTTTATAGAATAGTGAGGACTACTAATACACCATCTCGGACTATCACTCCGTTCCCCGACTAGTCCCGGCTACGTTCTCATTTCCTGAAGAGAACAATGAAAGCAAAAAGGGTGAGCTCAACTAGCCCAATAAGAAATATTATGACTAAGATAATGCAGAATAAATTATCATTAGTCTTCAACAATGTTAAACTGATAAAATAAAATAGACATCAAGTTTAACTGCAGCGGAATAAGCAATCCATTAGAAGAGTCAAGTAGACCATGATATCTACTATCTTCTATGATTTAAAATGTTTCATCAATTTTTATCGCTAAGACTCAGCTTAATAAATAAACCACATCATCGAGTCATCCCTGCACTACGGGCCAAGGATATTTATTAATTCATCAATGGTCATGACTATACCGAATAATCCCTGGTCATAATCATACCAAAAATTATCCATCAATACACTACAGGCCACTGAGGACTTTTACCACATCATTTATAACATTACAGGTCATGATTATACCGAATAATCCCTGGTCATAATTATACAAAGTCCATCTATGCACGTAAGCCAAAGATGGGTTTCATCACAATATAAGCATGATGATGATGACAATGACATAATAATTGAATAAAACAAGTTCAAGGATAAATTTTAAAGATTTAAAATTTTTCGTTTATCTAGAAATCAATAATGTCCAAATTGTCAATATGATACTTCTTTGTGGAGTAAAATTCAAGAATGCTCAGAAGAATATTTTCATGAAAAGATACTGGATGAAGCGCAAATATCCAGGATATTCTACTAATTTTCCTGGAGTATAGAAGCCAAAACTTTAACCAACTGAGTATAATAGAATATATGAAACTGCAAAAGGATTTTCGCCCGCCATGGGGTAATCCATGTAGACAGATCGTTTCCACAGTTTAATAAGGAATGAATACAAAGGATCATTCACCATGCATGTGGTAATCCACATGACAAAGTTATTCCAACGTAATAATAAAGAATGGAATAATATGAAGAATTCACCAAAGCGTGCATAATCTGCACGCATTGCATGTGTTATTCCAACAGAATAATAAAGAATGGAACCGGTCGTGCGTAAACCGCATGCATGTGATATTCCAATGTAATAATAAAGAATGGAACCGGTCATGCGTAAATCCGCACAAATAGGATATTCCAATAGAATAATAAAAATGGAACCGTGTCATGCGAAACCGCACGCATGAGGATATTCCAACAGTAATAATAAAGAATGGAATAACAAGCAGAATTCACCGGGCATGTGATAGATCAGATGCAGAAAAGTTATTCCAATGTAATAATAAAGAATGGAATAATGAAGAATTTCACCATGTATGCGGTATTCAGATAGACAAAGTTATTCAAACATAATAATAAAGAATGGAATAACAACCCTTACGAGTATTGAAAGAAAAGAACTTTCTTCATGAATACGAAAGAATAATACCCCTTACCTTAGAAGAAACTGGATACTGGAAAAGTGAGGTAGCAGACTTCTCTTCTTCTTTCTCTCTAAAATTTTTCTCTATAATAATTGCTCTATAGCTTTAGTGAATTGGTGAGAAATGAAGGAAGAATGAGCTTCTATTTATAGGAAAATATAGTTTAAATAATTGCACATTTTGGGGCTCAAAATATTATAGTATAATACCTTCCTCTTTTTCTTCCTTTTTAATTTAGTCCTGCAAGTATTATCAAACTTTCACCACCTCCCCTAATAGTAAATTATGTGAATCAATAGTAAATCATGTGAATCAATAGTTCTAGACATGTGAAAATATGAATTACAATATAGTACCTCCATCTATACCTCCATTTTTAACTTAGTCATGCAATTATTATCAATCTTGCACCAACTCCCCTAATAGTAAATGAATGTGAATCAATAGTACACACATGTGAACAAATAGTTATAATCATATGAATCAATAGCAATTAATTGCTTACTTATCCGGTTAATTACCCGATTGGTCAATATAACCTCCAGACATCAATTATTATCGAAATAAATGTCGATTTTCACTAACAGTAATAATTCCAACCCAATGGAACTATCAATTTCATCCTTAATCAACATGAATTTATTCATCATTAATATTATAATTCACAATATTTAACAATCAGGTTGTTCCCAGGAAAGAGGGGGATTTCCGATAAGGATTGGCGCGCAATTAGGTGACCAAACCTCTCCTTGACAGAACTTCTAGACATTGTCAACATTGTAAATAATAATATGAATAACTTTGTCGTCTCAATTATTGATTTAATAATATAACATATTATGCAGATTATACTGTGACAACAATTGAATCAATAATATGAGAGATATGATGCATCAATTACTGTAACAATAATTGAGTATAACTGAGTGACTTCTTACGTAAACATCAGTAATCAATACCGTGCTACTATGCAACCACGTACGACATCGTAATTTTACTATCGGTAGTTCAACAGCTTTAATTCAGTAACACTTTCGCCATTATTTTTATAAAAGATAATTACATCATTTTCTAACTACGACAATACTTCATTGTGTAGGGTCCACCAAATGATTGTGTGTCATCGCATGCGGATATTCCGCGACAAAAAGAATATTCCACGACCAATCGAATATTATATAACAACTTGAATACTTTACAAAATTTATAAATATTACCCACAACTATAACATTATATCAAATCCACACCATAATATTCAAAAAACTATTTCGAGAAATTTAAATCTTTATTCATAAAATTTGGGGTATTACAATTCCCCTCCTTATGAAATTTCGCCCTCGAAATTTACGTACGTACCTGGTATGCCGAAAAGGTGAGAATACCTTGACTTTATTTCAGATTCTAACTCCTGAGGTATAACCTTTGATTGTCGAATATAATCCTTCTTATCCAAGATTTTAACACGTATCTTCTCATACGTTAAATCTTCTGCTATCTCATCTAATTCTAATTCAATAATGTGGTTCGGGTCGTCCACATATTTACGTAACATCGATACGTGAAAAACGTTATGAACACGCGATATACTTCGCGGTAAAACGAGTCTATAGGCAATAATTCCTACTCGATCGAGGGTTAATATTTCCTCTTTTCATCGACTCTTGCTTCTAGAATAACGCCTTCTTGAACCTTCTTCTTCATTTTCATCAGCTCCAGGTGTGTAGTTTGAGCGGCTTTAACTTTATCGGTTAAAGTTAATTCTACTCGTATATTCATTATCTTCACGTGGGTCCCTAGAGTCTTTAACTCTATCTTCATCATTTGTAAGTTATACGAAATGGGTTTTTGTGTTAACAACATCGCACTCGTAAACGCATACGATCTTCTACTTAACGCGTCAGCTAACACGTTCGCTCTTCCACGATGATATTGAATGGTACGATCGTAATTTTCAACAGCTCGAGCCAACGTCTTTGGCGCATGTTACGTTCATTTTAGTTGAAGAAATATTTGATTGTTTTAGAAATGAGTTTTTGTACTGGGGTCAATACAAAATTCAATTTCACGCTCCGGGGTAGGCTAAGAAGTCTTCAAGAATACGTTAGAAAATTTATTAACGATAGAAAAAAAAATTACGACTCTCATCCAAGACTTGGATAACACATGAAATGAAGGTTTCTCCTAATGGAGTTTCAACTGATAAGTCAAATTCTAATTTCTCTAGAGTTAAATTTAAACGTTGAGCGCAAGCAAGAGAGATAAAAAAATGGGTAGAACCGGTATCTAATAAGGTATAGACTTCGCAAGAATTTATAATTAACTAACCCGTGCTAACTTCGTTCGGGTTACTCGTTTTTTGAGAAGTCACGAAAAACGCTATCCTGAAACCACCGACTTTGTTTTGTCCGTATCCGCCTTTGGTGCCACCGTCCCAGCTGGACTTGACTTTGGTGTACGACAAAATCGGGCTAGGTGACCTTGTTTTCCACAATTGTAACATGCTTTGGACTGCATCACGCAGTTTGGACTGATATGTCCCTCCCCTCCGCATTTGAAGCATACAATTGGTGGTCGTTCTTCTTCCTTGAAAACGGGTGTTGGTGCTGCTGTCTTTCCATCGTTGTTGAACCTTCTCTTCTTAAAATTTCCACTCCTATTGTCTTGGCCATGATTACCACCAAAGTGGTTACCATTCCTGGCATGATAATTTCCACCACGATTGTTATCATTGTTCTGATGGCCGTTGCCACCGGTACGATTATTATCGTGTTGTTGCTCGTTATCCTTTGGTTAGGTTGGCTCATTATCGCGCTCCAATAACTGAGCCCTATTCACTACATCTGAATACAAACACAATTTGTGAGAAATGAGGTATTGACGTATTTTGTGTTTCAAACCTCTTAGAAACATTCGCGTCATTCGCTCCTCATTATCGACCAAATGGGACGCAAACCGGGATAACTCTGCAAACTTAGCCTCGTATTGCGACACGGTCATATTGTTTTGCTCCAACTTGATAAACTCCACCTCCTTCATGTGACGAATACTTTCGGGACAGAACTTGTCGTTGAATAATTCGTGGAACTTCTCCCAAAACATCTTCAGTGCGGAAGGCTGAGTACGTTTTAATGATTTCCACTAGTAATGTGCCTCTCCTCGCAACATGAAGGTCGCAAAAGGAACCTTTTGCTCCTCAGAGCATCCTAAGACATCAAATATCTTGGTGATCTGCTTTATCCACGTCTCCGCTTTAAGTGGTTCTGGCTCTCCTAAAAACTCTGGTGGTCCCAGCTCCTTGAACTGCTTAGCAGTGACCATCCGAGAGTTTCCAGTGTTTCCACCTGCATTTTGAACAGGAGTCTCTCTCGCCTGATGTTGCATGAATTGCATAAAGACTTTGAACATCTCATCGTTCATCATCTGATCGGTGTTGTTATTTACCTGAGGATTATTATCTTCCTGTTGTACATTATCCTGGGTATTGATCGTTGGTGACTCAACGGTCTCATTCACTCCATTGTTAACATTTTCAGCTGCCATTTGCAAACACTGCCACAAAACAAGGGTTAATTAACATATCACATATTATCCCTATACTCTGACCGATCAATTAAATACCAAATAAACTTAGGTAGGTTATACTAGCGAAGGAATTCCCCATCTCTCCCCTCTTAGTTCTTATCTCACATCTCAACCAGGGATCATATCCCTAAGCTTTGATACCAACTGTGACGCCCCCAAAATAGGTATACATCAGCCATCTTGAATCGCCAAATACATGGTACAGAATACAAATACAAACTTAATTATACAATCGTCGTGTAAAATACGACAAAACATAGCTGAGAGTTTAAACAAGAATGTTGCCTTCTAGACAATATCCACTCTCAAATAGAGTCCTCATTACATTTATTGTCACACTATTTTATAGAATAGTGAGGACTACTAATACACCATCTCGGACCATCACTTCATTCCCCGACTAGTCCCGGCTACGTTCTCATTTCCTGAAGAGAACAATGAAAGCAAAAAGGGTGAGCTCAACTAGCCCAGTAAGAAATATTATGACTAAGATAATGCAGAATAAATTATCATTAGTCTTCAACAATGTTAAACTGATAAAATACAATAGACATCAAGTTTAACTGTAGCGGAATAAGCAATCCATTAGAAGAGTCAAGTAGAGCATGATATCTACTATCTTCTATGATTTAAAATGTTTTCATCAATTTTTATCGCTGAGACTCAGCTTAATAAATAAACCACATCATCGAGTCATCCATGCACTACGGGCCAATTAATTCATCAATGGTCATGACTATATCGAATAATCCCTGGTTATAATCATACCAAAAATTGTCCATCAATACACTACAGGCCACTGAGGACTTTTACCACATCATTTATAACATTACAGGTCATGATTATACCGAATAATCCCTGGTCATAATCATACAAAGTCCATCTATGCACGTAAGCCAAACATGGTTTTCATCACAATATAAGCATGCAGATGATGACAATGACATAATAATTCAATAAAACAAGTTCAAGGATAAATTTTAAAGATTTAAAATTTTAGTTTATCCAGAAATCAATAATGTCCAAATTGTCAACATGATACTTCTTTGTGGAGTAAAATTCAAGAATGCTCAGAAGAATATTTTCATGAAAAGATACTGGATGAAGCGCAAATATCTAGGATATTCTACTAATTTTCCTGGAGTATAGAAGCCAAAACTTTAATCAACTGAGTATAATAGAATATATGAAACTACAAATGGATTTTCGCCCGCCATGGGGTAATCCATGTAAACAGATCGTTTCCACAGTTTAATAAGGAATGAATACAAAGGATCATTCACCATGCATGCGGTAATCCACATAGACAGGTTATTCCAACAGAATAATAAAGAATGGAATTACAAAAGAATTCACCAGGCATGCGTAATCCGCACAGACAAGTTATTCCAACAGAATAATACAGAATGAAACTAGGTCATGCGTAAACCGCACAGACATGATATTCCAATAGAATAATAAAGAATGGAACCAGGTCATGCGTAAACCGCATAGACAGGATATTCCAATATAATAATAAAGAATGTGGAACCAGGTCATGCGTAAATCGTACAGACAGGATATTCCAACAGAATAATAAAGAATGGAATAACAACAGAATTCACCAGGCATGCGATAGACCACACAGACTGGTTATTCCAATAAAATAATAAAGAATGGAATAATAGAAGAATTTCACCATGTATGTGCTACTTCGTATAGATAGGTTATTCCAACATAATAATAAAGAATGGAATAACAACCCTTACGAGTATTGAAAGAAAATAACTCTCTTCATGAATACGAATGAATAATACCCCTTACCTTATAAGAAACTGGATACTGGAAAAGTGAGGTAGCAGACTTCTCTTCTTCTTTCTCTCTATAATAATTGCTCTATAGCTTTAGTGAATTGGTGAGAAATGAAGGAAGAATGAGCTTCTATTTATAGGAAAATATAGTTTCAATAATTGCACATTTTGAGGCTCAAAATATTACAGTATATTACCTTCCTTTTTTTCTTCCTTTTTAATTTAGTCCTGCAAGTATTATAAAACTTGCACCACTTCCCCTAATAGTAAATCACGTGAATCAATAGTAAATCATGTGAATCAATAGTTCTAGACATGTGAAAATACGAATTACAGTATAATACCTCCATCTATACCTCCATTTTTAACTTAGTTATGCAAGTATTATCAATCTTGCACCAACTCCCCTAATAGTAAATGAATGTGAATCAATAGTACACACATATGAACAAATATTTATAATCATGTGAATCAATAGCAATTAATTGCTCATTTATCCGGTTAATTACCCGATTGGTCAATATAACCTCCAGACATCAATTATTATCGAAATATATGTCGATTTCCACTAACACTAATAATTCCAACACAATGAAACTATCAATTTCATCCTTAATCAACACGAATTTATTTATCATTAATATTATAATTCACAATATTTAACAACCAGGTCGTTCCCAGGAAAGAGGGGGCTTTCCGATAAGGATTTTTTCTTATTGGCGCGCAATTAGGTGACCAAACCTCTCCTTGACAGAACTTCTAGACATTGTCAATATTGTAAATAATAATATGAATAATTTTTTCGTCTCAATTATTGATTTAATAATATAACATATTATGCAGATTATACTGTGACAACAATTGAATCAATAATATGAGAGATATGATGCAGCAATTACCGCAACAATAATTGAGTATAACTGAGTGACTTCTTACATAAGCATCAATAATCAATAACGTGTGCTACTATGCAACCACGCGTATTACTTTACTTTTACTATCGGGTAGTTCAACAGTTTTAACGGTAACACTTTCGCCGTTATTTTTATAAAAAGATAATTCTGTCATTTTCTAACTACGACAATACTTCTGTTGTAGGGTCCACCAAATGATTGTGTCGTCGTACTGATATTTCCCGACAAAAAGAATATTCCCCGACCAATCGAATATTATATAACAACTTGCATACTTTGCAAAATTTTTAAATATTACCCACAACTATAACATTATATAAAATACGCACCATAATATTTAAAAAAATATTTCGAGAAATTTAAATCTTTATTCATAAAATTTGGGGTCTTACATCAACGTTGGTGGAAAAGGTGAAAAATGCACAATTTCAGGATTGAGACTGCGAAAAGATAAAACAAAAAATATCTATAGGTGAGGAAAACAAATTCAAAATTGATTCGAAAGAGTTACTTCGATTCAAAGGGAGGATTTGGGTTCCGCCAGTACCAGAGGTTAAAGAAGAAATCCTGAGAGAAGCTCATAACTCAAGATATTCAAATCACCCTGGAAGTACAAAGATGTACCAGGATCTTAAACATCATTTTGGTGGCCGAATACAAAGAGGGGTGTGGCTGAATGCGTGGAAAAATGTTTAACGTGTCAGAAAGTCAAAGCTGAACATCAAAGGCCAAGCGGATTGTTACAACCGTTGGAGATTCCAGAATGGAAATGGGAGCATATCATAATGGATTTTGTGGTAGGTCTTCCAACAACCCAACAAGGTTACGATGCCATTTGGGTGATTGTCAATCGATTGACAAAGTCGGCACACTTTTGCCAATCAAGCTTCGATTTACCTTAGATCGATTAGCAAAACTATACATGAAAGAGATTGTGTCGAGACACGGTGTACCTTTGTCCATTGTATCAGACAGAGATCCACATTTCACATCTAATTTCTGGAAACGACTACAAGAGTGCTTGGTGACACATCTGAGAATGAGCACAACGTACCATCCTCAAACCGATGGACAGAGTGAGAGAACAATCCAAACACTAGAATTTTACAAACCATATACCCGGATCATCCTTTATGCACAATTATTAATTAAACGAAAAGATATGAAGAACAAGAATCATACCCTTGAAGATTTGAGTTTTCTCAAGTACAAGTTCACCTCCAATCCTTTTCGCGTTCAACTTAAATCCATCGGGTTTGGTTCCTTCCTTTGATCAATGTTTGCCACCCAAGTGTTTGGCCTCTAGAGGTCATCCACCAAGAAAGAATAAAGATTCAAGAAGATGAGTGTTTGACAAAACCCTAGTTTTCTATCTCTCATAGAAAAGAAGCGTACTCTTCAATAATTGGAATCACATATTCACGTGTTGTGAAAGTGTCAACCTCCTCACCCATAATAAGACTCCTCTTATTTATAGATGTAGGCAACCCTCCTTAACAATTAAGGAATTGAGTTTTATTTATTTAATTAAATTCTTTTAATTAATTAAGCTCCCTAATCTTATAAGGGATAATTAATTAAACTTATTTAATTAATTTGCCTCCTAATCCTATTAGGATAATTGAGAGTACTTTTATTAATTAATTCCCACACTTCTTTAGGAATTAAATAATAATAATAATAATAATAATAATAATAAGACTCCTCTTATTAATTTATATTTAATATTTCCAAAATATTAAATAATAAATATTAAGCTATTTAATTTATTCTATCACCATAGATTAAATTAAATATACTTCACTTATTATTACGATTATGCCATTAACTTCTTAAATAATTATTCTTCCTTTTATGGTGTGACCCTTTAGGTTCTCCATATTAAACTGGTTGTGAATAAATCAATTAGAACAATTCTAATCTTATTTAAATAAATAAATTAAATAATTAATTTATTTAAATAAATAATATTTATTCTATAATAGGGATAAGCCTCCCTAGCGATCAACGACTGTCTAGATAATATAGATTTCCACATTAATCATAAAAGAACCTTTGAGTAAATAGTTACCGTACAATTCAATCCTTCTACCATACAATGTCCCAATTAAATATAAGACATGAAAATACTGTCAAGTCTTATTTTATTTAATTATATGTATTTCGACTCTTAAATGCACAACTCCAAATAATGCAAATTAGAAACTCCTTTCTAATTTTATTCTACCTTGGCCAAGGACTACTGAGTTGTCATTTATCGAATCACATAGGATATTTCTCTTTTTTTACTAGAAGTGGTAGATTCTTTATTGATCATACATTATCTCCATGTACGACTTATTATTCCCAAGCATACCCTTTGATATACCCTAAGGGTCTTAAGGAATAAGTCAAAATATAACTCATCATACACAAGATATTATGATGATCTCAAGTCCAAGGATCACTTGTACTACTATCACTACAGGAATTCCTATTGACAGGCAAGTAAAACTCTATTAGGTATTCCTTAGCGAGCCACGTTCAGTGAACTTATTCTCTAATAAGAACCTACATACTTGCTTTAGTGTCTCCACATAAATGATCACGAGATCAATCATCCTCATTCAATGAGAAAGCATTGTATGTACCAATCTATCCGGATTCACTAATCCCCAATTTAGTAATCCAACGATTGGGAAATATTGTAGTTTTAAGCTTTCTAAGAATTTAGATCTCATTAGAATGATCATCATCATTATTCTAAAAGCATTGCTTAAAACAATGGGTTTATCACATATTATAAAACAACATCATGTAGATAATTAAAAGCCATTAATAAATTAATACTTTTTATTAATAAATGAATAAGAATGTTACAAAGTATATGCTTTATCATCAAACATGATTGGCTTGTGTGCATACTACTTTCACTTCTGCCATTTGGTTTCGTTTTCATCTTGGTGACATTATCATAAATTATTCCTTGTTAACTTACATTCTAAGCCTTATCGTATACATATAATGCGAATTTTTCTACTCAAATAATCATGTATTCAAAATATTAGATTTTGAAAATTTAGTTTTATTGTATTAACCAGTGTTTAGATAAATAATTACTATCTTTATACCAACTTATTTCATTAATCCAACATAAATTTATATTCATAGCACTTGACATACCATAACACATACTGCTTTAAACATCCGTTATCCCTTTGTGACTCAAAAGTCGGGAATCACTGCCATAACTTATACAAAATATTACATTATACAGACATACTTATCGTATACGCTACATAGAATCATACATATTCAAGTAACACTAATACTACTTATTTCTTACACCTTCACTAAGGATCAATTGCTTAGTATTCTATATATTCCCATTATCCTCCATAATCCATTCACACATAACTATACCAAGTTCGTCAAACTTACCACACATTATGAGTTCAGGAACTTACCATAATCATATGAGTTTAAGAACATATCCTATTCAGATCTTTGGCATCCATTCGCTGAGGGGTTCAAAAATTTCATGTAATTATGAGTCATGAACTTTCCATAAGTATGAGTTTTAAGAAATCGAGCTTGACCATATATTCTTTAACTATAATCTACCTATCAATTATTCTATCGTTTATGGGCCCGGTATTACATTTTTCCAGTATAATAAACCTCATAAGGGTTGCTTTCCAAGTGAGCCTCTATTTTAGCTTCTAGCTTTGATATTGGCTCGGTCATAAAGGTTGACTCCTTATTTACTATCTGAGGGTATCCTAATTCTTTTCTATCTGACATCTACACGCATAAATTATCCATATTAGCATATAATATATACACACAACAAATATTAGTTTTATATAGGTTATCTTTTATTTGATTTGATGATGAATTTATTCAATTCATCTCCTTTTTAAACTCTATATGAGTTATTTATATTTTCAATGTTTTCCTCTGTCCCAAGGATATAGCCTAAGGTCTATCCCACCTAAGGTTTTTAACCCTAAAGCTCTGATACCACAATGTAACGCCCCCAAATTCAGGTACTTGAAACTCGAACTCGGTGCTTTACGATACCATTTCTATGAGCAGAAATACTACTACTAATAATAACAATAATATAAATATCAAATTTATCTTACATATATCAGAGTCTAATCCCAAGTACGCAACCTTTACTACAATACATTACATGATAGATCATAAATATCATGGTCTAAATATTGTCTAACTATTACAAAAGATACCAATAAACCTATTCTGTTTGCTTTCCTTTTTCTTTTGTTTTTGCCCGAACCTTCTGGTTGTTCACACTTAGCTGAAAACATTTTAATTAAGTAAGGATGAACATTTGAGTGCCCAGCAAGTAATAACAATTATAAATATAAGCTGAAAGAAGTAAATGTTTTCTTTGTACGACACTTCTACAATGAATCAACAGTTGTGAAGTAAGCTGAACCAAATAATAATAACATAACAATTCTATATAAAAATTTTGAAACTACGTATTGACTATTTATATAGGGTAGTCGACAGACTATGAAAATTGCTTTCTATTTTCAAAAAGGTTAAACAGAACTTCATCTGCAAACCATCATAAATTACGAGGGTGTACATCCCATGGGCCCTGTATTGATCAATACTACATGCAAGAACGATATTATGGTTCATCTTTTTACGCCTTGGAAGCATAAAAGTTTCCCATATTTGGGATGTTCATACATCAGAATCTGAACCAAAACAATTTGGTTGGGTAACAATAAAGTTCTATCTTGTTCAACAACAATTTTAAGTTTGTGTCTAGCCGGATCAAATAGCTTAGAAAGCTTTTAATTCAACTTATACATACTGGACACCGATAAGTATATATCAACATGTGATAAAATATAATGATTATCCAAGTGAGGACACTTGTATAACCTTGTTTGGAAATTAACGAACGTAATATATATCTTGATCTATAATAACAGAATTAAGGAACTTGTACAATAAATTATAATTTAATAACTTACTTATACAGAATCATTGCATAAGTATATACAAAGGTTGAAATATTTGAACAATGAAAAGAATAGTTCAGATATTATCTTACGCATATCCATTGCATAAAGTAAATGCAAAGGGTTAGATACTTGCCTGGTTTGGTGCTTACAATATGTAACTTAGTTTTATCTTTTATACCGAAACCTATCATTAATAAGATAATTTTACTGATTAGAATAACATATCGCAACACTGTAGGGTTTCGACACAGAAACGCACAGCGGAAATAGAATAATTTAAAGCAATTTCCGAAACCCTAAACAGGATCCATACGAAAATAATTAATTCCGTTGTTAGAAATTATACCGAATATGAAAATACTTCTGAAATTGATGCGCTCGAATCTCCAATGCAATCCAAACGAATCGCGCCTCTACGGTATCCACATGAACGCCCCGCGGACCATCGTACGATCTGCAGTAAATGGAACTGCGGTACTAGCCACCAAAAGGAATGAATTTTAGAACTGTTTCTCTCTAGTCTCTTTCTAAGAGCGGCTAGGGTTATGATGTTATGATATTACCCTAAGTGGCTACTATATCATATATATAGTAGTTAAAAAGGGATTAATCAAAAACGTATTTTAATAAAATCCGAATTTTATATATATATATATATATATATATATATATCTTAATTAAGTCTTACTTAATTAATATACATATATACAAATTATACTTTTTAATTTAAATTCGTGATTTAAATACTATTAATCATATTAATATATTTAAATCCTTGAAATTTAAATTAATTCCATTTTAAATTACGTTCTATATGTGTGACCCTATAGGTTATTATTACGTTGACAATAATTTTAAAATTATATTATAAAATTATAAACAGTGAGCGACATCTAGTAATGCATCATTGCTACCCAAGTAATAATAAGATCGATGATTCGATACAACCTCTTCGTGACCAATGTTTCAATGTAATTTAATCCTTTTAACCTTAATATCCTAGATTAAACTCGAGTCATGGAATGTGTTATACTCTTTATAATTTAATCTGAGTTTTGTTGATCAATGAGCAGACTATATGAAACAAATCACTATTTGAGCATGGTCATGCATTTCATAGTTCTACTCAATCAAGAGGCCTATGGATATCATCCCTAATAACTAGGAGGGTTAAATTCCATCTAGATCACTCATATTCCTCACACGATTCATGATGTACCCAATAATCATCTTTATAGTCCACCCTATTAAAGGTGACATTTGATGATATCAAAGTACATAAATTCCTGTGTAGTAATATAGTGATTTGGTCGGAGGACCATTACATCATTATCTTATGAGAATTTCTAATGACACTTCGCATAATGCTCCACATAGAATTCTCATGGTGGGTCTGTCCAGTACATCGTTCTCTAACATGTACCTATGCATTGACTTAATATCTCATATATTTATGACCAATGAGATTTGGTCATCAGTCAATCCACATACTAGTCTCAATGCATCAATGTTGTCCCATCAACAATGATACTCGACTAGGGACATTTAAGAACTATATAATCTCATGTTCAAGTCACATACTTAAAACTATATAATTTGTATCACTATTCTAAGGAATTTTATTATTCTAACAATTATATAACGCAGTAAATAAAACCATAATAAAATCATTCATTTATTCAATCAAATATAATATCAAAACGTTAAGCAATTATATCAAATAATTGGCCTCTAGGGCATAAACTCTAACAAACACATAGTACTGCTTATTGCATTCAACACACAACCTAATCAATTAGAGTCCATACATAGTAATTAGGGTTCAAAATAATTAGGGTCTTCCCTAATTAAAATTATATTCTATCATACATGTCATTATTCATATAACACAGTGACTTAACAGATTTTAAAGTCTTATTTGACTGCAAAACTAGGGTTTATCAGTAACACTAGGGTTTTCAAATACTG
This sequence comes from Panax ginseng, assembly GCA_020205605.1. Taxonomy (NCBI): domain Eukaryota; kingdom Viridiplantae; phylum Streptophyta; class Magnoliopsida; order Apiales; family Araliaceae; genus Panax; species Panax ginseng. Next base: position 85,732,053 of record CM035129.1, on the reverse strand, counting down.
CACCATCATTGACCAATTTGCAAATAATGCGTACATACAGTACATATTTATAGCACTAAAAAATCAAAATATAATTAATATTATATTATTATATTTTTAAACACATTATTTTCATTTAAAATGATTTTTATAATATTAAAATCATTTTTAAACTAATTTATTTAATATAAATATTAATTAAATCTTATATCATTAATATTAAAATATTAATATTTTTCATGACAATATATCAAAACTTATATGTATAACTTAAAATATTTTTATAACCTTTAAATCATTTTTATATGGTTTTTAAATCATTAATTCTATTTTCATAATTTATTTAATACATTTATTAAATAACTTAAATATCATTAATATTAATTAATTAATGAAATTCATCACAAAATATTAAAAGTCATTTAAAATAACTTAAAATATTTTCTTATACCATAATATAATTTTAAATGATTTTTCAAGTATTAAAATTATTTTTAAATAATTTATTTAATATTATAATTAAATAAATTAAATACCATTAATATTTAAAAATATTAAATATTTATGAAATATACCTAAAATAATTAAAACTAATTTTAGGACTTTAACATAATTTTTAATAATTTATTTTGAAATTTTTTTCTATTTATTTAATTAAAATAATTAATTTACGAAAATATTTGTCGCTAAAGGGCCTATAGCGTGGCGTCGCATATCGTGTTCTTGAGTGTTCTTGGGCCAAACCCAAAACTTCGTGTCGATTAACAAATAGGCATGTTTGATTCAATCATAATTGTTTGACCCACAATGATTACGAGCTTGAACTTTTGTTAGTTTGTAGTATTAATGTAATACTACAATGAAGAATCGCAGTTTCATGTCCATTCCATAACATAACAAAAAGATCTAGAGCTCCAAAATTGTTGTGGGATCGTTTCTTCATTTTCGGGTTTTCCCGAAATGAAGAACGATCGATGAGGCACCCACTTTCAAGCCTTGAATCACCGTTGAAGCTTGATAAGTTTGTTCTAATGGTTCACACTTGAAGTATTGATGCCAGTGTACAATTATCAAACACTATTATAACATTTTATCAACACATATGAGAGATCTAAGCCGATCAAAGTAGTGGTCAGGAACTGCCTTTGAAGATTTCAGGGTTACCAATAATCTTCATCCGACAGTTTAATCCACCCTACTTTGACCAACATTTAATTCGATTCTATGAATGATCTGGGAGTTATATATGCATGATTCGCTAGTTCTCATGTCAGTCTACATAACCACAACAATAACATAGCATAACTAGCTAACAATAGCGAGATCAATGCTCTGAAAAACATTGTCAGAGTGTTCTAGGTAATCTAGGTTACCCAGATTTTAGCATGGTCAAGGCCGGTCAACCTTGTTTGACCCTTTACAACTTTTAATCTAAAACAGATATGAACCTGATTCAAGTTCCATATTAAAAATTTTATAACAAATTACAAGTTCAAACATTTAAACAACAAAAACACCTAACATAATGAGATTTACAAGGTCTGACATTCGTCGTCAGACCATGTTTTAAACTTTTTCTAGATTTTTTTTAAAACTTGATTTCGAGCACTTTGATGTTATGGATCTGGGATCTAACAACCCAGATCACTAAATAACATCTTATTACACAACATTAAACAACAAACAACAAAATCTAACATCAGATCAAAAGATTTTTATGTTCTAGGGTTTATACCTTTTCTAAACTTTGATCTTGATTCTAACCTTCTGATTTGTTAATGGTAAACGTGGGGCTTGTTTTTGGGACTGATATACATATATATTTCGTAGGTTTTTGAGAGAGAAGGTCTTGGATGATTGTTGTTAGAAAATGAGGCAAATAATAAGACTTTTCTCTCTCATAATCTATATATATGTGACTTGTAATTATTTGGCTGATATATTGAGCTAGATTTGCTAAAGATTAAGTCACATGGGGTAGATGGATTTGGTCACCAACTCCAAATTTGGCTAGATTTGCAAGCAAGCTCAAATAATACAAGAGGGGTACTAATGTTATTTGGCTTAAGAATTTAATGGCATTTTAGTCATTGGTCTGCAACCTTAGGGTTCAACCCATGGTTTGGCACAAAAATATTATAGGATTCGATTAGGCCAAAAATGAAATTTTAGTTTCTAAAAATTTCAAATTAAGATTTCATAATTAGATTAGGTTTACTAATTATATTATATTTGAACATTAGGATTTAAAGTACACTAATTAGCATTAAGATGACTAAATTAGCGATTAGGGTTCACAATTAGCAAATTAGGATTTACAATATAAACATTACGGTTTCTGGAAATTTAGATTTCTAAAAATTAATTAGGGTTTCTCTAATTAACATAAAATTAAACAATACTTAACCTTAATCATACTAACACGATTTACATATGATCCAGAACTCAAATTAAGTTTTAAATTAGGGTTTCTAATTATGGTTTCTAACTTTTAGAAATTAGGGGTTTTTAAATTTAGAAATTAGGTTTTTCCTAATTATTATATAAATATATAATAGCTATCATTAGACACATTAACTCACTATTACAACTATAAAATGACTTAAAAAATTCTTTAAAGTCGTAATTGACTTTCGAATTAGGGTTTCTAATCAATTAGAGTCCATACATAGTAATTAGGGTTCAAAATAATTAGGGTCTTCCCTAATTAAAATTATATTCTATCATACATGTCATTATTCATATAACACAGTGACTTAACAGATTTTAAAATCTTATTTGACTGCAAAACTAGGGTTTATCAGTAACACTAGAGTTTTCAAATACTGCACTATCATTGACCAATCATTAATAATGCGTACATAAAGTATATATTTATAGCACTAAAAAATCAAAATATAATTAATATTATATTATTATTCTCATTCCTTGATCAAAATCTAAAATTAGGGTTTGGATTCCATATCTGATTTCCTTACATATACATCCCATTATTAATTAAGTTAAATAATTAGCTTAATTAATTTGAAATAAATTCATATAATAAAATAATTATTATTATAATTATATAATCATATTAATTTAATGATATTAAATTAATATCATTAATATCAAATTATTAATGAAATTATCCTTTAAATATTAGAAGTTATATTTTATAACTTAAAATATTTTTAAACACTTTATTTTCATTTAAAATGATTTTTATAATATTAAAATCATTTTTAAACTAATTTATTTAATATAAATATTAAATAATTCTAATATCATTAATATTAAAATATTAATATTTTTCATGAAAATATATCAAAACTTATATTGTATAACTTAAAATATTTTTATAACCTTTAAATCATTTTTATATGGTTTTTAAATCATTAATTCTATTTTTCATAATTTATTTAATACATTTATTAAATAACTTAAATATCATTAATATTAATTAATTAAAAAATTCATCACAAAATATTAAAAGTCATTTAAAATAACTTAAAATATTTTCTTATACCATAATATAATTTTAAATGATTTTTCAAGTATTAAAATTATTTTTAAATAATTTATTTAATATTATAATTAAATAAATTAATACCATTAATATTTCAAAATATTAAATATTTATGAAATATACCTAAAATAATTAAAACTAATTTTACGACTTTAAAATAATTTTTAATAATTTATTTTGAATTTTTTTCTATTTATTTAATTAAAATAATTAATTTCGAAAATATTTGTCGCTAAAGGGCCCTATATATCGTGAAACTATCGCCATATACGTGTCTTTGAGTGTTCTTGGGCCAAACCTAGAACTTCATGTCAGTTAACAAGTAGGTATGTTTGACCAATCATAATTGTTAGACCACAATGATTCTGAGCTTGAACTTTTGTTAGGATTGTAGTATTAATGTAATACTACAATCACCAACTGATTTCATGTCCATTCCATAACATAACAAAAAGATCTAGAGCTCCAAAATTGTTGTCAGGACTGTTCTTCATTTTCTGGGTTTTCCCAGAAATGAAGAACAATCGAGGCACCCACTTTCCAAGCCTTGAATAACACGTTCTAGGCTTGATAAGTTTGTTCTAATGGTTCACACTTGAAGTATTGATGCCAGTGTACAATTATCAAACACCATTATAACATTTTATCAACACATATGAGAGATCTCGGTCAAAGTAGTGGTCAGGAACTGCCTTTGAAGATTTCAAGGTTACCAAGAATCTTCATCCGGCAGTTTAATCCACCCTACTTTGACCAACATTTAATTCGATTCTATGAATGATCTGGGAGTTATATATGCAAGATTCGCTAGTTCTCATGTCAGTCTACACAACCACAACAACAACATACCATAACTAGCTAACAACAGCGAGATCAAAGCTCTGAAAAACGTTGTCAGAGTGTTCTAGGTAATCTGGGTTACCCAGATTTTTGCATGGTCATGGCCGGTCAACCTTATTTAACCCTTTATAACTTTTAATTTACAACAGATATGAACCTGATTCAAGTTCTATATTAAAAATCTCATAACAAATTACAAGTTCAAACATTTAAACAACAAAAACACCTAACAGAATGAGATTTACAGGGTCTGACATTCGTCGTCAGACCATGTTTTAAACTTTTTCCAGATTTGTTTAAAACTTGTTTTTGAGCACTTTGATGTTATGGATCTGGGATCTAACAACCCAGATCACTAAATAACATCTTATTACACAACATTAAACAACAAACAACATTATCTAACATCAGATCAAAAGATTTTTATGTTCTAGGGTTTATACCTTTTCTAAACTTTGATCTTGATTCTAACCTTCTGATTTGTTAATGGTAAACGTGGGGCTTGTTTTTGGGACTGATATACATATATATTTCGTAGGTTTTTGAGAGAGAAGGTCTTAGATGATTGTTGTGAGAAAATGAGGCAAATAATAAGACTTTTCTCTCTCATAATCTATATATATGTGACTTATAATTATTTGGCTGATATATTGAGCTAGATTTGCTAAAGATTAAGTCACATGGGGTAGATGGATTTGGTCACCAACTCCAAATTTGGCTAGATTTGCAAGCAAGCTCAAATAATACAAGAGGGGTACTAATGTCTTTTGGCTTAAGAATTTAATGGCATTTTAGTCATTGGTCTAACCCTTAGGGTTTAACCCTATGGTTTGGCACAAAAATATTATAGGATTCTAATTAGGCCAAAAATAAAATTTTAGTTTCTAAAAATTTCAAATTAAGATTTCATAATTAGATTAGGTTTATTAATTATATTATATTTGAACATTAGGGTTTAAAGTACACTAATTAGCATTAAGATGACTAAATTAGCGATTAGGGTTCACAATTAGTAAATTAGGATTTATAATATAAACATTACGGTTTCTGGAAATTTAGATTTCTAAAAATTAATTCGGGTTTCTCTAATTAACATAAAATTCGACAATACTTAACCTTAATCATACTAACACGAGCTATACACAAATTCCAGAACTCAAATTAAGTTTTAAATTAGGGTTTTAATTAAGGTTTCTAACTTTTAGAAATTAGGGTTTTTAAATTTAGAAATTAAGTTTTTCCTAATTATTATATAAATGTATAATCATTTGTCATTGACACGGTAACTCACTATTACAACTATAAAATGACTTAACAAATTCTTTTAAAGTCGAATTGACTTTTGAATTAGGGTTTCTAATCAATTAGTGTCCACACATAGTAATTAGGGTTCAAAATAATTAGGGTCTTCCCTAATTAAAATTATATTCTATCATACATGTCATTATTCATATAACACGTTGACTTAATGATTTTAAAGTCTTATTCGATCAGTAAAACTAGGGTTTATCAAGAATAACTAGGGTTTTCAAATCTCGCACCATCATTGACCAACCATTAATAATGCGTATATATACGATACATATTTATAAAGTAATGAAAAAATCAAAATATAATTAATATTATATTATTATTCTCATTCCTTGATCAAAATAAAAAATTAGGTTTGGATTCCATATCGATTTCTTACATATACATCCCATTATTAATTAAGTTAAATAATTAGCTTAATTAATTTGAAATAAATTCATATAATAAAATAATTATTATTATAATTCTATAATCCTATTAATTTAATGATATTAAATTAATATCATTAATATCAAATTATTAATGAAATTATCCTTTAAATATTAGAAGTTATATTTTATAACTTAAAATATTTTTAAAAACTTTATTTTCATTTAAAATAATTTTTATAATATAAAAATCATTTTAAACTAATTTATTTAATATAAATATTAAATAAATCTAATATCATTAATATTAAAATATTAATATTTTCATGACAATATATCAAAACTTATATTGTATTACTTAAAAATATTTTATAACCTTTAAATCATTTTTATATGGTTTTTAAATCATTAATTCTATTTTTTATAATTTATTTAATACATTTATTAAATAACTTAAATATCATTAATATTAATTAATTAATGAAATTCATCACAAAATATTAAAAGTCATTTAAAATAACTTAAAATATTTTCTTATACCATAATATAATTTTAAATGATTTTTCAAGTATTAAAATTATTTTTAAATAATTTATTTAATATTATAATTAAATAAATTAAATACTATTAATATTTCAAAATATTAAATATTTATGAAATATACCTAAAATAATTAAAATTAATTTTTGGACTTTAAAATAATTTTTAATAATTTATTTTGAATTTTTTTCTATTTATTTAATTAAAATAATTAATTTCTAAAAATATTTGTCGCTAGCTAAAGGGCCTCTATAGCTTTAAATTATCATTATCGTGTTCTTGAGTGTTCTTGGGCCAAACCCAAAACTTCATGTCGATTAACAAATAGGTATGTTTGACCAATCATAATTGTTAGACCACAATGATTACGAGCTTGAACTTTTGTTAGGATTGTAGTATTAATGTAATACTACAATCACCAAGCCGGTTTCATGTCCATTCCATAACATAAAAAAAAGATCTAGAGCTCCAAAATTATTTATCGGATGATTCTTCATTTTCGGGTTTTCCTGAAATGAAGAACAAATCGAGGCACCCACTTTCCAAGTCTTGAATCACACGTTCTAGGCTTGATAAGTTTGTTCAAATGGTTCACACTTGAAGTATTGATGCCAGTGTACAATTATCAAACACCATTAGAACATGTTATCAACACATATGAGAGATCTAAGACGGTCAAAGTAGTGGTCAGGAACTGCCTTTGAAGATTTCAGGGTTACCAAGAATCTTCATCCCATGCTTTAATCCACCCTACTTTGACCAACATTTAATTCGATTCTATGAATGATCGGGAGTTATATATGCATGATTCGCTAGTTCTCGTCATGCGGTCTACACAACCACAACAATAACATAGCATAACTAGCTAAGAATAGCGAGATCAATGCTCAAAAACGTTGTCAAAAGTGTTCTCAGTAATCTGGTTACCCATTTTCAGATAAGTCATAGCCAACCAACCTTGTTTGACCTTTATAACTTTTTAATCTACAATGATATGAACCTCGATTCAAGTTCCATATTAAAAATCTCATAACAAATTACAAGTTCAAACATTTAAACAACAAAAACACTTAATGAATGAGATTTACAAGGTCCGACATTAAATCGATGTCGACCATGTTTTAAACTTTTTCCAGATTTTTTTAAAACTTGATTTCGAGCACTTTGATGTTATGGATCTGGGATCTAACAAACCAGATCACTAAATAACATCTTATTACACAACATTAAACAACAAACAACAAAATCTAACATCAGATCAAAAGATTTTTATGTTCTAGGGTTTATACCTTTTCTAAACTTTGATCTTGATTCTAACCTTCTGATTTGTTAATGGTAAACGTGGGGCTTGTTTTTGGGACTGATATACATATATATTTCGTAGGTTTTTGAGAGAGAAGGTCTTGGATGATTGTTGTGAGAAAATGAGGCAAATAATAAGACTTTTCTCTCTCATAATCTATATATATGTGACTTATAATTATTTGGCTGATATATTGAGCTAGATTTGCTAAAGATTAAGTCACATGGGGTAGATGGATTTGGTCACCAACTCCAAATTTGGCTAGATTTGCAAGCAAGCTCAAATAATACAAGAGGGGTACTAATGTCTTTTGGCTTAAGAATTTAATGGCATTTTAGTCATTGGTCTAACCCTTAGGGTTTAACCCTATGGTTTGGCACAAAAATATTATAGGATTCTAATTAGGCCAAAAATGAAATTTTAGTTTCTAAAAATTTCAAATTAAGATTTCATAATTAGATTAGGTTTACTAATTATATTATATTTGAACATTAGGGTTTAAAGTACACTAATTAGCATTAAGATGACTAAATTAGCGATTAGGGTTCACAATTAGCAAATTAGGATTTATAATATAAACATTACGGTTTCTGGAAATTTAGATTTCTAAAAATTAATTAGGGTTTCTCTAATTAACATAAAATTCGACAATACTTAACCTTAATCATACTAACACAGTTACATAACAGTCCCGAACTCAAATTAAGTTTTAAATTAGGGTTTCTAATTAAGGTTTCTAACTTTTAGAAATTAGGGTTTTTAAATTTAGAAATTAGGTTTTTCCTAATTATTATATAAATGTATAATAGCTGTCATTAGACACAGTAACTCACTATTACAACTATAAAATGACTTAACAAATTCTTTAAAGTCGTAATTGACTTTCGAATTAGGGTTTCTAATCAATTAGAGTCCATATACCCGGATCATCCTTTATGCACAATTATTAATTAAATGAAAATATATGAAGAACAAGAATCATACCCTTGAATATTCGAGCTTCCTCAGGTACAAGTTCACCTCCAATCCTTTTCGCGTTCAACTTGAATCCACCGGATTTGGTTCCTTCCTTTGATCAACGTTAGATACCCAAGTGTTTGGCCTCTAGAGGTGATCCACCAAGAAAGAATAAAGATTCAAGAAGATGGGTGTTTGACAAAACCCTAGTTTTCTATCTCTCATAGAAAAGAAGCGTACTCTCCAACAATTGGAATCACGTATTCACGTGTTGTGAAAGTGTCAACCTCCTCACCCATAATAAGACTCCTCTTATTTATAGATGTAGGCAACCCTCCTTAACAATTAAGGAATTGAGTTTTATTTAATTAATTAAATTCTTTTAATTAATTAAGCTCCCTAATCTTATTAGGGATAATTAATTAAACTTATTTAATTAATTTACCTCCTAATCCTATTAGGATAATTGAGAGTACTTTTATTAATTAATTCCCAAACTCCTTTAGGAATTAAATAATAATAATAGTATAATAATAATAAGACTCCTCTTATTAATTTATATTTAATATTTCCAAAATATTAAATAATAAATATTAAGCTATTTAATTTATTCTATCACCATAGATTAAATTAAATATAGTTAACTTATTATTATGATTATGCCATTAACTTCTTAAATAATTATTTATCCTTTTATGGTGTGACCCTTTAGGTTCTCCATATTAAACCGGTTGTGAATAAATCAATTAGAACAATTCTAATCTTATTTAAATAAATAAATTAAATAATTAATTTATTTAAATAAATAATATTTATTCTGTAATAGGGATAAACCTCCCTAGTGATCAACGACTTTACAGATAATATAGATTTTAACATTAATCATAAAAGAACCTTTGAGTAAATAGTTACCGTACAATTCAATCCTTCCACCATACAATGTCCCAATTAAATTTAAGACATGGAATTACTGTCAAGTCTTATTTTATTTAATTATATGTATTTCGACTCTTAAATGCACAACTCCAAATAATGCAAATTAGAAACTCCTTTCTAATTTCATTCTACCTTGGGCAAGGACTACTAGGTTGTCATTTATCGAAGCACATATGACATTTCTCTTCTTTTACTAGAAGTGGTAGATTCTTTATTGATCATACATTATCTCCATGTACGACTTATTATACCCAAGCATACCCTTTGATATACCCTAAGGGTCTTAAGGAATAAGTCAAAGTATAACTCATCATACAGAAGATACTATGATGATCTCAAGTCCAAGGATCACTTGTACTACTATCACTACAGGAATTCCTATTGACAGGCAAATAAAACTCCATTAGGTATTCCTTAGCGAGCCACATTCAGTGAACTTATTCTCTAATAAGCACCTACATACTTGCTTTAGTGTCTCCACACAAATGATCATGAGATCAATCATCCTCATCCAATGAGCAAGCAACGTATGTACCAATCTATCCGGATTCACTAATCCCCAATTTAGTAATCCAACGATTGGGAACTATTTTAGTTTTAAATTTTCTAAGAATTTAGATCTCATTAGAATGATCATCATCATTATTCGAAAAGCATTGCTTAAAACTATGGGTTTATCACATATTATAAAACATCATCATGTAGATAATTAAAAGCCTTTAATAAATTAATATTTTTTTATTAATAAATGAATAAGATTGTTACAAAGTATATGCTTTATCATTAAACATGATTGGCTTATGTGCATACTACTTTCAATCTCCCACTTGCACTAAAGCCAATCGTCATGATATCTCATACCCTTCTTCTCTAAGTGACGATTATCCTGCTGTTGGATAAGCTTTAGTTAATGGATATGTAATGTTGTTCTTGAGAGTCCACTATCTCTATAGTGATTTCCCATTTTTCAATGATTCCTATAATCAAGTGAAAGTGCCACAACACATGTTTAGATCCAAGATGAGACTTAGGAACTATTCCTAGTTCTGTAATGAACTTTTCATCCAAACAATCAACTTGTAGCTTCATTTATAGTTATATACTTTGTCTTTATCACTAAACTAGTAACTCTTTGCTATTTGAAACCTTTCCAATTCACTGCACCACCGTTCAAGGTAACGCTTTACCTTAAAGTGGATTTCTGTCGTCTTGGTCTGTCTGAAAAAACTTGAGTCTGTTAAACTCTCTAGTTTTAATTCAGACCCACCATAAATATGATCACATCCTTAGTTCCTGTTAAGTACTTTAAGATGTTTTTCACTTATTCATAGTGAACTTCTCCAGAATATGACTGATCAACATCAAGTCTCGTACATTTCATTGCATACATGATAGTTACTCATTCGATCTCTCTTTTTGGAGTCTTTGGGGACTATTTAGAGAGATACACTCCATGACTCATCAACATGAGACATCTCTTAGAGTTGGCCATGTTAAACGACTTTAGCATCAAATAAATATACGTTCCTTGGGTTAAGCTGAGCATCCTTTTAAATCTATCTATATAGATTTGTATCCCCAATTACGATACTCATCCCAAATCATTCATGGAGGAATGTTTAGACAACTTTATGTTCATTGATTCTAGCATTGGCATGTCATTTCTTATCCATAATATATCAACATATAATACTAGGAATGTCACGATGCTCCCATTGACCCTTTTATACACACTAGGTTCATTCTTGTTTTTGATAAAATCAAACTCTTTTGATTGTCTCATCAAAATGAATGTTCCATTATTGAGAAGCTTGCTTCAATCTATTTCTCTGAGTGTCTACAACTCTTACCTCATCGTATGTAATCGGATCATCATCTTACATGATGCGTACTCTCATCATCATCATCTATGATGAATCCATACCTCCTGTATCTTCTTGATTATTCCAGTTTTGATTAGGTTTGTGGTACAATAGGTCCATCTACAGGTTCTCTTATTTGACTTATAGTATTTTGTGGATCTTGAACTCCTCAAGATCTATAATCCTCCCACTAGCCCCTTCAATGATAAACATCTTTATCTTAGAAGGATACGTGTCTCATAACAAACACCTTTTGCTAAGTAGGATTATATAACATATACCCTAAACTTACTTTAGGATGTCCCACAAATCTGTACTTGTCAAATTTTGTCCCAAGCTTATCCTTTGAAACCTTTTCACATAAGTTGGACAACCCTTTATCTTAACATACTTAAGATTAGGAATCCTCCCTGTCCATAACTTTTATGGAGTCTTGGGGCTGGATTTTGAGGTTACATTTTTTATAGATATGCAGCCATTTAAAGGACATTACCCCAGAAGGATACTGGAATGTCGGTAAAATCATTATGGACCGCACCATGTCCAACAAGGTACGATTTTTTCTTTCAGATACATCAATCAATTATTGCGTATCAGGAGGTGTCTATTATGAGAAAACCATATGAGATGATCTAGAAACTTATTGCACAAGTATTTATTCCTTGATCTAATCAAAGAATTTTAATACTTTGCCAATTTGTTTCACTTCTAAATTCTTTGAACCTTTCAAATAATTCACACTTGTATTTCAACAAATACACGCATTCAACTCTTTGAATGATCATCTCCTTTTCTTATACTAGTTTGTTAAATTTGCAAAATATATTTTCACGTAAGTCAAGTATACTAAATCCATTAAGTAATATTCCAATTCTATACAAAAACATTATTATTATAAATAGAACAACAATTGTTCTTTATAATAATACCAAAAATTTTATTGTCCAACAATAAAATGGAAATAATGTTTCTAACAAGAATTGGAATACAATAACAACTTATTGACTTATAAATTTTCCCGTAGGCATTGCTAAACTTTAGTTTCTTTGGCTAATGTAGCAACCTTTGCTTCATTTCCCACACATAGGATTACTTATATTTGTTTAGCTTTCTACTTCTGCTTGGCCCGTTCATAAATCTATATTTATGATAACCAAAGTTGGTATCCAATACCCAAGTAGAACCTTGACTTAAAGAAAAAAAATTTAAATCATGAACAAATTTGTATTTGTAACCAAAACTTCACTAAGCTTCTTTGGTTAGCCTGTACAAGATGCTTCTTGTAGTTTTCTTTCCAGTGTCCAGGTTTATTGCAGTGGTAGCAAACTCATTTGCTATCCGTATCAGTTTTGTTCTTATTATCCTTTGTTTTTGCCTTTTTCTTTACCTTCTTTGAATCGTTCTTCTTTGCAGAAGATCATTTGATCCCTACTAGTAAGACCTTGTCTTTCTTGGTTGGAAAGTGGCTCTCAACATTTTTCAACATGTTAAACTAGTCAGTGAGGCTGATATTTAGCTTGTTCATATGAAAATTTTACAACAATTGTGAAAGGAGTCTGGGAGTGAGTGTAAGATCAAATCTTGGCTGAACTCTCCATTCATGACAAAACTTGTTGTCTTAATTGTTCAATCAAATTGATCATGTTAAGGACTTTAATCTGTACTGCAGTGTCATCGATCATTCTAGATCGAAAGAGCTCCTTAGATAACTGATATCTATTAGTCCTACTTTCCTCACCATCAACTACTTCATGTGCAGGAATATAGTAAGAGCATCTATAGTTTCATGCTGACGCTGAAGCTCGTTACTCATGGATGCGAGCATGATGCATTGAGCCAACTGTGCATCATCTTGCCACTTTCTAAAAGTAGCAATCTCTTTCTCAGAGGCATTGTCTGAAACCATTGCAGGGATAGGCGTATTAAGGACATAAGATAGCTTTTTAGTCATGAGAACTATTCTCAAATTCCTTAACCAATCAATTTAATTTGGTCCGGTTAATTTAGCATCTAATATGCTATGCAGTGATAGTAATATTAGACATTGTAAACTTTTGTAAATGACTTTGTTTTTAATAATATTTTAGCATACATTCTTTTATTAATTACTAAAATAATTTAGGTCTTGTTTTAAATTGGTATCTCCCACTATTTTCTTCAAACTATATTACCCTCAATATATATAGTTTGGCAATATCTAATTAAAGATATGCTAGTGAGAATAAGGATCCCATTTCAAATGTATATAGCTTTGTGTGTGCACAACAAACTATATATAAATAAATTGGTAGACAACTCTTGTCAATTACATCAACTATGTAACTCCTTGTATTTTGCCTCTTAAATCATAGTGGTCAAGTGTGTGCACATTCGAACTAAAATGATTTAAGTTAAGTCAACCAAACATTTTCATATAAGTGAAGAGAAAACTACAAATTTCTTGTGTGTGCACAACAAAGCAAAGAATGTTCAATTCCTTATAAACATCATATGTAATAAAACAACATCTTAAATATTTAATACTTGCCTTGTGTGTGCACAACAAACTCATAGTAAATATTCAATACTCTATTATTTCTATCATGCTAGAAGGCGACGTTCGATATTCCAAATATCTTTGAAAGTTACGACTTAATATAAAATATTTGAGGGGTTTATTAGTAATTTATCTCATCTTGTTTAGCGTGCATGCACACACACACACACACACACACACACACATATATATATATATATATATATATATATATATAAAATACACGTCATATTAATTAACATGTGAAGCATATTTGCATAATATATAATATATATAGTATAAGCATGCACATATATAATACTATATTCTACCTGGATTGATTATGGACTTTTATTCTAGTTTGGTTCACTAGAGCCACCAAGTGAACCAAAAAGGTCAAACCTTAGGAGTGCAAGAATTAATATTTAAATATAACTATTACATTTAAACCCGGGCTCTATTACAAACGGGTCTTCAAGCGCTCCTTGATCTCCAATTCTTCAAAATTAATTCTAACTATTCCTATTACAAAACTATTTAAAATAAATAGAAATCTTGATCAGCAGTCAAGGGGAAGTACATAGGAGGAAGATAGAATTTATATTAAGAAAAAATTAGAGAAGACGAGGTACGCAGAGCCCATTTAATAAAACCATATATTCATGCATCCGACTAAAATAAAATCCAATCACATTGGTCAATAGTCCATAATCAATCCCATTTATTATCATACACATCACCATATGCATCAATAAATTACATTCATCTCATGAATAATAAACATTTAATATATATATTGATATCATTTAATGGGAAAATTTAGTTAGCATAAAATCTATTTTTGAATCAAAATAAACTCCTTGTATTTCAATCCAAATTTAAATCAAAATAAACCTTTTATTTTAATTTATCCTATTTTGAATAAAATAAACTATTTTATTTTAATTAATTATGGAATCCAATTCCAAGTAAAAAAAATCCTTTATTTAAAGGAGACACGGATTCTCTTTCCTATTCACAAATAAATTCTTTTATTTTGAATAATATGAAATCTTATTTCATATCTAAATAAACTCCTTTATTTAAGGAAACATGGATTTATTTTCCTATTTAAAAATAAACTCTTTTATTTTGAATAATATGAAATCTTATTTCATATCTAAATAAACTCATTTATTTAAGGAAACATGAAATCTAATTTCAACTCCAATTAGTTATCATGGAATCCAATTCCAACTCTAATTAGCTTAGCACGAAATCTAATTTTAAAAATTAAAATAAACTTTTTATTTTAAGATTAAAATAAACTATTTATTTTAAGATTAGAATAAACCATTTATTTTAATTATAAAGTTATATATATATATATATATATATATATATATATATATATATATATATAATATCCGTACGTTTTAAAAAAAAATTGAAATCATGATTCACGTGAATGAAAGAAACATACTGATATTCCTTTTTAAATGGTATCACATGCAACCTTTTTGAATCCTGTAACCTTTTAATAAAAAGATAGCTCCATTATGAAAGGGATACAACATAGCAGCAAGAAGAAAAAAAAATAATTCGCAATTTTCAAAAAAAACGTGATTGCAACAGTTCACGATATTTTTTTTTTCTTTTTAATAAATTTTATACAATAAAATTATGCCCAATTAAATTATTCTAAACACACACACACACACACACACATATATATATATATATATATATATATATATATCAAATCTGAACAATTAATAATTTACATAAATGTTTGGCTCTTATACCACCGTTAGCTTTGTAATATTCATGAACGCAATCAAATTGCACAAAATAAGCGGAAACGCGTAAAAATCAGAGTTTAAAATTTTACAAACCATATACCCGGATCATCCTTTATGCACAATTATTAATTAAACGAAAAGATATGAAGAACAAGAATCATACCCTTGAAGATTTGAGTTTCCTCAAGTACAAGTTCACCTCCAATCCTTTTTCGCTCAACTTAAATCCATCGGGTTTGGTTCCTTCCTTTGATCAATGTTTGCCACCGTGTGTTTGGCCTCTAGAGGTCATCCACCAAGAAAGAATAAAGATTCAAGAAGATGGGTGTTTGGCAAAACCCTAGTTTTCTATCTCTCATAGAAAAGAAGCGTACTCTTCAATAATTGGAATCACATATTCACGTGTTGTGAAAGTGTCAACCCTCTCACCCATAATAAGACTCCTCTTATTTATAGATGTAGGTAAAAACCTCCTTAACAATTAAGGAATTGAGTTTTAATTATTTAATTAAATTCTTTTAATTAATTAAGCTCCCTAATCTTATAAGGGATAATTAATTAAACTTATTTAATTAATTTGCCTCCTAATCCTATTAGGATAATCGAGAGTACTTTTATTAATTAATTCCACACTCCTTTAGGAATTAAATAATAATAATAGTAATAATAATAATAAGACTCCTCTTATTAATTTATATTTAATATTTTCAAAATATTAAATAATAAATATTAAGCTATTTAATTTATTCTATCACCATAGATTAAATTAAATATACTTCACTTATTATTACGATTATGCCATTAACTTCTTAAATAATTATTCTTCCTTTTATGGTGTGACCATTTAGGTTCTCCATATTAAACTGGTTGTGAATAAATCAATTAGAACAATTCTAATCTTATTTAAATAAATAAATTAAATAATTAATTTATTTAAATAAATAATATTTATTCTACAATAGGGATAAGCCTCCCTAGCGATCAACGACTTTCTAGATAATATAGATTTCCAAATTAATCATAAAAGAACCTTTGAATAAATAGTTACCGTACAATTCAATCCTTCTACCATACAATGTCCCAATTAAATATAAGACATAAAAATACTGTCAAGTCTTATTTTATTTAATTATATGTATTTCAACTCTTAAATGCACAACTCCAAATAATGCAAATTAGAAACTCCTTTCTAATTTTATTCTACCTTGGCCAAGGACTACTGGGTTGTCATTTATCGAATCACATAGGACATTTCTCTTTTTTTACTAGAAGTGGTAGATTCTTTATTGATCATACATTATCTCCATGTACGACTTATTATTCCCAAGCATACCCTTTGATATACCCTAAGGGTCTTAAGGAATAAGTCAAAATATAACTCATCATACACAAGATACTATGATGATCTCAAGTCCAAGGATCTTTTGTACTACTATCACTACAGGAATTCCTATTGACAGGCAAGTAAAACTCCATTAGGTATTCCTTAGCGAGCCACGTTCAGTGAACTTATTCTCTAATAAGCACCTACATACTTGCTTTAGAGTCTCCACATAAATGATCACGAGATCAATCATCCTCATCCAATGAGCAAGCAACGTATGTACCAATCTATCCGGATTCACTAATCCCCAATTTAGTAATCCAACGATTGAGAACTATTGTAGTTTAAAGCTTTCTAAGAATTTAGATCTCATTAGAATGATCATCATCATTATTCTAAAAGCATTGCTTAAAACTATGGGTTTATCACATATTATAAAATATCATCATGTAGATAATTAAAAGCCTTTAATAAATTAATACTTTTTATTAATAAATGAATAAGAATGTTACAAAGTATATGCTTTATCATCAAACATGATTGGCTTGTGTGCATACTACTTTCACTTCTGCCATTTGGTTTCGTTTTTATCTTGGTGGCATTATCATAAATTATTCCTTATTAACTTACATTCTAAGCCTTATCGTATACATATAATGCGAATTTTTCTACTCAAATAATCATGTATTCAAAATATTAGATTTTGAAAATTTGGTTTTATTGTATTAACCAGTGTTTAGATAAATAATTACTATCTTTATACCAACTTATTTCATTAATCCAACATAAATTTATATTCATAGCACTTAACATACCATAGCACATACTGCTTTAAACATCCGTTATCCCTTTGTGACTCAAAAGTCGGGAATCACTGCCACAACTTATACAAAATATTACATTATACAGACATACTTATCGTATACACTACATATAATCATATATATTCAAGTAACACTAATACTACTTATTTCTTACACCTTCACTAAGGATCAATTGCTTAGTATTCTATATATTCCCATTATCCTCCATAATCCATTCACACATAACTATACCAAGTTCGTCAAACTTACCACACATTATGAGTTCAGGAACTTACCATAATCATATGAGTTTAAGAACATATCCTATTCAGATCTTTGGCGTCCATTCGCTGAGGGGTTCAAAAATTTCATGTAATTATGAGTCATGAACTTTCCATAAGTATGAGTTTTAAGAAATCGAGCTTGACCATATATTCTTTAACTATAATCTACCTATCAATTATTCTATCGTTTATGGGTACGGTATTACATTTTTCCAGCATAATAAACCTCATAAGGGTTGCTTTCCAAGTGAGCCTCTATTTCTGCTTCTAGCTTTGATATTGGCTCGGTCATAAAGGTTGACTCCTTATTTACTATCTGAGGGTATCCTAATTCTTTTCTATCTGACATCTACACACATAAATTATCCAGATTAGCATATAATATATACACAAAGCAAATATTAGTTTTATATAGGTTATCTTTTATTTGATTTGATGATGAATTTATTCAATTCATCTCCTTTTTAAACTCTATATGAGTTATTTATATTTTCAATGTTTTCCTCTGTCCCAAGGATATAGCCTAAGGTCTATCCCACCTAAGGTTTTTAACCCTAAAGCTCTGATACCACAATGTAACACCCCCAAATTCAGGTACTTGAAACTCGAACTCGGTGCTTTACGATACCATTTCTATGAGCAGAAATAATACTACTAATAATAACAATAGTATAAATATCAAACTTATCTTACATATATCAGAGTCTAATCCCAAGTACGCAACCTTTACTACAATACATTACATGATAGATTATAAATATCATGGTCTAAATATTGTCTAACTATTACAAAAGATACCAATAAACCTATTCTGTTTGCTTTCCTTTTTCTTTTGTTTTTGCCCGAACCTTCTGGTTGTTCACACTTAGCTGAAAACATTTAAATTAAGTAAGGATGAACATTTGAGTGCCCAGCAAGTAATAACAATTATAAATATAAGCTGAAAGAAGTAAATGTTTTCTTTGTACGACACTTCTACAATGATTCAACAGTTGTGAAGTAAGCTGAACCAAATAATAATAACATAACAACTCTATATCAAAATTTTGAAACTACGTATTGACTATTTATATAGGGTAGTCGACAGACTATGAAAATTGCTTTCTATTTTCAAAAAGGTTAAACAGAACTTCATCTGCAAACCATCATAAATTACGGGCGCGAGGGTGTACATCCCATGGGCCTTGTATTGATCAATACTACATGCAAGAACGATATTATGGTTCATCTTTTCCGCCTTGGGCGCATAAAAGTTTCCCATATTTGAGATGTTCATACCAGTCTAGAATCTGAACCAAAACAATTTGGTTGGGTAACAATAAAGTTCTATCTTGTTCAACAACAATTTTAAGTTTGTGTCTAGCCGGATCAAATAGCTTAGAAAGCTTTTAATTCAACTTATACATACTGGACACCGATAAGTATATATCAACATGTGATAAAATATAATGATTATCCAAGTGAGGACACTTGTATAACCTTGTTTGGAAATTAACGAACGTAATATATATCTTGATCTATAATAACAGAATTAAGGAACTTGTACAATAAATTATAATTTAATAACTTACTTATACAGAATCATTGCATAAGTATATACAAAGGTTGAAATATTTGAACAATGAAAAGAATAGTTCAGATATTATTTACGCATATCCATCAGATAAAGTAAATGCAAAAGGGTTAGATACTTGCACTGGTTTGTTGCTACAATACGTAACTTAGTTTTATCTTTTATACCTAAAACCTATCATTAATAAGATAATTTTCTTGATTAGAATAACATATCGCAACACCGTAGGGTTTCGATACTTAAACGCATACAATGAAATAGAATAATTTAAAGCAATTTCCAAACCCTAAGCAGGATCCATAATGAAAATAATTAATTAGGTTGTTAGAAATTATCTTAGAATATGAAAATACTTACGAAATTGATGCTACTCGAATCTCCAATGCAATCCAAACGAATCGGCGCCTCTACGGTATCCACATGAACGCTTCATGGACCAGGTCAGACGATCTGTAAAGAAATGGAACTGCCAGACTAGCCACCAAAAGGAATGAATTTTAGAACTGCTTTCTCTAGTCTCTCTAAGAAGCGGCTAGGGTTATGATGTTATGATATTACCTAAGTGGCTACTATATCATATATATAGTAGTAAAAAAGGATTAATCAAAAACGTATTTTAATAAAATCCTAATTTATATATATATATATATATCTTAATTAAGTCTTACTTAATTAATATACATATATACAATTATCCTTTTTAATTTAAATTGTGATTTAAATACTATTAATCATATTAATATATTTAAATCCTTAAAATTTAAATTAATTCCATTTTAAATTACGTTCTATGTGTGTGACCCTATAGGTTATTATTACGTTGACAATAATTTTAAAATTATATTATAAAATTATAAACAGTGATCGGCATCTAGTAATGCATCACTGCTACCCAAGTAATAATAAGATCGATGATTCGATACAACCTCTTCGTGACCAATGTTTCAATGTAATTTAATCCTTTTAACCTTAATATCCTAGATTAAACTCGAGTCATGGAATGTGTTATACTCTTTATAATTTAATCTGAGTTTTGTTGATCAATGAGCAGACTATATGAAACAAATCACTATTTGAGCATGGTCATGCATTTCATAGTCCTACTCAATCAAGAGGCCTATGGATATCATCCCTAATAACTAGGAGGGTTAAATTCCATCTAGATCACTCATATTCCTCACACGATTCATGATGTACCCAATAATCATCTTTATAGTCCACCCTATTAAAGGTGACATTTGATGATATCAAAGTACATAAATTCTTGTGTAGTAATATAGTGATTTCAGGTCGGAGGACTATTACATCATTATCACTATGAGAATTTCTAATGACACTTCGCATAATGCTCCACATAGAATTCTCATGGTGGGTCTGTCCAAAGACATCGTTCTTCAACATGTACCTATGCATTGACTTAATATCTCATATATATTTATGACCAATGAGATTTGGTCATCAGTCAATCCACATACTAGTCTCAATGCATCAATGTTGTCCCATCAACAATGATACTCGACTAGGGACATTTAAGAACTATATAATCTCATGTTCAAGTCACATACTTAAAACTATATAATTTGTATCACTATTCTAAGGAATTTTATTATGCTAACAATTATATAACGCAGTAAATAAAACCATAATAAAATCATTCATTTATTCAATCAAATATAATATCAAAACGTTAAGCAATTATATCAAATAATTGGCCTCTAGGGCATAAACTCTAACAAATACATAGTACTGCTTATTGCAGTCAACACACAACCTAATCATATTGTCACACATATTTCACAGTCATTGGATCACAAACAAACACATATACAAACCATTTATATAAGTCCAGATCAATTTTTGAAATATGTCGGTATACCGACGGCTTTATCGGGTAATTATCGAGTTTAAAACTCTACTCTGTACCCTTAATAATAATCTAGACAACTTAAGTTTTAGTCATACTAGTTTTCATATTCTTATAATAATTTTAAATAATTATTATAATTTATCATGATTTTTCAAACATTGGAATCATTATAAAATGATTTAATTATTAAATAATTCTATTATCATTAAGATTTAATTAATATTAAACTATTAATGAAATCATTTCCAAAATATTAAAGCTATTTATAATAACTTAAAATATTTTTAAAGTATTACTATTACCCTTAAATGATTTATAAAACAATTAAAATCATTTTTAAATAATTAAAATTAATATTTAAATATTAATGCACTATTTTATCAAAATATTAAAATTCTTTAATTATAAGTTAAAATATTTTTTATTCATTTATATCCTTTTGAAATGATTTTTAAATTAATAAAACCATTTTAAAACTATTTATTTAATATAATTATTAAATAAACTTAATATCATTAATATTAAATTAATATCATTAATATCAAATTATTAATGAAATTATCCTTTAAATATTAGAAGTTATATTTTATAACTTAAAATATTTTAAACACTTTATTTTCATTTAAAATGATTTTTACAATATTAAAATCATTTTTAAACTAATTTATTTAATATAAATATTAAATAAATCTAATATCATTAATATTAAAATATTAATATTTTTCATGACAAAATATCAAAACTTATATTGTATAACTTAAAATATTTTTATAACCTTTAAATCATTTTTATATGGTTTTTAAATCATTAATTCTATTTTTAATAATTTATTTAATACATTTATTAAATAGCTTAAATATCATTAATATTAATTAATTAATGAAATTCATCACAAAATATTAAAAGTCATTTAAAATAACTTAAAATATTTCCTTATACCATAATATAATTTTAAATGATTTTTCAAGTATTAAAATTATTTTTAAATAATTTATTTAATATTATAATTAAATAAATTAATACCATTAATATTTCAAAAATATTGAATATTTATGAAATATACCTAAAATAATTAAAACTAATTTTGGACTTTAAAATAATTTTTAATAATTTATTTTGATTTTTTTATATTTATTTAATTAAAATAATTAATTTCTAAAAATATTTGTCGCTAAAGGGCCCTATAGCGACGAAACTTTCGTTATACGTGTTCTTGAGTGTTCTTGGGCCAAACCCAAAACTTCGCCGTCGCTTAACAAGTAGGTATGTTTTGACCAATCATAATTGTTAGACCACAATGATTCCGAAGCTTTAACTTTTGTTAGATGTAGTATTAATGTAATACTACAATCACCAACCGGTTTCATGTCCATTCCATAACATAACAAAATGATCTAGAGCTCCAAAATTGTTGTCAGGACTGTTCTTCATTTTCTGGGTTTTCCCAGAAATAAAGAACAATCGAGGCACCCACTTTGCAAGCCTTGAATCACACGCTACAAGTTTGATAAGTTTGTTCTAATAGTTCACACTTCAAGTATTGATGCCGAGTGTACAATTATCAAACACTATTATAACATTTTATCAACACATATGAGAGAGATCTAAGCTTGGTCAAAGTAGTGGTCAGAAGGCGCGCTTTGAAGATTTCAAGGTTACCAAGAATCTTCATCCCAGCTTTAATCCACCCTACTTCGACCAACATTTAATTGATTCTATGAATGATCTGGGAGTTATATATGCATGATTCGCTAGTTCTCAGCCGTCACCACACAACCACAACAATAACATAGCATAACTAGCTAACAATAGCGAGATCAATGCTCTGAAAAACGTTGTCAGAGTGTTATAGGTAATCTGGGTTACCCAGATTTTAGCATGGTCATGGCCGGTCAACCTTGTTTAACCCTTTATAATTTTTAATCTACAACAGATATGAACCTGATTCAAGTTCCATATTAAAAATCTCATAACAAATTACAAGTTCAAACATTTAAACAACAAAAACACCTAATGTAATGAGATTTTATGTGGTCCGACATTATTCGCATGGGACCATGTTTTAAACTTTTTCCAGATTTTTTTAAAATTTGATTTCGAGCACTTTGATGTTATGGATCTGGGATCTAACAACCCAGATCACTAAATAACATCTTATTACACAACATTAAACAACAAACAACAAAATCTAACATCGAGATCAAAAGATTTTTATGTTCTAGGGTTTATACCTTTTCTAAACTTTGATCTTGATTCTAACCTTCTGATTTGTTAATGGTAAACGTGGGGCTTGTTTTTGGGACTGATATACATATATATTTCGTAGATTTTTGAGAGAAAAGGTCTTGGATGATTGTTGTGAGAAAATGAGGCAAATAATAAGACTTTTCTCTCTCATAATCTATATATATATGTGACTTGTAATTATTTGGCTGATATATTGAGCTAGATTTGCTAAAGATTAAGTCACATGGGGTAGATGGATTTGGTCACCAACTCCAAATTTGGCTAGATTTGCAAGCAAGCTCAAATAATACAAGAGGGGTACTAATGTCATTTGGCTTAAGAATTTAATGGCATTTTAGTCAGTGGTCTAACCCTTAGGGTTTAACCCTATGGTTTGGCACAAAAATATTATAGGATTCTAATTAGGCCAAAAATGAAATTTTAGTTTCTGAAAATTTGAAATTAAGATTTAATAATTAGATTAGGTTTACTAATTATATTATATTTGAACATTAGGGTTTAAAGTACACTAATTAGCATTAAGATGACTAAATTAGCGATTAGGGTTCACAATTAGTAAATTAGGATTTATAATATAAACATTACTATTTTTCGAAATTTAGATTTCTAAAAATTAATTAGGTTTCTCTAATTAACATAAATTTCGACAATACTTAACCTTAATCATACTAACACGCTATATAACAATGATCCGAACTCAAATTAAGTTTTAAATTAGGGTTTCTAATTAAGGTTTCTAACTTTTAGAAATTAGGGTTTTTAAATTTAGGAATTAGGTTTTTCCTAATTATTATATAAATGTATAATAGCTGTCATTAGACAAAGTAACTCACTATTACAACTATAAAATGACTTAACAAATTCTTTAAAGTCGTAATTGACTTTCGAATTAGGGTTTCTAATCAATTAGAGTCCACACATAGTAATTAGGGTTCAAAATAATTAGGGTCTTCCCTAATTAAAATTATATTCTATCATACATGTCATTATTCATATAACCATGACCGCAATGACTTAATGTGATTTTAAAGTCTTATTTGATTCGCAAAACTAGGGTTTATCAAGAATACAAAATAGGGTTTTCAAATAATTCGCACCATCATTGACTCAATCATTAATAATATATATATATAAATACATATTTATTATAAGATGAAAAATCAAAAAATAATATAATTAATATTATATTATTATATTTTTAAACACATTATTTTCATTTAAAATGATTTTTATAATATTAAAATCATTTTTAAACTAATTTATTTAATATAAATATTAATTAAATCTTATATCATTAATATTAAAATATTAATATTTTCATGACAATATATCAAAACTTATATTGTATAACTTAAAATATTTTTATAACCTTTAAATCATTTTTATATGGTTTTTAAATCATTAATTCTATTTTTCATAATTTATTTAATACATTTATTAAATAACTTAAATATCATTAATATTAATTAATTAATGAAATTCATCACAAAATATTAAAAGTCATTTAAAATAACTTAAAATATTTTCTTATACCATAATATAATTTTAAATGATTTTTCAAGTATTAAAATTATTTTTAAATAATTTATTTAATATTATAATTAAATAAATTAAATACCATTAATATTTCAAAAATATTAAATATTTATGAAATATACCTAAAATAATTAAAAACTAATTTTCGGACTCTAAAATAATTTTAATAATTTATTTTGAATTTTTTTTCTATTTATTTAATTAAAATAATTAATTTTCAAAATATTTGTCGCTAAAGGGCCCTATAGCTACGTAAACTGTCGCTATATGTTGTTCTCGGGCCAAACCCGTAACTTCATGCCGATTAACAAGCACGTATGTTTGACCAATCATAATTGTTAATTCACAATGATTACGAGCTTGAACTTTTGTTAGGATTGTAGTATTAATGTAATACTACAATCACCAACCCGGGTTTCATGTCCATTCCATAACATAACAAAAAGATCTAGAGCTCCAAAATTGTTGTCAAGAATGTTATTCATTTTCTGGGTTTTCACAGAAATGAAGACCAGTCGAGGCACCCACTTTCCAAGCCTTGAATCACACGTTCTAGGCTTGATAAGTTTGTTCTAATGGTTCACACTTGAAGTATTGATGCTAGTGTACAATTATAAAACACCATTATAACATTTTATCAACATATATGAGAGATCTAAGCCGGTCAAAGTAGTGGTCAGGAACTGCCTTTGAAGATTTCAAGGTTACCAAGAATCTTCATCCGGCAGTTTAATCCACCCTACTTTGACCAACATTTAATTTGATTCTATGATTGATCTGGGAGTTATATATGCATGATTCGCTAGTTCTCATGTCAGTCTACACAACCACAACAATAACATAGCATAACTAGCTAACAATAGCGAGATCAATGCTCTGAAAAACGTTGTCAGAGTGTTATAGGTAATCTGGGTTACCCAGATTTTAGCATGGTCATGGCCGGTCAACCTTGTTTAACCCTTTATAAATTTTAATCTACAACAGATATGAACCTGATTCAAGTTCCATATTAAAAATCTCATAACAAATTACAAGTTCAAACATTTAAACAACAAAAACACCTAACAAATGAGATTTTATGTGGTCCCATTTGCCGCCGGACCACGTTTTAAACTTTTTTCCATTTTTAAAACTTGATTTCGAGCACTTTGATGTTATGGATCTGGGATCTAACAACCCAGATCACTAAATAACATCTTATTACACAACATTAAACAACAAACAACAAAATCTAACATCAGATCAAAAGATTTTTATGTTCTAGGGTTTATACCTTTTCTAAACTTTGATCTTGATTCTAACCTTCTGATTTGTTAATGGTAAACGTGGGGCTTGTTTTTGGGACTGATATACATATATATTTCGTAGGTTTTTGAGAGAGAAGGTCTTGGATGATTGTTGTGAGAAAATGAGGCAAATAATAAGACTTTTCTCTCTCATAATCTATATATATGTTACTTGTAATTATTTGGCTGATATATTGAGCTAGATTTGCTAAAGATCAAGTCACATGGGGTAGATGTATTTGGTCACCAACTCCAAATTTGGCTAGATTTGCAAACAAGCTCAAATAATACAAGAGGGGTACTAATGTCATTTGGCTTAAGAATTTAATGGCATTTTAGTCATTGGTCTAACCCTTAGGGTTTAACCCTATGGTTTGGCACAAAAATATTATAGGATTCTAATTAGGCCAAAAATGAAATTTTAGTTTCTGAAAATTTGAAATTAAGATTTCATAATTAGATTAGGTTTACTAATTATATTATATTTGAACATTAGGGTTTAAAGTACACTAATTAGCATTAAGATGACTAAATTATTTATTAGGGTTCACAATTAGCAAATTAGGATTTATAATATAAACATTATTACTTTTTCGAAATTTAGATTTCTAAAATTAATTAGGTTTCTCTAATTAACATAAAATTCGGACAATACTTAACCTTAATCATACTAACACGCTTACATAACATGATCCAGAACTCAAATTAAGTTTTAAATTAGGTTTTCTAATTAAGGTTTCTAACTTTTAGAAATTAGGGTTTTTAAATTTAGAAATTAGGTTTTTCCTAATTATTATATAAATGTATAATAGTTGTCATTAGACACAGTAACTCACTATTACAACTATAAAATGACTTAACAAATTCTTTAAAGTCGTAATTGACTTTCGAATTAGGGTTTCTAATCAATTAGAGTCCATACATAGTAATTAGGGTTCAAAATAATTAGGGTCTTCCCTAATTAAAATTATATTCTATCATACATGTCATTATTCATATAACACAGTGACTTAACAGATTTTAAAGTCTTATTTGACTGCAAAACTAGGGTTTATCAAGATCAAACACTAGGGTTTTCAAACACGCACCATCATTGACCAAAATTTGCTTAAAATAATAAATTCATATAATAAAATAATTATTATTATAATTTACATATTTATAATGATATTAAATTAAAAATCAAAATATAATTAATTATTATATTATTATATTTTTAAAATATTATTTTCATTTAAAATGATTTTTATAATATTAAAATCATTTTAAACTAATTTATTTAATATAAATATTAATTAAATCTAATATCATTAATATTAAAATATTAATATTTTCATGACAATATATCAAAACTTATATTGTATAACTTAAAATATTTTTATAACCTTTAAATCATTTTATATGGTTTTTAAATCATTAATTCTATTTTTCATAATTTATTTAATACATTTATTAAATAACTTAAATATCATAAATATTAATTAATTAATGAAATTCATCATAAAATATTAAAAGTCATTTAAAATAACTTAAAATATTTTCTTATACCATAATATAATTTTAAATGATTTTTCAAGTATTAAAATTATTTTTAAATAATTTATTTAATATTATAATTAAATAAATTAAATACCATTAATATTTTAAAATATTAAATATTTATGAAATAAACCTAAAATAATTAAAAACTAATTTCTAGGACTTTAAAATAATTTTTAATAATTTATTTTGAATTTTTTTTCTATTTATTTAATTAAAATAATTAATTTCGAAAATATTTGTCGCTAAAGTATTTATAGCGTATTTAACCGTCGCTATATCGTTGTTCTTGAGTGTTCTTGGGCCAAACCAGAACTTCATGTCGTTAACAAGTAGGTATGTTTGACCAATCATAATTGTTAGACCACAATGATTCTCGAAGCTTGAACTTTGTTAGATTGTAGTATTAATGTAATACTACAATCACCAAACCTGTTTCATGTCCATTCCATAACATAACAAAAGATCTAGAGCTCCAAAATTGTTGTCAGATCGTTCTTCATTTTCTGGGTTTTCCCAGAAATGAAGACCAGTCGAGGCACCCACTTTCCAAGCCTTGAACCACACGTTCTAGGCTTGATAAGTTTGTTCTAATGGTTCACACTTGAAGTATTGATGCCAGTGTACAATTACCAAACACCATTATAACATTTTATCAACATATATGGGAGATCTAACTTGGGCCAAAGTAGTGGTCGAGAACCGCTTTTGAAGATCTCTGAGGTTACAAGAATCTTCATCCGCAGGTTTAATCCACCCTACTTTGACCAACATTTAATTCGATTCTATGAATGATCCGGGAGTTATATATGCTTGATTCGCTAGTTTCTCATGTCACTACACAACCACAACAATAACATAGCATAACTAGCTAACAACAATGAGATCAATGCTCAAAAACGTTGTCGAGTGTTCTATGTAATCTGGGTTACCCAGATTTTAGTATGGTCATGGCTTGGCCAACCTTGTTTAACCCTTTATAACTTTTTAATCTACAATGATATGAACTCGATTCAAGTTCCATATTAAAAATCTCATAACAAATTACAAGTTCAAACATTTAAACAACAAAAACACCTAATGAATGAGATATACTGTGGTCCGATATTCGCCGTCGCACCATGTTTTAAACTTTTTCCGCATTTTTTAAAACTTGATTTGAGCACTTTGATGTTATGGATCTGGGATATAACAACCCAGATCACTAAATAACATCTTACTACACAACATTAAACAACAAACAACAAAATCTAACATCAGATCAATAGATTTTTATGTTCTAGGGTTTATACCTTTTCTAAACTTTGATCTTGATTCTAACCTTTTGATTTGTTAATGGTAAACGTGGGGCTTGTTTTTGGGACTATTATACATATATATTTCGTAGATTTTTGAGAGAGAAGGTCTTGGATGATTGTTGTGAGAAAATGAGGCAAATAATAAGACTTTTCTCTCTCATAATCTATATATATGTGACTTGTAATTATTCAATGATATATCGAGCTATATTTGCTAAAGATTAAGTCACACGGGTAGATGGATTTGGTCACCAACTCCAAATTTGGCTAGATTTGCAAGCAAGCTCAAATAATACAAGAGGGGTACTAATGTCTTTTGGCATAAGAATTTAATGGCATTTTAGTCATTGGTCTAACCTTTAGGGGTTAACCCTATGGTTCGGGCACAAAATATTATAGGATTCTAATTAGGCAAAAATGAAATTTTAGTTTCTAAAATTTCAAATTAAGATTTCATAATTAGATTAGGTTTACTAATTATATTATATTTGAACATTAGGGTTTAAAGTACACTAATTAGCATTAAGATGACTAAATTAGCTTATTAGGTTCATAATTAGCAAATTAGGATTTATAATATAAATATTATGGTTTCGGAAATTTAGATTTCTAAAAATTAATTAGGGTTTCTCAAATTAACATAAAAATTCACAATACTTAACCTTAATCATACTAACAACACGCTTACATAACATGATCCTTAACTCAAATTAAGTTTTAAATTAGGGTTTCTAATTAAGGTTTCTAACTTTTAGAAATTAGGGTTTTTAAATTTAGAAATTAGGTTTTTCCTAATTATTATATAAATGTATAATAGCTGTCATTAGACACAGTAACTCACTATTACAACTATAAAATGACTTAACAAATTCTTTAAAGTCGTAATTGACTTTTGAATTAGGGTTTCTAATCAATTAGAGTCCATACATAGTAATTAGGGTTCAAAATAATTAGGGTCTTCCCTAATTAAAATTATATTCTATCATACATGTCATTATTCATATAACACAGTGACTTAACAGATTTTAAAGTCTTATTTGACTGCAAAACTAGGGTTTATCAGTAACACTAGGGTTTTCAAATATTGCACCATCATTGACCAATCATTAATAATGCGTATATATAAAGATATATTTATAAGACTGAAAAATAAAAATATAATTAATATTATATTATTATTCTCATTCCTTGATCAAAATCCAAAATTAGGGTTTGGATTCCATATCTGATTTCCTTACATATTCATCCCATTATTAAATAAGTTAAATAATTAGCTTAATTAATTTGAAATAAATTCATATAATAAAATAATTATTATTATATTTCTATAATCATATTAATTTAATGATATTAAATTAATATCATTAATATCAAATTATTAATGAAATTATCCTTTAAATATTAGAAGTTATATTTTATAACTTAAAATATTTTTAAACACTTTATTTTCATTTAAAATGATTTTTATAATATTAAAATCATTTTTAAACTAATTTATTTAATATAGATATTAAATAAATCTAATATCATTAATATTAAAATATTAATATTTTTATGACAATATATCAACACTTATATTGTATAACTTAAAATATTTTTATAACCTTTAAATCATTTTATATGGTTTTAAATCATTAATTCTATTTTTCATAATTTATTTAATATAAAATAACTTAAAAATATTTTCTTATACCATAATATAATTTTTTAAATATTTTTTTCAAGTATTAAAATTATTTTTAAATAATTTATTTAATATTATAATTAAATAAATTAAATACCATTAATATTTCAAAATATTAAATATTTATGAAATATACCTAAAATAATTAAAACTAATTTTAGGACTTTAAAATAATTTTTAATAATTTATTTTGAATTTTTTTTCTTTTATTTAATTAAAATAATTAATTTGAAAATATTTTGTCATTAAAGGGCCCTATAGCAAATTAAACCTGTCGCTATACGTGTTCTTGAGTGTTCTTGGGCCAAACCCAGAACTTCATGTCAGTTAACAAGTAGGTATGTTTGACCAATCATAATTGTTAGACCACAATGATTCTGAGCTTGAACTTTTATTAGGATTGTAGTATTAATGTAATACTACAATCACCAAATCGTTTCATGTCCATCCCATAACATAACAAAAGATCTAGAGTTCCAAAATTAGTTTGTCAGGATCGTTTCTTCATTTTTCGGGTTTTCCAGAAATGAAGAACAGTCGAGGCACCCACTTTCCAAGCCTTGAATCACACGTTCTAGGCTTGATAAGTTTGTTCTAATGGTTCACACTTGAAGTATTGATGCCAGTGTACAATTATCAAACACCATTATAACATTTTATCAACACATATGAGAGATCTAAGCCGGTCAAAGTAGTGGTCAGGAACTGCCTTTGAAGATTTCAGGGTTACCAAGAATCTTCATCCGGCAGTTTATTCCACCCTACTTTGACCAACATTTAATTCGATTCTATGAATGATGTGGGAGTTATATATGCATCATTCGCTAGTTCTCATGTCAGTCTACACAACCACAACAATAACATAGCATAACTAGCTAACAACAGCGAGATCAATGCTCTGAAAAACGTTGTCAGAGTGTTCTATGTAATCTGGGTTACCCAGATTTCGCGATGGTCGTGGCTCTGGCCAACCTTGTTTGACCCTTTATAACTTTTAATCTACAACAGATATGAACCTGATTCAAGTTCCATATTAAAAATCTCATAACAAATTACAAGTTCAAACATTTAAACAACAAAAACACCTAACAGAATGAGATTTACAAGGTCTGACATTCGTCGTCAGACCATATTTTAAACTTTTTCCAGATTTTTTTAAAACTTGATTTCGAGCACTTTGATGTTATGGATCTAGGATCTAACAACCCAGATCACTAAATAACATCTAATTACACAACATTAAACAACAAACAACAAAATCTAACATCAGATCAAAAGATTTTTATGTTCTAGGGTTTATACCTTTTAAAACTTTGATCTTGATTCTAACCTTCTGATTTGTTAATGGTAAACGTGGGGCTTGTTTTGGGACTGATATACATATATATTTCGTAGGTTTTTGAGAGAGGAGGTCTTGGATGATTGTTGTGAGAAAATGAGGCAAATAATAAGACTTTTCTCTCTCATAATCTATATATATGTGACTTGTAATTATTTGGCTTATATATTGAGCTAGATTTGCTAAAGATTAAGTCACATGGGGTAGATTGATTAGGTCACCAACTCCAAATTTGGCTAGATTTGCAAGCAAGCTCAAATAATACAAGAGGGGTACTAATGTCATTTGGCTTAAGAATTTAATGGCATTTTAGTCATTGGTCTAACCCTTGGGATTTAACCCTATGGTTTGGCACAAAAATATTATAGGATTCTAATTAGGCCAAAAATGAAATTTTAGTTTCTAAAAATTTCAACTTAAGATTTCATAATTAGATTAGGTTTACTAATTATATTATATTTGAACATTAGGGTTTAAAGTACACTAATTAGCATTAAGATGACTAAATTAGCAATTAGGGTTCACAATTAGCAAATTAGGATTTATAATATAAACATTACGGTTTCTGGAAATTTAGATTTCTAAAAATTAATTAGGGTTTCTCTAATTAACATAAAATTCGACAATACTTAACCTTAATCATACTAACACAGTTACATAACAGTCCCGAACTCAAATTAAGTTTTAAATTAGGGTTTCTAATTAAGGTTTCTAACTTTTAGAAATTAGGGTTTTTAAATTTAGAAATTAGGTTTTTCCTAATTATTATATAAATGTATAATAGCTGTCATTAGACACAGTAACTCACTATTACAACTATAAAATGACTTAACAAATTCTTTAAAGTCGTAATTGACTTTCGAATTAGGGTTTCTAATCAATTAGAGTCCATACATAGTAATTAGGGTTCAAAATAATTAGGGTCTTCCCTAATTAAAATTATATTCTATCATACATGTCATTATTCATATAACACAGTGACTTAACAGATTTTAAAGTCTTATTTGACTGCAAAACTAGGGTTTATCAGTAACACTAGGGTTTTCAAATTAAATTAATAATGCACAAAGACATATTTATAAGATTCGAAAAAATCATATGATTATAAAATTTGATCAAAATAATGCATATCTCGATTTCCTTACATATACATCCCATTATTAATTGTTAAATAATTAGCTTAATTAATAAATTCATATAATAAAATAATTTATAATTTATAATCATATTAAAAAATAAAAAATATAATATCAAATTATTATATTATTATATTTTTATAAAACTTAAAATATTTTCATTTAAAATGATTTTATAATATTAAAATCATTTTAAACTAATTTATTTAATATAAATATTAATTAAATCTAATATCATTAATATTAAAATATTAATATTTTTCATGACAATATATCAAAACTTATATTGTATAACTTAAAATATTTTATAACCTTTAAATCATTTTTATATGGTTTTTAAATCATTAATTCTATTTTTCATAATTTATTTAATACATTTATTAAATAACTTAAATATCATAAATATTAATTAATTAATGAAATTCATCATAAAATATTAAAAGTCATTTAAAATAACTTAAAATATTTTCTTATACCATAATATAATTTTAAATGATTTTTCAAGTATTAAAATTATTTTTAAATAATTTATTTAATATTATAATTAAATAAATTAAATACCATTAATATTTAAAAATATTAAATATTTATGAAATAAACCTAAAATAATTAAAACTAATTTTCTGGACTTTAAAATAATTTTTTAATAATTTATTTTGAATTTTTTTTTTTCTATTTATTTAATTAAAATAATTAATTTCGAAAAATATTTGTCGTTAAAGTATGCTTATATAATTTAACCTGTCGCTATACGTGTTCTTGAGTGTTCTTGGGCCAAACCTAGAACTTCATGTCAGTTAACAAGTAGGTATGTTTGACCAATCATAATTGTTAGACCACAATGATTCTGAGCTTGAACTTTTGTTAGGATTGTAGTATTAATGTAATACTACAATCACCAACTGGTTTCATGTCCATTCCATAACATAACAAAAAGATCTAGAGCTCCAAAATTGTTGTCAGGACTGTTCTTCATTTTCTGGGTTTTCCCAGAAATGAAGACCAGTCGAGGCACCCACTTTCCAAGCCTTGAACCACACGTTCTAGGCTTGATAAGTTTGTTCTAATGGTTCACACTTGAAGTATTGATGCCAGTGTACAATTATCAAACACCATTATAACATTTTATCAACACATATGAGAGATCTAAGCCGGTCAAAGTAGTGGTCAGGAACTGCCTTTGAAGATTTCAGGGTTACCAAGAATCTTCATCCGGCAGTTTAATCCACCCTACTTTGACCAACATTTAATTCGATTCTATGAATGATCTGGGAGTTATATATGCATGATTCGCTAGTTCTCATGTCAGTCTACACAACCACAACAATAACATAGCATAACTAGCTAACAACAGCGAGATCAATGCTCTGAAAAACGTTGTCAGAGTGTTGTACGTAATCTGGGTTACCCAGATTTTAGCATGGTCATGGCCGGTCAACCTTGTTTAACCCTTTATAACTTTTAATCTACAACAGATATGAACCTGATTCAAGTTCCATATTAAAAATCTCATAACAAATTACAAGTTCAAACATTTAAACAACAAAAACACCTAACAGAATGAGATATACAGGGTCTGACATTCGTCGTCAGACCATGTTTTAAACTTTTTCCAGATTTTTTTAAAACTTGATTTCGAGCACTTTGATGTTATGGATCTGGGATATAACAACCCAGATCACTAAATAACATCTTACTACACAACATTAAACAACAAACAACAAAATCTAACATCAGATCAATAGATTTTTATGTTCTAGGGTTTATACCTTTTCTAAACTTTGATCTTGATTCTAACCTTTTGATTTGTTAATGGTAAACGTGGGGCTTGTTTTTGGGACTATTATACATATATATTTCGTAGATTTTTGAGAGAGAAGGTCTTGGATGATTGTTGTGAGAAAATGAGGCAAATAATAAGACTTTTCTCTCTCATAATCTATATATATGTGACTTGTAATTATTTGGCTGATATATTGAGCTAGATTTGCTAAAGATTAAGTCACATGGGGTAGATGGATTTGGTCACCAACTCCAAATTTGGCTAGATTTGCAAGCAAGCTCAAATAATACAAGAGGGGTACTAATGTCTTTTGGCATAAGAATTTAATGGCATTTTAGTCATTGGTCTAACCCTTAGGGGTTAACCCTATGGTTTGGCACAAAAATATTATAGGATTCTAATTAGGCCAAAAATGAAATTTTAGTTTCTAAAAATTTCAAATTAAGATTTCATAATTAGATTAGGTTTACTAATTATATTATATTTGAACATTAGGGTTTAAAGTACACTAATTAGCATTAAGATGACTAAATTAGCGATTAGGGTTCACAATTAGCAAATTAGGATTTATAATATAAATATTACTAGCTTTTCGAAATTTAGATTTCTAAAATTAATTAGGTTTCTCAAATTAACATAAAATTCATAATACTTAACCTTAATCATACTAACACGCTTACATAACAAATCCCTAACTCAAATTAAGTTTTAAATTAGGGTTTCTAATTAAGGTTTCTAACTTTTAGAAATTAGGGTTTTAAATTTAGAAATTAGGTTTTTCCTAATTATTATATAAATGTATAATAGCTATTTGTACACAAGAACTCACTATTACAACTATAAAATGACTTAACAAATTCTTTAAAGTCGAATTGACTTTCTAATTAGGGTTTCTAATCAATTAGAGTCCATACATAGTAATTAGGGTTCAAAATAATTAGGGTCTTCCCTAATTAAAATTATATTCTATCATACATGTCATTATTCATATAACATGTTGACTTAACAGATTTTAAAGTCTTATTTCGATCGCAAAACTAGGGTTTATCAAGAATAACTAGGGTTTTCAAATATCGCACTATCATCATGAATCAATCATTAATAAATATATATACAAGATATATTTATAAAGATCGAAAAAATAAAAATATAATTAATATTATATTATTATTCTCATTCCTGATCAAAATCCAAAATTAGGGTTTGGATTCCATATCCGATTTCCTTACATATTCATCCCATTATTAAATAAGTTAAATAATTAGCTTAATTAATTTGAAATAAATTCATATAATAAAATAATTATTATTATATTTCTATAATCATATTAATTTAATGATATTAAATTAATATCATTAATATCAAATTATTAATGAAATTATCCTTTAAATATTAGAAGTTATATTTTATAACTTAAAATATTTTTAAACACTTTATTTTCATTTAAAATGATTTTTATAATATTAAAATCATTTTAAACTAATTTATTTAATATAGATATTAAATAAATCTAATATCATTAATATTAAAATATTAATATTTTTATGACAATATATCAAAACTATATATTGTATAACTTAAAATATTTTTATAACCTTTAAATCATTTTTATATGGTTTTTAAATCATTAATTCTATTTTTCATAATTTATTTAATACATTTATTAAATTTTTCATAAAATTTATTTGAAATATCACAAAAAATAACATTTAAAAAACTTATTTTCTTATACCATAATATAATTTTAAATGATTTTTCAAGTATTAAAATTATTTTTAAATAATTTATTTAATATTATAATTAAATAAATTAAATACCATTAATATTTCAAAAATATTAAATATTTATGAAATATACCTAAAATAATTAAAAACTAATTTTCGGACTTTAAAATAATTTTTAATAATTTATTTTGAATTTTTTTCTTTTTATTTAATTAAAATAATTAATTTTTGAAAATATTTGTCGCTAAAGGGCCCTATAGCAACGAAACTGTCGCTATACGTGTTCTTGAGTGTTCTTGGGCCAAACCCAGAACTTCATGTCAGTTAACAAGTAGGTATGTTTGACCAATCATAATTGTTAGACCACAATGATTCTGAGCTTGAACTTTTATTAGGATTGTAGTATTAATGTAATACTACAATCACCAACTGGTTTCATGTCCATCCCATAACATAACAAAAAGATCTAGAGTTCCAAAATTGTTGTCAGGACTGTTCTTCATTTTCTGGGTTTTCCTAGAAATGAAGAACAGTCGAGGCACCCACTTTCCAAGCCTTGAATCACACGTTCTAGGCTTGATAAGTTTGTTCTAATGGTTCACACTTGAAGTATTGATGCCAGTGTACAATTATCAAACACCATTATAACATTTTATCAACACATATGAGAGATTTAAGTTTGGCCAAAGTAGTGGTCAGGAACTGCCTTTGAAGATTTCAGGGTTACCAAGAATCTTCATCCGGCAGTTTATTCCACCCTACTTTGACCAACATTTAATTCGATTCTATGAATGATGTGGGAGTTATATATGCATCATTCGCTAGTTCTCATGTCAGTCTACACAACCACAACAATAACATAGCATAACTAGCTAACAACAGCGAGATCAATGCTCCGAAAAACGTTGTCAGAGTGTTCTAGGTAACTGGGTTACCAGATTTTCAGATGATGGTCACGGCCTAACAACCTTGTTTGACCCTTTATAACTTTTAATCTACAACAGATATGAACCTGATTCAAGTTCCATATTAAAAATCTAATAACAAATTACAAGTTCAAACATTTAAACAACAAAAAACACCTAATGTATCGAGATTTACAAGGTGGTCGACATTCGTCGCCGTACCATATTTTAAACTTTTTCCAGATTTTTTTAAAACTTGATTTCGAGCACTTTGATGTTATGGATCTAGGATCTAACAACCCAGATCACTAAATAACATCTAATTACACAACATTAAACAACAAACAACAAAAATCTAACATCGATCAAAAGATTTTTATGTTCTAGGTTTATAATTTTTAAAACTTTGATCTTGATTCTAACCTTCCGATTTGTTAATGGTAAACGGGGCTTGTTTTTTGGGACCGATATATATATATATTTCAGAGGTTTTTGAGAGAGGAGGTCTTGGATGATTGTTGTGAGAAAATGAGGCAAATAATAAGACTTTTCTCTCTCTCATAATCTATATATACGTGACTTGTAATTATTCGCTTATATATTGAGCTAGATTTACAAAGATTAAGTCACATGGGGTAGATGGATTAGGTCACCAACTCCAAATTTGGCTAGATTTGCAAGCAAGCTCAAATAATACAAGAGGGGTACTAATGTCATTTGGCTTAAGAATTTAATGGCATTTTAGTCATTGGTCTAACCCTAGGATTTAACCTCATGGTTTGGCACAAAAATATTATAGATTCTAATTAGGCCAAAATGAAATTTTAGTTTCTAAAATTTCAACTTAAGATTTTATAATTAGATTAGGTTTACTAATTATATTATATTTGAACATTAGGGTTTAAAGTACACTAATTAGCATTAAGATGACTAAATTAGCAATTAGGGTTCACAATTAGCAAATTAGGATTTATAATATAAACATTACTATTTTTCGAAATTTAGATTTCTAAAAATTAATTAGGGTTTCTAATTAACATAAAATTCGGACAATACTTAACCTTAATCATACTAACACGCTTACATAACAAATTCCTTAACTCAAATTAAGTATTAAATTAGGTTTTCTAATTAAGGTTTCTAACTTTTAGAAATTAGGGTTTTTAAATTTAGAAATTAGGTTTTTCCTAATTATTATATAAATGTATAATAGTCGCTATTAGATTAAAGAACTCACTATTACAACTATAAAATGACTTAACAAATTCTTTAAAGTCGAATTGACTTTCTCAATTAGGGTTTCTAATCAATTAGAGTCCATACATAGTAATTAGGGTTCAAAATAATTGTGGTCTTCCCTAATTAAAATTATATTCTATCATACATGTCATTATTCATATAACACAAATGATTTCAATGATTTTAAAGTCTTATTTCGATCGCAAAACTAGGGTTTATCAAGAAATACTAGGGTTTTCAAATACCGGACCATCATCGACTCAATCATTAATAATGCGTATATCCAAGATATATTTATAGATCTTAAAAAATCAAAATATAATTAATATTATATTATTATTCTCATTCCTTTATCAAAATCCAAAATTAGGTTTGGATTCCATATCCGATTTTCTTACATATACATCCCATTATTAATTAAGTTAAATAATTAGCTTAATTAATTTGAAATAAATTCATATAATAAAATAATTATTATTATAATTTATAATCATATTAATTTAATGATATTAAATTAATATCATTAATATCAAATTATTAATGAAATTATCCTTTAAA
Source organism: Panax ginseng (assembly GCA_020205605.1). Lineage (NCBI taxonomy): Eukaryota > Viridiplantae > Streptophyta > Magnoliopsida > Apiales > Araliaceae > Panax > Panax ginseng. Next base: position 85,692,028 of record CM035129.1, on the reverse strand, counting down.
TATTAGAAGTTATATTTTATAACTTAAAATATTTTTAAACACTTTATTTTCATTTAAAATGATTTTTATAATATTAAAATCATTTTTAAACTAATTTATTAATATAAATATTAAATAAATCTAATATCATTAATATTAAAATATTAATATTTTCATGACAATATATCAAAACTTATATTCAGTATAACTTAAAATATTTTTATAACCTTTAAATCATTTTTATATGGTTTTTAAATCATTAATTTTATTTTTCATATTTTATTTAATACATTTATTAAATAACTTAAATATCATAAATATTAATTAATTAATGAAATTCATCAAAAAATATTAAAAGTCATTTAAAATAACTTAAAATATTTTCTTATACCATAATATAATTTGAAATGATTTTTCAAGTATTAAAATTATTTTTAAATAATTTATTTAATATTATAATTAAATAAATTAAATATCATTAATATTTCAAAAATATTAAATATTTATGAAATATACCTAAAATAATTAAAAACTAATTTTCGGACTTTAAAATAATTTTTAATAATTTATTTTGAATTTTTTTTTCTATTTATTTAATTAAAATAATTAATTTCTGAAAATATTTGTCGCTAAAGGGCCCTATAGCAACGAAACTGTCGCTATACGTGTTCTTGAGTGTTCTTGGGCCAAACCCAGAACTTCATGTCAGTTAACAAGTAGGTATGTTTGACCAATCATAATTGTTAGACCACAATGATTCTGAGCTTGAACTTTTGTTAGGATTGTAGTATTAATGTAATACTACAATCACCAACTGGTTTCATGTCCATTCCATAACATAACAAAAAGATCTAGAGCTCCAAAATTGTTGTTAGGACTGTTCTTCATTTTCTGGGTTTTTCCAGAAATGAAGAACAATGAGGCACTCCACTTTCCAAGCTCTTGAATCACACGTTCTCAGTTTGATAAGTTTGTTCTAATGGTTCACAAAGTTGCCAAGTATTGATGCCAAAGGTACAATTATCAAACACCATTATAACATTTTATCAACACATATGAGAGATCTAAGCTTGGCCAAAGTAGTGGTCGAACCGCCTTTCAAGATTTCTGTGGTTACCAAGAATCTTCATCCGCAGCTTAATCCACCCTACTTTGACCAACATTTAATTCGATTCTATGAATGATGGGAGTTATATATGCATCATTCGCTAGTTCTCATGTCACCACACAACCACAACAATAACATAGCATAACTAGCTAACAACAACGAGATCAATGCTCAAAAACGTTGTCGAGTGTGTTTAGGTAACTGGGTTACCCAGATTTTCAGATGGTCATGGCGGCTGGCCAACCTTGTTCGTCCCTTTATAACTTTTAATCTACAAATGATATGAACTCGATTCAAGTTCCATATTAAAAATCTCATAACAAATTACAAGTTCAAACATTTAAACAACAAAAACACCTAATGTATCGAGATTTACAAGGTCCGACATTCGCCGCCGCACCATATTTTAAACTTTTTCCGCATTTTTTAAAACTTGATTTTGAGCACTTTGATGTTATGGATCTAGGATCTAACAACCTGCATCACTAAATAACATCTTATTACACAACATTAAACAACAAACAACAAAATCTAACATCGATCAAAAGATTTTTATGTTCTAGGTTTATAATTTTCTAAACTTTGATCTTGATTCTAACCTTCCGATTTGTTAACGGTAAACGTGGGGCTTGTTTTTGGGATTGATATACATATATATTTCAGAGGTTTTTGAGAGAGGAGGTCTTGGATGATTGTTGTGAGAAAATGAGGCAAATAATAAGACTTTTCTCTCTCATAATCTATATATATGTGACTTGTAATTATTCGCTTATATATCGAGCTAGATTTGCTAAAGATTAAGTCACATGGGGTAGATTGATTAGGTCACCAACTCCAAATTTGGCTAGATTTGCAAGCAAGCTCAAATAATACAAGAGGGTACTAATGTCATTTGGCTTAAGAATTTAATGGCATTTTAGTCATTGGTCTAACCTTTGGGATTAAACCTCATGGTTTGGCACAAAATATTATAGGATTCTAATTAGCCAAAAATGAAATTTTAGTTTCTAAAAATTTCAAATTAAGATTTCATAATTAGATTAGGTTTACTAATTATATTATATTTGAACATTAGGGTTTAAAGTACACTAATTAGCATTAAGATGACTAAATTAGCTTATTAGGTTCACAATTAGCAAATTAGGATTTATAATATAAACATTACTTTTCGGAAATTTAGATTTCTAAAATTAATTAGGTTTTCTAATTAATATAAAATTCGACTAATACTTAACCTTAATCATACTAACACAAGCTACATAACAAATTCCTAACTCAAATTAAGTTTTAAATTAGGTTTTCTAATTAAGGTTTCTAACTTTTAGAAATTAGGGTTTTTAAATTTAGAAATTAGGTTTTTCCTAATTATTATATAAATGTATAATAGCCGCTATTAGACACAAGAACTCACTATTACAACTATAAAATGACTTAACAAATTTTTTTAAAGTCGAATTGACTTTCTAATTAGGGTTTCTAATCAATTAGAGTCCATACATAGTAATTAGGGTTCAAAATAATTAGGGTCTTCCCTAATTAAAATTATATTCTATCATACATGTCATTATTCATATAACATGTTGACTTTAACAGATTTTAAAGTCTTATTTGATCGCAAAACTAGGGTTTATCAAGAATACTGTGGTTTTCAAATCGCACCATCATGACCAATCATTAATAATAATAAGTATATCCAAAGATATATTTATAAAGATCAAAAAAATCAAAATATAATTAATATTATATTATTATTCTCATTCCTCGATCAAAATCCAAAATTAGGGTTTGGATTCCATATCCGATTTCCTTACATATACATCCCATTATTAATTAAGTTAAATAATTAGCTTAATTAATTTGAAATAAATTCATATAATAAAATAATTATTATTATAATTCTATAATCATATTAATTTAATGATATTAAATTAATATCATTAATATCAAATTATTAATGAAATTATCCTTTAAATATTAGAAGTTATATTTTATAACTTAAAATATTTTTAAACACTTTATTTTCATTTAAAATGATTTTTATAATATTAAAATCATTTTTAAACTAATTTATTTAATATAAATATTAAATAAATCTAATATCATTAATATTAAAATATTAATATTTTTCATGACAATATATCAAAACTTATATTGTATAACTTAAAATATTTTTATAACCTTTAAATCATTTTATATGGTTTTTAAATCATTAATTCTATTTTTCATAATTTATTTAATACATTTATTAAATAACTTAAATATCATAAATATTAATTAATTAATGAAATTCATCAAAAAATATTAAAAGTCATTTAAAATAACTTAAAATATTTTCTTATACCATAATATAATTTGAAATGATTTTTCAAGTATTAAAATTATTTTTAAATAATTTATTTAATATTATAATTAAATAAATTAAATACCATTAATATTTCAAAAATATTAAATATTTATGAAATATACCTAAAATAATTAAAACTAATTTTCTGGACTTTTAAAATAATTTTTAATAATTTATTTTGAATTTTTTTTCTATTTATTTAATTAAAATAATTAATTTCTGAAAATATTTGTCGCTAAAGGGCCCTATAGCAACGAAACTGTCGCTATACGTGTTCTTGAGTGTTCTTGGGCCAAACCCAGAACTTCATGTCAGTTAACAAGTAGGTATGTTTGACCAATCATAATTGTTAGACCACAATGATTCTCGAAGTTGAACTTTGTTAGATTGTAGTATTAATGTAATACTACAATCACCAAATCGTTTCATGTCCATTCCATAACATAACAAAAAGATCTAGAGCTCCAAAATTGTTAGTCAGGATCGTTTCTTCATTTTCCGGGTTTTCCGTAAATGAAGAATAAATGAGGCATCTCCACTTTCCAAGCCTCAATCACACGCCTTCTAGTTTCGATAAGTTTGTTCTAATGGTTCACAAATGAAGTATTGATGCCAAAGGTACAATTATCAAACACCATTATAACATTTTATCAACACATACGAGAGATCTAAGTTTGGCCAAAGTAGTGGTCAGAACAACCTTTTGAAGATTTCTGTGGTTACCAAGAATCTTCATCCGCAGCTTTAATCCACCCTACTTTCACCAACATTTAATTCGATTCTATGAATGATCCGGGAGTTATATATGCATGATTCGCTAGTTCTCATGTCACCACACAACCACAACAATAACATAGCATAACTAGCTAACAACAAATGAGATCAATGCTCAAAAAACGCTGTCGAGAGTGTTCTAGGTAACTGGGTTACCTGTGATTTTCAGATGGTCACGGCTTTGGCCAACCTTGTTTGTCCCTTTATAACTTTTTAATCTACAACAGATATGAACCTGATTCAAGTTCCATATTAAAAATCTCATAACAAATTACAAGTTCAAACATTTAAACAACAAAAACACCTAACAGAATGAGATTTACAAGGTCTGACATTCGTCGTCGCATTATGTTTTAAACTTTTTCCGCATTTTTTAAAACTTGATTTTGAGCACTTTGATGTTATGGATCCGGGATCTAACAACCTGCATCACTAAATAACATCTTATTACACAACATTAAACAACAAACAACAAAATCTAACATCGATCAAAAGATTTTTATGTTCTAGGTTTATACCTTTTCTAAACTTTGATCTTGATTCTAACCTTCCGATTTGTTAATGGTAAACGGGGCTTGTTTTTTGGGACCGATATACATATATATTTCGTAGGTTTTTGAGAGAGGAGGTCTTGGATGATTGTTGTGAGAAATGAGGCAAATAATAAGACTTTTCTCTCTCATAATCTATATATATGTGACTTGTAATTATTTGGCTTATATATCGAGCTAGATTTACTAAAGATTAAGTCACATGGGGTAGATGGATTTGGTCACCAACTCCAAATTTGGCTAGATTTGCAAGCAAGCTCAAATAATACAAGAGGGGTACTAATGTCATTTCGCTTAAGAATTTAATGGCATTTTAGTCATTGGTCTAAACCTTTAGATTTAACCCTATGGTTTGGCACAAAAAATATTATAGGATTCTAATTAGGCCAAAATGAAATTTTAGTTTCTAAAAATTTCAAATTAAGATTTCATAATTAGATTAGGTTTACTAATTATATTATATTTGAACATTAGGGTTTAAAGTACACTAATTAGCATTAAGATGACTAAATTAGCTTATTAGGTTCACAATTAGCAAATTAGGATTTATAATATAAACATTACTATTTTTCGGAAATTTAGATTTCTAAAATTAATTAGGTTTCTCTAATTAACATAAAATTCGACAATACTTAACCTTAATCATACTAACACGCTTACATAACAAATTCCTTAACTCAAATTAAGTTTTAAATTAGGGTTTCTAATTAAGGTTTCTAACTTTTAGAAATTAGGGTTTTAAATTTAGAAATTAGGTTTTTCCTAATTATTATATAAATGTATAATAGTCGTCATAGACACAAAGAACTCACTATTACAACTATAAAATGACTTAACAAATTCTTTAAAGTCGAATTGACTTTCAATTAGGGTTTCTAATCAATTAGAGTCCATACATAGTAATTAGGGTTCAAAATAATTGTGGTCTTCCCTAATTAAAATTATATTCTATCATACATGTCATTATTCATATAACATGTTGACTTAATGATTTTAAAGTCTTATTTGATCGCAAAACTAGGTTTATCAAGAATACTAGGGTTTTCAAATATCGCACCATCATCGACCAATCATTAATAATGCATACATACAAAGACATATTTATAAAGATCGAAAAATCAAAATATAATTAATATTATATTATTATTCTCATTCCTCGATCAAAATCCAAAATTAGGGTTTGATTCCATATCCGATTTCTTTACATATACATCCCATTATTAATTGTTAAATAATTAGCTTAATTAATTTGAAATAAATTCATATAATAAAATAATTATTATTATAATTCTATAATCATATTAATTTAATGATATTAAATTAATATCATTAATATCAAATTATTAATGAAATTATCCTTTAAATATTGAAGTTATATTTTATAACTTAAAATATTTTTAAACACTTTATTTTCATTTAAAATGATTTTTATAATATTAAAATCATTTTTAAACTAATTTATTTAATATAAATATTAAATAAATCTAATATCATTAATATTAAAATATTAATATTTTCATGACAATATATCAAAACTTATATCAGATAACTTAAAATATTTTTATAACCTTTAAATCATTTTTATATGGTTTTTAAATCATTAATTCTATTTTTCATATTTTATTTAATACATTTATTAAATAACTTAAATATCATAAATATTAATTAATTAATGAAATTCATCAAAAATATTAAAAGTCATTTAAAATAACTTAAAATATTTTCTTATACCATAATATAATTTGAAATGATTTTTCAAGTATTAAAATTATTTTTAAATAATTTATTTAATATTATAATTAAATAAATTAAATATCATTAATATTTCAAAAATATTAAATATTTATGAAATATACCTAAAATAATTAAAACTAATTTTCTGATTTTTAAAATAATTTTTAATAATTTATTTTGAATTTTTTTTTCTATTTATTTAATTAAAATAATTAATTTCTAAAAATATTTGTCGCTAAAGGGCGCTATAGCGACGAACTGTCGCTATACGTGTTCTTGAGTGTTCTTGGGCCAAACCTGTAACTTCATGTCGCTAACAAGTAGGTATGTTCGACCAATCATAATTGTTAGACCACAATGATTCGAAGCTTGAACTTTGTTAGATTGTAGTATTAATGTAATACTACAATCACCAACCGGTTTCATGTCCATTCCATAACATAACAAAAGATCTAGAGCTCCAAAATGAAGTTAGTTAGGATCGTTTCTTCATTTTCCGGTTTTCCGTAAATGAAGAACAATGAGGCACCCACTTTCCAAGCCTTCAATCACACGCTCTAGCTTGATAAGTTTGTTCTAATGGTTCACAAATGAAGTATTGATGCCAAAGGTACAATTATCAAACACTATTATAACATTTTATCAACACATATGAGAGATCTAGTTTGGCCAAAGTAGTGGTCGAACCTTTGAAGATTTCTGTGGTTACCAAGAATCTTCATCCGCGCTTAATCCACCCTACTTTGACCAACATTTAATTCGATTCTATGAATGATCCGGGAGTTATATATGCATGATTCGCTAGTTCTCATGTCACCACACAACCACAACAATAACATAGCATAACTAGCTAACAACAATGAGATCAATGCTCAAAAACGCTGTCGAGTGTTCTAGGTAACTGGGTTGCCCAGATTTTCAGATGGTCACGGCTTAATCAACCTTGTTTGTCCCTTTATAACTTTTTAATCTACAAATGATATGAACTCGATTCAAGTTCCATATTAAAAATCTCATAACAAATTACAAGTTCAAACATTTAAACAACAAAAACACCTAATGTAATGAGATTTACAAGGTCCCACATTCGCCGTCGCATTCATGTTTTAAACTTTTTCCGCATTTTTTAAAACTTGATTTCGAGCACTTTGATGTTATGGATCCGGGATCTAACAACCCGCATCACTAAATAACATCTTATTACACAACATTAAACAACAAACAACAAAATCTAACATCGATCAAAAGATTTTTATGTTCTAGGTTTATACCTTTTCTAAACTTTGATCTTGATTCTAACCTTCCGATTTGTTAATGGTAAACGTGGGGGCTTGTTTTTGGGATTGATATATATATATTTCAGAGGTTTTGAGAGAGAGGAGGTCTTGGATGATTGTTGTGAGAAAATGAGGCAAATAATAAGACTTTTCTCTCTCATAATCTATATATATGTGACTTGTAATTATTCGCTTATATATCGAGCTAGATTTGCTAAAGATTAAGTCACATGGGGTAGATTGATTTGGTCACCAACTCCAAATTTGGCTAGATTTGCAAGCAAGCTCAAATAATACAAGAGGGGTACTAATGTCATTTGGCTTAAGAATTTAATGGCATTTTAGTCATTGGTCTAACCCTTAGGATTTAACCCTATGGTTTGGCACAAAAATATTATAGGATTCTAATTAGCCAAAAATGAAATTTTAGTTTCTAAAATTTCAAATTAAGATTTCATAATTAGATTAGGTTTACTAATTATATTATATTTGAACATTAGGGTTTAAAGTACACTAATTAGCATTAAGATGACTAAATTAGCTTATTAGGTTCACAATTAGCAAATTAGGATTTATAATATAAACATTACTTTTTCGGAAATTTAGATTTCTAAAATTAATTAGGGTTTCTAATTAACATAAAATTCGACAATACTTAACCTTAATCATACTAACACGCTATATAATAAAATTCCTAACTCAAATTAAGTTTTAAATTAGGTTTTCTAATTAAGGTTTCTAACTTTTAGAAATTAGGTTTTAAATTTAGAAATTAGGTTTTTCCTAATTATTATATAAATGTATAATAGTCGCCATTAGACACAAAGAACTCACTATTACAACTATAAATGACTTAACAAATTTTTTAAAGTCGAATCGACTTTCAATTAGGGTTTCTAATCAATTAGAGTCCATACATAGTAATTAGGGTTCAAAATAATTAGGGTCTTCCCTAATTAAAATTATATTCTATCATACATGTCATTATTCATATAACACAGTGACTTAACAGATTTTAAAGTCTTATTTGACTGCAAAACTAGGGTTTATCAAGAATACTTGTGGTTTTCAAATATCGCACCATCATCGACCAATCATTAATAATGCGTATATACAAAGATATATTTATAAAGATCTAAAAAATCAAAATATAATTAATATTATATTATTATTCTCATTCCTTGATCAAAATCCAAAATTAGGGTTTGGATTCCATATCTGATTTCCTTACATATACATCCCATTATTAATTAAGTTAAATAATTAGCTTAATTAATTTGAAATAAATTCATATAATAAAATAATTATTATTATAATTCTATAATCATATTAATTTAATGATATTAAATTAATATCATTAATATCAAATTATTAATGAAATTATCCTTTAAATATTGAAGTTATATTTTATAACTTAAAATATTTTTAAACACTTTATTTTCATTTAAAATGATTTTTATAATATTAAAATCATTTTAAACTAATTTATTTAATATAAATATTAAATAAATCTAATATCATTAATATTAAAATATTAATATTTTCATGACAATATATCAAAACTTATATCAGATAACTTAAAATATTTTTATAACCTTTAAATCATTTTTATATGGTTTTTAAATCATTAATTCTATTTTTCATATTTTATTTAATACATTTATTAAATAACTTAAATATCATAAATATTAATTAATTAATGAAATTCATCAAAAATATTAAAAGTCATTTAAAATAACTTAAAATATTTTCTTATACCATAATATAATTTGAAATGATTTTTCAAGTATTAAAATTATTTTTAAATAATTTATTTAATATTATAATTAAATAAATTAAATACCATTAATATTTAAAAATATTAAATATTTATGAAATATACCTAAAATAATTAAAAACTAATTTTCGGATTTTAAAATAATTTTTAATAATTTATTTTGAATTTTTTCTATTTATTTAATTAAAATAATTAATTTCCGAAAATATTTGTCGCTAAAGGGCCCTATAGCAATTAAACCGTCGCTATATATCGTGTTCTTGAGTGTTCTTGGGCCAAACCTGTAACTTCATGTCGCTAACAAGTAGGTATGTTCGACCAATCATAATTGTTGTAACCACAATGATTCTCGAAGCTTGAACTTTTGTTAGATTGTAGTATTAATGTAATACTACAATCACCAATCGTTTCATGTCCATTCCATAACATAACAAAAGATCTAGAGCTCCAAAATTAGTTAGTTAGATCGTTTCTTCATTTTCCGGGTTTTTCCGTAAATGAAGAACAATGAGGCACTCCACTTTCCAAGCCTCAATCACACGCTCTAGCTTGATAAGTTTGTTCTAATGGTTCACAGCTGAAGTATTGATGCCATGTACAATTATCAAACACTATTATAACATTTTATCAACACATATGAGAGATCTAAGCCGCCAAAGTAGTGGTCGAACCGCTTTGAAGATTTCTGTGGTTACCAAGAATCTTCATCCGCGCTTAATCCACCCTACTGACCAACATTTAATTCGATTCTATGAATGATCCGGGAGTTATATATGCATGATTCGCTAGTTCTCATGTCACCACACAACCACAACAATAACATAGCATAACTAGCTAACAACAATGTAGATCAATGCTCAAAAACGCTGTCGAGTGTTCTGTAACTGGGTTGCCCAGATTTTCAGATGGTCACGGCGCACAACCTTGTTTGTCCCTTTATAACTTTTAATCTACAATGATATGAACCTCGATTCAAGTTCCATATTAAAAATCTCATAACAAATTACAAGTTCAAACATTTAAACAACAAAAACACCTAATGTAATCGAGATTTTACAGGTCCCACATTCGCCGTCGCACTATGTTTTAAACTTTTTCCATTTTTTAAAACTTGATTTCGAAAGCACTTTGATGTTATGGATCCGGGATCTAACAACCTGCATCACTAAATAACATCTTATTACACAACATTAAACAACAAACAACAAAATCTAACATCGATCAAAAGATTTTTATGTTCTAGGTTTATACCTTTTCTAAACTTTGATCTTGATTCTAACCTTCCGATTTGTTAACGGTAAACGGGGCTTGTTTTTGGGATTGATATACATATATATTTCAGAGGTTTTTGAGAGAGGAGGTCTTGGATGATTGTTGAGAGAAATGAGGCAAATAATAAGACTTTTTCTCTCATAATCTATATATATGTGACTTGTAATTATTCGCTTATATATCGAGCTAGATTTGCTAAAGATTAAGTCACATGGGGTAGATGGATTTGGTCACCAACTCCAAATTTGGCTAGATTTGCAAGCAAGCTCAAATAATACAAGAGGGTACTAATGTCATTTCGCTTAAGAATTTAATGGCATTTTAGTCATTGGTCTAACCTTAGGATTTAACCCTATGGTTTGGCACAAAATATTATAGGATTCTAATTAGGCCAAAATGAAATTTTAGTTTCTAAAATTTCAAATTAAGATTTCATAATTAGATTAGGTTTACTAATTATATTATATTTGAACATTAGGGTTTAAAGTACACTAATTAGCATTAAGATGACTAAATTAGCTTATTAGGTTCACAATTAGCAAATTAGGATTTATAATATAAACATTACTAGCTTTCGAAATTTAGATTTCTAAAAATTAATTAGGTTTCTAATTAACATAAAATTCTACAATACTTAACCTTAATCATACTAACACGCTACATAACAAATTCCTAACTCAAATTAAGTTTTAAATTAGGGTTTCTAATTAAGGTTTCTAACTTTTAGAAATTAGGTTTTTAAATTTAGAAATTAGGTTTTTCCTAATTATTATATAAATGTATAATAGCCGCTATTAGACACAAGAACTCACTATTACAACTATAAATGACTTAACAAATTTTTTAAAGTCGAATTGACTTTCAATTAGGGTTTCTAATCAATTAGAGTCCATACATAGTAATTAGGTTCAAAATAATTAGGGTCTTCCCTAATTAAAATTATATTCTATCATACATGTCATTATTCATATAACACAAATGACTTAACAGATTTTAAAGTCTTATTTGATCGCAAAACTAGGGTTTATCAAGAATACTAGGTTTTCAAATATCGCACTCATCATCGACCAATCATTAATAATGTATATATAAATATATATTTATAAGACTAAAAATCAAAATATAATTAATATTATATTATTATTCTCATTCCTTGATCAAAATCCAAAATTAGGGTTTGATTCCATATCCGATTTCCTTACATATACATCCCATTATTAATTAAGTTAAATAATTAGCTTAATTAATTTGAAATAAATTCATATAATAAAATAATTATTATTATAATTCTATAATCATATTAATTTAATGATATTAAATTAATATCATTAATATCAAATTATTAATGAAATTATCCTTTAAATATTAGAAGTTATATTTTATAACTTAAAATATTTTTAAACACTTTATTTTCATTTAAAATGATTTTTATAATATTAAAATCATTTTTAAACTAATTTATTTAATATAAATATTAAATAAATCTAATATCATTAATATTAAAATATTAATATTTTTTCATGACAATATATCAAAACTTATATCAGATAACTTAAAATATTTTTATAACCTTTAAATCATTTTTATATGGTTTTTAAATCATTAATTCTATTTTTCATAATTTATTTAATACATTTATTAAATAACTTAAATATCATAAATATTAATTAATTAATGAAATTCATCACAAAATATTAAAAGTCATTTAAAATAACTTAAAATATTTTCTTATACCATAATATAATTTTAAATGATTTTTCAAGTATTAAAATTATTTTTAAATAATTTATTTAATATTATAATTAAATAAATTAAATACCATTAATATTTCAAAAATATTAAATATTTATGAAATATACCTAAAATAATTAAAAACTAATTTTCTGACTTTAAAATAATTTTTAATAATTTATTTTGAATTTTTTTTCTATTTATTTAATTAAAATAATTAATTTCTGAAAATATTTGTCGCTAAAGGGCCTTATAGCAACTAAACCGTCAGCTATTATACGTGTTCTTGAGTGTTCTCGGGCCAAACCTGTAACTTCATGTCGCTAACAAGTAGGTATGTTCGACCAATCATAATTGTTAGACCACAATGATTCTCGAAGCTTGAACTTTTGTTAGATTGTAGTATTAATGTAATACTACAATCACCAATCGGTTTCATGTCCATTCCATAACATAACAAAAAGATCTAGAGCTCCAAAATTAAGAGTTAGATCGTTTTTCATTTTCCGGGTTTTCCGTAAATGAAGAATAAATGAGGCACTCCACTTTCCAAGCCTCGAATCACACGCTCTCAGCTCGATAAGTTTGTTCTAATGGTTCACAAATGAAGTATTGATGCCAAAGGTACAATTATCAAACACTATTATAACATTTTATCAACACATATGAGAGATCTAAGTTTCGGCCAAAGTAGTGGTCAGAATCGCCTTTGAAGATTTCGTGGTTACCAAGAATCTTCATCCCGCGCTTTAATCCACCCTACTTCTAACCAACATTTAATTCGATTCTATGAATGATCCGGGAGTTATATATGCATGATTCGCTAGTTCTCATGTCACCACACAACCACAACAATAACATAGCATAACTAGCTAACAACAATGTAGATCAATGCTCAAAAACGCTTGTCGAGTGTTCTAGGTAATCTGGGTTGCCCAGATTTTCAGATGGTCACGGCTTGGCACAACCTTGTTTGTCCCTTTATAACTTTTTAATCTACAATGTATATGAACCGATTCAAGTTCCATATTAAAAATCTCATAACAAATTACAAGTTCAAACATTTAAACAACAAAAACACCTAATGTAATGAGATTTACAGGTCTCCACATTCGCCGCCGCACCATGTTTTAAACTTTTTCCGCATTTTTAAAACTTGATTTCGAGCACTTTGATGTTATGGATCCGGGATCTAACAACCTGCATCACTAAATAACATCTTATTACACAACATTAAACAACAAACAACAAAATCTAACATCGATCAAAAGATTTTTATGTTCTAGGTTTATACCTTTCTAAACTTCGATCTTGATTCTAACCTTCCGATTTGTTAATGGTAAACGGGGCTTTTTTTTTTGGGATTGATATACATATATTTTCAGAGGTTTTTGAGAGAGAGGAGGTCTTGGATGATTGTTGTGAGAAATGAGGCAAATAATAAGACTTTTTCTCTCATAATCTATATATATGTGACTTGTAATTATTCGCTTATATATCGAGCTAGATTTGCTAAAGATTAAGTCACACGGGGTAGATGGATTTGGTCACCAACTCCAAATTTGGCTAGATTTGCAAGCAAGCTCAAATAATACAAGAGGGGTACTAATGTCATTTCGCTTAAGAATTTAATGGCATTTTAGTCATTGGTCTAACCCTTAGGATTTAACCCTATGGTTTTGGCACAAAAATATTATAGATTCTAATTAGGCCAAAAATGAAATTTTAGTTTCTAAAAATTTCAAATTAAGATTTCATAATTAGATTAGGTTTACTAATTATATTATATTTGAACATTAGGTTTAAAGTACACTAATTAGCATTAAGATGACTAAATTAGCGTATTAGGTTCACAATTAGCAAATTAGGATTTATAATATAAACATTACTAGTTTTTCGAAATTTAGATTTCTAAAAATTAATTAGGGTTTCTAATTAACATAAAATTCACAATACTTAACCTTAATCATACTAACACGCTATACATAACAAATTCCTAACTCAAATTAAGTTTTAAATTAGGTTTCTAATTAAGGTTTCTAACTTTTAGAAATTAGGTTTTTAAATTTAGAAATTAGGTTTTTCCTAATTATTATATAAATGTATAATAGCCGCTATTAGACACAAAGAACTCACTATTACAACTATAAAATGACTTAACAAATTCTTTAAAGTCGAATTGACTTTCTAATTAGGGTTTCTAATCAATTAGAGTCCATACATAGTAATTAGGGTTCAAAATAATTAGGTCTTCCTAATTAAAATTATATTCTATCATACATGTCATTATTCATATAACATGTTGACTTAACAGATTTTAAAGTCTTATTTGATCGCAAAACTAGGGTTTATCAAGAATACTAGGGTTTTCAAATATCGCACCATCATCGATCAATCATTAATAATGTGTATATACAAAAGATATATTTATAGACTAAAAAATCAAAATATAATTAATATTATATTATTATTCTCATTCCTCGATCAAAATCCAAAATTAGGTTTGGATTCCATATCCGATTTTTTACATATACATCCCATTATTAATTAAGTTAAATAATTAGCTTAATTAATTTGAAATAAATTCATATAATAAAATAATTATTATTATAATTTATAATCATATTAATTTAATGATATTAAATTAATATCATTAATATCAAATTATTAATGAAATTATCCTTTAAATATTGTAGAAGTTATATTTTATAACTTAAAATATTTTTAAACACTTTATTTTCATTTAAAATGATTTTTATAATATTAAAATCATTTTTAAACTAATTTATTTAATATAAATATTAAATAAATCTAATATCATTAATATTAAAATATTAATATTTTTCATGACAATATATCAAAACTTATATTGTATAACTTAAAATATTTTTATAACCTTTAAATCATTTTTATATGGTTTTTAAATCATTAATTCTATTTTTCATAATTTATTTAATACATTTATTAAATAACTTAAATATCATAAATATTAATTAATTAATGAAATTCATCACAAAATATTAAAAGTCATTTAAAATAACTTAAAATATTTTCTTATACCATAATATAATTTTAAATGATTTTTCAAGTATTAAAATTATTTTTAAATAATTTATTTAATATTATAATTAAATAAATTAAATACCATTAATATTTCAAAAATATTAAATATTTATGAAATATACCTAAAATAATTAAAAACTAATTTTCGGACTTTAAAATAATTTTTAATAATTTATTTTGAATTTTTTTTTCTATTTATTTAATTAAAATAATTAATTTTTGAAAATATTTGTCGCTAAAGGGCCCTATAGCAATTTAAACCGTCGCTATATCGCGTGTTCTTGAGTGTTCTTGGGCCAAACCCGTAACTTCATGTCGCTTAACAAGTAGGTATGTTTCGACTAATCATAATTGTTAGACCACAATGATTCTCGAAGCTTGAACTTTTTTGTTAGATTGTAGTATTAATGTAATACTACAATCACCAAACCGGTTTCATGTCCATTCCATAACATAACAAAAAGATCTAGAGCTCCAAAATTAGTTAGTTAGATCGTTTCTTCATTTTCTCGGTTTTCCGTAAATGAAGAACAAATGAGGCATTCCACTTTCCAAGCCTCGAATCACACGCTCTAAAGCTCGATAAGTTTGTTCTAATGGTTCACAAATGAAGTATTGATGCCAAAGGTACAATTATCAAACACTATTGTAACATTTTATCAACACATATGAGAGATCTAAGCTTGGCCAAAGTAGTGGTCAGAACCGCCTTTGAAGATTTTGTGGTTACCAAGAATCTTCATCCGCGCTTTAATCCACCCTACTTTGACCAACATTTAATTCGATTCTATGAATGATCCGGGAGTTATATATGCATGATTCGCTAGTTCTCATGTCACCACACAACCACAACAATAATATAGCATAACTAGCTAACAACAATGAGATCAATGCTCAAAAACGCTGTCGAGTGTTCTGTAACTGGGTTGCCCAGATTTTCAGATGGTCACGGCTTCTGGCCAACCTTGTTTGTCCCTTTATAACTTTTAATCTACAATGATATGAACCTCGATTCAAGTTCCATATTAAAAAACTCATAACAAATTACAAGTTCAAACATTTAAACAACAAAAACACCTAATGTATCGAGATTTATGTGGTCCGACATTCGTCGCCGCACTCATGTTTTAAACTTTTTCCGCATTTTTTAAAACTTGATTTCGAAAGCACTTTGATGTTATGGATCCGGGATCTAACAACCTGCATCACTAAATAACATCTTATTACACAACATTAAACAACAAACAACAAAATCTAACATCAGATCAAAAGATTTTTATGTTCTAGGGTTTATACCTTTTCTAAACTTTGATCTTGATTCTAACCTTCTGATTTGTTAATGGTAAACGTGGGGCTTGTTTTTGGGATTGATATACATATATATTTCGTAGGTTTTTGAGAGAGGAGGTCTTGGATGATTGTTGTGAGAAAATGAAGCAAATAATAAGACTTTTCTCTCTCATAATCTATATATATGTGACTTGTAATTATTTCGCTTATATATTGAGCTAGATTTACTAAAGATTAAGTCACACGGGGTAGATGGATTTGGTCACCAACTCCAAATTTGGCTAGATTTGCAAGCAAGCTCAAATAATACAAGAGGGGTACTAATGTCATTTGGCTTAAGAATTTAATGGCATTTTAGTCATTGGTCTAACCCTTAGGATTTAACCCTATGGTTTGGCACAAAAATATTATAGGATTCTAATTAGGCCAAAAATGAAATTTTAGTTTCTAAAAATTTCAAATTAAGATTTCATAATTAGATTAGGTTTACTAATTATATTATATTTGAACATTAGGGTTTAAAGTACACTAATTAGCATTAAGATGACTAAATTAGCGTATTAGGTTCACAATTAGCAAATTAGGATTTATAATATAAACATTACAGCTTTTCGGAAATTTAGATTTCTAAAATTAATTAGGGTTTCTAATTAACATAAAATTCGACAATACTTAACCTTAATCATACTAACATAAGCTATATAACAAATTCCTTAACTCAAATTAAGTTTTAAATTAGGTTTCTAATTAAGGTTTCTAACTTTTAGAAATTAGGGTTTTAAATTTAGAAATTAGGTTTTTCCTAATTATTATATAAATGTATAATAGTCCGCTATTAGTACACAAAGAACTCACTATTACAACTATAAAATGACTTAACAAATTTTTTAAAGTCGAATTGACTTTTTCAATTAGGGTTTCTAATCAATTAGAGTCCATACATAGTAATTAGGGTTCAAAATAATTAGGGTCTTCCTAATTAAAATTATATTCTATCATACATGTCATTATTCATATAACATGTTGATTTTAACAGATTTTAAAGTCTTATTTGATCGCAAAACTAGGGTTTATCAAGAATACTCAGTGGTTTTCAAATATCGCGCACCATCATCGACTCAATCATTAATAATGCGTACATACAAATATATATTTATAAAGACTCAAAAAAATCAAAATATAATTAATATTATATTATTATTCTCATTCCTCGATCAAAATCCAAAATTAGGGTTTGGATTCCATATCCGATTTCCTTACATATTCATCCCATTATTAATTAAGTTAAATAATTAGCTTAATTAATTTGAAATAAATTCATATAATAAAATAATTATTATTATAATTCTATAATCATATTAATTTAATGATATTAAATTAATATCATTAATATCAAATTATTAATGAAATTATCCTTTAAATATTGAAGTTATATTTTATAACTTAAAATATTTTTAAACACTTTATTTTCATTTAAAATGATTTTTATAATATTAAAATCATTTTTAAACTAATTTATTTAATATAAATATTAAATAAATCTAATATCATTAATATTAAAATATTAATATTTTTCATGACAATATATCAAAACTTATATTGTATAACTTAAAATATTTTTATAACCTTTAAATCATTTTTATATGGTTTTTAAATCATTAATTCTATTTTTCATAATTTATTTAATACATTTATTAAATAACTTAAATATCATAAATATTAATTAATTAATGAAATTCATCAAAAATATTAAAAGTCATTTAAAATAACTTAAAATATTTTCTTATACCATAATATAATTTTAAATGATTTTTCAAGTATTAAAATTATTTTTAAATAATTTATTTAATATTATAATTAAATAAATTAAATACTATTAATATTTCAAAAATATTAAATATTTATGAAATATACCTAAAATAATTAAAAACTAATTTTCTGACTTTAAAATAATTTTTAATAATTTATTTTGAATTTTTTTTCTATTTATTTAATTAAAATAATTAATTTCAAAATATTTGTCGCTAAGGGCTTATAGCAATTTAAACCGTCGCTATACGTGTTCTTGAGTGTTCTTGGGCCAAACCCGTAACTTCATGTCGCTTAACAAGTAGGTATGTTTCGACCAATCATAATTGTTAGACCACAATGATTCTCGAAGCTTGAACTTTTGTTAGATCAGTAGTATTAATGTAATACTACAATCACCAAACCGGTTTCATGTCCATTCCATAACATAACAAAAAGATCTAGAGCTCCAAAAAATTAGTTAGTTAGATCGTTTCTTCATTTTCTCGGGTTTTCCTGTAAATGAAGAACAATGAGGCATTCCACTTTCCAAGCCTCAATCACACGTCTCAGCTTGATAAGTTTGTTCTAATGGTTCACAAATGAAGTATTGATGCCAAAGGTACAATTATCAAACACTATTGTAACATTTTATCAACACATATGAGAGATCTAAGTTTACAAAGTAGTGGTCGAATGCCTTTGAAGATTTCGTGGTTACCAAGAATCTTCATCCGGCAGCTTTAATCCACCCTACTGACCAACATTTAATTCGATTCTATGAATGATCCGGGAGTTATATATGCATGATTCGCTAGTTCTCATGTCACCACACAACCACAACAATAACATAGCATAACTAGCTAACAACAATGTAGATCAATGCTCAAAAACGCTGTCGAGTGTTCTGTAACTGGGTTGCCCAGATTTTCAGATGGTCACGGCTTCGGCCAACCTTGTTTGTCCCTTTATAACTTTTTAATCTACAATGATATGAACCTCGATTCAAGTTCCATATTAAAAATCTCATAACAAATTACAAGTTCAAACATTTAAACAACAAAAAACACCTAATGTATCGAGATTTACAGGTGGGTCCGACATTCGCCGTCGCACCATGTTTTAAACTTTTTCCGCATTTTTTAAAACTTGATTTCGAAAGCACTTTGATGTTATGGATCCGGGATCTAACAACCTGCATCACTAAATAACATCTTATTACACAACATTAAACAACAAACAACAAAAATCTAACATCGATCAAAAGATTTTTATGTTCTAGGGTTTATACCTTTTCTAAACTTTGATCTTGATTCTAACCTTCCGATTTGTTAATGGTAAACGGGCTTGTTTTTTTGGGACCGATATACATATATATTTCGTAGGTTTTTGAGAGAGGAGGTCTTGGATGATTGTTGTGAGAAAATGAAGCAAATAATAAGACTTTTTCTCTCATAATCTATATATATGTGACTTGTAATTATTCGCTTATATATCGAGCTAGATTTACTAAAGATTAAGTCACACGGGTAGATGGATTTGGTCACCAACTCCAAATTTGGCTAGATTTGCAAGCAAGCTCAAATAATACAAGAGGGTACTAATGTCATTTGGCTTAAGAATTTAATGGCATTTTAGTCATTGGTCTAACCCTTAGGATTTAACCCCTATGGTTTGGCACAAAAATATTATAGGATTCTAATTAGCCAAAAAATGAAATTTTAGTTTCTAAAATTTCAAATTAAGATTTCATAATTAGATTAGGTTTACTAATTATATTATATTTGAACATTAGGGTTTAAAGTACACTAATTAGCATTAAGATGACTAAATTAGCTTATTAGGGTTCACAATTAGCAAATTAGGATTTATAATATAAACATTACTAAGCTTTTCGAAATTTAGATTTCTAAAAATTAATTAGGGTTTCTCTAATTAACATAAAATTCACAATACTTAACCTTAATCATACTAACACGCTACATAACAAATTCCTAACTCAAATTAAGTTTTAAATTAGGGTTTCTAATTAAGGTTTCTAACTTTTAGAAATTAGGTTTTTAAATTTAGAAATTAGGTTTTCCTAATTATTATATAAATGTATAATAGTCATTATATTAGACATACAAGAACTCACTATTACAACTATAAAATGACTTAACAAATTTTTAAAGTCGAATTGACTTTTCAATTAGGGTTTCTAATCAATTAGAGTCCATACATAGTAATTAGGGTTCAAAATAATTAGGTCTTCCCTAATTAAAATTATATTCTATCATACATGTCATTATTCATATAACATGTTGATTTAACAGATTTTAAAGTCTTATTTGATCGCAAAACTAGGTTTATCAAGAATACTAGGTTTTCAAATATCGCACCATCATTGACCAATCATTAATAATGTGTATATACAAAGATATATTTATAAGATCTAAAAAATCAAAATATAATTAATATTATATTATTATTCTCATTCCTCGATCAAAATCCAAAATTAGGGTTTGGATTCCATATCCGATTTTTTACATATACATCCCATTATTAATTAAGTTAAATAATTAGCTTAATTAATTTGAAATAAATTCATATAATAAAATAATTATTATTATAATTTATAATCATATTAATTTAATGATATTAAATTAATATCATTAATATCAAATTATTAATGAAATTATCCTTTAAATATTGTGGGTTATATTTTATAACTTAAAATATTTTTAAACACTTTATTTTCATTTAAAATGATTTTTATAATATTAAAATCATTTTTAAACTAATTTATTTAATATAAATATTAAATAAATCTAATATCATTAATATTAAAATATTAATATTTTTCATGACAATATATCAAAACTTATATCAGTATAACTTAAAATATTTTTATAACCTTTAAATCATTTTATATGGTTTTTAAATCATTAATTCTATTTTTCATAATTTATTTAATACATTTATTAAATAACTTAAATATCATAAATATTAATTAATTAATGAAATTCATCACAAAATATTAAAAGTCATTTAAAATAACTTAAAATATTTTCTTATACCATAATATAATTTTAAATGATTTTTCAAGTATTAAAATTATTTTTAAATAATTTATTTAATATTATAATTAAATAAATTAAATACCATTAATATTTCAAAAATATTAAATATTTATGAAATATACCTAAAATAATTAAAAACTAATTTTCTGACTTTAAAATAATTTTTAATAATTTATTTTGAATTTTTTTTCTATTTATTTAATTAAAATAATTAATTTCTGAAAATATTTGTCGCTAAAGGGCGCTATAGCGACGAACTGTCGCTATACGTGTTCTTGAGTGTTCTTGGGCCAAACCCAGAACTTCATGTCAGTTAACAAGTAGGTATGTTTGACCAATCATAATTGTTAGACCACAATGATTCTCGAAGCTTGAACTTTGTTAGATCAGTAGTATTAATGTAATACTACAATCACCAACCGGTTTCATGTCCATTCCATAACATAACAAAAAGATCTAGAGCTCCAAAATTAGTTAGTTAGATCGTTTCTTCATTTTCCGGTTTTCCTGTAAATGAAGAACAATGAGGCACTCCACTTTCCAAGCCTCAATCACACGCTCTAAAGCTTGATAAGTTTGTTCTAATGGTTCACAAATGAAGTATTGATGCCAAAGGTACAATTATCAAACACTATTATAACATTTTATCAACACATATGAGAGATCTAGTTTGGCCAAAGTAGTGGTCGTGAACCTTTTGAAGATTTTGTGGTTACCAAGAATCTTCATCCGCGCTTTAATCCACCCTACTACCAACATTTAATTCGATTCTATGAATGATCCTCGGAGTTATATATGCATGATTCGCTAGTTCTCATGTCACCACACAACCACAACAATAACATAGCATAACTAGCTAACAAACAATGTAGATCAATGCTCAAAAACGCTGTCGAGTGTTCTAGGTAACTGGGTTGCCCAGATTGCATGGTCACGGCTTTCTGGCCAACCTTGTTTGTCCCTTTATAACTTTTAATCTACAAATGATATGAACCCGATTCAAGTTCCATATTAAAAATCTCATAACAAATTACAAGTTCAAACATTTAAACAACAAAAACACCTAATGTAATGAGATTTTACAGGTCTCGACATTCGTCAGTCGCACTACATGTTTTAAACTTTTCCGCATTTTTTAAAACTTGATTTCGAAAGCACTTTGATGTTATGGATCCGGGATCTAACAACCTGCATCACTAAATAACATCTTATTACACAACATTAAACAACAAACAACAAAATCTAACATCGATCAAAAGATTTTTATGTTCTAGGTTTATACCTTTTCTAAACTTTGATCTTGATTCTAACCTTCGATTTGTTAATGGTAAACGGGGCTTGTTTTTTGGGACCCATATATATATATATTTCAGAGGTTTTTGAGAGAGGAGGTCTTGGATGATTGTTGTGAGAAAATGAGGCAAATAATAAGACTTTTTCTCTCATAATCTATATATATGTGACTTGTAATTATTCGCTTATATATCGAGCTAGATTTGCTAAAGATTAAGTCACATGGGGTAGATGGATTTGGTCACCAACTCCAAATTTGGCTAGATTTGCAAGCAAGCTCAAATAATACAAGAGGGGTACTAATGTCATTTCGCTTAAGAATTTAATGGCATTTTAGTCATTGGTCTAACCCTTAGGATTTAACCCCATGGTTTGGCACAAAAATATTATAGGATTCTAATTAGCCAAAAATGAAATTTTAGTTTCTAAAAATTTCAAATTAAGATTTCATAATTAGATTAGGTTTACTAATTATATTATATTTGAACATTAGGTTTAAAGTACACTAATTAGCATTAAGATGACTAAATTAGCTTATTAGGTTCACAATTAGCAAATTAGGATTTATAATATAAACATTACTTTTTTTCGAAATTTAGATTTCTAAAATTAATTAGGTTTCTAATTAACATAAAATTCGACAATACTTAACCTTAATCATACTAACACGCTATATAACAAATTCTTAACTCAAATTAAGTTTTAAATTAGGGTTTCTAATTAAGGTTTCTAACTTTTAGAAATTGTGGTTTTTAAATTTAGAAATTAGGTTTTTCCTAATTATTATATAAATGTATAATAGTCGCTCATTAGACACAAAAGAACTCACTATTACAACTATAAAATGACTTAACAAATTCTTTTAAAGTCGAATCGACTTTTCAATTAGGGTTTCTAATCAATTAGAGTCCATACATAGTAATTAGGGTTCAAAATAATTAGGTCTTCCTAATTAAAATTATATTCTATCATACATGTCATTATTCATATAACATGTTGACTTAACAGATTTTAAAGTCTTATTTGATCGCAAAACTAGGTTTATCAAGAATACTAGGTTTTCAAATATCGCACATCATCATCGACCAATCATTAATAATGCGTATATACAAGATATATTTATAAAGACTAAAAAATCAAAATATAATTAATATTATATTATTATTCTCATTCCTTGATCAAAATCCAAAATTAGGGTTTGATTCCATATCCCATTTCCTTACATATACATCCCATTATTAATTAAGTTAAATAATTAGCTTAATTAATTTGAAATAAATTCATATAATAAAATAATTATTATTATAATTTATAATCATATTAATTTAATGATATTAAATTAATATCATTAATATCAAATTATTAATGAAATTATCCTTTAAATATTGAAGTTATATTTTATAACTTAAAATATTTTTAAACACTTTATTTTCATTTAAAATGATTTTTATAATATTAAAATCATTTTTAAACTAATTTATTTAATATAAATATTAAATAAATCTAATATCATTAATATTAAAATATTAATATTTTTCATGACAATATATCAAAACTTATATCAGTATAACTTAAAATATTTTTATAACCTTTTAAATCATTTTTATATGGTTTTTAAATCATTAATTCTATTTTTCATAATTTATTTAATACATTTATTAAATAACTTAAATATCATAAATATTAATTAATTAATGAAATTCATCACAAAATATTAAAAGTCATTTAAAATAACTTAAAATATTTTCTTATACCATAATATAATTTTAAATGATTTTTCAAGTATTAAAATTATTTTTAAATAATTTATTTAATATTATAATTAAATAAATTAAATACTATTAATATTTTTAAAAATATTAAATATTTATGAAATATACCTAAAATAATTAAAAACTAATTTTCTGGACTTTAAAATAATTTTTAATAATTTATTTTGAATTTTTTTTCTATTTATTTAATTAAAATAATTAATTTTCAAAATATTTGTCGCTAAAGGGCCCTATAGCAATTTAAACCGTCGCTATAATGTGTTCTTGAGTGTTCTTGGGCCAAACCCGTAACTTCATGTCGCTTAACAAGTAGGTATGTTCGACCAATCATAATTGTTTAGACCACAATGATTCGAAGCTTGAACTTTGTTAGATCAGTAGTATTAATGTAATACTACAATCACCAACCGGGTTTCATGTCCATTCCATAACATAACAAAAGATCTAGAGCTCCAAAATTAGTTAGTTAGATCGTTTCTTCATTTTCCGGTTTTTCCGTAAATGAAGAACAAATGAGGCATTCCACTTTCCAAGCCTCAATCACACGTTTCTAGTTTGATAAGTTTGTTCTAATGGTTCACAAATGAAGTATTGATGCCAAAGGTACAATTATCAAACACTATTATAACATTTTATCAACACATATGAGAGATCTAAGCTTGGCCAAAGTAGTGGTCGAACCGCTTTTGAAGATTTTGTGGTTACCAAGAATCTTCATCCGGCAGCTTAATCCACCCTACTGACCAACATTTAATTCGATTCTATGAATGATCCGGGAGTTATATATGCATGATTCGCTAGTTCTCATGTCACCACACAACCACAACAATAACATAGCATAACTAGCTAACAACAATGTAGATCAATGCTCAAAAACGCTGTCGAAAGTGTTCTGTAACTGGGTTGCCCAGATTGCAGATGGTCACGGCTTTTGGCCAACCTTGTTTGTCCCTTTATAACTTTTTAATCTACAATGATATGAACCTCGATTCAAGTTCCATATTAAAAATCTCATAACAAATTACAAGTTCAAACATTTAAACAACAAAAACACCTAATGTAATGAGATTTACAGGTCCCACATTCGTCGTCGTAATTCATGTTTTAAACTTTTTCCGCATTTTTTAAAACTTGATTTCGAGCACTTTGATGTTATGGATCCGGGATCTAACAACCCGCATCACTAAATAACATCTTATTACACAACATTAAACAACAAACAACAAAATCTAACATCGATCAAAAGATTTTTATGTTCTGTGGTTTATACCTTTTCTAAACTTTGATCTTGATTCTAACCTTCCGATTTGTTAATGGTAAACGGGGCTTGTTTTTGGGATTGATATATATATATTTCAGAGGTTTTTGAGAGAGAAGGTCTGGATGATTGTTGTGAGAAAATGAGGCAAATAATAAGACTTTTTCTCTCATAATCTATATATATGTGACTTGTAATTATTCGCTTATATATCGAGCTAGATTTGCTAAAGATTAAGTCACATGGGGTAGATGGATTTGGTCACCAACTCCAAATTTGGCTAGATTTGCAAGCAAGCTCAAATAATACAAGAGGGGTACTAATGTCATTTGGCTTAAGAATTTAATGGCATTTTAGTCATTGGTCTAACCCTTAGATTTAACCCTATGGTTTGGCACAAAAATATTATAGATTCTAATTAGAGCCAAAATGAAATTTTAGTTTCTAAAATTTCAAATTAAGATTTCATAATTAGATTAGGTTTACTAATTATATTATATTTGAACATTAGGGTTTAAAGTACACTAATTAGCATTAAGATGACTAAATTAGCTTATTGTGGTTCACAATTAGCAAATTAGGATTTATAATATAAACATTACGCTTTTTCGAAATTTAGATTTCTAAAATTAATTAGGTTTCTAATTAACATAAAATTCGACAATACTTAACCTTAATCATACTAACACGCTACATAACAAATTCTTAACTCAAATTAAGTTTTAAATTAGGTTTCTAATTAAGGTTTCTAACTTTTAGAAATTAGGTTTTAAATTTAGAAATTAGGTTTTTCCTAATTATTATATAAATGTATAATAGTCATCATTTAGACACAAGAACTCACTATTACAACTATAAAATGACTTAACAAATTTTTAAAGTCGAATTGACTTTCTAATTAGGGTTTCTAATCAATTAGAGTCCATACATAGTAATTAGGTTCAAAATAATTAGGGTCTTCCCTAATTAAAATTATATTCTATCATACATGTCATTATTCATATAACACAAATGATTTTAACATTTTAAAGTCTTATTTGATCGCAAAACTAGGTTTATCAAGAATACTAGGGTTTTCAAATATCGCACCATCATCGACTCAATCATTAATAATGCGTATATATAAAGATATATTTATATAGTAATAAAAAATCAAAATATAATTAATATTATATTATTATTCTCATTCCTCGATCAAAATCCAAAATTAGGGTTTGGATTCCATATCCGATTTCCTTACATATACATCCCATTATTAATTAAGTTAAATAATTAGCTTAATTAATTTGAAATAAATTCATATAATAAAATAATTATTATTATAATTTATAATCATATTAATTTAATGATATTAAATTAATATCATTAATATCAAATTATTAATGAAATTATCCTTTAAATATTGAAGTTATATTTTATAACTTAAAATATTTTTAAACACTTTATTTTCATTTAAAATGATTTTTATAATATTAAAATCATTTTTAAACTAATTTATTTAATATAAATATTAAATAAATCTAATATCATTAATATTAAAATATTAATATTTTCATGACAATATATCAAAACTTATATCAGATAACTTAAAATATTTTTATAACCTTTAAATCATTTTTTATATGGTTTTTAAATCATTAATTCTATTTTTCATAATTTATTTAATACATTTATTAAATAACTTAAATATCATAAATATTAATTAATTAATGAAATTCATCACAAAATATTAAAAGTCATTTAAAATAACTTAAAATATTTTCTTATACCATAATATAATTTTAAATGATTTTTCAAGTATTAAAATTATTTTTAAATAATTTATTTAATATTATAATTAAATAAATTAAATACCATTAATATTTTAAAAATATTAAATATTTATGAAATATACCTAAAATAATTAAAAACTAATTTTCGGACTTTAAAATAATTTTTAATAATTTATTTTGAATTTTTTTTTCTATTTATTTAATTAAAATAATTAATTTCTGAAAATATTTGTCGCTAAAGGGCGCTATAGCGACGAACTGTCGCTATACGTGTTCTTGAGTGTTCTTGGGCCAAACCCGTAACTTCATGTCGCTTAACAAGTAGGTATGTTTCGACCAATCATAATTGTTAGACCACAAATGATTCTCGAAGCTTGAATCTTTTGTTAGATTGTAGTATTAATGTAATACTACAATCACCAACCGGTTTCATGTCCATTCCATAACATAACAAAAAGATCTAGAGCTCCAAAATTAGTTAGTCAGATCGTTTCTTCATTTTCCGGGTTTCCCTTAAATGAAGAACAATGAGGCACTCCACTTTCCAAGCCTCGAATCACACGCTCTAGCTTGATAAGTTTGTTCTAATGGTTCACAAATGAAGTATTGATGCCAAAGGTACAATTATCAAACACTATTATAACATTTTATCAACACATATGAGAGATCTAAGCTTTTACCAAAGTAGTGGTCAGAACCGCCTTTGAAGATTTCGTGGTTACCAAGAATCTTCATCCCGCGCTTTTAATCCACCCTACTTTGACCAACATTTAATTCGATTCTATGAATGATCCGGGAGTTATATATGCATGATTCGCTAGTTCTCATGTCACCACACAACCACAACAATAACATAGCATAACTAGCTAACAACAAATGTAGATCAATGCTCCAAAAACGCTGTCGAGTGTTCTCAGTAACTGGGTTGCCCAGATTAAGATGATGGTCCGGGCCGGCCAACCTTGTTTGTCCCTTTATAACTTTTTAATCTACAAATGTATATGAACCTCGATTCAAGTTCCATATTAAAAATCTCATAACAAATTACAAGTTCAAACATTTAAACAACAAAAACACCTAATGAATGAGATTTATGTGGTTCCACATTCGCCGTCGCACTACGTTTTAAACTTTTTCCGTATTTTTTAAAACTTGATTTCGAGCACTTTGATGTTATGGATCCGGGATCTAACAACCCGCATCACTAAATAACATCTTATTACACAACATTAAACAACAAACAACAAAATCTAACATCGATCAAAAGATTTTTATGTTCTAGGTTTATACCTTTTCTAAACTTTGATCTTGATTCTAACCTTCCGATTTGTTAATGGTAAACGGGGCTTGTTTTTTGGGACTATATATATATATATTTCAGAGGTTTTGAGAGAGAAGGTCTTGGATGATTGTTGTGA